>OX456984.1:271628885-272304785 GCA_949752695.1 Melanostoma scalare | reverse complement strand
CCCATTCCTACTTGAGTACACAAAAAAAGTACACAGTACTTTACTTTACACAGCTTTACATCTTCGACTTTAAGTTAGGTTAGGAGAAGACAACTTTCGTTCAATAGGCCATCGCAATACTGTTTTTTTTTTTCATGCCCATTCCAGGCAACTACTTGAATGGAAATGTGTTTCCGAAGTGTGAAAAGTTTGAATGTCTATGATCTGTGATCAGTAGTAGTACAGCAGGTCGTGAGGATCACATCAACCATCAAGTAATCAGAGGGTGGATGAAGGTTAGAGAAATCTCTGCCATACACCAAACAATGTTCAGAAACGATCGCGAAGAACAAAAAAAAAAAAAAAAACAGTACAGATACAGACAAATGCAACGAAACATGCATTTGGTTAGCCTCAAACCAGAAACAAAATAATCAAAAGCTAGAAGGCTTGTCGGCACGACGAGTCGCTTTTTGTAGTCCACGGTGTCGGCGTACTCTACGACAGATCATCTGTGAGAAGCAGATAAATGGTAGAGCTATGATCCCGCGATGCTCGCTAAGACGAAAAGGAAGAATTCAAAAAGAGGAAGAGAGCTGGGATTAATTTTGGTGTTTTAAAAAGTAACAAATAGTTCATTTTTTTGCTGTCACATAAAGATTGTCTTTATAAAAAAAAACTGCGTCAAAAATCCAAAAAAATAGAAAAATGCAATAAAGATCCAAAAAAGTTATAAACCAAAAAAAAAGATACTGTGGTTGCTCTAGTTTTAAGTAGATTTAATTAGTTTTAAGAAAAACAAAAAAAAAAGGATCAAAGAAGCTAAGCTTTTTACAATTTTCTTAGTTTTAATATTAGTTATAGTTAGAAATAGATAATGTATCACTAGGCCGAAAGGCATTAGAAATAAGTTATTGAGTAATTTAGAGTACCCGCCTAGGGTCAGTAAGTTAATTAAGATATTATGTCAGCAAGTAAGTGGAAAGTAGTTATAAGTGAGAAAAATAAAAAAAGAATTTAAAACTGAAACTGACATAAAGGTTGTCTACGACTCAAAATAAAGGTATACATTTAATATCTACATTGTAAACGGGAAAAGTACAAATTGTTGATTTTTGTTTTCAAAACATCACCGGTCGACCTTGAATAGATTTTAGTCAACAAAACTATTGTTAGAATCTTTTTGTAAGTGGCACACTCACAAAATTAGGTTGACGTCAGATTTATGCGTTCTTTTTTATGTTACAACCATGTAAAAGATTTAGCTTGAGAGTTCCATATGTGTATGAACATGCGTGTGTGTTGTATTTATACCATGTGGTTATATATAGGACAAACAAGTCTTAAAGTGAAATAACTTTTTTGGAGAGCCTGTAAAAAAACTAAAAATCTACTTAACTTGAAATAAACATTTTAACAACAAAACATCAACAAGACTAGCCACCATAATTCGCAAATAATTGCTAAGTCGTCTTTCAGTAGTCAGTAGTAGAAATATAATGACTGAATGAATATAATGTATTGTAGGTCTACGTACGTATAGCCATAACAATAAATTAAACATTGTATATCGTTAGGTCTAAGTGGTAAATAATGATAGTTAGTGTGAGCTTTCAAGAGTTTATATCGGTAGTGAATGAGGTTCTTCACTGCTGACCGGTGAGAACTTTTGAGAAATTTAATGGGTCATTGAAATCTTACGCCAACGACAACTTTACAATCGCTGACTTGAGAGAATAATCGTGAGATGTTCAAGTTTTGCAAGTGTTACAGACAGAGTTTATATCAAAGGTAATCAACTTGTGTTAAGACTTAAGATGGATGAAATTTGCTACAAATAATAATAAATCTTTCAATCGCTGAGGTGTAACGAATCGTTTGGAAGTCTTTCAAATAATTAAAACATGGCAATTTGCTTTCGGATGTTTTGAAAGATGTAACCCAAAGATTTATTAAAAGTCAATTAAATTATTAATTGAAAAAAACTGTTTTGTCTGTTTTGTCTCATCAAATTATTAATCCGTGTTAGTTTGTGGGTTGGTGTCAGGAGCAAAACAAGAAAATGGATGCAATTGAAAATAAAAATCGGCACAAATACAATGCTTATACAGTGGAATACTCCCTTTTACCCGTTAAACAATAATGTCAATTCATTTTGTAAGAATCAAGAAATTGAGTTCTTTTGCTATTGCTTCGCGAAGCGTTGACCTGTCGGCGAATATCCGAGAAAAAAGACTTCTTTACAAAAGTTAGCGATATTCCGATATGCTTCGAAAAGAAACTTGCACCTATGAATTTGTCTCTTTAAAAGGTGTGTTTTTCATATGGGGCATGAGGATTTAAAAAGTTTTTGTATCCAAAAATCAACCGTTCGAGTGTGACGTAATGGCTAGCATATCTGCCTTTTAAGTGGGAGTTTGTGGTTCGAGTCCCAGAAACATCCAATAGTTTTTCTACAGGTATCGCATTTCGTGAGGAATTGCCAACTCCTCCTAAAGTAATTAGACTCCCATGAAAAGCGCTTTTACGAGTCTAAATTGTAGGTAAATACCCCGAGGTTTCCATAGCTTTTTGATTCACCCTATTGGTTTTTTTATTCATTATAACTTTGAAAACACTGCATACTTTGTAATAATTGCATATAGTTATACACTCCGTTTCATATGCATATCACTCCGTGGGCTGTCAAAGACAAACTGGACCATCAAGGACACTTTGTTCCTCTTTTTTGTTGTTGCTGACTAGTTCATCATCGCCAGAGATAAGAAATTAATTAGATGGCAAACCTTTACTTCTCTTGCCCCGCAACAACCATTTGTTTACATTGTTGTTTTTGTTATCACATCCTCTGTCTGTGAATACGTGGAAGCTGTACTCAAAGTGGTAGTAGTGAGATTTGCTGTACTCAAAGTGGTAGTAGTGAGATTTTGTGTAAAGTAAAGGTTGAGTGGAAGCTGTACTCAAAGTAGTAGAGGTGATTTTCGGTAAATCAGCTTGTAGGCAGTTTCAATGTGTATGTGAAGTTTGCCATCTAATTAATTTCTTATCTCTGATCATCGCTTACAGATGACACATATAGGATATCAAAACGATTGCGAATTGGAACTCTCTATTAATTATTTCTATGTGAGAGCTTGGACTTTGGTCGTTCAAAAATTTGAAATAGGAAAAAGAAGCAAAATACGATTTGGCTAGCGCAGTTTATTTTAAAAAGAAAAGTAGTTTAAATTAAATCAGTTCGTTTTAAAGGATTGTAAAACTACATAAACGAACGTAGTCAACTTAGGCTGGACTCTCGCAATCTTCCTTTTTATTTGCGTTCCTTACAAAGATAGTCAACCTGAGGCGCAACATTTGCCAACCACTAGTTCAATAATGGCTTTTATGAACTTGTCGAAAGTTAATAATTACTTACCGTTAAGTCTAGGTGGTACATAATAGTTGTTAGTGTGAGCATTCAAGAGTTTATCTCGGTAGTGAGTAGGTAGGCAGTTCGTCAATGCTGACCGGTGAGAACTTTTGAGATATTTAATGGGTCATTGAAATTCTACTCCAACGATAACTTTACAATCGCTGACTTGAGAGAATAATCGTGAGATGTTCAAGTTCGGAGCGAACCTCAGTCTCAACCAACATCTTTTGTCGACAATTTCGATTTCGGCCGAGCTCACTCCAACCTTGCTCTCTTTAGCGCAGGGTCGCGCATTGAGTGACATAGCGGCGAAATTCGAACTAAAGTGACAGTAGCGTCGTTCTGATGCTCAACTGATCAAAATTAGAACAAAATAGAAAGGTGAGTTGCAGCTGGCAGGACGATACCACTCAGCTTTCAATTTTGTTCTAATTTTGACGCTTTTCCGCTCCGCCGCTCAGAGCGTGGCCATCCCCTTAGTCGGTTGAGCTGTTCATCTACTTGATTGCGCCACGACAGACTAAGTAGGTACACTCTTCCTAGATTTCATATTTCCAAATTTTAATCTTTTAAACTGTTGCTTACATTTCTATTTCGCCTTGCAGAAAACCAATTTAATTGCTTTTTTGTTTTTATATATTACGTCAATTCAAATCGGAATTTCAATTTACTGTCATTTAAGATTGACGGCACTGGCTTTTCAACTTTCACAACTTGACTTTATCTATGTTGTTGACGCTCGATTATATTCACTATAAATTCCACAGAGCATTATCTATTAAAAAAAATTTGCTTAATACAAGAATAAAATAAATCTTATAAATTCACTTGAATAAATTAACAAAATCAGTAATTATATTTATCAAAAATACAACAACAGGACGTACAAATTGCTAAATTCCCACCAAAATGACATTTTGACATTAAAATATGAGATAAGCTGTCAATTTGACAGTTTATCTTCAAGTGTGCTAGATCAAATGTCATGATAAGTACATGTCATCTTCATTAAATATTTATAAGTCAATTAGAACAGTTCCTGTTCTGTTTCAAAGAAACAAAAATGAAGTTCTATCGAAAGGTATTTGATGCAGTTTTGACTATATTATCATTGTTAATGTGCTTTGGTGATCGCTCGTGCCTAAACGAGTTATAGATAAGAAATAAATGTCTACTTATTTTGTTTTTCCTTAAAACATATTTTTTTTATTCTATTAGAATTTTATTTAAAATTCTAATGAAGGAATATATGAAAATCTTAATGGATCAGTGACAGTTTAGTAGTGTGTTTTTTATCAGGGTGTTCGACACCAAGTATAGCATACCTTTTCGGAGATAATAAATTAATACTTTAAAAAAATCAATCATTTAATAAATTTTTCTCACACTAATCAGGGGCCGAATTCCTGCATCAGTGATCGGGTGATTTTGTGACATTGTTCTTTCCGTATTCGGATCTCACCAACTACACAATTTAGAGTCTTTACATTGCTCCCATCACAGAACTAATTATTATTATTAAAACCAGTGTTCCATCTGCCTGATTCATGTCTTTTATTTTATTATCGGAATATAATTATAATTTTAATATAAAGTTTTTGTTAAATAGTGTTTTACTAGTTTAGTCTGTTCTATGAAATTTTTCTTCGTTAATATTTGTAATGTCGTTAATTTTTTCCTCGTTTACGTTCTCTTTGTGATTGTGTTGACGTTGCTAACCATTAACATTTGCATTAATGACGAAGCGCGTAGATAAGTGTATATAAATGAGCTGGCTCTCAGTTCAGTACTGCTTAAGTATTTGATATGCAAGGAAAAACTTAGAACGTATAGTAAAGTACAGAGATTCATATTTTAGTCCCATAACACGAATGTGGTATGTTATACTAGACTCCCCCTGCATTAGGATTCATAAAAATTCAAACCAATTTGTATCGGTGTCTCCTTTTAAAACCTTTCCTATTTTCATAAATGCTCTCACTGTGTTTCTTACATTATAAGGGTATTCATAACTCCTAGGGCACACCCTAATTATAAAAATAACTAAGATAAACTTCGGGTCTGTCGCAGTGGAGAGTATAAACCTACCGTATGCATTATTTCTCATTAAAGTATAAAGTACACATCAAAAAATAGGAAATAATGAAACTATGTTCTTGTCGAATATAGCCGTTAGTTCAAATGAAACGAAAACTTCGTTTTCACAACTGAAATAGTTTGAATCAACTCGTACCCCCTTCGAGAGCAACCTCAATTTTTTTCTGAGATGAAATCAAATATAGCGTCGTATTTGAATTAATGGCTGTGCCCGGCTACAATTGAATTTTATTATTTTTAACTTTTATAAGTAAGCTTTTGCTTTGAATGAAGTTTTCTACAATCTCAACTGTGAAAATCTCAAAAATATAGAAGAATAGTGTACTTAAGTTGTTCAAATTTAATGCTTTGCTTTCACTGGGTTAAATTTTGAGGTCAGCTCTTTCTTTCTGATAGTAGCAGATATAGTTTCTAGTAGTAGTAGATAGTAGATACATTTAGATAGTATTTGTTATTTTTTTACCAACAAGAAGGAACATAAAACTATAACTATGTCGTTCAAAAAGGTATCCATACAAGCATATTATGCCGGTAGCTCTGCGGCCACACGAACAAGTTCTGTCGAAAACTGTTCCTGGTTTGGTTTAAATGAATAGGTGGCATCATCTTAAAAACACCCGATGCCCGAAAAACATTTCCTAAGCTAAAGTCAACATCAAATCATGTATGGATGTATTATTATATTTTTTTTTTCCAATAAGCCAATGATTCGTGTCTGAAATCTGTCATAATACTCGTAATTAAATATAATTTCATCGTGAGTGTAATGATTGATGATGACTTATAGATTTAGGCGTATTTGATATTAGTGGTGCGCAGTTTAGTGATTGTTTACCTCTATCGACAAAAATTGTTGATCGTATCTTAATAAGCAATACCGATCAATAGATCTTCTCAAATAGGCAACATTTGGTAGAAGTTAAACAAATGGTGGGTGGAGTAATGTACTCAGCTTGTTGTTTTTTTTCTTATTGTGTGTAGTTAAAAAAATAGTAACACTATTAAACCAATGATAATGAACAATGAGTATCACATGCATTTGCTGCCAAAATAAGCAAATTTGTATCGTATAAGAATGTTTGCTCTGTGCTCCTGCCAATTTTTTGTGTGAATGCAGAGCAATATTCCGTGATTGGGAAGTGAATGATGAATTGAACAAATAAGACGAACATTTTATGGAACCTTGGGCCAAGAGCGGAAGTAAATGAGACTAGAATAAAAAAAAACTCACTCATTAAAAATATCGGTCCTTCACGGTTCATACAAAAAAGGTTTAAACTAATCAAATCTAAGCTTCGAGGCGGCTAATTGACATTGGAAGGACGATTGATGACTTGGAACTTGGTGAAGAAAAGATCTGTTGTGGCATCTGCTTTGATGCTTTGTGGGATGACGGGCCATCTTGCGTAGACCAGAAGTCATCCGATTCCATGTCATCAGGCACGTTAAAGAACGTTTTTACACACATCCTTAACAGTGTTCTCACAACCGGTATCTTCCCAAAGCAATGGAAGTTGGCTAAGATTATACCCATTCCAAAAAATGCAGCAAGGAATGAATATAGACCGATTTCAATTCTTCCTTTTCTCTCAAAAGTTTGCGAAAAAATAATGCAAAAACAACTAAACGAGTTTGTAATGAGGAACAGAATGTTAGTCGATATTCAGTCAGGTTTTCAACCTAAGCACAGCTGCACTACTGCAATATTGAAAGTGGTTGAGGATATCAGGAAAAGCCTTGACAACAATGATGTTACTTTCTTGGTTCTCCTAGATTTTTCGAAAGCCTTCGATATGGTCGACCATGCTCAACTCCTTAATAAACTACAGTTCTCGTTCAACTTCTCTACTGACGCAATTAAACTAATTAAATCTTATTTGAGTGACAGAATGCAGGCCGTCTGTGTTGATGATACACTTTCAGGATTCCTTCCTGTGCAACGTGGTGTCCCCCAAGGATCAATATTGGCCCCACTGCTCTTCTCATTATACATTAATGAAATTGCATCCATTATCACCCGAACATCTAGACACTTTTACGCCGATGATATCCAAATTTACAAAAGTTGTTCACTAGGGCTGATAGAGGATTGTGTCATCACAATTAACGAGGAGCTTGGTTTGATTTCTGACTGGTCGATTAGTAACGGTTTGAGTCTAAATCCTACTTAATGCAAATGTCTTGTTATATCAAAAAAAGCTTTAGATTTAACATACTTTCCATCAGTTTTATTAAACAATATTGCACTAGAGTTTGTTAACACCGCGAGGAACTTAGGGATTGTCTTTAACAGAACACTGACTTGGAACAACCATATTTATTCAATTGTCGGAAAAGTGTATGGAGTTCTCCGTACTCTATGGCACTGTCAACAATTCACACCAATTAATACACGAATAATGCTTGCAAAGACCCTAATCATACCAGTGCTTACTCATGGCTGTGAAATTTTTCTCAATTGTGATTCCTCTTGCAGAGCAAAATTAAAAGTCGCATTCAACAGCACTATTCGTTACATTTACGGACTTCGGAAATATGATCATGTCTCGCATTTAAGTATGAGGCTTCTTAATATGTCGTTTGAAAACTATTTAAATTTTCGCACAGTAAAAATGCTTTACAATATTATACAATCGCATAAGCCACAGTATCTTTACGAAATTCTTCGCTTCGCGGAATCAAACCGTCCGATCACAATTATTCTTCCAAGATTTAATTGTCTAACATCTGAAAGACAATTTTTCGGGTTGGTAACGTTTGCCCCAAAACACAAGCCCCAAACGAAAATCCCCAAACGCAAAATCCCCAAACGAAAATCCCCAACTCCCAAAATCCCCAAAGAGAGAATCTACAAACCCAATATCGCGCGCGCGATTTGATCGCATGATTCACTACTTGAATATATTTGTTTTGGGGATATTAGGTTTATGTATTACAGCAAATGTAATCCAAAAAATTAAAATTATAATGCTTGTAACGTTTATTAAAATAAAAATACATTTTCGAAATCATTAACAAAATCAATATTCATATACTGATAACGTAACAGTAATGGTAACAAAATGAAATTTCTTTGAAAGTCTTTAATGAAACAAACACAAAAAAAATTAAAAAAAGTTTTTAAAATTGTCAATGCAAAAAAATGGTTTCTAACTTTTTACAGTTATATATTATAATTTCGTTATCATTTATTAATTACAAAAACAACGAAAGAGAAAGATTTTTCTGAAAACTAAATGCACATAATTTATATGTACACAGGCTCTGGGGATTTGGAGATTTCGTGGGGATTTTGACAAAAAAGATTGTTTAGGTGTGGATTTCATCAATGTGCATTATCTCAATGGGGATATTAGCTAGGTGGATAAAAATTTTTGGGGATTTTGATCGATGGGGATTTTTTTTTTGGAGATTCTGTACGACACCCCAATTTTTCATCACCGCAATCCGTCTCTGGAACTCACTTCCCTCTAATTTGAGGAAAAATAACAACATGAAAAAGTTTCACGAAGAATTATTTGTTTACTTAAACAACCAAAGCAACTAGTTTCAGTCGTCAGCCTGATTTAATGTATTTAAATTTAGTTTCTCCTCTGCCTTAATCTACTTTTATCTTTATTACTCTTTCTCTTTCTTCTATTTCTTTTTTTTCGCTTTAATTTTAATTTTTGTAATGTATTAATTCACTAAAAGCATATGTACTTTATTATTTAAAATTTATTATATAAAATTGGATATAACATAATACTCTTTTTGGAAAAGCACATCATTTACCACAAACTATCACTATTTAATAAGATTTATCTTAAAGTGTTAGGTTATGAATACTTAATAAACTAAACTAAACTAAAAAAAAAAAAAAAACTAACTAACTAAAGAACCTATCAAATAGGCTATCCCGGAAACCCGTATTTAATGTCGGTTCCATTGGTTTCAATCGGGGAAGCACTTATTGAAAAAGCCAATGGAACACCTAAAATTATTGCTGTTCAGTTTTGAAAAATTTTCTTTGTGTGAGTGAAGCATTTATGGCTCATGAAAAATGTTAAAAACAAAATTTTCTTCTTGACATTTGAGTTGCATGTATTAGTGGTTCTTGAGTGGATTCACACTTCTCAGAATCATGAGAAGCGTTCTTATTGCACTGATGGAACAGTTTGAGAATATACGGTTCTTTTCGCCCAATGGAAAGTGACATTAGATACCTTTTTGAACGATTCAGATATCTTTCTCCAGATTGGTGTCGACAACAGCTGTGAAACACAAGAATTCAACCTTTTACAACAGAAAAACATTCAAAATATCGAGAATACCGTCGACCATGAATGTTTTCCACTAGCACACCACCCTATGGACAGCGATGCAGTGGTAATTTCATTTCTGCCAAATATTGTTTTCAAAAAAAGAATGTAAGAGCTACGAAGCACTCACTTTGGAAATAGATTTTCAATATCTCCCTACGTTGCATAAGTATAAAAGATCTCCCGAACCGAATCATTTTTGCTCTAACGGCAGCGGCACCTACATCGACGCGACAAAAAAAAGCAGTGTTTTGTCGCTACGGCAAAAATGATGATAAAACAACGTTTCTGTCAGTGCCACAACCAACTGCAAAAACGCTTTGGTTTGAGAGAACTTTAAAATGCTACACAAAATAACGCGGACTGCGTTGTATAGTTGTGCAACTAGTAGTTCATTCTAACAGCAATCGAATTTCAAACGCAGGCCGCGCAGGTCTGCGCAAATCCAGAGGGCAAACCACACACACACTACGGCATCTGCCCTCAAACTGACTTTACGAACAACACTTTATTTTCAGATTTCAAAACCAGTTTGAAATCCGAAAATAAATTGGTATTAGTGATTTAACTGACACAACTTTATATTCAGCTGAATACGTGTATCACAGATAGATCTCGTGTTACAAAAGCAACAATGTAAACAAATGGAAGTTGCAAGTAATGGTTTTCCCTCTTGTTCTTTATTCCTCTATGATGTCTGTTGTCGTGGCAGCTGCAAAATGTAAAAGAACGTGGCGTCTCATATATTTATTTTATCATCGTCTCGTTAGCTACGTTTCATCAGTATCCAAATTTTGGATGATAATCGTCATAATAGGTACTCGTTGCTTCGGTTAACAAACGAATGAATGGAGTCAACTTTTTTCTATTCAATAAATGGAAAATATTTATTTTTAAAATTTTTTGTTTTTGCATAGGTCCGCCAACGAAAAAGACTTACAGCCGTATTTATAATCGCATTTATAAAACACGCTTATTCATTGTTTAAAACCTTGAGCAAAGCAGCGCCATAAGTGCGTGCAATACGATCGTGTTAAGTCGAACTTCAATAAGGTTACATGTATTTCATTTTGACAGAAATCGCATCGTACGACGTTATCGCGCTGGTTTGTGCGAATAAGGGCTGAATAGGTTAAACACCGATATGCGTGTTTTAAGCTTGTTTTAGCGTATAAATGTCGTTTGATTTTAAGTATTGAGTTATCATTCAGTGGTTTATTTACAACTTTGAGAATTTTAAAAATAAATAACAAAAATGGAAATGTACCCAAATTACATTAAATTTACACATAATTCAAGTCATGAAATGTCTGCTTTTCGTTCCTTCCTGGAAGCAAGGCAGGACAAAAAAATAATCACAAAACTAGCTATTGCTAATACACCATACATACCTTATTTGAGGAATCCCAGTTTTCAGTCCGGGCCCGTTTTCTTTTGAGTTGTTCCATTTTTCCAAGCTATATTTGCAGTTTCGCACAATCTGACCCAACGTAAATATAAACCACAACAATTTTCTATAGTCAATTTCAACCATTGAGAAACCAAATTAGAGAGTATCTAAGATTTTGACATATAAGGAATGAGTAAATACAATGGGTGAAAAAAAGGATTATAAATAAGGGTTTTTTATTCACTGATTAAAGTCCTAATAAGTTCTTATTCACTGCGCAACTATTATGCTTTAAGCGTGTTTTAGCGAAATCTAGTAAATATAGCTGTTAATTTAAATATTATTATTCCATGAGTTAATTAAAACAAATAACGATGTAGCACCCTGTGTCATAGCTTTTTTCCTACTATCCGCCAGATGGTAATGTGATCACTAAAAACCCACTGCGTGAATAAAATGTCAATCCACCAACGTTCACGTCCAACAACCTGTCATAAATTTATAAGAAATTTTTAAGGGCGTTGTTTTGCTGAGCAATTTACAACTTAATTTTAGTTTTTTCTCATATGTTTGCTTAATTTTCATACCTAAATCAAAAATAAACTCACATCAATCGCAATGGTATCCCTTATTAGCTGTTTCCTTATATTTTTGTCAGTATCAATTCAGCAAAGTGAGTAAACATTCCTAAATCAAAAACAAACAAATTTTGCCTTCGTTTTTGTTTGTAGGCTTCGCTATTTGGTGTTATCGCTGCACCTCAGCAACTCCAGGATGTGGGGATCAATTCAACTGGCGAGGTATAGGATACCTTGGTGAACGTTGTCCGGAAGATGAAGATATCTGTGTGAAAGTAACAGAACGCAGAGGGGGTATGTACATTTTACACACTAGCACGTTTCACTGAAAGCCTTATTAAAATGTAAACATTTCAGCTAAAGAAACCATCATCCGTGACTGTTTAAGCGCCCTTAAGTTCCGGACTGATATACCAGCCGACAAATACGAAGGCTGTCGCAAGGCAGCGATTGATGTGCGTTTAGGAAACTATGTTAATCACACTGTTAAAGAGCATGACGTCTATAGGAACTATTTTCCGGATGTACAATTTTGCTTCTGCTTCCTCGACCACCGTTGTAATGGGGCTTCAGCTTTAAACAAAAACACAATGGCAATAGTTTCTTTAGTCAGTTTTGTAGTAATTGCTCTACGAAAATTGTAATCTCAGCTCAAATTTTTTACTATTAAGTCGAATGTCGAAACGAGTCCGTCCACGTATTGTACAAATATGTTTTATGTTTCTTTTTTACCGAAGTGCCTTCAATAAAGTTTGACAATTTTTTACAACAAATAAAACATTCCAACTATAATCTTCCAAAAATTCAACTTTATTTGCCACAAAATTTCTTAAAAATCAACAATTTCCAGATCATTTTTAACTTTTGGGCCACGGTAATCGTACTCGGCTATCTCGGGATTCTTCTGGATGAACTGCCAATATGCTTGCGTCAGACGAAGGCACTCATCGACAGACAGTTGAAACGGTCTCAGCGTGGACTCCACATCGGCTTCCTCAAACATTTCATAGGTTGTCTCCTCTCGTTGTTCTTCTGGAAATAGCGTACTATATCCTCGTCTGCAGTACTTTTGTCGCATGGAGAAAATGTGTCGGGTAACACGTTCAACCACGTCAAAAGGAATATCTGTTTTGGGATTTTTTAGTGGCAAGAGCTTCACAACTCCAACATCGACATCAGGTTTGGGCACGAATGCCTTTCCAGGAATTATGAATTTCAGCGTTGGTTCGGTCCAAATTTGAGACATAATCGACAAACGACAGCGTTGATCACTCCCTAATGGAGCGCAGATTCTTTCGGCAACTTCTTTTTGAAAGGTCAACGTCATTGTGGTGTCATTTCTTCGGAAAGCCTTTCGTCGCTGAGACAAATCTTCGAACCAATTTATCAGCAAACGTGTTGAAATGGAAAAAGGAAGATTACCAATCAAGTGCAGTTTCTGGGATTCATCGGGAATAACCTGTTCTATTGGAAACCTTAAGATATCTGCTTGATGGATATCAATTTGAATTCCAAGTGGCTGTGCGCATTCTTGAAGTAGTTCCAATGTCGGCAGAAACCTTCGATCTTTTTCCACGAGGATTATTCTTGCAGGGTTTCGTCTCATAATCGATCTAGTAATTCCTCCTGGACCAGGTCCAACTTCCAGCACAACGTCATCCTTCGAAATCTTCCCAGCGGATTTCACAATTTTATCAGTCAGCCGCTCATCCATTAGAAAATTCTGTGACAGCTGTTTAATGGCCTGAAGTTTGTAAAGTTTCACTAGGTCTCGGATTGTGGGTAAAGGTGGGAGTCGTAACCCACGACTGGCAACAGCAACAGGCCCGTATGACATTTTATTAAGTTTTTTTTTGCTTTTTATTTATATAAGAACAATGCTATGAATTTAAACTTAAAAGAATATACCTTAACCTAACTTTTTTGGTAAGTTTGTTAGTTGCCGACCTTTTTCGGTTCTTCGAAGTCGTCCAGAAATCTTTCTTGTTGGACACTTAGCAAAGAATATGCGTAGATTCCAATGACTGATGCTCCGAGAATTCCGGCCGTGATTAAATTGTTACGACGTAACTTTTGCAACTTACGAACTCTTTCCAGATTTTGTTGCTCCACAATTTTCATAAACTCCAGTTGGGCTTTGTCAATTTTACCTTCGGCGTATTTTATTTTTGGTTGGTTTTCTTGCGTTGGCGACATAATACTTAGTTTTTGGGAAGGCAAAATATATATTACACTTTATTGTGTGGAAAATTCAGTTTTGTTCTCACACACAAGACTTCATCGATGAAGGATGTCGCTAGAGATGTGCCCCAAAACCAAGTTGTCAAATGAAATTTTGACATTGGAATTTGGAATTGGAATAAATATTTGTTGACATAATTTAACTGTGGAACATAAGACAGGGTGGAGGACAAAAAAGAGAAGTTCAAAAGTAGCAAATTAATATATACATAAAAATATACATAAGGTGACAGATTGTGAATTTCTGTGCATAGTAAGGAAGCTGACCTGATAAATAAGTGATAACTCCTATTCTTGGGAAACATTACTAGTTTTACTTTCAGCCTCATTATAAACGACTTGAAAACATATCGGTTGGAGATATGAGATATATCGGATGAAAACACATGCATTTTGACAAACTTTTGTTCACTTGCTAGGTCTTGAGAGATTTTGCTAAAAACGCGTTACTGCCCGAACACAATGGTGTAGCTGTAGCTGTAGTACGTCGCGCTGTCAAAGTCGAAAGTAGGCAAATGCCATAAGAGTGAACACAATAGGGGTTTTTCTTTTTTAGTTCCGAACAGTGAACAGAACTGAGAACGAACAGCGTGAACGTGTTCTGAACTGAGCGTGTTCAGTGAGCTGCGCTCAGACTCTTGCTCTAGATGCCCCGTCATTTTATTTCGAGCACGTAGAGTGCGCTCGCGTAGTGTTCCGAAGAAAAAAGAAAAACATTTTGAGCGTTCAGATATTGCTGAACTGAAAAAGAAATACTCTTACGTTTTTGACGTTTCACTTATGTGTTCGGAACTAAAAAAGAAAAACCCCTAATGCGTAGTAGTAGCTGTAGCGGTAGCTGAAGCTGTAGTACAAGTTGACTCAACTTCAACTTTTGAGTTTTGAGCGCGCTGCAGCGCTACATTTTGACGTTTCACAATGAAAAAAAAAACAAAGCAAACCAAAATGGTTCAGCAAAATTGACATCTTGCGCTACACCATTGTAGACGAGCTGTACTGCGTTCTTTTTTTCTTGGATGTTACGCGATGTAACATCGGGTAACATTATGTCGTTCTTAAATGCAAAAAAAAAGTTACGATATGTAACATTGGGCGCGTTCATCACAAGTTAGATTTCCAGATTAACTGAAAAACTTATTCAGTTTTGCGTTGAACGGTTATCTAACAAGATATGTCAGGTGCGACGGTTTTGATTTGCATATGCAAAAAACATTCATTAACTTGTTGACTTTACTTCGATAAACATTTCATACGTGTAAAAAACAATCAGTAATGGAGTTACGGCCATATTATTCACCCAATAAACCCGGGTTTAAATTTACATCCGGATGTAAAATCGCATAAGCCCAGTTGTCAAACGCAAATCCATATTATTCACTCCAAATAAACCCGATGGATTTAAACCGCATTGCGTTGTCGGGTTTAAATTTTTACATCCGGATGTATTTTCGGTTCGTTCGCATACTATAGGGAAATTACAAATATTGCAGCTAAATCAAGCAAACTTACCTAGATTTTGACATAAAAAGTGTGCTTTATATATGTTACGCGAACAAACCCAACCCAATCTGTCAAAAGTAAAAGGTGAAGTAAAAGAAATTATTTGTTGTATTTTGTTCTCAGATTATTTATTGGAATTGTTTTACTTCTTTTAGCTTACAACTGTGACAACACCTATGTACAGGGGCTAGATTCCGCAAGAGTGAATTTTAAATGTGTACACGAAAAATTGTGCACACACTTTAATTTGGATTCCGCAAGGGTGAAGGTGAGTTTTTTTGACAGAAGACGTGTACACTATCTTTCAAATTTACTCACGGTCTTTCAGAGCGTGAGTTTTCAGAGGGCCGTGAGTGTGAGTTTTTTATACTCACTCTTGCGGAATCTAGCCCCAGGTCTCAAGAAAGATGTGTGGGCATTAGGATGCATTCTTTACTGTCTGTGTTTTCAAAAACATCCATTCGAGGACTCCGCTAAACTTCGTATTGTAAATGGAAATTTTACAATACCCTCGGATTCTAGATTCAATTGTTTCCATGATGTAATCAAGGGATGTCTCACAGTCAACCCATCAAGTAGATTCAATGTATCTACAATATTGGACCGACTTGCAGCGATAGCTGAGACAAGGAATTGGTCTCTAAAAGGTCCAATTTAATTGGTGGTAGGTTGTGTGGTGTTGTAAATTTATATCGCACATTAATATTAAATATCTTATTTTCTTGACTATTTTCTCAAGGGCAAATCGATAGTGACGCCTCCAAGCGAATCGCCACAACACAGTCCAGCAACTACGAATGGTCCGGTACAAAATACACTTCCAACGCGACCACCACCACCACAATCACAACCCCGACCCACAAACTCACCCAATCTAGGAGTCTATTCAGACAACGATAATACTTCGGATAACTTTGTTGGTTTACCCTATCAAGTGTAATGTAAATGTAACCCTTCGGTTATATGTCAAAATGTTAGTTTATGTAAATACTTTCTATTCTTATAATAACTCTCTCTATCTGTATCACTCATCGTGTAATAAACGTGTTTCGTCTTAATTAATTTTCTTATAGGTTATGGGCCCAGATCGGAAAAAATAAAAGAAAAGTTTTCTTGTTAATATAATTCGATTAATTAAATAAAATTTCAAGTATTTTTTGTATTAAATCAAAAAAAAAAAAAAAGGTAAAATGTTTAAATCGGAAGCAAGTGGTAGCATTTCCATTGACAGACTGCGAGGTAGGGAAAACTACCCAACGTGGAAAATCACGGCGCAGGCATTCTTGGATCTGGACAACCTCTGGACAACTACAATTGCCTATGAGCTGGATGCAGATGGAAGTCCTAAAACGGCTGTGGATCCCGAGAAAGACAGAAAAGCAAGAAGCAAATTAACACTAATGATGGATCCCTTGTGCTACGTCCACATTCAGGGGGCAAATACGGCGAAGGAGTTGTGGCAACAGCTAGCAAGTGCCTACGAGGATAGTGGGTTAACGCGTCGGGTAGCACTTTTGCGTAAGCTAATTACAACATCCCTTGCTAATTGCGGCTCCATGGATATTTTTGTGAAGGAGATCATAACTACAGCTCAATCGCTAAATGGTATTGGTTTTCCTATCAATGAAGAGTGGGTTGGCTCTTTGCTTCTCGCTGGTTTGCCGGACGACTATCGTCCTATGATAATGGCTTTGGAAAATTCGAATACAAAAATAAATGGTGATGTTATTAAAACAAAATTGCTGCAAGATGTGCGACCTGGTAGCGAAGTCTCATCGGCCTTTCACACACATGGTCGCCATATGCAATCAAAACATCAGAAAAAAGGTCCTAGGTGTAGAATCTGCAACAATTTTGGTCACATTGCGAAGAACTGTCGAAAAAGCCAAGGTCAAACAAATAAAAGCAAAAATTACGAAGCTTTAAGTTGTGTTTTGTCCGCCTCCGCAGCGTGTTCACAGGATAAAAGAGACGCATGGTACTTTGATTCGGGGGCCACATCACATATGAGTTTCGACAAAAACTTGTTTGATGAGCTTCGTGTGGATGGTGGAACAGTGGTTGCGGCAAACAGTGGCAAGATGCAGGTAAAAGGTAGTGGTACGACTACACTGAGACCAGCATGCAGTTCGTCAGCACTCAAAGTGAACGACGTCAAATTCATCCCTGATTTATCAGTCAACCTTTTGTCAGTCGGTCGCATCGTCCAGCAGGGACACACGGTGGAGTTCAACAATAAAAGTGTCAAAGTTAAAAACTCGAAAAATCAAGTGATAGCAACTGGTACGAACGTTGATGACCTGTTTAAACTTGACACAGAGCCGTCCAAAGATGTTGCGTTTACGTGTGGATCGAAAAGCTCCAAAGAGCTATGGCACCGAAGAATGGGTCACCTCAACAAAGAAAGTCTAGACAAATTGAACAGTGGACTGGCCACTGGAATCAGTTTCACGAATAAAACTGAAAAAGATTGTAAAATTTGTGCTATCGGAAAGCAGACGAGGTTGCCGTTCAACAAGTGCGGCAGCAGAGCCAGTCAGCTGCTTGAGGTCGTCCACACAGATATCTGTGGACCGATGGAAAATACATCGCTTGGTGGAAATAGGTATTTCCTGACCTTCGTGGATGACAAATCACGAAAAATATTTGTTTATCTTCTCAAAACAAAAATGGATTGGGAAGTGCTGTCAAAATTTGAAGATTTCCGTGCGCTCGCAGAAAATCAAAGTGGCCATAAGATTAAAACCCTACGTTCTGATAACGGAAAAGAGTTCTTAAACAAAAAATTCCAAGACTTACTTCAAAAAAATGGAATTCATCACCAAACAAGTAATGTGCACACTCCGGAACAAAATGGCCTGGCCGAACGAAACAATCGGTCGATTGTTGAAAAGGCAAGGTGTTTACTCGCTGATTCCAAATTGCCTAAGATATTTTGGGCCGAAGCTGTTGGATACTCGGTGTACCTCCTGAACCGGTCGCCGTCAAAGGGAACAGGTAAGACACCGGTAGAAGCGTGGAGTGGTAAAGTACCCAACTTAGCACACATTAAAGTGTTTGGCACTACGACGATGGCACACATCCCAAAAGCCAATCGAAGAAAATGGGATCCAAAAGCCAAAGAAACCATTCTTGTCGGATATGACGAGCACACAAAAGGCTACCGTCTTTACGATCCAGTAAAGAATTGTGTGTTCAAAAGCAGAGACGTTTCCTTCATCAACGAAGACTCCAGCGTTGCCGAAACTTTAACATCAGAGAAGTCAAAACCACTTCAGGTTAAATTTCATCATCACGAGGTCGCCGAAAAAAATTGTTCCAGAACCTGTTATGCACCAGATCGACGACGAGAAAGACGAGTCGCAGCTGATCGATACAAGCATTTTTGAAGATGCTATTTCCAGTGATACGTCAGATGAAGCAGATATTTCTGCGCTCCCTCAGCAATCTAACTCTAACCCACTGCAGCAGCAGGTGTTAAGGCGCTGCAAAAGGGAGCGCAAAATACCAGGCAAGTACAATGATTTTGTTTTAGAAAACGATGATTCTTCCTCATTTTCTAACCCTCAAAATAGCGAAAATCCAGAGTTTAACATGTCACCACAGCATACGATGGAGAGTTCATTGGACGAAATGGAATCACTTCATGGTTTCTCAGGACTTGTCGCGTCTCCATCGCACCAGAATCGACCAAACTTGGTTACGAACCAGAATGTGTCTAAGCCCAGCGATGTGAGGCGCACATTACAAGGCAAGTACCCTAAAAATGAAAATCTTAAAAAAGTTCCATTTACTGCTCCTGATTTTAAACAAAATGATCCAGAAACTCCTGAAGAAGCAATGCTTCGACCAGATGCGCATATGTGGAGACTAGCTATGGAGGAAGAAATGCAGTCGTTAATTGGAAACGACACCTGGACGCTGGAAGAGTTACCAAGGAACCGAACAGCAATAAAGTGCAAATGGGTCTTACGCACTAAGCTCGATGTTACTGGACAAATTGATCGCTATAAGGCAAGGCTAGTGATAAAAGGCTACTCACAGCGAAAGGGGGTAGATTACGACGAAACGTACTCCCCTGTCGTTCGTCACAGTTCGCTGCGCTACCTTTTTGCTCTGGCTGCTGAGTTTGGATTAAACATCTCACAAATGGACGCCATCACAGCCTTTTTGCAAGGACAACTCACAGAAGAGATTTACATGGAACAACCCAAATTCTACAAAGACAAAAATAACCCTTCCATGGTTTGTCGATTGAATAAGGCTCTCTATGGCCTTAAACAGTCCAGCAGAGTCTGGAATCAAAAATTAGACGCTGTACTCCAATCTTTAGGACTACAGAGATCCAAATATGACCATTGCGTATACCATTCAACAGACGAACATATAATACTCTTCGTTGCAGTATATGTTGACGATCTCTTGTTTTTTACAAACAACGAGAAACAATTAAAAGTGATTAAATATGAATTACATAGAGTGTTTCAAATGAAAGAACTTGGTTTAGCAACGCAAGTGCTCGGAATGCGCATAACCTACAGCCAAGAATCGATTGCACTGGACCAGGAGCAATATATTGAAAAGATTCTTGAGAAGTTCAACATGAAAAATGCCAATCCAGTGAAAACTCCCATGAACTCAAGTGAAAAACCGTGCTTAGAAGATGGTCCAGCTAATTCTGAAGAAGCTGAAGAAATGAAAGCATTCCATACCAAGAAGCCATCGGCTGTCTAATGTACCTTTCTCAATGTACACGCCCAGACATATGTTTTGCTGTCAACTGTCTCAGCCGATTCAATTCAAATCCTGGACCCCGTCATTGGCTTGCCGTGAAGCATCTATTACGATATCTGCGAGGAACATCATCACTGAAACTTCGATTCAACAAAGGTGGACATGATGACATCGTTGGCTATACCGATGCGGACTGGGCATCAAATATTGACGACCGCAAATCCACAACCGGATTCGTTTTTATAGCTCAAGGTGGAGCTATATCTTGGTGCTCCAAAAGGCAAAGCACCGTGGCTCTTTCATCATGTGAGGCTGAATTCATGGCCCTTTCCGCCACCGTCCAAGAAGCTCTTTGGTGGAATGGACTGAAACATCAGCTTAGCAAACGACAGCAGCCGCTCCGAATACTGTGTGACAACCAGAGTGCTATCGCGATTGCAACAAATGGTGGTTTTCATCCAAGGTCAAAGCATATTGACATTCGTCACTACTTTGTACAAGACACGATTAATAAAGGCAACATCAAACTCGATAACATCAGGACCGATCATCAAATCGCTGATGCTCTTACTAAACCTTTGGACAGAATCAAAATTTCATCATTCCGAGACTCCATGGGGATTAGACCGTAACACTCAGGTTAAGGAGGAGTGTTGGTTTACCCTATCAAGTGTAATGTAAATGTAACCCTTCGGTTATATGTCAAAATGTTAATTTATGTAAATACTTTCTATTCTTATAATAACTCTCTCTATCTGTATCACTCATCGTGTAATAAACGTGTTTCGTCTTAATTAATTTTCTTATAAACTTTCCTCAACAGCACCAACAACAACATCCGGCAAGACCTCCACCGCCAATGCCAAATAATATGCAGTACAATCAAGCTCAAATGCCAATCGCTGGTGGTGCACAATCTGGTAGTTTGTTTTCATCAATTCGTGGTGGTGCTGGAAGTTTCCTCAAAAATCTGAAAGACACTTCGTCAAAAGTAATGCAGACCATGCAGCAAACAATTGCTAGAGCCGATATCGACATTAGTTACATAACTTCGCGGATATTGGTGATGCCATGTCCATCTGAAGGTTTCGAATCAGCATACAAGACGAATAACATTGAAGAATCACCATGCAATCTTGTCGGTCTTAGATCCAAGTAACTCAAATATTTTCAGTCGCTCGAATGCAAAATCAATGCAAAGCATCAGATGAATGAAGACGATCGATGGTTCCATTTTCGTTGCGACAATATATAAACATTGTGTCTACATAATATGTATATTTTATTACAAAGTAGTGTAAAGAAGTAAACAAACTAGAAATAAATTGCCTTTTGGATTTCCAGAAATTTTGTTTCTTTCGTTGGTTTCAGTGGAAATTTTAGGTATATTTTGCTCGGAAAGTGATAGTATTGTTGTAGTGAATCTGCATGAGATTTAAGTAATGCGTGCCTCGTTTGATAGCATATTAATGGTTTGGTAAAATTTTAAATAGCACTCCAAAAGTTTGGCTATTGATTATTCACACCTAGCCTGTTAACAGAGAGAACACGATATCAAGAATCGTCGTTAGATAACAGGTACCTACAAACTGAACTCTTTCATTTTCAAATGAAAAAATGTTTAAATCTTAGAACCACCCACTGGACAATGCCAAATGTATACGAGCAGTAAAGGTACAAATTCATTTTTTTCAAGTTACATAGATCCGCCTTGGAAAAAGAAAATGTTGTGTTGGGAATATATTAAAACAAAGTTTACTGACACAAATATATTTTACTCATTTCGATAATTACGAATATGTAGTAGCGAATGTGTTTCGAATAATCCTAATCCGCGAAGAACTTTCAGCAAATCTAATTCTCATAACCATCGGGCAAAGCGTTTACGGCAGGGTTGTGGAAAAGACTTTTTTTTCCGTCTCCCCATGGGAAGCGCTTGTTACGGATACGCAAGTAATCGTACTTCACGAATTCTGGTCAAGGGTGGTGGGCGTGTTCCTGGTGCTTAAGATATGCGTTCAACATGCACAAACCAATTGATGGTGCGGCAACGAAAAAAGACAATCGCTTCCATAGCAATATTATTGATGCAGAAAAGGAAAAGAAAAACTCTCCACCAGCAGTTAGTGAATCTCTCCTATGGAACGATAAAGAAGAAATACAAATACTGTCGTCGTTAGATTCGACTATCTCGGGAAGTCCTGCTGCTGATTCTAGCCCAAAAGAGGATGTTAAAATGCAGGCAAAAAGGCAACCATCGAAATACTTGAGGATGTTATCATAAAACCAGCCAAAGCAGCTCCTCGAGTGAGGTTATTAGAAAAACCAGCACATGTACAAGAAGTCAAACAAAAAATCAAAACAAAGAGAAAAGCAAAAGTTAAAGAGCTAAGCATTTCGGCTGACTCACCTCACATCAGCATTTCGCCTTGTCAAGCTGAGCAGATGGAGCCTGAACCCAAATCGAAAAACTTTATGGATATGTAAAAAATAAAACAAGATTTCTTTGCAAATGTAAAGTGAATATTTTGATTATTTTATTTAATGGATACAGAGAACTAAATAAAGATTTTAACAAAAATCTCAACACCGTCGTCGTCTTCATTTTCTGTTTGTGCATTGTATATCTAAACTAGAATTTATATATAATGGTTTGTGCAATAAATTCTTCTTGCATAGAATGCCACACAACTTGAAGTAGATTCTCCTCTTCACAGAGATGTTTTTTGTAAAGATTTTCCAAACCCTTTTTTACTTCTCGAAGCTCTTGTTTAAAAAACACCATTTGATAACTGATCTCAGTTTCCTTCACTCCTTGAACCACTTTCACTTGGACACCTTCAAAGAACAGCTAAAGAATGAACAGACAAATGAATACTATCAAATCAACTGAAAGACAATTTTGATATATAATTTTACATTGAGTTTTTCCAATGGACGACCGAAGTATTTGATTACACATATGACTACTATTATTTTATGATTTGAAATAAACGAAAATCAAATGTCAAATCTACTCGCTGGTCGCTGCTACTTATGCTATGTCCGCACCTGAAGTTAACCTGGGTTTCGTTCCAGGATGGTTTGAGTTAACCAAGTAGTGTCCGCATATGCAAAAAAGTTTTCAGTTTACCTTTTTGCCTTAAGTTAAAAAGAGACAAATATAAAGTGTGAGCAGAACGTCAACGACGTATGAGAGAATTCATTTTCTCTCCACTCACTTCCACTCTCTTAAATGTCAAATTCAATGGAATATTGGAAATAGTGCATTCAGCGCCTTTGGTTTCGAGTAGGTTATCTCGAAACCCAGTGACTAAAAAGGTTTCATTTTGTATGGCATACCACTTGGTTATCATGTTGGTTTGGGATTGTTTTGAGTTAAACAAGTTTAACTCTCAGGTGCGGACATAGCATTACCAGCTGATGTGGTCAGACTGCGCTACTAGCTGCCAGCCGCCGCTGCTTGCTACCAAAAGTTGAACATGTTCAACTTCGCCAGCCGCTGCCAAACACTCGCCGGCTGCCAGGGCTGGTTGCGAATTTTGTGGTCACACAAAGCTGATACTCAATTCGCCGCTGGCAACCAGCCGTGTGTGACCCGTGCTTAAGACAAGACAAAGTGATTTAGATCAATCCAATTGGAAATTTATGTTACATACACCTGAAGTAGCTGGTGGAATTTCCATTTCTTGAACCTGCAACACCATGGAAAAGATAGTATATAAATTAAATCGACAATGCAAAATATAAATGAAAATTATTACATACAATTTCTTCAAATTTAAATCTTGGTTGGTTGTTGGTTGGTTGTTGGTTGAACCTGCAACATCATGAAAAAGATAGAATATAAATTTAATCGAGAATGCAAGATATAAATGAAAAGTATTGCTTACAATTTCTTCAAACAAAAATCTATTTACCAGCAGCACTTTCAACGATTTGACGTTTGTTACTTTGACAACTGGGTTTATTTTAAATCCGGGATCAAAATATAAACCTGGGATCAAATTTTGACAACTGGGTTTATTTCTATTGGGTTTAAATTTATTGAGTGAATAATATGGCCGTAACGAATTAATTAATTGTATTTTTTCAATAAAAATCACGCACAACAAAATCACCATCACTAGGCAAGTATAATTTTTTGATGTCACTTATCGCATCTGACAGCTTAATAAACTGAATCTAGATTTTCAGCCTTCTTTTCCTGACTGAAAAACTGAATCGGTAAAAACTAACAGCTGATGAGTTGTCAACTGAAAAACTTAACGTCTGGCCAATCAGAGGCCGAGAATAGTTAGTTAATCTGAAAATCTAACTTGCGACGAACGCGCCCATCGTGTCGTTCCTAAATGCAATGTTGAACTGTCAGAATGTTACGTTTCGTAACTTTTTCCAACTCATCTCTGGGACTTGAGTTTCGATGTTGATCTGTCAAACCCGATTAAAATTGTTGTTGGTCAGAATTGTTTTGGTTTTTTTTTTTCATTAATCTTCCAAATTCTGTGAACGGTTATTGATTTTCAATCTTGTTCATTTCAGAATTCATTTTTCTTCATCAATAACGAGTTTCCTTTAACTGGGTTCGTATTTCAAGAAATACTTTATTCATATTTTTGACAGACCAGCAAAGTGTAACATCGAGTCGTTCCTAAATGCAATCATGATTTTGTAACAAAAGGGGTTTTTCTTTTTTAGTTCCGAACAGATAAGTGAAACGTCAAAAACGTAAGAGTATTTCTTTTTCAGTTCAGCAATATCTGAACGCTCAAAATGTTTTTCTTTTTTCTTCGGAACACTACACGAGCGCACTCTACGTGCTCGAAATAAAATGACGGGGCATCTAGAGCAAGAGTCTGAGCGCAGCTCACTGAACACGCTCAGTTCAGAACACGTTCACGCTGTTCGTTCTCAGTTCTGTTCACTGTTCGGAACTAAAAAAGAAAAACCCCTAAAGTCAAACATACACAACAACAACGATGATTTTGACACTACAGCATCGCGTAACATCGAAGGATAAAAAGAACGCCCTACTGTGCTACATTTCTCAGCTGCACTCTGACTTTTAATTTGACAGCGCGGCGTACTACAGCTACAGCTACACCATTGTGTTCGGGCAGTGTGTTCAGGTAATTATTAAGGAAATATGAATGCATTTTTATATCGGAATCGATTGCGATTTTATTCATCGCTGTCAAAATGATTTCCAATGGTACATAAAAGCACTTTTAAAACTGCTTTTTCCCCCCCGAAAAAGTACTTTTATAAATCTCAATTCAGAGGCAAGATTTACACGCACTTTCACGTACACCAACACAAAACATTTGACGTTTACCATTTTGAATTTTGATTATCTTGCATTTTTGGTTAAAGGACTGTGAAAGAGACATAATAGAAAATAAACTATGAACTAGTTTGTGAAAATGGATAGCTCAATTTTAGATGAAATTAATCAAAATATATATGAGACGTCATCTAGTTCCGATTCTGATGAAGAAGTGTTTGATATTCTAAAATTTTTCTTTCAGAAGGAGGATAATTAAAGATTTGTTACCACAAAATTAAAACCGCACTTGAAAAACTAAAAAAATTGCAGAAAATTACAGAATAAAACAGTTGGCTGTCAAAAATAGCACACATATACAATGATAAAAAAGCACTTTTGTCTTTTCTGTTCCAGTGGGCACGGAAAAAGCACTTTTTAGAGTACTCTTGTTTTCCCAAGGGAAATCGACATAACTTTGTGAAGTGGCATCCATCTACGCGATCTCTGGTAGATACATACATTACATAGATCGCAATCTGGTGGCAAGATTCCTCAAAAGTGAGTTTTTAAATATCGCACTCACGGTTTTTTAGAACTGTGAGTAATGGTGGATTTACATGCATTAGTACAGAAGAACAAATAAGGTAGACACAAGATAGAAACTTCATACTTGTCTGATAGAGAGGGAATACACTAAGTGCAGGCGTTTGCACTCCCAAATGTCGCTTTTCATTAGACGAAAAGAACCACCCATGCGCGTTCAGGAG
The DNA here is from genome assembly GCA_949752695.1 of Melanostoma scalare. NCBI lineage: Eukaryota > Metazoa > Arthropoda > Insecta > Diptera > Syrphidae > Melanostoma > Melanostoma scalare. The sequence continues at coordinate 272,278,520 of OX456984.1, read as the reverse complement.
CATTGGAGCATTCTCAAACCGTTCCATAAGTGCAAAAAGATCGCTTCTGAGAAGTGACAGCTATTTCTCGGTTTGAAGTGAAAATCCACTCAAGCATCACTAATACATGAAACTAAAATGCGAAAGAGAAAATTTTACTGTAGGAATATTTTTTAGGTACAATAAATGTTTCACTCACACAAAGACAAACTATCAAAACTGAATAAAAATAATTTAGGTGTACCATTGGTTTTTAAAATGAGTGCTACCCCGAGTGAAACCAATGGAAAGCGACAAAAGTTATGGGATGCAGATGCAAAATTAAAGGTTCAGGTGAACAGTTTCCTGTTCTGTAACTATCGCCTCGATAAAAGCAGGCGATAAACGGTGGAAAATGGAACGAAATCCTACTAAATTCATAGAATTTCGTTCCATTTTCCACCGTTTATCGCCAAGGCGATAGTTACAGAACAGGGGCACAGGTTTTGACAGCTTTGGATTCGAAAATGGAATGGTTTTGTGTCGAAGCAGTTTTTTGGTTTTTGTTGCCCTGTTTTAAAATTATTAAAATATGAAATATAGTGGGTAAATACTTAAAAAGAAGGGGAAAAAAATATTCCATTGCTCGCATTCAATGCAGCTTCGAAACATCGAGACCCTTCTGTCAGTACATGACTGCAAATTTCAACTTTGTCTCAGGTATAAAATTGTACTATGACTAACCTTTCCTTTCAACATAGTTAGTGGTAAAAGTAATTCGAAAATATGGTGGTAAAAGTAATTCGAAAATATACAGATTTTCCCAGTTTTAAATTGAAAAATTCGATTTCCAAGTATTTTTGTAATGAGTTTTGTAGCTAATAATTCAAGTGTTTTTTTATCTACAAATCTTACTGACGATAGAAGCATTGCTTCCGAAATGTGCATTTGAGGAAATATAAAAAGTGTTTTGACTGTTAAAAGTTGTTAACAATTTTTTCATTTATTTTTGTAATGTAGTATTCACATGAATTCGTTTTACTCAATTTTGATGAAAAAATTGAAATCGTATGCCTCAAAAATATAAATGTTCGATGTTGAAAAATTCACTTTCAATATTAATTTACGTAACAGAAAATCCAAACAACAATAATAATTAATTTCAATTCAACAGGTAAGTGAAAACTGGCAAAACAAAAAACTAACCCAATACCCAAGAATACCGAGTAAAGTTCGATTGTCATATAGGTTGTTTTCCTTGTTTGGACATCCAATGGTGGATTTACATGCATCTGCAAGTACAGATGAAAAACGGAAAAAGACACAAGATGTAAAATTCATATTTGTCTGATAGAGAGGGAAGGCATCGTCCGCACTTCCTAAATTATAGGATGCTAATGAAAAATTATAGGTGCAGATGAACATGTTCATCTGCACCTATAATTTTTCATCTGCAGCCATAATTCTATTCGTCTCTCTTTTTAACTTTTGTACTTTATAATCTTCATCCGTCCCGCTTTACTTTTCTACACTTCTGCAGTTGCGGATGCATGTAAATCCAGCATAAGTCTTATCTTAAAATTTTTCAGACCTGCATTTTTGACCAATCAGGGCGGCGAAAACTGATAGTATTTTTCGAACTCCCTGTGAGTTGAATGCGAGCACTGTCGAATCCAAAGCTGCCAAAATGTTATGAATGATTATAGCAACTTCGAAAAGTTATATCGAGTTTCTATTTTTGCCTTTTGTCCTTATAATTTACATCTGCCCAACTGCCCCGTTTCACTTTTCTGCACTTCTGTACTAGCAGATGCATGTAAATCCACTATAAAGGAACTCCATCTGCAACCATTATTTTAATCGTTCAAGTGACAGTTTATCTAGAAAAAACTATTAAAATAAAAAAAAGTTAATTAAACAGTTAAAATAAAGTAATAGTAAAAAAAAACCCAAGTTGCAAAGTTGATTCGGAAAAGTTAAAAGAATTTCAGTACTATTTTGAATGTTTTTCTGAATTTTTATATTTCACACGTCGCGTCGGCAGTGATCTGGAAAAAGATAAATAAGTCGTTCAAAAAGCTATCCAAAATATGGGTATCGAGGATAGCTTATCCGATAGGTTCTTGAACGTTGCCCTCTGCATAAGCCTTTAACCATATGTTCAAATCATCTGTTTGAAAGCTTCCATATTAAATATTCGAACCACAACCTTACTTTATAAACAAAGAAGATCATAGAGGAATAAATTAATAAAAGAAAAGTAAACAAATCTTTCAAAAAGTTACATTACTGGGTAATGTTTTTTTTTTTTGTTAAATGGTAAATGATGTAGGCTCAGAAATAGGTATAATTTTGATTGTTATTACGCAGTCATGACTAATATAACTGAAGAGCGATATTAATATTTTGTATTTATCTTATCAATGTGTTGTCCATCAGTTGTCGTCTCGTGGTCATTATGATTCATTTATTGCAGACTCAAATCTAGTTAATCTAAAATTGCAAGACCAAATTGATTACTTTTCAATGCTAAAATATAATTTACGAATGTGAGGAGGTAAACAGAGAAAATTGGAGAAGTCTATGAAAAAGTTTAGCTTTTTTGAGTAGAATGCGTATCTAAAATCATATTCAACTAGAGCACGAAAGCTTTTGCACTCACCGATGAAAACAAAGGAAACTTTTACTATATTATTTTGATGTCAATACCATCGAATGAGTACGGACTTAGGGAGCTGTGCAAGTCATAAAGAAGAAAATGGAATAAAATTAGCTGTAGCCCACGATTTGAGAGAAACTGCTTTTCTCATAATTTCGCTACAAATAGCTATGCACCTCAAAAAATGAGCGGATTCAATGGAGTTAAGTTTTTCAAACAATTTTTAATAGAACCGTTTTCAAAGCACTACTTGTAATATTAAAATTGTCTTTGATTTGTTCTTGAGTAATTTGCCATATAAGAAGAGGGTATCAGTGAAATTCTTAAAAAACAAAATAGGCATGTTTTTAAGAAAACTTAATTTATGTTAGAGATTTATAGCCCGATTATATCTAAAATGCTTACAAAATGTCCCAGTCAAAACGCTACTCAATACTTATGGCACTTTCCATTGGACGAAAAGAACCGTCCAGTAGCGTCCAGAAGCATTCTCAAACCGTTCCATTGGTGCAAAAAGATCGCTTCTCATGATTCTGAGGAGTGACAGCCGCTTCTCGATTTGAAATGAAAATCGACTCAAGAAGCACTAACACATGTTACTCAAATGTCAAAAAGAAAATTTTCTTCAAGGAATATTTTTTAAGACCCATAGGTGTTTCACTCACACAAAGGCAATTACGTTAAACTGAACAGAAATTATTTTGGGTGTTCCATTGGTTTTTAAAATGAGTGCTTCCCCGAGTGAAACCAATGGAAAGTGCCATTAAGTTGTGATGTGATTCTGATCAAGTTACAGAGTTGTTTGTTGGTAACCTTTCCTTCATCAGTGGCACTGTGAATGTCAGTAGATAAGAAAATATGTATGAGCACCAACTTTTGTCCTCGATTCCAAAGCTTCAAGCAGAAGGTGGCTGTTTTACTTTTCAGCAAGATGATGCGTCACTTCATACAACTAAGTCAAAAATGATATGGCTTTGAGATACATAAGAACATTCCAGTTCTAAACTGTTCCGCAAATAATCCCGAACTGTCTCCAATTGAGACTTTGAGTTTCTTTTTCAAAGCACATACTTTGTCCATTTTTCAAATGTGGTTATTGCCACCCTCCTTAACAACTTTTACTGACAAACTTTTCCTGCGCCATCCACCATGTAGTATTTTCCCCAATTTTCACAACATGCACTGCTCTGAAATTATCCATCAGCTCACAGTCGCAGTACAGCCAACAGCCAGTTTCTTTTGGTATTTCTCGTGAGCTCGACGTTGTCGCCGTCGTTGGTCGTCCCCAGTAGTTGGTTTGCCTTTATACATCACATCATTGCGTTTACTGCTGCTTCGTCTATCTGAATGTTGAATCTAAATTAGAATCATAAAGCCCAGAACGAATTTCGCTGCCGCGTAGTTCGGCTAGTTCGTCTTTTTTTTTGTTAGTTACTTGTTTTTGGTTTTACTTCATTGTTGTGAAGATTCGTGTTGTTTTTTTATTTGTTTTGCTCAATCAGCTGTGTACCCAACAAAGAACGTTCGCATATAAAAAAAAAGAAACGATTGCCCTTTGGAAAAGTGTTTCTGTTCTGTGTGTGGCCTTTAATTAAACCTTGATTAAGCTTTTTATTTAAGTCATCTTTCTAATTATTGTCTTAACATTTTGATTTTTCGTCGCGAAAAAAAAACACCAAAAGAAAATGCCATTCATTTCGAAAGACTGGCGTTCGCCTGGAGAAGCATGGGTTAAGACGGACGAAGGATGGGAAAAGTTGAAAGTACTCGAGTGTGGAAAACGAACAAGGTACGTAAGCAGACACGAAATAGAGTGGTAAAATTAAATAAACATTATTTTGAAGTTTCCTCACCTTTTCCGACATATTTCTAATTATAATTTGCCGTTGACTTTCTTTGTTTTGCAATTTCATCAAATAAAATGGGCCTCTCACCTCTAATATGCTGCTCCATCCAGAGGCTCCATCTTTCATAACATTTATAGCGAATATAAATGAAAGCTAATAAAACAAAAACAACAAAAAAGAGGCACAATGACATGACAATGGATCAGACTGCACACGACAGTCGTGTGGTTAGTCTTGGTACCTACATGTTTCCATTTTTTTTTGTTTATTGCGTAAATTGCAATTAGATGGAGGTTCAGAGAAAGAAAAGAAAAAAAAAAGAAGAAGAAAACGGGAAAGCTAGAGCCGAAAAACGATTATTTTCTTCTACCACCCCACCACACTTGGTCCTATAAAATAAAAACACCCTATCCACCACCAATCCTATGAAAAATAACAAAAGTGCTTGGCGAGTGTTTCATTTTTTGTTTGTGTTTTTCTCTGTTGCTGTTTTAGCTCCGTCTAGTGCCTTCCGAAAACCTGCCTCTCGGTGTCGGTGGCAGGGTGGTGTTGTAGATGGTGTGTGCATTTGCCAGTGCAGATGCAGATGCAGTACGCTCATGAATTCATGAGCTTTAATCAAGCAACTGAGCGGGAGTAAGTGGCATGCGAGCAGTGACAGAGAACAGAATACAAAAATGCAGAAAGTGTTTGAAAAGAGAACTCACGGAAGTTGAATATAAAAATAAAAGCTTTTGTTTTCAAGCTGCAAAGACTCACTAAAACATAGGGTGACATTGAACTATTTTTTTTTACATTCTATTTTGATTGTTAAATTTAATTTAGCCATGACTTTTCGCGCAAGGCTCTGCATCATGAAGTCGAGGGGAGAAGTTACACTGATATCGATTACGTAAATGCTTTATTGGAGGATTAAACCTCTTAGGGTAGAGCACGTCGTGCGTAAAAATCAATTTCAAACAATGCCAGATATACCAGCTGGGTTACAATTTGTCACTCATACATGTTGCGCATTGCTTCAAGAGCACCGTTTCTAAGAAAAAGATTTGAAATAAAATTGAATCTTAAAGGGTTATCAATTACGCTTTGAATACTCTGAATAAATAGAAACCGAAGTTTAGAAAATTATGTTACGTATACGCCATACAGTCTACGATAGACCAATTATGAGATGCCTGAAAATGTTATATATATTTTTTTTTTTTATAAAAAAAGAGGAGGCTTATATGCTAATCTGGAGAACTCAGACCTAATATCCGGTCCATTGTACTACCAGAGTAGCAGCCTTTCCCTTTTTTTTGTGTTGCAGTAGTTGGAAATAAGTTGTTAGTAATTTCACATATATAACCTCAAGGGCGGCGTCCATATGAAACTGGGAGGCTGAAAGAAAAGTAGATGCCCAGAGCGGGATTCGAACCCACGCGTCCGGCCTATCTACTAAACACTCTACCACTGCACCACGGCCGCTCCTCCTCTGAAAAAATTTAGCTGCATTACCTGCCTCGCATGGAATGTTCATCAGTTCTCCCCTCAGCCCAACTTCGGTTGCACAGTTAATTACGGAGATTCATATTTTAGCCGCTAAAGCCGAATGTGGAATGGTTTACCCAACTCAATTTTCTCCACGCAATACAATACACAGAAATTCAAGAAAAATGTTCTTTTCAATCTCCTTTCATATCCTTTTCTTATTTCCTATTGCAATTTTTGCAAATGGTATGTGTCGGACTTTAAATTTGAGGTGACTCTAGAGAAAGTTTAGAGTTTAAATCTAAAATGCGTGCATTTGGTTTCGATGAGTTTCTTCTTCGCCACCTTTCTAACCGTTCATTACAAGTCGTTTGGACGGCTATAAATCTGAAACCCACAAAATAAATGCTGGTGTGCCCCAGGGTTCCGTTTTGTCTCAGATACTTTTTCTAATTTTCATTAACGATCTTCTGTCTGAAACTACTAATCCACTAAATTGTTTTGCCGACGACAGTACCCTCAGCTTTTCATATTCGTTCTTAAGTTCACATCCCTCCTCTTCGGACGTGCAACTAGGGCGGCAACGTATGTTAAGTTCATTAAATTCTGATCTAGACAGGAATGTACAGTGGGGAATAAAAATCCGCGTAGAACTTAATGCTTCAAAAACTCAATGCTGTCTTTTGTAGTTGAAGCGAAACTTACCTCCCTTGCCACTATCCATGAGTGGCTCTTGCATTGTTGAAACAGAACAGCTTTCAATCCTCGGTATGTGCATTACCAACCACCTCTTATGGTATACTTGACATCGCCAAAAACGCTGCAAAGTGCTTAGGCTTTCTTCGACGATGCAAGAAATTTTTTTCACCCAATGACCTGGCAGTCATCTACAAAACATACATTCGTCCTAAGATGGAGTATAGCTCCCATATTTGGGCAGGTGCTCCTTCAAAACACCTCAATCTTTTGAACAGTGTTCAGAGAAGAGCCTTTAAAATGATTGGAGATACGAACACCATTGAAACTTTCACGACACTCGAATATCGTCGTAATGTTTCTTGTCTCTCTCTATTTTATCGGTTTTTTTACAGACAGTGCCCTTATGAGATTGCCAGCTGTATTCCTCCCCTTAAACAATTCAACCGTAATACTCGCGCTTCTAGGAATGCCCATCAGTTTACCCTTGAGTCCAATTTCGGACGAACTGTCAAATACAGAGATTCCTTCTTCAGCCGTACCACGCTAATGTGGAATGTATTACCTAGCTCTATTTTTCCCTCTCATTACAATCTTCAAAAATTTAAAACTAATGTCCATCGGTATCTCCTTTCAAACTCTCTCCCTTTTTCCTAATGCTCGTACAACCCCTTGAGTGCGCGCATATTATAAAAAAAAAAATCAACTATTAATGATTCTAGTGAAGATAAAAGAGGTGAAAAAGTACTTGCGTGATTTGAAGCCAATTTAGTAAATTATTTGAATTAGGCAAAATTTATTAACTTGGATGTCTAATAAGGCCGCTTCTTTCTCTGGCTCCGTCCAATTAAATTTTTTAAGACAATCCTTATTTGCATTTGTAAATACTCGAAAAGAGTTTTGTCCATTTCAATGAAGCTGACAGAATCTTATTTTGATTAAAAAAAATTGTATAAAAGCCAATAAGCATTTGGTAAAAGAGAGGAATCAAGCGCTCTTCACATTCCGCATCAGTTCAATAAACTCATGCCCATACAAAACAGCTTCACTCCCCAACAATAATAGCAAAAAATAAAAGTCCCAAACAGACGCAAAATTGTTTCCTAAACTGCTTTCCGCATTCGCTTATTTATAGATAGAGACAACAGCAAAACAGCATTGCAATGCATTTTGACTTCCTCTTTTCGTTTTCACTTTTTTAACATGTCTTGTATGCCTGCCTGCCTGTCTTATAAAAACTAATAATACATTGTATCTTCGAAGGAAAAAAAAGAAGAATTTTAACGGCCTATCAAAAGAGAGATGTCCACACACCTTGGTTCACCTCCAGGCGCAGCCAGTCTAAATTTAGTACGATTGCAATCGTCTATCGTGCGCCCTGCTATATTTCATCCAAACACACTTACAACGTGCACTCGTAAATTTCAAAACAAACAGAGGAATCTGTTTCGAATTAATTCAAAAATAGATGCCCAACGTCGGATGAGCGCATTCGAACTCGAGCGCATTGCTGTTCTATGAAAATTAATTAAATTTATGAACATTTTTAGACCAAACATCATTTGAATTTATAAATTTGACGTTATAAGCATGCAGCTAACCATACGAATAATTCTCTGTCTGGTTTTAGATTGGTTTGCGTTCTTCTGAATCTGATTTAGAAAATGCAAGCTCCCATAATGTCGGTATGGTTCTCTCTCAATGCCAACAACAAAAATATATCATAAATGTTAGCCCGGTGCTGATAGCAAAATTTACGCAATTTGTTTTTAATTTCCCAAGCGAATTTCTAAACATTGTTAATGAATATGATTAAGAGCACTTTTTTGAAAGAAACACCAATTGTGTAACAGAACTTGTTGCGTTTGCGAGTAGTTGAAATTTACAGATAGATTAGATGAAATAAGTGGAATGAACTCAAACGACTGAACAATTCGTTCCGTCAATTAGGCCTGTTAGATAAGCCAAGACTAGTGAGAGGTGATTTTGCCGTCACGGTTTTTGATTGTTGGTTATTAGCGCAGTTTGCAGTGGAAAAATTAGGAAGACAATCTGAGCGTGAGTTGAGGTGAGTTGAGTTTAAATGGAGTGTTATTAAAAAGTTAATTATGCTCCTTGTGGCATTTACAATATCAAAGTAGTAATCAAGATCTGACTTAACAAGAAATTATAGAGTGTTCCGAATTATAAACGAAATGATGTAACTTCTCGGTTGAGTCACAGGCTTTGGCTTCGCAATCATGATCTTTCAATCATTAGTGTTGAGCTGTTTGGTTTAAAAGGTCGTAAAAATATGGTTCTTTTGTTAAGTGGTCAGTTTAAATCGACCAAAACTCGTTCTTGTGCAGAAGGAAATGAGTCAACTCATGGTAACGGTCGCGTTGGGGTTAGACATTTTGTAATAAGTTCAAGTACTAGTGTGCGTGTAGTACCTTTGTGTTTCTGAAAAGGAGCTTCAATTTGAGCACCTTAATGTTTTTGCAAACTAAACTATGTTTGTACATTACTGAGCCATACATTCGTTTCTAGAGTTACATACATAAAAGCTCTTTTTTTTTGCTGTCGGAGGTTTATGAAATGCTTACAACTGGAGCAATCAGCCCGAAATACTGGTCTATTGTATTACCAGATATCAACCTTCCATTGTTACAACTTTTCAGATATTCGCAGAAAATTCAGACGCAGTATGGAACCCCGCTCTATCAGTGAAAATGCAAGAAATTCACAAAGGAAGTGCTCGATAGTGTCTTCATCTTTTCCACATGATTTACAGAGTATGCGGTATAACTTAACCCTAACACGTTGAAATGCTTCACAAAACAGAGGAAGAAGCAATGCCAACAAGCTTTTTACAATCTTTTCTTTAACGAGATAGTAAAACTGTTGTAGTTCCTCATCTACGTTGTGGAGCATTCGTTTAGTCTGTCAGACCCAATCACTGGTTGAAGATTTCACTGACGATCAACGGACCGAGTGCTGGTCAAGTCCTGAAAAAAGGTGTCTTAGATCCTCGCCTTGGAAGTTAATCGGTGATTTCGTTTCGCTAGTTGGATGGTTGAGTAGAGCTTTTAACACAGCCTGGCTGTCGCTGCAGACATAAATACTACTCCCATCCAATTATTCTTCGTGACGTAGCTAAAATAGCCGTTTGGATACCGTACGTCAGCGGTTGGAATACGGACACGTATGTGCCTTCTAGTCGTATGTTATTGATATCCATAAAGGCACCAGTGCTAGATCCGATATCGCCTTTGAAACCATCCATGAACCATCTGAACCAGGAAAGGATTGTTATCTGATCTTCAAGGATCTGATAACAACCCTTTCCTGGTTCAAATTCTAGAGTGAATGCTGAACGGGTCCTGAACCGACGGGAAGTTGAACGTGTATTTTTGACGCAATTTGAGTCTTGGGATCATCGCATCAGACGGTATGTTCAGTAGATGTGAGACAAAAGATATGCTGCTTGAAAAATCGTCAAGGCACCAGTGAGAATTGTTCCAGAGACCACTAGATTGCTTGCTACTTGGCCCAGTTAGATTGCAACTACACATGTTTTGAGAGCAACGCGGGAATTGAGTATCAAGTAGCAAGTTGAGCGATTATTCGCAAGTGTTGGTACAGGAGCCACTTGCTGTTGTAAGGGAGTGGGTATGGGTGGGTTTTTTAAAAAAGATTCTGTTTAGCATAGATGCCTTAGAATGAGGTTCATTTGCTTTACCTCAATTCGATTTTTTGATTTTTCAGGGATTCTTTATATAAATCACAATCTGTGTGTTATCTTTAAAATATTTATCCCGGTAGATAATTTTCCTACGTTCTTTTTTGAGTAATACTCAATCGCTAATCAATTTTAATGAGCCGAAGAATAAACGGAAAATGCTTATTATGTTCAAAAAAGGGAAAAAAAGGACAATTACTGTAAGCTTCAATAATCTCCTCTTCGTTTTATGTACATACTAACACAGCTCATCCTTGATTATGTAAAAAAAAAAATAGTTCACAGCGACTATTTCGTGGCCTACATTCACTGGATCCATCCATCCAAGTTCACTAAAGTGAGACAATTTAAAACCAATCAAAAGCTATTTCCAATTACATTCTCGCATTATTCAATTTACTTTCAAATTGTTCTTTAAGGACTACCCGTTTCCGAGAGTTTCTTTTTTCTTAAAAACATACACATATTGCATGTATAAACCAACATTATTGTATAGTTCTTCCGGCCTTGGTTAACTCATCCATCATGTATTTACGCTCCCTTTCCTTTTGTCACATACTCTTGATAGTCAATGAAAAATACAATACACATGCATACGAGTATACCTACCGAAAGTGTTTGTAAGAGATTGGTAGTGGTAAACGGGAAAAGGACAAAATGCAGTGCAACAGTGGTGACTATATTGCAACAACAACAATAAAACTAACAACAACAACAACAACAAGTCGTTGAAAGAGAGTAGGTATACAAAAAGGGCAAAAAGCTATATTGTAAAAGTTCAAAAAGGAAACGCAAGAACCAACCAGCAAACGGAAACTGGGTCATCTCACAGCAACCACTATATAAACTTGACCGAATTCATGCAAAGATTGTTGGGCATATTGTGGTGTCACATTGAAATAAAAACCAGTCGAATAGGGGTAGGAGGTTGTTAGTTAATGTCCGACCAGATAAAAAGATTGAAAATTAAGGAAAGATAAATCAAGTTTTGGTTTAGTGAAGTATGATGGAACCTCACAGTCATTTATAAGCAAAGAAGATAAAACAAATTTAAGCGAAGTTCTTTGGTAGCACATTCTTACTGACCCAGATTTGAACAAAAGAAACCCATTTAACAGCTCCTTTGAAAAGAATTCTTAAGTAATATGCGTCCTGAATCGTGATAAGCTGTTCCATACATATCTCTTGCTTTCTATAAGATGGATACATTTTAGCTGAAGTTGAACTGAATTTTATCGTTTCCGACTGCTAAATGATGTCAAAATTATAGTTTTTGAAATGTTTTTACATCGAATTACTGTTACTATCGAAATTTCCAAGCAAGCTTCCTGCATCCTTTGGACTCAGCAATTTCAATTCCGAATACATTTGACTTTCAACAAGAATTTTTTTTTCATTAAATATAACTAAGAGTGAAATTAAACTCTGATTAGAACAAATATAGGCTGGGAGCTTCGATTTTGTAGACACACCTCTAGTACACAACGCAAAAACCATTTTACTAGTCTAGTAGCTGATGGAAGTATAACTTGTGAATTCCTAGCTGGCGTAGCTGAGGTGATCGAATTATGTAAGTAAAGTAATGTGAAGATGAAATACGAAACGAACTAAACGAAACATTATACACTGCAGCACTGGTTATAAACACCGTCGGCTGATACACAAGAGACACAACAGAACAATTGACAAATATCAACAGCACGCGGTTGTGCCGTCCTCCATCTAACCACTAACAGCGCTCAACTCGACTTAATTACGGTGTTCTAAAGGGAACCGATGCATTCCGAGTGACAATACTGAACAAGGCCATTGTGAAATACTCAACCGGCGAAAGAACTTCCGGAATCGGTGAAGTATTTTCCTGGTTATATTCTAGTTACCGTCCCGTTCCCGTGAATATGGTGATCCAATACAAAAGCCACTAAGGGGCCAATTATAGCGATGGAAAAACCATCAGTAACCATCAAATGGAAACATGAATTTTTTCCTGATGGGCGTTTATAGCGAACAGGAAAAATATGTCAGTTGCCAGGCTCTCAACCCATGGCCGCCACACACCACCAACGGGTTTTCCTTATGCAATACACACGAAAAAAAAATCTGCTGTGAGTCTATCAGTGGAATACATTGAAAATGGAATCCAAATAATTGGAACGATTTGTTCCATTTTGGCTGAAATTTCAATCAGCTGATACAAAAAATGCATTTGTAACAAGAAAATAGAAAAATACAATTTTAACAGAAAATATAAATTCAATTGAACTTTTTCTTGGCAAATAAATTTTCTGGCTTATTTGCCACCGATTGGAATAAAGTTAATATATCATTTAAAAGCTGTTCCTGGTTCGTTTTCCTGATCGCTAAAACGGTAAAAGAATTTTTGTTCCCGATTATATTTCCGTGCCCTTTCCGTTCCCGAGGGAAAAGGGAAAGAAAATATGGTCTATGTCATTTCGTAGGTTCTAGACCATTTCATATAACCTCATACCTCAGTGCCCCTGTTCTGTAACTATCGCCTCGGCGATAAACGGTGGAAAATGGAACGAAGTTCTATGAATTTGGTTGGATTTCGTTCCATTTTCCACCGTTTATCGCCTGCTTTAATCGAGGCGATAGTTACAGAACAGGGGCACAGGAGTTTTGGAGCCTTTTCAATACAAACACTTAGTTCTCGTTTACGTTCCCGTTCTCGTGGGAGTATGAAATATATATATGGATAAGGAAGGATAAGAATAACAGCTAGGTTTTACCTACACATTTCCAGTAGCAATTCATTTTATTAATCTTATATATCCTGTACAGGGTAAAAGGTCTCTTAATGTACAGTTGTCATTTAAACAATAAATATCAAATATCTATTCTAAAGTAGAGCTCTTACTGGTTGTCAATTACGTACTTAGATAATCATTTTTCAACTTTGTCATCTTTTTCAGACAGCCTTCAACATCTGATGATGAAGAAAACGAGACTATACCGCCACACTGCCACATCACAATACGATGCACTCGTGAAATAGCCGGATTCAATGGACTTGGAGAAGTTGTTCGACGTTTGGATTTTCGAAGTTCCGTTCGAGATCGTAGACGTTTTCACTACATATGTGCGTTATTAAGATTACTAGTTGCCCATAAGGGTATTGCTAATTTATCAGGCAGTGCCCAAAAGTTACTTCTACAAATGGTTGAAGAAGTTGCCTCACATGGTTAGTTTCTGTATTCTATTCAAAAAAGAACTTAATTTACTAGCCCTTGTTTTCCTTCTTTCAAACATTACACAGTAAATGATAGTCAACAAAATTTTAACGTCCTTCGTGGCTTAACAAGCCAACTGCAGCATCTAGTTAATCAAGAGAATCAGAAATGCTGGGGCAAACCACTTGGAAGTATGAATCTATGGCAGGAGCATGTGGAGACAATAAAACGTATAGAATCATTAACTAGTCAAATCGAAATAAAAGAGGTTGGTATAATAAATTTGTTTGTGTAACTGGTAAGTATTGAAAAGTAGTCACGGTTGTCCTGTAGGATTTACTATGATCCAATGAGAATGTTTGTTATGAAACTTCGTCTGAATTTACCTTTGTTGCGAGCTTCATACAAAGATGCCGCTTTCTAATTTATAGCAATTTAAAATATAAGAGCCACACTACATATGAATCTGTAGAGGCTGGCACTGAATGTAGAAATTTATTGTTATGTACAAAATATTTACAAGAATATTTTGACTGAGCCGGAGACAAAATGACTGAACATTCAGGAAAATCAGCTATTTTCCTGAATCCGAGCCAGTAAAAACCTTAAAACTACTTTGCACCTGAAACACTGATGCTGGTATCGATACCACATGTGCCCTATAAACATATCTTAGTAGGGAGTATGAGATGTCATCGAAACAAGCAGTAATTGGATGCCATAACATTCACACCATGATGTCGATACCAGTATACCATAATTAAATACGAACAATCGGGGCAAGCACAGGGCTGACAAAACAGCAATTCTTACTCAAAGAACGAACTTACAATTGCAATGGTCCAGGAAAGTCAGGAAAGTGGAATAATATACGTTTTCTTAAAAATTGAAGAACAAAAGCTACACCAATCTATGGCAAACAGCTCAATGAATTTTTACTGCAAAGAAAATATTTCATTGAGCAAACATTTTTTGTTAAAATTGTTTTATTTGGTAGTTTATTGAAGCTATTTCATTTTCTTAAAAATTGAAAAAAGTGTCCACTGATTGAAATTTCAGCCTTACAAATTTTCTCAATTATTTGGGTTCCATTTTCCGTTTATTCCACTGACAGAATAGCACATAACTTTGTTGTTGCGCATCGCAAAAGGGAAACTAGGTTGAAGGCTGGTGGTTGTGAGGAGTTGAAACCCTGGCAACGGATATATTTTTCCTGTATTTCATTTTCTTAAAAATTGAAAAAAGTGTCCACTGATTGAAATTTCAGCCTTGCAAATTTTCTCAATTATTTGGGTTCCATTTTCCGTTTATTCCACTGACAGAATAGCATCGTTATTGCGCATCGCAAAAGGGAAACTAGGTTGAAGGCTGGTGGTTGTGAGGAGTTGAAACCCTGGCAACGGATATATTTTTCCTGTCCACTATTGGTCTTAATTTTTTCTGACTGACCTCTAGTTCTAATTAGAACCTGTCTATAAATTCACTAGCGGAAATCCATAGTTATAGCGCATTATTAAGGTGGTGCTCTAATTTTTTGGCAGTTTTGTACTGCTATTGCAATAATTTTTTACGGGCAAACCATCGAAATAATCAATCTCACTGTTTTTGCAATACACAAGCTTCTCAAATATCGTGGTCACCATTTCGAAAAATGGTGCTCGCTCCGTATACTTGTTTCGTTTCACGGTCGTAACTTATTTTCTGCGCATGTTGAATATTTGATTTATGAAAAAATAATCGATTTTTTCGACCCGAGAAACTAGAGGGCCCCCTTAAGCGAGCACCCGCGGCGGGCCAAAGTTTATGGGAGATATTGGGCTTAAGTGCTAAAATATTTTCCGAATCGTTGACTTAACATCGGTTGTTTACGGTATAACTATAGTCTCTCAATTCTTTTTGTCTTTTTAAAGTACCAACTTAACCAGTAACCTTCTACGAAACATCCCTGTTAGCTTTTAAAACTTTTTACTCTATTGAGGTTCTCAGCGCCATATGAAAGTGTCTTCACTGAAGCCTCGTAGTTCGAGGCTCATCTTACATGATCATGCCAGAAATATGCTGTGAACATCGATTTCTTTTAGAACACCGTAAGCAAGCTTAGCTGAGCGTCCTGTTAAAAACTGGACGATGATTCCTTCGCACACAGTCCTACTGTCGTAGGTTATCGCTTCCATGAAGTCTCTGCCATATAGAGGAATAAAGAACAAGAGGGAAAACCTTTACTTCTCTTGCTCCGCAACATTAATTTGCTTACATTATTGCTTATTTTGTAACATGAGATCTATTTGTGAAAACGTATTCAGCTGATTCTAAGGTTGTTTGTGGAATTACTAACACTTTATTTTCCGATTTCAAACTGGTTTGGTTTTTGTAAAATCAGCTTATTGTTGATAGATGCTGTCTTGCTCTCTTATTGTCATATCTCCTCTGTGGTGTCTGTCTTGTAGGAATATCTCATGTCTTATGTCAAGCCATATGAACTTTTTCTGCTTCAATCCCCAACTATATTTTAGACCTGCAG
Source organism: Melanostoma scalare (assembly GCA_949752695.1). Taxonomy (NCBI): domain Eukaryota; kingdom Metazoa; phylum Arthropoda; class Insecta; order Diptera; family Syrphidae; genus Melanostoma; species Melanostoma scalare. The sequence continues at coordinate 272,262,457 of OX456984.1, read as the reverse complement.
AATATTTTTATGTAAATTGCAAATAGTTAATTTATAAGATATTAGGTCTGTTCGTTGAACTTTCCCCAGGGTTGACCCAGGTTTTCTTGAAAACCCTATGAGTTGTCAAAAAAAACCTGGGTTTTCCAGTCCTGAAAAAACGCTAAACTACAAATCACCACACATCCCTGTCATTAAAAAAAAAACACATGCCATTTGACAGCTCTCAACTCGCCACAGCAAAAAGCTAGGGTGAGTTTATGGAAAACCTAGGGCTAAAAAAACACTCAATTTGACATTCAGTTATATGGCGATCCCAGGGTGACCCTAGTGCTTCAACGAACAAACCTATTGTATAATCTTATGGGTAAATACTAAGCAATGGTGTTTTTAATAAAACAACTACCAATTTACCTAAAAAAAAGGATTTTAAAAGTTATTAAAATTAATATTTTCGATTATTCTAGCCTGGTCCAGAAATACGTCCAAAACTACACGACTTACCTGAAGAATGTATTAGAGAAATTATTTTAAGAATTGCTGACCATAAGGACTTAGAGGTTATTTTCAACTTCATTGTTTTTCTGTTTTAGTAATAATAAGACTTATTTATATATTTAAAGGCCACTTCCGGTGCATGGACCCTAATGGCAGCTTTAGTTTCCGAACAACGTATCTGGCGGGAGCTAACTCGTTTTCACTTTAATCAAAATCAAATCAACACTGTCTTAGATATGAACAAATTCAAACTACAGCCTGGCAAAAAAGACTGGAAGAAGATCTACCATCAATTGCGCCGGACTTATGGCGTCAACGATGACTATCAATTTGCTGAAGTTCTCTCACTGTGCCGCTATTGTTGTTGTCTATTTTGGCCATCAGATGGCCACCCATGTATTGTCGATCAATGTCCAGACTTTAAACAACGCCTTGAAGATGCTGGTGGTCAATTGGAAGTCTCACAGCCAGTTTTGCCATCGCAATTCCTCAAGTTTTTTTCTTTGTAAAAAGCATTGCTGAAGTAAGAAAAACAAAAAAACACGGAGAGAGAAACCATGAAAAGAGAATGAAGTGCGTTCTAGCTGTTGAAGAAACTCTCGGCTATACTATAATGGGAAAAAACTATTCAGTTAACTACTATAACATTATTATATACACTAACTAAAACTATTATTTCTTAAGAAGTCGTTTATTATAAGTTGTTGTAAGTTAACCATTCATTTCATATGGCAGTTATATGGCAATTGTTTTTGTCTTTTCATCATTATTAGTATACGCAATCGTATATAAGTCTTTGGTCTTACACTTTAATTAGACATCACAGTATATTTATCGTGTTCAATAAAATTATCATTTTAATTTGTGTGCTAACTATGTTTGTTAAATTTTTGTATAAAAAGTGAATTTTTACATATTATATATTTGTATAAGTGATATTAGAATTTATTTACTACTGAACTTTTTCAATGTAAATTAAAAAAGAAAATAATTTAAAAGGACATATTTTGTATCTTGACATAGAAACACGGGATTCCATATTGTAGTGTTGTTTCTGTTGGTTTCTTTTTCAATATTGAAATACAGATATGTAGAAATTGCCAACAGGTGTCAGCGAAAATTTATAATTGAAAACACTAGGAAGTATACCGTATGATTCCGTCTCCAAGAGTGAATTGGAAACAATAAATAATAAGAAGCTGCCAGTTCATTAAATTGTTTTATTCGTAAAATAAGTTCCAAATAATTTTTGATACAAATTTAAGATAACAAAAAAAGAAGAAGAAAAAAAGTTATAATAAACGCGAATACTTAAATATTAAAAAAGAAAAACATCTACTACTTATTAAATGAGCTGCTTTCGTTGAAAACAAAACACTGCTTCTGGAATTTTGCAAAACTTATAGGAAAAATAAAAAAATTAAAAATAATTTAAGTAGATACTCTATATACAAGAAATTCAAACAAAAGCAATGGTTCTTACTCTGAAACTTCGATTTGAAAAATGATTAGAATTTGAAATTCATAGCTGCGGTAATTTACAAACAAAAAGAAAATCAAAAGAAAATTAGGTACATGCATACATACGTAATTTGACAGATATCATTGCTATAAAGTGAAGAAAAAAATAAAAAATTGTTATAAGATGTGGTGACAAAAAAACAATTTTACTTATGTCCTTTGTCTTGAAATGTTATCATAATGACTGGATTTTTTTTTTTGGAAGAGAGTGGAAAGAATAGTATTTATATATTATTATGAGTGTAGATTTTAAGATAAAAATAAACAAAATGTGGAACACGATTTTATTAGAGCGAAATATAAATGAGAATGATATGTTAATTCTATAGAATTTTTTCTTAAACAGCTTGCTGGAATGTTAAAAGAAGCGTTTGAAAATGTGCAATACCAATTCCATTGATCGATGAGAAATATCAAACAATTTGAGTAGGAATCTACATTTATTTAGGGGGCAGTTAAAGCTATCACTGAAATTAATCATTGATGAGGTAATTTTTTTGACATGTCGGTTATAGCAGTAATTGTAATTGGATAGAAACAGACCCTAAACTTGATCGTTCAACATGAAAACATGGTACAGCTTTATTCTATTATGATATCCCAGTTGCCAGTTGAACTGTTAAGAGGTTTCAAGGTAAAACGAGCACACACTAAAACAGGAAACCATAGAATTTCAGGTTTGAGTTGATCACACGGGCCAACACTGGTTTTGCTTCCAAAAGCAATCTACATATATTATTCTGAAGGGTTTTGTCTCGTTGAATCTTAATATGATCTTGGAATTCGCTTAATAACTCGTGTCTCCGAGATATTAAGCATTTAAGATAGAAAAAATCCTGTTTTTGCTATCTTTGAGTATCCTGTTCTAACATGAAAAAAATGGTAACGCAAAAACAAACCATGGCTTTTCCGATGATTTGTTATCCGCTGAATCCAAATCTGGTGAAAATTACATCAAATTACTGAGATATTTAGCTTCAAAAGTTGTAAATTATAATACACGGTCTAGCATTATTTTGAAGCCCAGGTACAGCCTTGAAAGGGAGTTTGAATTTGCCCCCTATATGGCAAGCCATTTACAATACACTTAAACTTTTTTACATACACAACCAAACATTTCGAACATAACATCTAAGCCAGCCGAGAAGCAATTTCAGTAGCCATAAAATTGACAGCTTCACCAATTGGCTCTCAAAAGTAGAAAATGAAGAAACAGAAGAAAACAAAAACTGCTCTAAAAACGAAAAGACTACTAAAATTCAAGTTTTAAATCTATTAATAACTAGCAAACCCGGCGAACTCCGTTTCGCTACCAGATGGCGTCGTTTTTTGTAACATTTCGTTTGGGGATTAAAAGATGAAGAAAAATTATTTTTCCAATGCTGTTTTGAACATATTAACCACAGCGTTATAAGCGTGAAAAAATGCTTGCAACTGTTGTGTTCCCTGTATGTTGCACCGCACATTCAGCTGATCCACCATCGACGAAATGAAATATATTTGCAGAAATTGATGCAGTTCATCTGGTGTTGGCACCATTGCGAACAATGGTTTCAGTGGCTGTGGTGGTGTAAGTAATGGATCCAGTTTGACTTTTCCACTTGCGCAGCACAATCCAGCCGTTTCTCTTCTGAACTTTAACGCATTGCAATATCTTCATACAGTCGTCATTGGTCCAATATCTAAATTGTCATCATCACGATTGTATGATGCCAATGATCTTCGTGTACTCAAGCATTGTCTCAATCTGACATTTTCTCTTATTATATTTTGTTGTTCTTCGCTTAAGTTCTGTGAATACACTTGTTGCTGGCTTGCATGTCTTGTGCGGCGGCCGATGTTCGCACGTCTTACTTTTGGCATTTTGGACTATTGTCTGACTTGTGAATTTAACCTTAAATGCACGATCCACATAATTTACATAGTTCAACTTACCACCTTAAGGCCGGCCACTGACTACACAATATAACTGCGCAAATTGGAGTTTGCGCAGTTCATTTGTGTTGTGAATGGGGTTGTTTGTGCAGTTAACTGTGTAAAAATCAAAACGATTTGATTTTTGCTCAAGTCAGTTTGCGCAGTTATATTGTGTAGTCAGTGGCCGGCCTAAGGACAAATGCCTGCTATTATTGATTTGATAGTTTTCAATTGAATTGTTAGGAAACGAATAATTTTAATCTCAATTTCACAATTTTACATTGAAAGATCGTGTGTCACATGAAACTGAGTTAACTCATTTAATAACTGATCAGAGTTGAATGCATGTATTTGCAAAATGATTTTCCCTTCCTGCTTTTCTCTTGAAATTTTTCCTGAATTTTCTTTGCTATAAACCTCACGGAGCCCGAGACCTTTCCAACGAATGCAAAACCGTGGAAATCGGTTAGTGCGTTCTGGAGTTATAGCGTCAGGAAGGAAAACCCGACTTATTTTTATATATATAGATAATAATAGAAAGAAAGAAAAAAACTAATAGAAATTCAACTGTCGTCTACGCAAATGAGGTAGTTTATATAGTTTAAATGTAGATAACGTAGTTAAGTATAGTAGACGTAGCGTTAACTACAAAAATGTTATTTTTGATTTTGAATTCAACCGCCATATTGGAAATTTTACCCATTTCTTTTTAGGGTATTAGTAAACCTAAGTAACAAATGTAACAAATCAGGGATGTAGTTTACCCGATTAATTACGCGTAGTAATTCGAGTAGATTACCTCAAGTAATCTACTTTGCATCAGCATTTCTCACTGACGAAAAGAATCACTCCATTTATGAAAAGATTTACTCTTTCTCCATTTTGCATGTTTCATTGAAGAAAAGAGTAAATCCGGAGCTACTCTAAACGCTAAAGATCTACTGACTACTCCCATTTGTTTGGGAAATCTACTCTGAGTTCTCGCAAACATGCAAAACAATTGTTCTGAATTAAAAAAAAAAAAATAATAATGAATGGGGTTACGCAACAGAGCGAGGACCCTCAGGGCCCAGAGCATTCTACATTGAATGGAGGGGACCTACAATTTTCTGCTGGTTCCGAACGGCGAATCGAAAGAGCGCTTTCCATGGCAATGAATTTACTAACGGAGGACCTACCAATTTCTCGCAAAAGGCGATACCCGTGGAAAACATTTTTGCCTCTGTTCGGATTCGAACCGCGAACCTCTGGGTTAACAGGCGGGATTGCTAACAATCACACCACGGGTACCACAAAACAATTGTTCTGCCGAACGTTAAATGGAAAATAATTTGCTTCTTTTTATCTTCAAATTAGAAAAAACTTAAAAAAATGTTTCATTGAAAAGAGTACTTCTCGATTTGAGAGTAAATCTTTCGAATTTCAATGAAAAACGCTATAAATGGTGCCCTGCCTATTGCTTGTTGCCTTAGGGTCGGTTCAGTACAGGACAATTGCATACATTTTTCAAAAAATTCAATCTTTGGTTTTTCTTAAATTCAGATCACAAATAAATTACAAGCATTTTAAGCATAATATAAAATAAGGCAGTAAAAAGTGGTTTTATTTCTTAAAATATTAAATTCCTTAATTTACGACAAAAAATGTAGTCTTGCTACTAACAGGATTCATAGGATCCTGATAAGAAACGCAGACCAATTGATTGCTTAGCAATTGTTGTTGGAAGAGTGAGTTATCGTCATTGTGAATTTCGGTGATAATCGGATCTGAACTGCCAAGCAACAATCCACAAGGCTTTGAGTTGGTGTCGTCATCTTCGCCCAGCAATTCCAACAGAGATCTTTTCTTGTTTGGGTTAACGTCCTCCAAATTCAAAGCTAAGTTCGAGGCAATCGACTTAGTTGGGAGAAGAGCACTACTATCTGAAGTAGAAAATGAGTTCTTAGACGGCAATCCAACAGGATCTGGTGGCACGTTAAATGTAATTTGAGCCAAATTCTTCTTCAGCAGTGAATTTATCTTGGCTTTCCTTTTTTCTTGTCGTATCTTCAAGTGACCTGACTTGTGTTTTTTGAAATTTGAAGCATCCGAGAATTTTTTTGGACAGAGATGACAAGAGTATGGCCTTTCTCCAGTATGAATTCGCATATGCTTGATCATGTTAGGCCTTTTGCTAAACAATTTACCACATGTTTTACATTCATGAGTTCTCTCTTCGGTTTCGAGTACTGACTTTGGCTGTCGATGATTTTTGTCAGGATTATGAGTTTTTTGATGTAAACGACATTGTGAGGATGTTTTGAAAGCAGTACCACAGATAAGGCACACATAAGGTCGTTCTCCTGTATGGATACGTTTGTGTTCTCTAAGATTTCCAAGCTGGGTGAAGCTTTTGTTGCAGATCTAGAAAAAAAATGTTTGCAAAAACCAGATGGAAAGAAATTTGTTTTCAACTTACCGAACATAAGTAGGGCTTAAGACCATCGTGGATTCTCAAATGCGTTCGTAACGAATGCTTATAGCGAAAGCTCTTTGAGCATTTTGCACATTTAAAGGGACGTTCAGTGCTATGGCAAACTTTGTGAGCTCTTAAAATAGCCTTGAGCTTGAATCTTCCCGAGCAGATATCACACTTGAATGGTCGGTCTTCAGAATGTACTGACTGGTGCCTTTTCAACGCGTCTCTCGTCGAAAATGATTTGGGGCACTTAATGCAAGTGAATTTGATTAAGTTTTCCTTTTTCGGCGGATTATCAATAAAGCAATCTTTTGATTCTACAGAATTTTCTTCTGGAAGTTCATCCACTTCCATATTTGGCGACTCAATTATTCCCAGTCCAATGTGATTCGAAGCAATAGAATGTTCGTCATACAGTGCTTTGGTTGGAAAGCTTTGCTGACACTCTGTGCACTCGTAGAGAATGTTCTTATGAGTTGAGATATGTTCAAAGAAAGTGAATTCCTTGACAAACTTCTCTTGGCAAAAATCGCATTGGTATCTGGTACAAGTATACTGAGGATTATTAGAGACAGAAAGCATTTCTCCCAAAGTGACACCGTCTTGATCTTCAATGTGACCAATTACCTTTGCCTTGGTTTTTCTATTTTTTCGTCTCACAATACCAATCTCGGAGTAAAGGTTTTCTAGTTCATTGCCTTGCATAGAGTCTTTGAATCTTTCTGGTGGTTTTGAGATCCGTTTCCCCTCTATTTCGTTGGTTCTTTCACTTTCATACGAAAAGTCATAATCATCAACTGCATATGACTGTTTTACTTGTGCTTTGGGCTTCCTTCCAGGTTTTGCGGGATCTCCAAATAATTCCACAAGCTTATTTTGTCCATTTCTAATCAGCTCAAAGAATTGATTTGTGTGTTCAAATTGTAAATGACATCCTGGACAAACCCAATTTGGATATTTTTGAATATTTTTTAACTGAAAGAAGTGTTTCCGGTTAAAAATGGAAGAATTTTCAAAGTAGGAAACTAGGAAAATGTTTTTTTTTAATCCGGGAAGGAAACCTTAGAAACTCACCTTAATAGAAATGATTGAACATATTTCCACGGCAAGTTTTTCAATATTGTTGTTGGAATTAAATAATAACTGACCACTTTCACTTTCTATTCCACATATTCTACAGTTTTTTGCTTTAGTTGCGGGAAATAAAAGAAAATCTTCGAAATTGTTCATGTTCACGAGTGGCCAGCTGACTAGATTTTGTTGTTTGGAAAAGTTTGACACTTGGTAAAGTATAGTGATGCCACTTTAGTGAAATTAATTGATATAGAAAATTTCAAATTGACGCGAGTATTCAAAAAACGAGAAACTACTAGGCACGTAGCGATTCACTCAAAGTGCCTTAAATCTGCCACAGCTATTGCAGCAGCCTTTGAATATCGCAAGTGGAGACCAATATAGCAGCTTTATCTTCATAGCCTGCGATAGATAGCATACTTTTATCGCAAGGTACTTATCGTAGTTATTACGCTGTGTTTCCACTTACTTTAAATTCATAGCAGAAAGCAGGAATATGACAGACACAAGAAAGCAGAGCAACTGCCAAATTTTGTGTAGTGGGCATTTTGTATAGCATACTTTTCATACCAAACATAACATATCAGAGAAGTGGAATTAAAAAGTCGACCGCTTGGTTAGAAAATACAGAAAGAAGTGTTTTATTCGTTATGAGAAAGTTTGAATAATACATATAATGAATGAAGTTCAGATGTCGCGCGTGGCGCTTCATAGATTTACATCGGAGGTAAGGGAATTGCCAGAATTCTAACACCCCCTCTCAATTCGGTGTTCGGAGATGTCGAAGCCCAAGTCCAAGGAGGCATCTCTCATGATTTGGTTTTGTCAATGGCTTCGTCAGAATGTCGGCAACCATGTTCTCCGTAGGTATGTAGTCGAGTGAAATAGACGAGTTCTTGATGACGTCACGAACGAAGTGGTATCTGATGTCGATGTGCTTGGATCGTGAATGGAAGACAGGATTTTCAGCTAACTTCCCAGCACCTTGGTTGTCGTTGTACATTTTAATTTGGCATAGGTGTTTGAATCCTAACTCCTTCAGAAATTTTGATAAAAAGATGGCTTCTCTGCTAGCATCGCTGATGGCCATGTATTCCGCCTCAGTCGAGGATAGCGCAACCGTGCGCTGCTTGCGGGATTCCCAACATATAGAAGCTTGTCCAAAAATAAAAGCGGAACCAGTATACGATCGACGATCAAGTGTACAGTTTCCCCAATCGGCATCTACGAAGCAAATCGGTGTCTTGTCGTCGTTTCGGAATTCCAGCCCCAAAAAGGTTGTGCCTCTGAGGTAACGTAGTACTCGTTTGGCAGCAATCCAGTGTTCCTGGCTGTAACAATTGTTAAATTGACTAAGAGCACTTACCGAATAGGCGATATCCGGACGGGTGGCTAGGGCAAGATACATCAGCGCACCCACTAACTCTCGATACGGTTTTTCACCTTTTTCCTCTTCACGTTGTTTATCGTTTTTCAAAAGTTTGCGATCAGCTATCATGGGTGTAGCTACTGGCTTACTGTTCTCCATTGCAAACCTCTTCAGAACATCTTCGATGTAGCCACTCTGAGACAGTTGAATCTTGTGATGTGATCTTTTGATCTGGATGCCCAGGCAGCATTCGGCTTCTCCTAGATCCCGCACTGTGAAATGCTTGGATAGAGTTTGCTTGATGTGAGCTTCCATAGCTCGGTCATTAGAGAATATGAGTAGGTCGTCGACGTATACGAGCAGAAAAGTTTTCTTGCTCTTGTCACTATAGACACATGGGTCAGAGTCTGTTGGAACTAGTCCCATGTTCTTCAGCACCTTGTCAATCTCGATGTTCCACTGGCGTCCAGCTTGACGTAGTCCGTATAAGGCCTTCTCGAGTTTGCAAACCTTATTGCTGTCGCCTCGAAGATCTTTCAACATTTTATTTGCATTGCACTTAAGTTTTCTGTCGCTTTCGCTAGTCGACATCCTTTGTAGCATGGCTTCTAAGAACTGCGGCTTGTCCATGTATATATCTTCGTCAATTCTCCCGTTCAGATAAGCCGAGGTGATGTCCAGTTGAGATATACTTAGATTTTCTCTTGCAGATAGAGCAACCAACAATCTCAATGAGCTTAGTCTAGCCACTGGAGCAAAAGTATCGTTAAAATCCACACCAGGTTTCTGTGAGAATCCTTTCGCCACCAATCTAGCTTTCCGTCTCTCCAACACACCGTCAACAGTCCATTTGTTCCTCAGCACTATTCTGCAGCCAATCGTTCTTGCATGTTCGGGTTTGTTCACAATTTTCCATGTGTTGTTTCCCACTAAATTTCTAAATTCCGAGTAAATTGCTTCTTCCCAGTCAGCTTTGTCATCTCCTGATATAGCTTGTGTAATAGGAACTTCAGAAGCATTCATTGCCAAATCCACATTTTCGTGTTGAGATTCGTTGTCCTCAGGTTTTCGATCCTTGACACTATTTTCGAATTCCTCAACATCTTCGAAGATTTTTCTCGGACGTGCTCTAAGACCTGGTCTTAATTTCGTTGTTGTCGCTGGAGTATATTTATACGTTTTCACTGTACTCTGTATGCCTTGTTTTGTTTTCGAACACTTTGCCTTTTTAAATTTTTTAAACATCGTAGGAGTCGAGCACTTTTCGTTTTCTGTTTTGACGTTTTCGATTCTTAATTCGTTGTCTCGTTGTTTGCTTTGACTGAAAACAATATTTACGGTGTCGTTCGAGTTTTCCAAATTGAAACGTCCATTTAATGTTTCCTCGTTTGTGAACTCACTAAACTTTCCTTGATTATTGAGGTCAACAAATTTAACGTCTCTGGTGATGTGGATTTTCTGCTGAGATGGAACCCAGACTCTGTATCCTTTATGTGTATCGGGGTATCCAACAAATATTCCCTCGATGCCTCTGTCGTCAAATTTTCCTTTTCCAGGTGTTTTATCCAGGATAAAAACTTTGTTACCAAATGGATGAAGGTAATTTAATTTCGGTAGTTTTTCAGTCCATATCTTATAAGGTATTTCTCCTTTTAGGCTTTTTGTGATACATCGGTTTCGAATATGATTTGCTGCGGCCACAGCTTCAGCCCAGAAAGTAGATGGTAGACCTGACTCCTTCAGCATGCACCTGGCCGATTCAACTAAGGTGCGATTTTTCCGTTCAGCTACTCCGTTCTGTTCGGGGGTATATGTAGTCGTGAGTCTACGCTTGATACCGTGTTCCTTCAAAATGTTGTCCATGACTCTGTTGCAGTATTCAGTTCCGTTGTCTGACTGCAAGGACTTTATTTTCCTGCCAGTTTGAGCTTCTGCATAGTTTTTAAATTCGGTGAACTTTGAAGCAACTTCGCTCTTTTCTTGCATAAAGTACGTCAAACAAAATCGACTGAAATCATCGATGAATGTTATAAAGTAGCGAGATCCGCCGTGAGACTCTGTTCTCATAGGTCCGCATACGTCGCTGTGCACGATATCCAATAGTCCAATGGAACGCTCGTCTCGATTTTGGAATGGAAGACGTGTCAGTTTCGATGCGATGCATGTTTCACAAACCTTGGGATCCCTTGTCAGTTCAGGGATTAAATGCTTTTTGGACATGAGCAACAGATCTTGAAAATTCAAATGGCCGAGTTTTCGATGCCATATGTCAGGGTCTCCTACTATCTTGTTTGTTACGAGGTGACTTTGCTGGTGTTCTGCACGCACGTAAAACAAATCGCCTTTGCGTTCGGCTATAATTTTCGTTTCTTTGTCACTTGTTTGGATAAGTGCTCTGTTCTTGGTGAATACTACAATATCACCTTTGTCTACTATCTTTGCGACAGATATCAAATTGGTGCGTAGGTCGGGAACATGCAGCGTGTTGTTCAGCTTTACATCGACGTTTTCCTTCCCGTTCCATGTTGATATGTCTACGTCACCCTTGGCTGTGATGGACGATGATGCAGTTGTTGCTAGCTTTAATGTAGATTGCGTAGTTTTCCGATTTTGAAGAAGTGACTCATCCTTACAAACGTGCGACGTGCACCCACTGTCTAAGCACCACCTTTCGTCGACGTCGTCTTCGTTGGCAGTGTCGATGAGGTAAGATTTGTAGGATTGTCCTGTACCAGTTTTTGTTTCCTTCTTCTTAAAACAATCAGTTGCCTTATGCCCCTTTTTTCCACAGTAATTGCAGTTGTATCTGAAAGGTTGACTTTCTTCGCCGTTGCCGTTCCTGGTTTTAGATTTCTCGTAGGAATTATTCTTGGCATATCGACTGCCGGTGTTATGTTTGGCGAACAGTGCCCCAGATGGTCGGTCGCTGGTTTTGCGAGTTCTTGCGTCGTTTTCTTCTATAATTTTCACTTTTAGTGATTCGATGTCGGGAAGACTGTCTCGGGTTTCGATGGCACACCTGAAATTTTCAAACGAATCAGGCAAACTGTACAACAACATGACAGACAGTAACTCATCGTTTATGATGACTTCCATGTTACGGAGTCTGTCTACGATGTCAAAAAACTTAGATAGATACTCCCTTATGTCGTCTTCTTCCGTCATTTTGTTTTGTGTTAGTTGTTTCAGGAGCGTCGCTTTCCTAGCGGGTCCTTTTGACGCATATACGGCTTCAAGTTTTAGCCAGATTTCCCTTGATGTCGTGCATCCTCTGATTTGACTCAGTTCAGAAGGACTGATGGCTAGTATGAGATCGGATTTGGCTTTACGATCCTCCAGTATCCACGCATCTCGTTTGAGTTGCGATGCTGTTCGTGAAGTTTCATCTGCTCCAGCTACTTCGGGTTTTGGTTTTTCACCACAAACGTAAACCCATGTTTCATTTTTTACGAGGACGGCCTCAATCTGTATCTTCCACGTTTCAAAATTACTTTTCGATAATGTCTCGATTCGTATGGCGTTGGCCATTGTTGCGAAAAGAAAACTATTACTTTACTTTGGTTTTACTTGTTAAAATTGGGACTGGGCCCATAACCTATCAGAGAAGTGGAATTAAAAAGTCGACCGCTTGGTTAGAAAATACAGAAAGAAGTGTTTTATTCGTTATGAGAAAGTTTGAATAATACATATAATGAATGAAGTTCAGATGTCGCGCGTGGCGCTTCATAGATTTACATCGGAGGTAAGGGAATTGCCAGAATTCTAACATAACAACGAAGTAACAAAATGGTGGAAAAACCTATGCAGATGACAGTTCCTCAATCTCGACCAATTGCTGATATGGGCTAAGCGGTTGTGTACCCTTATGGTGGATTTACATGCATCTGCAAGTTCAGATGAAAATCGGAAAAAGACACAAGATGTAAAATTCATACTTGTCTGATAGAGAGGGAACGAACTTCCTAGTTATGGTTGCAGATGAAAAATTATGGGTGCAGATGAACATGTTCATCTGCAACCATAATTTTTCATCTGCAACCATAATATTAATCGTCTCTCTTTTTAACTTTTGTGCTTTGTAATCTTCATCCGTCTCGCTTTACTTTTCTGCACTTCCGCAGTTGCAGGTGCATGTAAACCAAGCATTATCCACATGCCCTAGTTTAGAATCAGTTTTTGCATTCAAACGAGCATTTCGAATAAAATTTACAATTTAGAAAACTTATTCCACAGTGGTGTCCTACTAAAACGAAATTTACTAACTTTTCACTATCCATTGTGTACTTCTTATAGGCAAACTGACGTCCGACGTCCGATAAATCCAAACAAGTTCGGATTCGTCTGTTGATCGGATGAAGTCGGACGACATCGGACGACATCTGACGTTGTCGGTTGTAGTGGCGTACGTGCTCTCTCTGTTTAACACATGTTTGGTTCAAACGTCAGAGTTCGGCCGACAACGGCCGATTATAATTCGGACGATGTCTGATTTAGTGTACGCGAGCCGTTAGGCTTGACAAACCAATGATTGATAGTGTGAACCTTTCATACGACCGCTTGTCCAACTTGTTGGATGGTTTTCAAAAATTTTGGATGGAACCGTGTGTCGCATGGGTTATGGTTTCGTGAAACAGCTTTGACGTTTCTCTTTGGGTGTGTTCGAGAACCTATCGGATAGCCTATCTCGGATAGCCGTATCTTGGATACCTTTTTGAACGATCCAGATATCTTTTTCCAGATTGCTGCAGACAACAGCTGTGATATATTAAAATTCGACTTTTGAAAATAGAAAAACATTCAAAATATCATTGCTAGACGATTATAACTTATTTTTTTCAATTTCCCATGCGTTTTAAAAGACTCTTATGCTGAAATAAATGCATACCAAAACAAAAAATCAACATGAAAAGAAATGAAAATAAATTTTCTATCAGCTGATCACTTGATTAAAAAGGTATACCAAAAATACTCGGATACCTTTAGATAGCTTTTTAGTTGAAATGGGTGTGTGACTCTGTTAAAAGTTTAACACGTAAACAACAACAACAAGCTATCCGGATACGATTCTCGAACGCCCCCTTTGTTTTTGTTCGTGTTTCTGTTTATTCTGTTTCATTTGGTTCAATAATAAGTAATAATACTAATAATAATGACTTTTTTGTTTTTTAATTGCCAATAAAAGAGGTTTTGAAGCAACCAGACACTACTAGATAACTATTTTTCCCCAAAAATAAAAACACCGAATGAAAGATAAAGAGAAATGTGAAACTAGTTTCCTGAAACTGGATTTCATCATGTAATAACACTTGCGACTCGGAATGACAGAACAAAGAAGAATTCGAAGTTGTTTCGTGAAACAAATTTCACCGTATAATAGCAGTCTTTTTGCAAATACATATATTTTTCAAAGCAAATCTGATCCTGGATCAGATCAAGTGAGAAGCAATTGGAGTAGCCATTAAATTGACTGCTTCATCACAACTACAGTCAAAACCAGTTTGAAATCCGAAAATAAAGTGGTGTTAGTAATTTCACTGACACAACTTTATATTCAGCTGAGTACGTGTATCACAGATAGATCTCGTGTTTCAACAGCAGCAATGTAAAAAAATGGAAGTTGCGGGGCAAGAGAGGTAATGGTTTTCTCTCTTGTTCTTTATTCCTCTAAGATCACAACATATTAAAAAAATGAAAATCAACTGAAGAAAGAAAACAAAAATTGCTATTAAATTTTGTGAGGAAATATATTTTAAAATGCATTTCCACCACAAAACTCAACGTCACCTATCAAAACTGAGCACAATGCGCTCAAATCAAATGTCACTTTATTTTGAAGTCACACACCCACACATTTTCCATTTCGCCATACATACAAACTTTGTATGCGTACGCGCATTTGATGTGTCAAAATTTTCAATCGTTGTTCGTGTCTTTTCTCGTTCGTTGACAGAATTTTTTTCGCATTCGTCGTCGTGTTCTTGTTTCGCATTTTAAAAAAAGGAATCCAAAGAAAATTCCTCCAAACATAACTTTTCATTCAACCTACTTGATCTACAATAACCACCAGAAAAATGGTAAGTCAATTTTACTGATAATTGCACAATATTGAGGAACCAAAGATTACATATCTTGTATTTCCGATCCGCAGTCTTTTGCTGAGAAAATGGCCAGCCTATTGGCCCGTCCAGGTCAAACAGAACAACAGCAGAGTCAAGCAGCGGATATTCCTTGGTTTATGCGATACGGAGCCCAAGTATTAGGAATAGTCGGAGCATTCTGTAAGTAGCTTGAAAAACAATAAAACCCTTGCAAATCTGCTCAAAAAATAATCTCCACTTGGATTTTCACATTCCATATCGATTTTTCCAACACTATTTTTTCGGTCATTATCTATTTTTCTGTGTATATCTGTGTTCTTGAAGGGTTGCTATATATATCCGGTTCTTTTGAAAATAAGAAAACAAGGAACACAAGGTTCTTTTTATTTTGTTTTCTTGTTGGACATACAAAGAAGTGGAGTAATGTGTGTCTAGCACTTGTATGACAAGATTTGCTACCATCCTAATTTGGTCAAGTGCTCCAGTTTTTCTTGGACTTCTGGATATAAAAATTTTGTTGCTTTTTTTCAAGAAATCTCGTACCAGTTTTTTTTTTGTTGTGCCTTATGTGTTTCTGTTTGCTACTGCGCTAACAATGTCAATGTCCCCCCCTTTCCAACTGGGTGGGGTGGTTGGGGCTTAGCATGGAATACAATGTGATTAAATAACTGTCGACATCTCATTGAACTCCAACTATGAGTGATAATGAGAGCAGTGTTTTGTGGGGATGCTGATGCTGAGTGATGGATGATAATATGGCAACGTTGAATAATTATAACCCAACTGGAACTTTTGATAGCAGCTTTTGTTTTTGAATGTTCGATTATTATGTATTTGGAATGTGCTACGCATAGTTGATTTGGCATTCATGAACAACTAATGTTTTTATTTTATTTGGTTTTCCAATAACACAGAGATCATTGGGGAAAGTGAAATGAGATGGTACAGTTCTGAAATGGAAATGATTCTTTATCAAATTCAAGCGATGCTATACAAGAAAGGATCGTCTTTACAGTCGGAAAAGGGTTGTAGTGTCCAAAAGGATTCACCCTGGAGTGAAAATTATTGAAGGTCATTTTTCAGCATATAGCTAGCATATGGTTCGATAAGCTGAGTGTGAGGCGCGCATCAAAGCTCGGGGAACCTTAAAGCAAAACACATTTCAAAGATCTACAATTTTATGCCGATCTCGAAAGGTTAAATAAGAAAGCGGGTTTCAGCGCAGTTTAATTGTTCTTGGAAGGCTTGCCAAATGTCCGCGATATCCGTGAAAAAGTTATTTTATGTTTCTGGGACTCAAACCTCAAACTCTCACGTCACAGGCAGACATGGCCCGGGCCATTTTTTTTGTAGACAAGATGAATTTTACTGCAGCAAATTTGAAAATTGAAATCTTAAGATTCAGTCATGTTCGAGTTTATTCTAAATTGACTGTTGGATGTTTGATTTCAATAAAATTGAAAATTTTTGTAGGGCTTAAAGTTTGTAGAAATATATTTTGGCTTATAGCGTAAGATAGATTCAAAAGTCTTCATAAATTACGAGTATATATTTATTAATTCATAGGCTATGCCCTAATTGGAGTTGCATCGCATGACCGAACGATGAACTTCGATCGGTTGCGTTGTTTGCGTCACAATGCGTCCTAAGAGTCAGAGAAAATGAAAATGCCAAGGACACCTTGAAGTTGTTGGCATTGATTCAATTGATTTTGGTCAGCCATGAATTGTTTTGTATAAAAATCTTACAGTTTCTCATGAGTCTCAAATCAGCATCATGGGCGTATAAAGATGGATACAGAAATGTAAAAAGAAAGAAGAACGGGAATAGAATTCTTTTGCAATGCGCTATGTTTTTACCTGCCCTGTTTGTCATTGGACTTCAACTTTAGAGTTTATTTCATTATTCTTTTATATACAGAAGTCCATGCAGCCAAAAAAATAAATAAATAAATAGGGTGGCGCAACAGAGCGAGGAGCCCCTGGGCCTAGCGCATTTCTCACAACCATGCCTTGTGAGGAAATGGAGGGGACCTACAATTTTCTGCCTGTTCCGAACGGCTAATTGAAAAAACGCTTTTCATGGCAATGAATTTATTAACGGAGGACTTGCCAGTTCGTCGCGAAAGGCGATACCCGTGAAAAAACATTTTTGCCTTTGCTGGGATTCGAACCTCGAACCTCTGGGTTAGCAGGTGGACATGCTAACCATCACGCCACGGGTACCACCCATGCAGCCAAAACTCTTGGATTATTTCTCACTTTTTGACTTAAAAAATTGGTTTGGAGTATCACATTCTTTAGGTAAATTGGACCATTTCGTCATATCGGTAGATTTAACGTATTCCGTCATGGTAAAATAAGATAAAGTCCTTAAAAAATCTGAAATATGAGAAATTGATCACTGTGCTTCCATGACAGAAGAAAGTATCAATGTAGAATTATTGATTGTTCTTTACCAAGTTTGATTTTATGTGTGTTGTTTAAGAATCTTATTCGTCCCCAAAGAGAATGTTGAAATCATTTCGAGCACCAGAAATATCAATGCTCGTAAAGTAAGGCAAAAAGAAACTGTTGTGTTCAATAGGAAACAAAAACTTTTAGCCTTTTACTAAAAAAATTAAGAAATTCACTACATTATCGGTCCCAATGTTTGTCTTGAATCTCTACCTATTACAACAACTTTGATAAGGCCAATCTGCTGGCAGCTCTTACTTACTTTTTTACTTAGGTGGGCATTACAGTTCGGGGTGAACCTGGACCTCAACCAACATCCTTCTATAACGACTTCGATTTCGGGCGAGCTCTCCAGTTTTGCATCCTTAGTCGGTTGAGGTCTTCCCCTTTCGCGATTTCCCTGCAATGTGCTTTCGAAAACCCGTCGAGCCGGAGCGTTTGGCTCCATCCGCTCTACATGGCCCAACCATCGTAGCCTCGCGATGTGGCTATGCCCATGTTGTGGTACAGCTTATACGGCTCGTTGTATCTTTATTTTGTTGATGATTCAAGCCCTCGGCTTCTAATTAGTTTTCTAACTCACGAGCCTGGTCTTCAGATGTGGAACTGGAACGGTTGGGTATTAGCTCGTTGAATACAAACCTTCACAAAATTAATAAACCAGAGTAGAATTCAATGCTTCGAAAACCCTTTTGTTTTTAAGGCCTAACACACATTATCCATGAATGGTACCTGTTTGTTTAGATGAAACTGAGTAGTGCTTTCAGTAATTGGTACCTACATATGTGTGCAAAATGCCACAAAGTGATAACGTACCTACTTAGGTGAGCATTACAGTTCGGGGTGAACATGATCTTCAACCAACATCTTACGCCAACAATTTCTATTTCGGGCGAGCTTTCTCCAGTTTTGCATTCTAAGTCGATTAAGGTCTTCATTCACTTGATTGCGCCACCTAAGACGAGGTCTGCCTCTTCCCCGATTTTCCTGCAATGTGTATTCGAAAACTCGTCGAGCCAGGTTGTTTGGGTCCATCAGCTCAACATGGCCCAACCAACGTAGCCTCGCGATGCGTACTCTTCTAGTACCGCCCATGTCGCGGTACAGCTCATACAGCTCGTTGTTGTATCTTCTTCCCATATTGTCTTCGCATACGGGACCAAATATCATTCGGAGTATTTTTCTTTTGAAGCGACCAAGGGCTTCCTCATTCCCTTTCGATAAAGTACATGCTTCCGCACCGTAAAGCAGGACTGGGATGATCAAGGTCTAATACAGGGTTACCTTAGTTTTTGTAGAGAAGACTTCGTTTCTCATTTGCCTTCTTAACCCAAAGAAGCAACGGTTGGCAAGAGTTATTCTCCGTTTGATCTTCGCACTGATGTTGTTATCCGTGTCTATAGCGTATCACAAGTAGAAGAAGTCCTGTACTACCTCGAAGTTATGTCTTTCTATTGTGACTTTTTGTCAATGTTGGGTGTGCTTGTGCTAAGGTTTCTTAAATAGATCCGGGAATTTCTATTTTTTCTTATCTGGCTAAATGCCTTCTTCTTTCTCTATTATTGGCGTTACAATTATCGTGCTTCCGAAGGGATCAAAACTTTCTTATTTATCTGCTTCACACTAGCGGTCCTTCCGTCGTGTAGGAGGAATAGAGGAATAGGAGGGTCGACAATTTATTGCGGACTCCAAACGATTAATTGAGAAAGTGGCCGCGATAAATTCAGGTGTCAAATTTTATATTATGTTAACATGGCGATACATTATATCATTTGACGCGGCAACAGAAATGCTCTCAATATCGCAACCAAAAAATCGCTTTGTTTTGGGAAAACCTTATTGCTTATATTAAATATTGAATTAAAACTCAACAAAGCAGTTCATAGCCAATAAGCATTTGCCTAACTACTTCATCGATCCATTGATTTTCAAAACGCAGCTGCACAAACTGAGCTTTCTGGCATTGAGAACAATGTCTACTTGATACCACCCATCCCTGTGTGGTTTTAAACTATTGGTGCATATATACGAATATGCAATGCTGTGGAGATTATCTTACATTGTTCATGTCACTACTCTGTCAATACAGTTTTCATTTATTTATCTTAAGATACCTAGTAAAATGTATCACATTTTGCTTGCACAACTTTTTCACTGGAATCGCTTGCTCAAAGTAATTTCAATACTCATTGCAGTTGTTTGTCTTCCATGAGGCCTTAATGTTAGTTTGTTCATTAATCAATCACGTGACTTTTTAGTCCAACCAAACTAATGAACACGTACAAGTTATTGACCTGTAACTTGGTTCAATTACATTAACAACACACAATCGATTCATATCCTTTTGACTGGGAAGTTAGTTTTGAATAAATGTCCTTCTGCACGCAGCAACCGGATAACTACCACCCCATTAATGATAAGGGCGTACCAAATAAAAACACATCATTATTTGGCAAAAAAAAAAAACATAATTAAGACATTAATCTTATCTTTTGAAGAAACACATAGAAAAAGTAATAAATCATAATATAACTGTCAAGTGAGAAAAGTTGACTCGTGTGTTCTCTGATGTGCGGTACTTTGGTTGTTATGGTTTATTTCACATCGCCGTCCACAACTGTAACCGCATCGGAAAACAAGAAACATTTTAACATTACTTGGCTCCAGTCGCTTGAGTAATTATACGAAACGGGTTCTCTAATTTCGCATCAACTCTACTTAAGCAAAAACAGAAAAAGTAAAATAAAGCAAGACTTTAATTGCATTGAAGAGGAAATCAGAAATAAAGAGAAAACAAAAAAACAAACTCGCACATGAAACTCTATCAAACGAAATTAATCCTCTAATTCAATTGCTATCATTTTCATATGAAGAGGGGGAGCAAAAGGAATTCACTATCTACTTGACATCTAAAGTAAACTACAAAGATCTCATTTTCTTCAGCTCTCATACTCACCTTTATGATTTCAATCAGAACTGATTCATCGCCTCTTTTTATACTCTTCCATCTTGCTGATTAAATCTTATCTTGGCTCTTGAATTTTGATGTGCGACGACTACCATCCGCACATTCATGATTGTCTTGAGTGTGTAGAGATAGTTTTAATAGCTTCATCGTGTTAATGGATTTGTAAGGCAGCGAAAAAGTGTTCTTAATGTTTTGTATAGGGCTATTGATTTTTTGTTGAGAGAAATGTGAAGGCAGGTCAACTGAGTTCTATTTTTTTCTTGTTCTGGACTCCCATATCAGTTGAGTCAAATAATCAAATTAATTTAATGCAGCTTTTGTTACTACTGGGCTTAGATTAAAGTGGAAAACAAAATGACATCCATGAAGATAGCGCATTGGAACTTTTATTTCATTGTTTAATCAGTTGAATTGACAAATGTTTTTCTAAGAATAGATTGCGGTGCTTAGACCAGACTGACGCATGATTTTAAATTTTAATATACTTAAAGTGAACACTGTATTTAATTAAACCAATTGTTAGGTTTTGTGGTGGGTGTGAGACTAAGAATTACGATTTAAACTTATTTACTTATCAACTAACAGCTCGGGCTGAACTAGAACAAGCTCTCTGGTTTTCTTTTGCATTAAAATTTTACGTGGTTCTTATTTGTCTGCGTTTGCCTGCCTGGCTTTTTCATCGAACTATAGGTTTCGTTTTAGAGGCTGGTAAAACCAAGAACAACAGAGAGCTCGGTTCTGTTGGGTTGTTGGCATTGCTGCAACTAGTCTTAAATGCTTAGTATTGGCGGCATAGGATTCAAGGATAGTTGGAATGAAAATTTTTTTTTTGTTGGAGGTTTTTAAAATACCAGCTGTAGCACTCAGACCTAAATATCGGTCCATTGTACTACCAGATAGCGATCTTCTTTTTGTTATAACTTTCCAGATGTTCGTAGAAAAGCCAAAAGACGCTGCCATGATAAGGAGCCTAAGTTACCAGCTCGCACCATGTCTGTGCCGAGCATCTATAACCTCGTGCGAGAAAAAGCAGGGCATTCACAGAGGAAGTGCTCCGGTGTCGTCATCTTCTCCACAAGATTCAAAGAGTGTGGTGTCACTTAAGCCTAACACGTTTGGCAAAAAAAAGAAAAAAGAAAAAGAGAAGCGCCCCGTTGCAACGCCAATAAGCCTTCTATATTATTTTCTGCTATGAGATAGCAAAAATATGTCAGTCTTCTTATCAACGTTGGGGAGCATACGTTTGGTCTGTCTGCATCCAATGGAGGTATGCCATCTACGGTTGTGCTCTTGACAGATCCAATCGTTGATTGAAGCCCTCACTGAGGACCTTGGCAGACATAGTGACGGTTCAAGTCCTGAAAAAGCTATCTGAGGTAGGGATACTAGATTGGAAAAGGAATTGGTTATCTTTTGCGATTATTGTTTTCCGACATCATATCGTTTCACAACTTTAGTTGGTGCTGGTGGTGACCAGGATATTTTAATTCGCATTTTGCCTTCAGCAAGGTAGTGGCTCGAGTCAATGTTGGGAAATTTCGGACAACAATAACATTGGAAGAGTGCCTTGCATCGATCGCAACATGGTCAATTTGGTGGACTGTCGAGCGATCTGGGGATGGCCATCACCTTCATAAATTTAGAGGTGAGGAAAGCGTGCGCCACCATCAACTAAACTTAGACCCGCAGCAAAATCTATTAATGTAAGCCCGTTTTAGGAGGTTTTGTCATGCGGGCTATGCGTATACCTATTGTGTTTCGAAAGATGTCGTCCTTCCTTTTGCGTTGAAAGTGTCAACGACCATTTTCGCTTCATCTCGGTCATTTCTAATATCGTTTGTCCGGAAGCTTGTAGAAACTTCCTTTTCCAATTATGATTTTTCTCTTCCGTGTGGCCGTGCGCGCTCATATAGCCGAATAGCGAATATAGCCCTGATGTGGATTGTCTTTATAAGCTCATTAACTGGATTTCGGCTGATAACCTTGTCCCGGAGCTTAATTCTAACGACAAATCCGCCACCAAGTAAGAGTTAATTCTGTTGTTTGTACAAGTCACCATAGTAGATGCCGCAGTTTTCAATCTTCAATATGTCCATTCTATCACATTTCTTGGATGGCGGTTAAATTTGGTCTGCAGCATAACTTCTACTGGTCATTCGACTGTTCGTAGTCAGTTAAGGTATCTAACGTTCGACCTAAGATCCGTTGCTACTGTCGTCAACGTTAAAATCATTATTGTTGGTTGTTTCGGAACCAAATTTATGGGTACGAGTAGTTAACCCTACGAACAACCACAAACCTGGAGGACCAGGTCCTATGGGAAATAAAGGGATGAATAATCCGTAGTCGATACCCTGCATTATATTTTTCAAATAAAAAAGACTTCCACGTTCACGTTCATACATATATAATTATATTCAATCAATTCAAGTTAAAAGTCCTGTGTGTCTTAAGATAAGAGAAAAGGTTAAGTTGCAATCGAATGCGTACTATACAGGAACTGCTGTGTGTCGGCAAAACGTGGTCACATTCAGCTAAGCAGAGTGCCAATACCACAAGGGTTCTGATAGCCTCTCTATTTCGCCAGGACCTCATCAGTCACCATTTCTATTTGAATACCCTGTGTTAGTATTGAAAGACTCTGTAAGACCTTTAAACCAAATGTGTGGTGCTAGTGGCGTGATGGTTAACAGGTCTGCCTGTTACTTATGAGGCTCAAATCCCAACAGGATATAACTTATCGTGAACAATTGTCGTGACAATTCCTCAATTGGCAGAAAATTGTGGGAATAGAGGGGTATTCCCTACAGGGTATGGGTGTGAGAAATGCGTTAGGCCCCGGGATTCTTCGCTATGTTTCGCCACCATATGTATGTATGTTGTTTAAGTTAAAGTTTATTGTTCAAATAGCTTACACAGTTAGATATTGAAATAGTTCATTCAGGAGTTTCTGCTTTTCGATAGCTGAAGTGCAGCATTGGTTTGAATTCAGAGCATTATAGTATTGCTCTTTAATCAATACTCGCGTTTACTATTTTAACAGGTCAACTCCGGTTGGACTTGATCAGTACCCAGTGGTTACCGCTTGGAGATCTACTAAGCCAATTTGGTACTATAAGCTGCGACATATGGGTCACCAATTCACCAATAGGTCACCAGTGCACCATCAGTACCTTTTCTTTTTCCTTCAATTAGGACTTTTGTATATAAATCCCAAGCTAATTAACAAGCGGATCAACAATAAGACAAGAGATGGCAATAATAACACATTCGTCGCTAATGCAATGCATGCCATCATTTTATGTATAACTAGGAGTGCTTAGGAATGTTAATTAATAAACGTTTTAACGGTTTATGTTAGAACATGGCAGTTTCTATTTGGTTTCTATTGATATTGATATTGATGATTATGTGATGTTTCTTTGAAGTCAGATCATGGCTTGTTTGGTAATGTGTTTAGTTCTTCCTTTTACTTTAATTGCATATACTTCCGTAAAACAAATTAAATACCAGTTTTTAACAAAGTGCTCCAATGATTT
Organism: Melanostoma scalare; assembly: GCA_949752695.1. Lineage (NCBI taxonomy): Eukaryota > Metazoa > Arthropoda > Insecta > Diptera > Syrphidae > Melanostoma > Melanostoma scalare. Next base: position 272,238,580 of record OX456984.1, on the reverse strand, counting down.
TTTTTAGTTTCCATTCTATTCGGCTTAACCAATACACTGGGCCTCATTACTTTAAACATCTCGTGCGTGATTGGTGGAATTCTTCAGATATGTCTAGGTTTCTTTTTATTAGTAGTGGAAGCGCCGTGTTGCTGCTTCTTCATCGAACACGCCAAAACAGTCGCAACGATAGCTGATAGTCGTCCATTATGGAATCGAGCGGGTCTTTACTGTGTGTAAGTTGAAACAAACCGTCCTATTTTTTGAAACATTTATTTGAATTAGTTTTGGTTGCTTTTAGACTTTCTGTCATACCTGTAGTCTTGTGCTTTGGCTTGGGAAGCTTCTTCCCTGGTGCCTTGATTTTCGGGACAGGAACTTTGTACGGAATGATGTCACTTGGTAAAAAGTAAGTAAACACTTCAGTTTTAGTTACGTTTTATTTTTTAAAGTCACAGTGTGGACACACGCATTTGTTTGACTAACATTAAGTCTATAGAAAAAAACCTTAAGCAAATAATCGCTTAAACTTAAAAAATAATAAAAAAAAAATAATGAAGAAAATTCTTATCGCTAATATGTGTGTTTTTTCGTTTTTGTCTTTTCTTTCACTCTTTTTGTCCTATTTTTCTCTTTTCCTCTCTCTCTCTCTTTATACCATGCTTACCCGAACTAAATTTACTTCAAATGTTTTCCACACTAACCAACTTTTGATCCTTAAAACACTAAAAATAAATAACAGAGGAACTCGTGAAGATATGGCTGCAGCAGCAACCTCACCCACAACAATGACACCTGGTGGCGGACAAATGCAAATGAGTACCGACCAGCATGTCACACTAATGGAAGATCCCGACGTATGGCGTCCAACATAAATCATTTACAAATCATTAAACAAAACGATTAAATTATTTCAAAACACCATTCAAAACATATACACAAACAAATTTAACAAAACATCCCCACCAACAACAAATTGTAGAGTATCTCAATTTGAATGGTTTAAAAATAACTAAAACATCAGCACCCATACAAAATAAAAAAAGAACAAATAAACAAACAAAGGCAAAAAACAATAAAAAAGGATCTTCAAGTGATCTTAAATTTGAATATTTTTTGCTCAAAGAACCAACAAACAAAACAGAATGAAAAAGTCCTCAGAATCCTTGCCCCTGCTCCATATCCACCAATCCACGTTTTCCCTTCTATGTTTTCATTTTCTTTTCTTCAGTTTGGTTACCTTAGCATTTAGCGCCTACAAAAAAAAACCTTGAATCGGATTAAAGAAATAATTAAAAAGAACAAAACTATTTAACAACATCACCGCCACTTGCATCACCCAGTCTTTGTCATCATAGTAGTTATGCGCCAGTGGCTCCTTCATCTCTGCCGAAAATTAAAAAAAAATCTCATTTTGTGGTCATAAAAGAAACCATCGCGTACCAATAAAAAGAAAGAAATAACTTGCGCGTGTGGAAAAGGCAAATAACATTTTTTTATTTACGCTTTTAATGTTCCTAATGGTTGCACTTTAATAAGTTTGCAAGTTTTACTGAGTAGTTGTTTTGAGTGTTTTCTTTTAACATACATACACCACAAGAAAACTTTGTATTCTAATATTTTTGGTTTGTTATGCACATTAATCCAACCTTCCAAAAGCGAAATCATTTTTTGACTAAAATTATTGGCTGGATGGTGGTTTGTTTTATTTATTTTTTCCTTTCTTATGTTCAAAACTTTACTGAAATTTAAGAGCCTATTTAACTAAGCGAATGGCTTGAAAAAGATTTTGTAAAGGTTTTTGTGACGAGTAAAAGCTTTTAGTTCGTTGGTTCTTTTTGAATTACTAGATCCTTTTTTACAATCATAGTTATGAGTTTTTTCTATTTGAATTTTCATACACTTCTTGCACACGATTACGGTACAAATATGGAAATCCATCAACTTACAATCTGCAAAAATTCATGTTCATGTCTTCGATGTAACGTGGGTGATTTGCGACTTGCTAGACAAATGGCTTTCAAACTTTTTTTTATGTTTAGCGGAAAAAATATTTGAATTTTACACTTTTGTATTCACTTGGTATACTTAACTTTCTCCTTTTGAGATTTTCTTGAGAATCTGTATATTTAATGGCTTCTCAACTGGTTGAAAAATTCAATACCGGTGGACTTATAATTTCGAAAAGTTTGATTATGTTTGTTTTGGTCATATCTTGCTCGCTTAGCCCCGGATTTGGTGATACTGGGCCAGTCGGTCGCGATTGTGTCAAAATGTAGTGATATTGATATTGTTTTTTAAAGGGTTTTTCCGAATCTTTCCTTTGAACATGACAATACCAACTAAGTGTATCGTCTATCTCCTTTCCCTTCATACATTGGTATAAGGTAACTTTCCCTCTAATGCCTAGGTAGACTATCACCACCAATAAGACTGAAAATCGGAATCTGGAGCTATCCAAAGCAGTTGCCTCTTATCTTTTTTCAAAACTCATGAATGGTATGTCGTCTGCCCAAGCACTTTGGATATTTTTGGAGTTCTTAACTGCTTCACTAACTTCTTTGACTGTGATGTCGGGTTAAGTTAGGTTCAACTTTTGGAGAGTGCTCTCTGTTCGTTCAATAGATCGTCACAATTACTCTGACTGCCTTGAGCAGCGTTAATAAACTTCGGTTAACGAATCTCCTGCGTTTTTCTCTTCTTTAAGCGGCTGCTTGGTAGCATCCGAAGCAGACATTTTTTTCCAGCTCCCAATATATGCCCTCCGTGGTCTTTGCCTGGAGTTGGGCCCACTTTTACTTGGCTTCTTTTTGGCAACTTTTGTATTCCACATCGAGGCGAACCTTTTCTTCTTTATCATTTGAGTGACACCTCGACCGTGGTTTGAAAACCGCTTTCCCCTTATAATAGTTTTCTTTGTCCAAATTATACTACTTGACACTAGCCCGTGACATCCTCTCTCAATATCACTTTGCAGTATCACTTTGATACATTTGGCTACCAATTCGAGTTTCATTTCCACCACTGCTGATGTCTTCCAACATGTCCGTTCATCTCTCCCCCAGCAAACATAAACTCCTCTTTTGGGATATCCTTTAATGGATAATGAAATAACGAAAAATCCATAGCTTTCCTTGCATGACAAATTTAGAACACATCGAGTGGTGACATGACCTCAACTTGCTGCTCTTCCGCTGGATGATACCTATTCTGTTTTTACACTGATCCATTCTATATTAGAACTTATTGCTGGCTTTTGTCCAAAAAACGGGTTCCGTTTCCTGTACTCCGGCATTTCATTTCTTAGACATACAAAATGTCTACTTGCCTCCTTCTCATCTTCTCTTCCAGTTCCAAATTTAGATCAGTCATACTTCCAACGATCTAACTCTGCTTTGTGTGTTTTCCAAAACTATTTTCACTCCTTTTTTGTCGACTTTAGCGTTTATAGACAAGACTAATGGGGTTTTCCATTGGCAAATAAGGATTTCTGTAAAAGAATTAATTTTTTTCGTTGCCAATGGAACAAGATAACGAAAAAATTTATTTTTTGTCATTGCGTTAGTGATTTTCTTCTAGAGAGTCTGAAAGAGTCTATCAAGCTGACAGTTGATTGTGTTGGTGTTGGTGCATTAAGAGGTCGATTCTTCTTAAAATCGGGAAAATTGAAAAAAATTGATTTTTTTTTATTGGATCGCAACTAGTGTAAAAATTAATATTTTGACAAGTTTGGATCAAAAAAGGATAGATTCTTTTTACCGATGGAAAACTACATAATATTTCTTTATATTGGATGAAAAGAACCGTCCAGAAGCTTCCAGGAGCATTCTCAAGATTTTTATCTAGCTTTTCATTGGTTTCACTTGGGGAAGCTCTCATTTTAAAAACCAATGGAACACCCAAAATTGTTTCTGTTCAGTTTAACGTAATTGTCTTTGTGTGAGTTAAACACCTATGCCTTTTTAAAAAATAATCCTTGAAGAAATGTTTCTTGTTGACGTTTGAGTAACATGTGTTAGTGCTTCTTGAGTAGATTCTCACTTCAAATCGAGAAGTGGCTGTCGTTTGGACGGTTCTTTTCCATCAAGGACACATAAAATCACATCCATACCCGAAAGGACATCTGTCGATAATGGAAAGTCTAGAAAAACTTAATACCTTTAGTATGTGCTTGGATGCTATTATTCTCATGTACAACTTTAAACTCAACTTCTCCATTGTCATCCCCCCTAGGGAAGAATGGGAGAACACAAAACCTCATCCTTCAAGGCAAGATATGGTCTGGTATACGGACGGCTCAAAAATGGAAACTGGTATAGGTTCCGGCATTTTCTGTCCTAGAACGAATTTCTCAATAAGTCTGGACAGTCACTCGTCCATTTTCTAAGCTGAAGTCTTTGCCATTAACGAATTTTCGAGAATAATATGTTCATCGAACACGAAAAACAAAACAATACTCATTTTTTCAGACAGCCAAGCTGCACTAAAGGCGTTAATCTCACCTGTCATAAGATCCAAACTAGTCCAAGAGACTGTCATGTCACTCTCTGAACTAGCAAGGAAAAACACTGTAATCCTCCACTGGATCCCAGCATACAAAGGCTATGATGGTAACGAGAAGGCAGACATCTTAGCTAAAGACGGCGCATCTAAACCATTCGTCGGTCCTGAACCCTTCTGCGGTGTAAATAAAAGCTTGGAGTAACTCATCTGGTACCAGATACATGGTCAAATCTGTTCAAAAATCTTTTTGCCAGAATATACTGAAAAAACATCAAAATTCCTACTGAACCATAATAGGAAAACCCTAAAAATTGTCACAGTTCTTTAAAGAAACATCTTCACCAAATGAGGCTGGCAGCGGACCCCATCTGTAGACTATGCCTCGAAAATGAAGAAACATCTCTGCACATTATTACAGAATGTCCAGCACTTTTCCGCCTTAGAATGCAAATACTTGACTATAAGATTATCCCCCTAGATAAACTCAAACTCATTCAACCACAGAAGATTGCTAACTTCTGGTTCAATTCAGGAGCAGGAGAACTGTCCTGAAACCTCTCATGGGCTGGCACAATTGGTTTCATTCAGACACCGCAGTGCCCGAAGCTGAGCAAGCTCTACCCGTCCCCTAAATCTATCTATCTAATGGTGCCACATAGATTCATGTTCGATACCAATTGCTCAGCATTTTGCTTCGTCCAAATTATACAACTTGATTGTTCGTAAAATGCATATATTTACTTTATAATTAATCAGCTTCGTTAACCTTTCTTAAAGTTTCCTAGGACAACAAAATTATTCAATCAAGAATGTCTCCGGAAGCTAAAGCAATGATGCAACAATGAATGAAAGTAGGCTCATTTCTAAAATCTTCCGAAAATGGTGAAGAAGTTCATTGCATTTAAGACTGTAATCAAACATAGATCTAGCGCATTTCTCTCACCCATAACTTATTAAGATTAGAGAGGACCTTCATTTTCTTTTCCCGATACAGAATGGCTAAGTGAGAATGGGCATTTCCTGGCATCGTCATTGCTTTCGAAGAACTCACGAAAGGCGATAAACCCGTACAAAACAAAAAGACGTTTCGGGAATACTAACATCGATTTCCAACGTAACAAAGATACACCCCACAAGCACCATCGTCAGGCAGGCAGTAGAAAAAAAAAATCATACTAAGGAAAGACTCATGTTGCATTTCGATTAGAGAAGAATCTGTTCTCATAATCTGGATGTAGATTATCAAAAGGGGGAAGTCAGCCCCATTAGTTTTGTAGTAAAAGTTAGAAATCTTCAACACGATATACAAAAACTCATCTTCAAAACATCATGTAAATCCATCTCGTTCAAAGTGTAAAATTTGTTTCAAATTTTTACTAAATATAACATGTGCTAATAATTGTAGGTTTACATCGTTGGAACAAGTAGCGTTTGGCAACACAACGATCTATATGTTCACAATCCATCATACAGCCACTGACTCTATTGCCAACCCAAAGTTATACCTCCAATGTCATTGTTTTTAATAATTGCATGGCAAGTTTTTTTTGATTGGTAGCTGTTCTTAGAAATAAATCGTAGACTTGAAGTAAAGATTTCAATATCTTTTTTTATAATAATATAACCCTTAATTTGCACTTAAATTTGCTAGCCTTGGTCAAAATTTAGTATTCACAATATTCGTACGTTCCCATTTTGTTCGAAGAAAATTTTGTTGTATCACTGATTTGTTTATTCTTTTGAACGTGTTTAGTAAAGTTGGACTTTTGTAGTTTTTAATTATTTTGTTTTTAAAAATTCTTATTTCTTTTATGTATTTATTTATTTAATTTCATGTTTTTTTTTTTCTTAAACCAAAACAGAGCATCAGCGGAGGAAATGCGCAACGCCGCTATTAATTCGAACTTAAGCGGCGGCGGTTCAATGGCAACACCCACAGCAAATGATCGTGCCAGCATTGTAAATAATGCACAACCATTTTCATTTACCGGAGCCGTAGGTACGGACAGCAATGTGTGATAAAAATAAAACTTTACTTAAAACAAAGAGAGAAAGACATTACAATTTCCTTTTGTTTTTTCTTAAAGAAAACTTCTTCCTTTTTTTAAATATAACTGTTGCTTTTTTTTTTTTAGTATAAATGTGTAACCAAGATTTATATAGTTTAAAGAAAATAACAACCAGGTTTGTGTGCGCTTGAAAGTTAAATAAATAACATTTAATGTTAAGATCTTAATTTATTTTTAATGTTTCCAATTGTCAACTTTTTTATTTGATATTAAAGTACTTGGTAGGGTTTTGGTTTTGTAACAGAAACAAAAGGTAACTTTTACTAATCAATGATTGGCAAACCTTTAGATTGTTTAGAAACATCTGATTTCATTATGCCATGCCAAAAACACTGATTTATTATTGATTTCAAATTATCCGCTTCCTTTCCAAATGTGTATAGTTTTGTGGTTTTACTTACACCACTGACTGATGCCAAATAAAAACATGAAACAAAATGGCAAACGCTCAAATTTGAGGACTTCCATTATTAAAAAAAAAAAAAAAAAATTAAAAAACTACACAAAACACAATGAACTTTTAATAAAACTTTTGCAAAGTGACCCTTAAGGCAAATTAAAAATTTATAAAAATTAAAAGAAAAGAAGAAAAAATACAAATACACCAAACCTGACACAAAAGCAATAGATAATAATAAACATTGGCAGCAACATAATATTAAAACCAAACTAAATATAAATATAAAATTTAATACTTTCGTTTAGCAAAATAAAACTGAAAAAATGTTGTATGTAAATTTTATTTGCATTAAAGTGTTACATAGAAAAAGAAAAACAAAAAGAAGATTTGTTAAATTAAATGTCATTTTGAATAGTTAAAACAAAAGCAAAAACAAAAATAAAAATATATTATACATAGGAAAAATAAAAATTTGAAGATACATGCATATATATATATATACATACATAAAAAGTATAAATAGATATTTATATTAGACTATACAAGGAATATTGAAATATTATTTAAAGATGACAGCTGGTCGGGTAGCGGGAGTAGTTTCAGAGTTGTAAAATTAGGAGTATTTGAAATCAAACAAACTCGATAAGATTTTTGTGTTGATCTAAGGGTAACTCTACCCAAAATGAAAATGAAATTGTTGTTGAACGTATAAAATACAACTTCCATTCCCTCACAAGGCATGGTTGTGAGAAATGCGCTAGGCCTTGAGGCTCCTCGCTCTGTTGCGCCACCCTATTTATTTATTTTTTTATAAGATACAACAGGTTAAAGTTCCTTCCCGCCTTCACCTCCGTCTGTAGAGTTGATATTTAAAAAAAAAAATATTATGGCTCTCATCGATATGCAATAATCTTACTGGCTTGGACTTTAAATTATTCGAAAAGTCGTAAATATTCGAGACCACAGTACGACAGCCTGTTTTTGGGGTCTCGTAAGATGATGGTGATATGTAAGGTTGCCCAGTTGAAACTTACTGCTTTTGGAAGCAAATTCGACATTGTTCACCTCTATCCACACTTTTGTCTTCATATCTTAGTTTCAAACTCAATCTTTGTCTAAATTTTGTAAAGTTTCAATGGACCAATGATGTTTGATCTAAGCTCAATTGACAACACGGCCAATTTTCCGAAAAACACCTTTTTCGTAGTTGCAGGTGTATTAATTATTTGCACGTTTATTAAAAAATCATCTCTTCACATACAAAATACACATGTTATTATCGAGAGCTTTACTTTTGAGCTTATTTTCTTCACAGAAGTCATCTGCCCGTTGGGTAAGCCACGTCCGTCGGTCTCAGAGAGATTCGGCAAGCAAGGAGAACAGGGAAGAAAAAAAGTAAAAGAAAAGAAGAAGAATAGGAAAGAAGGAAAAAGAAGAGAGAAGATGACAGAAGTACAAAGAAAAATAAGAAAAAAGAGACAAAAAGAACAAAGCAGAAGAAGAAAGATCAAGATAAAGAAGAAGTGATCTTTACAGGCCGCCTCCACCTGCAATGATTTTCGTTATGTCGACTCGACTTAACATCAAAGAAACAAATCAATGTTAGCGTGACTGGGCAAATTAATACCCCTATTATGGATGACAACTCAACTGAAATTGGGTTGTCTTCTCATATATATAACACGGGCACACAACCCAATTTTCAGTTGGGTTGTCATCTGTAATAGGGGTGTAAGTTATAACATTTCATTTTGTACTCGAACAGCATGGATGGTGGCCTGGTTACGGCCTGTTACGAAATTGATTGAAACGGCAGTGGTTCACATGAATTCCTGATTGGGTGTAGCTTTCCGCAGCCTTGTTAAATAAATTTTGGTCTCGGTACCAAGCTTATGTGAATTTCTCAATTTGAAAACCCAGAAACATCAATCATTAGCAGTCTGTACCAAAACGCACTGGATTTTTTTTCTTCTTCAGATGTCTCGTTTTCCAAATGTCAAAATAATGTCACTTAGTTAACTACTTGAATTAAAAAAAAACTCTGAAACTATCTCAATTTTGAGCTTAATTCAACCCTAGCTTGCAAAGTACTACGATCTACGACTCCACGTAATTTTTTTTTTGTTTTTCTAATCGCTATAATCTTTCATGAATTACAGCCTTACTACGTGACTGCTTCACTACAAAGCCGTCTATACTACCTAATTTTTGACATTCGTAATCCGAAATTTTTATGACGGGGAATGGGATAAGGTCTATAGTATTCTCAAGACCATAGATCAGTTGATATTGCATCTAGATAGCAAATTAAATGCACAGGAAATCTTGAGTTGGTTTCAAACTATTTAAGAGTGTCTAATAAAAAATACTACAGTCTTCTTTCGTTATGATTGAATTTAATTTTTGTGTGTTTGATATTTTGTTTCACCACGAATCACATGTTTTTGTAGTTTCATGTGGAATTAACTTGATTCAACTGGGGTCAAATCAATTTCGGCCTAAAGAATATCGCACCTATGCCGAATAGCCTTTTAAATTCGTTTCTTCGATGCCATCCCTCTTCGCCATAAGTTGAGATAGAAATTTTTCACTAATATGTACTTTAAGCGATGATTAAAACTTTTGAATATAAAAATGCAAACCAGCTAAATATAGAATGGACACCACCAACCACTTAAAAAACTTCATAGAAATTACCAGCTTGTGATTTTAACGATGCTTATTTTGAAATTCTATTTCGATTGAATGTTTGTCGATTTAGAAAAATGGCATTTTGAGATTAGATCGATTCGAAAGCTTACGATTTAACTTTCGATGCGTTCGAGTCACAAAAAGCAATTTTTTCGAAATCGTCTTACTTTCTATCGAAACAGGATTTTAAAATAGACATGAACATTTTTTCAAATAAGCAGTTTTTGGAAAATGTTCTTTAAAGAATGTTGTCTTTGTTCGGCTTGCAGCATTTTTGTTCTTAAAAAGAATGTTGTCTTTGTTCGGCTTGCAGCATTTTTCTTCTTAAAAATACTGTGACTTCTCTAGCGCAACTCTTGAAACACTCCCTACTGCACGGCATGAAATCATCACATTTATATTAAATCAAACAAAATCAATAAATTATAAAAGAAATCTAAACAAAACCAACAACTTTTAGTAACTAGTTATTAAATGTAATTACTTAAAAATAAAATAAAAAAAGATTGATGTAAATGTTGCATAAAAGAGAAAAAGGAAAAAAAAATAAAACTATCAAACTATAAATATTCCTGCATTATCCTATAAAAAGTTAAACAAACAATAAATCATTAAAAATTGTTAATTTAAGTAAAACATTAATAAAATACTTAACACAACACAACATTTAAATTTTAAAGAAAAGAAAAGGAAACTGAATTGTAAACTGATATATTCCACTTGTCAAGTCTTTTGATTTTTTGTTGAAACATTTGTTTTTCTCTTTTTCTTTAAAAAATTAAATTTAAGCGAAAGAAATGTAATTTAATATTTAGTCTATTACAAATAAAAAGACAGCTTTAATAAATTTGTTTCCTTATGTTTTAAAATACATTCAAGTTATTATTACGATTAAACGAATAAAAAATATTATGTTGTTTCCATAAGTGAACTTTGCAATTTCTTTTTTTTTTTTATTGTATTACAAAGAAAAAAAAAATTATAGAAATCGAAAACAAAAGAAAATTATTATATTGTCCATATCTTAATTTTAAGGATAAAATATCAAAAATAAAGAATGATACTGATACATAATAAGCAAAAAAAAAACAAATTATTTCTTTTGTTTCAATTGGTTTTACAAATTGGCTATGCGGTTTATTTAGTTCAATTTTGTTCTTTCTTTGTGTTTCGTATATGGTGTAAGATAAAACCATCTACCTCATAATTTTAAAAATTCTGCCATTTATTTAATCCTAAAAACTTTGCTGTCGTCATGTTAATAGATAGTCACACATTATAAATTTAGTTGATAAAACATCGGGCCCTATCTGAAGTTAGAAATATTTCTTAAGTTGGTTTGTGCAGCTAAAGTTTAAATATCTGATACACATAAGCTATATGCATATAAAAGTAACTTTTTTATAATTTTAATTTAGGCGTTTCAAAACTTCCATGTTCTCGACTACATCGCTATTTGCAATGGTGCAGTAGATGAGTGTTTGTTGAACGTGTTGATTAATTTCTTGCGCTGAGTAATATATTTGTCTTTACAGACTCTCAGTTTAATATGAACGACGTTAGTGGGTTCATTGAAGTGAAAAAGGACATTAGTTCTCTGTCGAATGTTTATCGAGTACGTTTAACCACTCTTTTCGTAAAGCATGATGATTTTTGCACGATTTTCGCACCTACGGTCTATTTTCTTGTTCCGGCGTTATGAGCCTCGTGATCTCCAAGGTATCACATCCCTCCCACTTAACTGCTTCACATGAGTGATCCGCTCGCAGGTTAGGCCGCGCCTTATAACTTAATTTTTTTTTTAAATTCTCAAATCAAATAGGATTTGTTTTTAGTTCCAGTGCTAGTTAAGGTTGTTTCTTACCTCATGGATCATGGGCAATATTTTCAGAATTGATGTACGACCGCGTCCCAAAAAAAATTCTTCCCTCGTTCCATTTACTGGTTGAACACAAATGATTCACAGCCGCAAAATATTAAGTAGACATAAATACTAAGATGTAAACACAACAGCGCATGCATGAGCCTAATTAGTTAATTTTACTTCATTCTTATGGCTGCGGTTCCATATGCGACCTTGGATAATGTGTTCACTGTTCATTCAGTAAACGTAAAGGAGATAATTTTACAATTTTTTTTGAATCTTACGTAAAAGGATTTATGCAAATTTTTATGAGATCTTTTTTTTCAACTTTCAATTGAGTTTCTATCATTAGATTAGAAATGGTAGGTTGTGCTCGTGAAGCTCTGGGCGCAGCGGTTTTCAATTAAATCCTATTGTGCCAACCCGAAGCAAAGCAGTTCTTTTGCTACTGAATAAGACCGAAAGTTAAGGATCTTTTATGATTGGACAATTCAAGTTACTGCAAGAGAATGATCACACAATGATCACACAGCAGAGCTATTTCTTTGCTCTCGAGGTAGAGTTTGCTGATAGAAACCGCTGCTGACTTTATTTTGTGTAGATATAGGCCCCTATCACAAGGCCGTTAGTAATTTCTGACTATGAATGCCTAAAAGGAAACATCATATACGTCCTCATAGTGAATATTTTGTAATGAAATTTGTCACTGTTGATAAAATTATTAGCAAGTTCCAAGTAGCTATCTTTTGTAAAACATTCATCACGAAGATGTGTTTGGTAATTTCTATTTGGCATTCGTAGTACGAAATTGTTACCACGGACCTAGTGGTGGGAATGATAGATATTTTTTCAAAGAACAATGGTCGGTTAACATTCCGGTCCGTGTTTTAAGGGTTTTCTTGCTGAGATTGAAGATGGGTTCCCAAATTTTACTATGCCACAAAATGCTTGGAGCAGGTTTGAGCAGAGCAGTTTAAGTATCATGCTTTTGGTTGTGTATTTGAAGTGGTTTTTGTTAATACTAAACAAGGGTTCAGGGCTGACGAGTGCTTTAGAAGTACAGCAGTTTGCTCTGATTGTCTGCATAATGGTGAACATTTTAACTTTTATGTGCTGGAATCCAATGTAGGTTAAAAGAGTTTTACTTGATTGTCTCCTAGACTAGTTTGGAACTTATGACAGGAGATCTGAGTGCTTTTAAGGCAGTTTGGCTGTCTGAAATGACTTTTTTAATTTGGTTAATTCGTTGGATCTATCATTCACGATTGCAAACCTTAGCCAGCAGAATATAGACGAGTGACTACCAAGACATGCTGAATAGCTCGTTTTACATTTGTTGCTGAAAATATCGGAAACAGTGCCGGTTTCCGCCTTTGAACCGTCATTAAACCAGACCATATCTTAGCTTGAAGTATGGGATTTAGTATTCTCGCCCTTCTTGGCAGTTGTGATGACTGTAAAGGAGATTTATTTACAACTCAATAAGGTTGGTAGAAAAGGAGATATCCAATGGAGAACGACTCGTTCCTAATTCCTTAACTAGAACACAGATTTAAAGTACCTAGTTCCCTTTTCGAGGCTTCAGTAACAAAAAATCGTTCAAGAGCCTTCGAAAGCATTTTCAAACCGTACTATAATTGGTGCAAAAAGATCGCTCTCACGGTTGTGAGGAGTGACAGTTACTTCTCGATTTGAAGTCAAAATACTCGAGAATACTCGATTATCTATACACAAATAAAATGTTTCTAGAATTTATTATGAGCCGTATTTGTTTTACTCAAACAAAGACAATATGGTAAATTGAGCATACACAATTCTATTGAAACCATTGGTTTCCTTCTGGGAAGCACTCGTTTTGAAGACCAATGGGACACCTAAAATTGTTTCTGCTAAATTTAACGTGAGCATAAAAAATATTCCCTGAGGAAACTTTTCTTTCCGACATTTGGGTAACATGTATTAGTGCTTTTTTGAGTGGATTCTCACTTCAAATCGAGAAGTGGCTGCAACTTCTCAGAATCATATGAGAAGCGATCTTTTTGCACCAATTGAATGGATTGAAGATGCTCCTGGGCGCCCCCGGACGGTTCTTTTTGTCCAATGGAAAGCGACATATTTATGTGTTTCACTGTTTAATTAAAATGTAAACTAATAAGATTAACGAATAAAAGCAGTGGTACATATTTTCTTATTCTACTGAGGTCCCAAAGCTTTGTATTCTTCATTATAAAAGCCAAAAAGCCATATAACTTCTTCGCCGATAAATCACATTCATATCAAACTAATCAGTGAAGACCAACTCTCACCCTTTCGCTATACCTAAATTTAAAATCTTACATCTCAACTTGCTTTGAAAATTATTTATATAAAACAATGATTATCTAAATTCAATTTTGATATACATAAAGGTACATCCTGCAATTTTTCTATTCACAGTCAAAAGACAAAAAGGAAAAACTTGCAGTCATCAATGCAAATTGAGGCCAGAAATATATATTTTATTAAAAATTATAATAAATGTAAAAATGTATCGATAAAGTCTTAGTTGCGTAATAGGTATTTAGTTTTGCAACATGTACCTAATAAATTGTACATTTGATAAAGTAAGATCACAGGAATAAACGGATTATATTTATATTCTCAAATGTGTTCCATTTTTAAGCAAAAAAAAGAAGAAGAAGAAAAATGAATAATTAAATCAACAAAACAACCGGAATATGCTGCTTTAGAGAAAAGAAAGTTATACGTGTAATCATTATTGTAATTTAAAAAGCAAATTTAAGTTGTTACATTTCAAAAGAGTTATTTCGAATAAAAGAATTTAAACATTTTGTTTCAAAGAAACACACTCACACACAAACAAGTTGAATTATGTAAAATATTATGTGTATGTACAGAGTTAAAATAGATTAAATAAATTTATTCTGTAAATGATGTTGACTCTTTATAGACAATTTTCAAAAAAAAAAAAAAAAAATATGGATGAAAGCATAAGCGGAGTTCACACTGTACAATTAGTTATACAGACTTCGTTTGACGGATGTTGGATGGTCGGATGTAGTTTGCGTTTAGACTTATCAGACTTGTCGTCCAACGTTATGACACAATGTTCCTCAGCTCCACCCAACTTGATTTTCAAAAATATTTTAAAATCATCCAACAAGTTGGACAAGCGGTCTTCGGAGGCACTGTTGCCACTTGCCAAAAAATATGTGTCCAAAAATGAAAATAAAAATGACCAAAACTATGATTGATTCCGATGAAGAAAGAAGGAACAAACACCAAGTTCTCAAACTGAAAATGCAGCATGAGAAGTGCTTGTTTAAGGATATATTGAAAAGAAAAGCTTCAAAATTTGCACCAAAAGTTAAACAATCATGCCAGGTGGAAAACCAAGAACCAGTTCCATAAAGACCACCAAGCAAACATAACTCAACTTGGAGTTGAGGTCAATGGATCTCTATATCCTCCATGTCTTTATGACTTTATAAAATCTTGTTTCAACTCCTGGAAAAAAGCAATAACAAAATTTTTTGTTATTGTTTAATATTTTTTTAATATTTAAATAACTGTAGAGCCGCATTCATCTCTGAGGATCTGGAAAAGTTAACTATGCAGGCTCAACTTAGACAATTATCAAGAATGCCATACTCTAGATCAGAAGAAGTTAGGGTTGCAAACTCGTATTTTAGCTTAAATCAAATTAAACTGGATTTGCAGAAGATCTCGACGCCGACATTTCAAGGAAGCTAGTGATTAGCTTGAAAGGAGAGTGCACTAGCTGCATGATTTAGTCGGGGAAAACATGTTCAATGAATGGAAAATCTTACAGTTGCACCAATTATAGAGGAATACTCTTCTTTAACATCAGATGCGATGTCTTGTCTTTGTGAACGTCTGGAAACCCCCCACGTCAACAAATTCGTACAGCACACGGGATATCTTAGAGAAAACCAGCGTATGACAGTATTGACAGAAACAAGGTGTGCAGCGCTATGTCTAGCTGCCAAAAAACCTTGGTTTTTGGTTCTTAAAACAGATTTAATCACGAAGTCACCACAAATGCCGGTCACTTAAACAAAAGCACGTGTCATTTGATATTAGTGTTTGCTCCCTGAATTCTCCCCTGCAAAATCCTAGTTCTACTTCAAGACGAGCGCAGAAAAACAATTAGCTTGGTATTAATGGTAAACTGAGGTTTTTCAAGAGAACTCATTGCGGCTACCTCAGAGTAATCGTTGGGCTTGAACGAACGA
This sequence comes from Melanostoma scalare, assembly GCA_949752695.1. Lineage (NCBI taxonomy): Eukaryota > Metazoa > Arthropoda > Insecta > Diptera > Syrphidae > Melanostoma > Melanostoma scalare. Next base: position 272,222,818 of record OX456984.1, on the reverse strand, counting down.
ACTTATTAAAGCACATTTTACATGATTCGATAAGAAAGCTGCTTTACGTATAAATTTCAATTTTAGGGACCTATAAACTGAAGTGTTTCTGTTATTTCATTTCGTTGAAAAAATTACCAAATGGAATAAAAAGTGACCATGTGGCCAAGTGAAATAATAACGACTAGATTTGGACATAAATGACCAAAGTGGCAATTGTGGTCTGAGGTTTCACATTATCCAACATTGGTCGTTCAAACCTAAGTCTGTACAACTAATTGTACAGTGTGAACTCCGCTATAGAGGATAAAAATCTTATGTCGACTTAAAAAAGTTTAAATTCAGACAAGAAAATCAATTTCCTTACCTAAATGAAAACTAGCTTCGCAACATCTGGGATCTTCGAGAGCAACGGATAACTTTTCTACTTTAGTTATTTTTTGTTTAATATTTTTGTTTGACAACATTCATGTTTCAAAGTTAATTAAGTTCTTGGAAGACAGATTCTACTTCAAACAAAACCTTTCTACTCATTACATAAAAAAGAGTTTTAATTTTCTTTGTAGCTCTTTTCTTTAATTATTTACCAAATTAATTAAACTTGTTTCCACATATTAACACTTATTCTCTGAGTTTATTACTTGCAAAGGTTGGTTTTTAGAAATATGCTTTTCAAAAATTATGGCCAAGAATTTAGCTGGGCCAACGGACCCAAGGGGCTCAATTTTCGACTACTTTTTACAGCATTTGGTGCCGTATGTCAACAATAACGCTCCTACCAAAGCGTCCATTGTATCAAACATATGTATCTGCGCAGAGAAGACACAAAATCCCACAACAAATAGTACAGCAGTGTTAAATCGCCCGATCTTGGCTGTAACTCATAGGTTTAAAACTCGAAACTATGTAAAAATTGGCGTCTATATATTTATTTATTTATTTATTTACACTGTCTTAAATCTAAAATACAAAATAAACTTAAATCTAAAATAAAAAATATATATATAAAAAAAAAAAAATGAAATTAGGAAGGTTCAGTTCATTGTGAGTAGGAAGCAAGAGATTTACGGAGGGTTGACTTTGAGGTATGGAAATCAAATAGATTAAAGGAATCATTGACATTACGTAACATATGTGACATAGGGTTGTAGAAACTATAGTTCGTACGGTGATAGGGAATTCGGAAAGGGGAAACAGTCCTTAGATTCCGTGAATTTACATTAAAAGATATTAAACTCAATAGCGACGGACAATCAATGTTTCCACTCAAAAGATCTTGCACAAATACGATTTCTGAGATTTTACGTCTCCTTTGAAGAGACTGAAGATCAATAAGTTGCAGACGATCAGCATATGGAGGCAAGTAATATCTATCTTCCCAGGGAAGTTTGCGTAGAACGTAATGGAGAAATCTACGTTGGACATCTTCGAGGCGTTTAGCTTGTGTTATTTGATAAGGTGACCACACTTGGGAGGCATATTCAAGGATTGGCCTAACGAAAGTAACGTACAGGGATTTGAGAATATACGGATCGGAAAATTCTTTCGACCAACGTTTTATGAATCTGAGCATGCTGTTTGCTTTTTTTATAACATGTTCAATGTGGGAGTGAAAGTTGAGCTCTTTATCACAAATGACACCTAAGTCACGAGCAAAAGAGACAACGTGTATTGGTTCACTTTTTAGATAATAGCACCGAGGGGGCGGGGGTAGACGTTTTCGGGAAAAAGTTATAGCGTGTCTTTACTAACGTTACAATTAAGGGTTTTGACAACATCGTTAATCGCTAAAATAAAAAATAGTTGGCCAAAATGGCTGCCTTGAGGGACACCAGAAGGTGCTATGAAGGGCTCGGAAAGAGATGATCTGAAGCAGACTACATATTTTCTCTGAGTTTAATAGGTACTAACCCAAGAAATAAAAAGTGGGGGAAAGATAAGGATTTTTAGTTTGAAAAGGATGATTTTATGTGACATTTTGTCGAATACTTTACTAAAGTCAGTAGCAAACATCAACTTCATTTCCTTTCTCTAAGGTTCACAAGGTATGGGAAACAAAATCCACTAGATTGGTCGTAGTTGACCTACCAGCTAGGAGACCATGTTGTTCAGGAGCCAAAATAAATTTACAGTGGAAAGACAGTGTATCATAAATCATGCTTTCGAACAGCTTTGGTATATACAGTTAGACACATCATTCTTTGGTCTTTTTTTTATGGAATGTTGGAAACACACCTTGTGAAAGTGATAGATTGAAAAGGGCTGCAAGAGGCTGGATAAAAATGCTCGAAAAGTTTTTTAGGACAATAGCCGGAATTCCGTCTGATCCAGAGAAGTAATTATCCTGGAGTTTATCTATTTTATTTTTGATTATGGATGGGAGAATATCCAATATGTGAAATGAGGTTTGTGGAGAGTTATTTAGATATTGGAAATAATGGATATCCACTTCTACCCCGCAATCACTGAATGACTGGTAAAAAAAGTTTGCGAAAAAATTAGCAATCGTTTCAGGGTCTAATGATGAGTTGTTAAGGTAAGAGAGGGAGGAAGGGTAGCCGTCAGATTTTCTTTTGATGTTTATAAATTCAATTCATAAAAGCGTTTAGGATTTAACTTTATTGAAGATTGCATTTGAAGTACAAATTCGCTATAGAGACGTGTACTAAGTTCAGAAAACTGTGTAAAAACGAATGAGAAAACTTGGTAGTCGTTTACTGATTTTGAAAGCAGATATTTTCTCCATAAGTTATCCCTCAGGTTGCGAAGTGACCGAAGATCTTTATTATACCAAGGTGGGGAAGAAGAGTAATTTTTACGAGGCATAAAAGGAACATAAAAGGAAGTCAACAGCAATCTTGTTCCGAGACAATTTACGAATGTACGTCCAGTGTTCTTACTTACTTACTTACTTACTTACTTACTTAGGTTGGGTGAACCTGAGCCTCAACCAATATCTTTCGCCAACATTTCGATTTCGGACGAGCTCTCTCCAGTTTTGCACTTTAAGTCGGTTGAGTTCTTCTTCCACTGCTATTTAGGGATAAAATCGTATTGTAATAGCGGAAAAAAAAAATTGAAATTGATCCAGTATGAAGGGATGAAATATAGTCTATGTTAATTAAGAGTTTTGAAGACATTTCAATACAAACACTTAACTCTCGTTTACGTTCCCGTTCCCGTTCCTGTGGGAACATGCGAATGAATAGCATTCTAAAGGTGAAAGAATTTTAAAATCGGTCAAGCAGTTTCTAAGCTCCCATGTATGTTCCCGTGTGTGCGCCTGTGGTTCCGTTGAGTAATTTAAGGATCTTAGCATACAGATAGACAGCGTGACTTTGTTTTATACTATGTAATGATGATGTACTCGCGAAAAGAAACTTTGTATTTGTTGGAGTTATGAGAGCATCCTTTTGGCAAAGCTTTGCTTGACCTCTCTGTGGACACACTTCCAAATATGGGTCTCAGCTCTTAAGGCAAAGCTTTGCTTAGTTATTCATAAGACGGAAAACTCTCGGAGGAATTGCCAATTAAATAACTAAACAAATTGGGTGGGGCAACAGAACGAGGAACCCCGGGGCCTAGCGCATTTCTCACAACTATGCCTTGTGAGGGAATGGAGTGAAACTACATTTTCCTGCGGGTTCCGAACGGCTAATCGAGAAACCACTTTTCAGCGCAATGAATTTATTAAAGTAGGACTTGCCAATTTTTTGCGAAAGGCGATACCCGTTGAAATCATTTTTGCCTCTGTTGGGATTCGAACCCACGAGCCTCTGGGTTAACAGGCAGACATGCTATCCATCACGCCACGGGTACGGGTACGGAACAATTGCAAGTTTTGCTTCTGTTGTTTGAGACTTGAACTCCTACGTAATAACTAAAAGTATTGGTCACTACGTTACGAGCATCCCTTGATCCAGTTTTTGGTAAAAATCACTTGTAACCCGAAAAACGCAAAGTATAAGTTGAGCCAAATGGAAACATGAATTTTTTCCTGATGAGCAAATATAGCGAACACGAAAAATGTGTCAGTAGCCAGGCTCTCACCTCTTCGCAGCAACATACCATCAACTGGTTTTCCGTGCTCACCAACAAAACCGTTGTAAAACTGTCATGGAATACATGGAAAATGCAGTGCAAGTCATTGGAAGGACTTGTTCCATTTTGGCTGAGATTTCAATCAGCTGACTCGAAACTACATCAGGAAAATAGAAAAATAAAATTTTACTTGAAAATATTACCTCAGTTGAACATTTTCTTGTCAAAAAAAATTCTCTGGGCTATTTAACATCGATTGGTATAACATTTGCAGTTCAATTTCAACGATTTTGGTTAAAAATTTTTCCTGACTCGTTTTCCTGATCGCTATAACTGGCCCGTTTTGAAGAACTAACTATCAAAATAATCTTCTCTTCTACTCACAATCCCGTTTCCTTAATAGTCATTGTCCTTAGCTGTTTTTTATTTAGTATGATAACAGTATCATGGGTTCAAGGTAATTGTTGACAAAAAAAATTTGTTAAAAGAAGCCGAGACTGGAGGTGTTGTACAAAAACTATCCTTTAATGTTTCGACTCCGACTGATTTATCTAATTGAGACAAACATTAACCTCAGTAAGGCACGGCCGCCGCCGCACCGCTTTGATTTTAAAAGTATAGCACCCTCTTCGTTTCTTCGGAATTGACTTCAGTTCAAACACTACGCCCGCGTTCGGAAATTTAAGTCAATAAGAACAACAATAGGATTTTAAGTTCGGCAAAACCTAATGTCTCACTTATGTTCCACAAATTGGAAGGCAAAAACACAAATTGCGTACATCCTTCTTCCACGGAAAACAGCACATTGCGAAGGTGGACAATAATTGAGATTTCACGGTACATTATCGATTGATCATAGCCTTTTGCAGAACCACATTGTCCTCTGCTAAAGAAAACACTCCAGGGGGAAAAAAACACATGAAGACGTAGAAAATTTCACTTAAAAGGATCAATCGAAGACAAAGGCATTGCAAATCATTGCCATGAAAAGGACAATTATCGCATCCACAATGGCAACCATGATGAAGATTTCAAAAAGAGAAAATCTAAAACGAGAGACCGAATAATGAAAAGGAAGGATCAGCATCCTACAAAGCAGCACACAGCAGATGTCTTCTTCACTGCGATCGGTATTTATTGTCTTGCAGTCTTGTTATCCTGTAACTATTATTGGTCTTATCCCTCGTCGCATATTGTGGCCAAGGGATCTTTAGCTTATGTTAGATTTTTTTTTGATAACAAGAAGCAATTGCGCTTTTCTTTTGCTTCTCTTTTTGACAAAGTCCTTTGGCAAACAACTGCACATCCTTAAGGATTGAATCTTATTTATGGTGCATTATTGTTTGTATTTCACAGGTAAAGGGATTTACTGGATGTATTTTAGATTCACTCCTCTTTCAAATGGTTCCCCAGCAGGAGATTGTCTTCGAGCAAATTCAAACAAAAGAACGAAAACTGCGAGCCACTGGTCAAGGGCGGCGCAGTGACATGGGGTCTTTTTGGGATTCATTTCTTTTATGTGAATTTTTTATTTTTCTTGACACAATGACGGTAGCGGATTTGCAGACGCAATCTGCGGTAGCACAATAGACTGCCTGTTTTCGGTAAAAATTTAAAGAGAAAAGGCAAAAGTGTCGTTTGTACAAAGGCATTTTGTTTTTCACAACTGGCAGCCGGTGGGTACTGGTCGGTGTGCTTTAATAGTCATGACGCGATGTCTTGTTTTGCTTACAGAAGGCGCAATGGGATATAATGTTTCAACGGCGAAACCACCTTCAACATTTTTTGATTGAAATCTGGTCAGCAGACCATTTCAAAAAACTAGGGTTGTGGCTGCATAGTAGCCAATATAAGAGAAAAGTTTAGAATACTGACTTACAGGCTTTGAAAAGTGGTCTAAACATGCAACATAGTATTCTGACTTCAATAAATTTCAAAAACTTGTTTGAGTCGCTCCATAAACTTGAAGAAGATTGTAGCAGAACGAATCAAAAAGAGTTTTTGCAGAGGTCAAGATTTTCTGCAGGTCAATTGAGAAAAGTCCTTTTTTATCAAAAACGATTCATCCGTAGGCTTAGATTGTGCTGAAAATACAAAATAGGAAAAAATATTAGAATTAAATTCGATATGGACTATTTAACAATTCATTGCTTACTTGACTTTTCCAAGGATTTTGAATGTGGCGATCACTTGCTTCTTTGTCTTAAACTTGGATTATACTTTGTTTTAGTGAATGCTGTGTTCTTTTGATTAAAAATTATTTGATTAATCGACACAAACGACAGAGTTATGATGGAAGTTATTTCCAACAGCGTCCTTTAGTTTTGGGTGTACACCAAGAATCAATATTAGAGCCAATATTATTCTGTCTCCTGACCGACTGGACGATTTACGAATGGTCCATTTGCAATGGTCTCCGGGTGAATTTCAAATAATTTGTGTCTCTAAAATGCAATACAATTACGAGGAACCGATTTTCTCAGATAATTTGGAACTAAATTTTGTTGACATAATCTCTAACCTCGCCGGCCGGTTTTAAACATAACGGCAATCTTCTGGCCACTAAACCTCGATTAGTAAAGACTTTACTTATCCCCATTATTGACTACGCTTCATTTACTAATTACAAATCTTAATACATAAAAAGAAGTGTACGGTTGGTTGTGATCGCATCATTTGAGAACATCTCGAACGAATGAACCCAAATTTTTTGGTAGGTTAGGTTAGGTAGAATGGGCTGACGGTTGATCTTATTACCGTCACACTTAGTTCAATGTAGATCCATTGTGATACCCTGGAGTATTGTAATGTCCTAGAAACCTATGAGTTTATGTTAGGTCAGTTTTTAACCATTTTGTGGCCTTGATGAAGTTCAACAGGCTGCTTCTGGGAGTGTCTGATAATTCTTCTACTTCATTGAAAAAGTAATTGCCTAGAAATTTTTTCCTAATGTGGCAGATTTGCTGGGCAATGACAAAGGAAGTGAGTGGTATCCTCATGTTCATCTTCGTCATTAAATCCTCTGCACAGGTCATCGGTGCAAAGACCCATTTTCTTTTTGTGGTAACCTAGGAGGTTGTGTCCAGTTATGATACTGATAAGCAATCGTAATGAAGGTCTATTCAATGATAGATCTGTTCTTATCGAATTTCGGCCATAGTTTCCTGGAAGTAGCACAGGAATCTAGGCATTCCCATCCTTCATTGGATTTTCGCATTATTTTGCTACCAATGATCTGTTTAATTTCACAGGGTGGAATCCTGATTGATTGATCAATGAGAGAAGGGTCAAGTGCTGATCCTTTTCTCGCTAGTTCGTCCGCTTTTTCGTTTCCCGGTATACCCCTGTGACCAGGAACCCAGCAAGGTGTGCCAAGAACCCTTAGCTCGCGACAGCAAGAAACAAGCTTTGATTTGACAAGAGTGGCAGAAATCGCTTTTATTGCTGCTTGGCTATCAATGAAAAAAGTGATATCAGCATGTGATAGCGCCATCATGGTCACCTGCTTTGCAGTGTTTGTAACTGCCAAGATCTCGGCTTTTAAGACGCTGCTGTGACTTGGAAGTCTGAATGAACTGGCTAGGTTGGTCGCGTCGGCGCGGCGTCGCGTCGGTATAAATTTATATATAGACGTCTCGTTCGTGTAAGGTGTTTCATTCTCCCAATCCTGTCTATTGGGGAAGCTGGTTGAGAAGGACTTTTTAAAGTCCAGGTATGGAGTTATGTAATCCGTGCAGTTATTGTTGTCTACGTATCATGATAAAATCTGTGCGTGTCCTGTTTGGCTGGTTTTCCAGACATTACACTGATTTAGTCTAAGTGCGCTGTTTGCAGCCCCTCCTTGAACATACAGATCAAGGGGTGTGAGATTGAGGATTACTTCCAAGCTCGCGGTTGGTGTAGTTCTCATTGCACTAGTTACGCAAATATAGGCTGATCTTTGTCCTTTGGTTGGGGTTTTTAAATGGATTTTTCCAGCACCTTCCACCAGACCAAATTGCCAAAAGATGGATTAAGTCTTACAATGGCAGTATACATCCACATGATGAATTTGGGACTTGGTCCCCAGTTTTTGCCAGAAATCCTGCTACACGAATACAGTGTTATCATAGATTTTTTGTGTCTTTCCCGTTTTTTGTGGTAGCTTATGGGATGTTTTCAGATGGTTTTTATAAATATGAAATCGGTTCCCGAGTTATAGTATTTTTCCTGAATGTCACTTTTGTTCATATAAAAACTATGGGAAACGAAGGACGAGACCGGGATCCTTAAAACTACGGACGGTGCAACGCTCAAACGAAAATTTGGCAAAATGATTGTCTTTTTGGCCAAAGGTTTCACACATTATATTTACCTTGAACATCGAATTTGAAAACATAAACATTGCGCTACATTGCTCTTGAGTGTCTTCAGATTTGTACATTCTTTTCAAAAAATTGTATGCGTGCAGTTAACAGAATGGAATTGATTATTTTCACAGCAGCGCGTTGATGCCATGTGCTTAGAATGATTTTTTATGAAATTCACTAAAAAATATGATATAGAAATTTGATTTGGGTTTGCAAAAGTAATATGGGGCATCAAACAACTTTACTCAATCATCACTTAATTTACGAAAAACACTTTGCGAAAATTAAACCGAAAGCAATTGACCTGGCATCTATCCATAAAAGTCTGCAAAAAACAATCGGTCATCAATCTTTTTTTTTATTATTATTTGGGTATGAAAATTGCTGTAATATGAGAGTCGGCAATCATAATCAGAAACAATTTTTCAAGTAAGACTCTAAACAACAAACTCCATGTCCATACATACTTATAACTCAATTTTGTGTTGTTCTACGAATTACGTAACATTTCAAAAGGTTAACAAACATCTTGCCCTTAATGTCATCTCAACCAACATTCAACTTCTAATAATTCTTTCCGCAAAGTATCAATTGCTTCGATCGTAATCTTCAAATTTTCTACTCAACTAAATCCCAAGAAAATCTTTCAAGGACTTGCTCCCAATTCAATTTCTCGTCAGTTGCAATCCACTAACATTGCACTTGGTCAGTGTTCATTCATCCATGTAATATATCCTGGAAATCTGAGCTGTTGCACACAGAAAAGTCTCGCATAATTCATCTGTTCTCCCTGGTAACTTAAGACTCTTTACCAACAGTAAACAACGACACACAGCCCCCTAAATGTGACCGCCCAATGTAATCGACCTTTTTCCAAATCATTTAACTTCTCCAATTCCAATCGAGCCTTCATGAGGAAATAAAGAAAGAAGACGAAAAAAAGGAAATTATGATCTATCGTAGTTTTATATTTGAGTTGAATTAAATTGAAAAGAATTTTATTTCTAGGACCGAAAGAGGGAAGAAAAAGTAGGTGAAGTACCTCTTCGACCTGAACTGTATATACATAAATCCGACGGGCATATCAAATGAAAATTAAGTGCGATGATTTGGTGGTCTTCTTCTTCTTTCGGAAGCTATCTGTTCCATGCTTCGTTTGGTGCATTTAATGAAATGGCTATGGTAGCCTGTGCCCTTCAGGGCTTAACAGATTCACACGCACGTTATAAATATTTGAATTAAACAAATTTGTTTGCATTAAAATGTCAGAATCCACAGATGGAAGGATTACATAAACCTTCGGGCATCAGTGAATTAATTGGATCGCAGGCATTTTCCCATTTCCGACAGAAAATTATGAGATTCTGAAAGAACACACCTTTAGGTACCACTTCATGTGTATAAAAGAGAGTAGTTTTCAGTGAAGAATGGGGAGTCAAAGTAATCGCTGAATGAATGTTGTAAATTCTAATCAATCAGAAGCAGGAATGTTTTTTTTTGCTTTGGTTCACCGAAGCCAAGATTTTCATTGTAGTTAGTTACACTTTATTAGTAGATTCCTACAATCCAGTTGTTTTATTGCTATTATACAGCCGGTTAGTCTCTCCCCAGCAACATTCACTCAACGTTTTTAGACATTTAAATGAAAGCATTTTGAATGAAATTTCGAGCTTTTAATGTAAATCGCTCATTTCCTCCGATCAGCATTACTTTCTCATAGAAAGGTCAACAGACGTTAACGTTGACTTTGTTTCATTCACCCATTCTGCCTTGGAAAAAGGAGAAGCACCTTCTAGGAGGAAAACTTTTTTTATGATTTTCAGGCTAGGATCTTTTGGTGAGATAAGCTAAATAATATTGACACCTTTGATAGCATCGCCAGATTGTCGGGTATCGCCAGACGGTTCGGTCTGCAGCACAATTAAATATACAAATGAAAAAGTTGAAAATGAAATTCGATTTTTGAAAATATAAGTGGTTGCTATCTGTCAAACTGTAGAACCGATGTTGCCAACGTTTAGAAATAAATTTTTTTGTGATCCAAGTTGTTTTATTTTCAAATCTGATCCGGATCAGATCACGAAGGATAATAAAACACGGCTGTTATTATTACTTTATTTTTTTTAATCCAAACGGCTAAATTAGAAAGCGATTTTTATGAATATTTATACCGTTGAGAAATTGGCAATTCCTCGCGAAAGGCGATACTCGTGGAAAAAAAATGATGGTTTCAATAAAGCCTATGATAAAATTTCTTAAAAACTCATACCGTTTTTGCTTTCCACCGTCCTAGGCTTCGAGTTATTGAGATGGGATTTTCTTATTTGAAAAATCATTATTAAAGTGCTCGTTTCAGACCTTCTCTTTCAAGTCCGTTTAGTTTTTAGATACTTCGAGGGTTTTTCTTATAATTAATACGCTCAGTTCAATCGGTCGTTAGTGATTACGGTTGTAATGTTGATAAACACAGTGCGGGTTTTAGGAAAAATGGAAAGTACTATTAAGGTGGATGCACAGTATTTTTAAATTTCTGTGCATTGTATTGCGTGGAAAAAATGGAGGTTTCGGCGGAAGGATGCAACTGGCTAGTTTACTACAGCTCTGTTTGTAAAAGTAACTATAAAAAAAGAGAGAGACAGGAAACGTTACGACGATGGTCAGGAGAATTAATTGATCCTACAATTGAACTGTAACCTATTAATTTTAATAATCTATTTTGTACCTCAAGGTAGTCATTTAGGTCCTCTTCTTTTTATTTTTATTATTAATGACTTAGAATTGGTAGTTCACTATTCCCTAATAATTAACTTCTTCAGCTACTGACATCATTCTTTCTCATTTCCGACAGGATCTAGAAAACTTTTCTATTTGGGACACGAAAAACTTGTTAGAACTTAACATTGAAAAAGTGTCAATCCATTACCTTCTCTCATAGAGTCATCAAATCTTCTCCCAGTCGATAGTTTAAAGTCAAAAGATCCCTAAAACTGTGGCTGTGCATTGCCTTTGTTCGCCCGCTCCTTGAATACGCTTGTGAAGTGTAGTCCCCTTACCAACAAGTTCATTTTTCTTCAGAAAATATTCCCACTGTATATTTCGTTTGCTCTAAGAGATTTTTTTTAGTGATTCTTAGATACTACCTCTATAAATACGTTGAAAGATCGAAGAACTGTACTTGACAATCTCTTTTGTCATCAGGAACCATTGACTAGACAACCCTTAGTTCCTCAACACCAGTCCCCGAAACACATAGACTATTTCCTTTTCTACTTATTCGTCCATACTACCTTATGTGGTTCAAGGCAATCCAACTCCCTAGAGCTGAGTAACTGCTTGAACAGAATGGTGTAGCTGTAGCTGTAGTACGCCGCGCTGTCAAAGTCGAAAGTAGGCAAATGCCATAAGAGTGTACACAATGCGTACTAGTAGCTGTAGCGGTAGCTGTAGCTGTAGTACAAGTTGACTGAACTTCAACCTTTGAGCGCGCTGCTGCAGCGCTACATTTTGACGTTTCACACAGAAAAAAAACAAAGTAAAGCAAAAGGCTCAGCAAAATTGACATCTTGCGCTACACCATTGTGGACGAGCTTCATTCTAATTTTTGATTTGACAGCGCGGCGTACTACAGCTACAGTTACACCATTCTGTTCAGGCAGTAATGTTAATTCGAATTTTTAATGTATCGAGTTAATGTATCGAGTTCTCTCTCTTTCTCTTTCTCTCTTCTTCTTTCTTTCTTTCTCTCTCTCACTCTGTTTCTTTTCTTCAGGAAGGATCGTTTCTGTAAATATTATCTTTGGATTTGCACACAAAATCCAATACCTATCCCTTTCATTTGCCTCAATGTCCCTCAATGTGAATTGATACTCCTTCAAAATCGAAGTCACACAAAAAAGATAGACGAGCCGTGTTAAATTTTGATAAACAAAAGAGTTGAGTTTCAAACTTTATACTGTCAAATAGTTTTCCCAAGGGACGAAATTGTTAGAGACCATTAAATAAGGATCTGCTATTTTAACAACTAAGCAATCAAGGATCGCAAATATACGACAAAACAGTTTGAAGAAACGTCAACCATCATTAAAATAGTCAAACTCAAGGATGAATTTTGTCGTCATCCACTTGAAACTGTCCGACGGTTTCATGTGGATGGTGCACTGGTTGGAACGGTAATGTATGAGCTATTGAACAAACAGCTTACACGAGAGCACTTTCTAGCTGAAACTAACTTGGTAGAAATATACCACGATAAAGAAGATAGTTAAGAACTCCAAAAAAGCAAAGGCACTGGGCCAGACGAGATACTACATAAAGATGAGAGACATTGAGTGATGGCTCACGATTTTCATCTCCCAGTATATCAAAGTTGATAGATTGCCTGAGCAGTAAAGGGAAAAGTATTCTCGACCAATGCATAAAAGAATGGGATAAGAAAAAGGTGACAAAAAACCCAAGAGCTACTGTTGAAAATCATCTGGATTTTGGTTGTGTTCGAAAATGAGGCTAGAGCGACTGTTACGATGAATGAATTGCACAAATGGAAAGGTTCATAAAAAAAACAAATTTATACCAGCGTAGGCCTGACATCTATTTAGCTGCTATTGTTTTCCGTTACTAATGGCACTCATTGAAAACCCCTATTTTCAGCTGAAGGCAATGTAGGCCACTTATTACATGAATTATAAACTCAGATATCGGTCGAGATAAAGTATGTTCCTGTGTATCCCACCTATAAGAAACGGACAAACGAACTTATTTGATAATTTTCAGGGTCAGAAACAAGTTGACAATTGACATTCGTTCGGAGATACCAGGTGCAACTTTAATCTGATGACGAGTCTGGTTCAAAACTTTATCGATAACCTAGAGACGCGACAAAAAGTTCTTCAGGAGCAAAACTGATCATCAGAAATAAGCCGTAACTAGGAGGCTTAAGTCATAATTTTTGAAAGGGTTTTGAAATTATTGGCAAGGGAACATTTTTTTTAGTTGATTTAATTATACTTGGAACTTTCTCCTGCCTTGAAATCAATGATGGGGAGGAAATATACGGGATTACAGGCGGTTTGCTAAATAATAGCATTTTTTTTTTAACAATAACAAGCTGTTGTCTTAGTAGCTATTGGCTAAATATCGGACGGTATTGGTCGTGGCGTAATGGTTTATGCCTGTTACGAGGGAGGTTCGTGATTTGAATCCCAGCAGAAAACAAAAAAAAAAGTCGCTTTTTGTGAGGAATTGGCAAGCCCTCTGACAGTCCCGGAATCGGTAAACAATTTAAGGTGCCCTCCATTCCCTCACAAAGCAGGGTTGCCAGAAATCCACTAAATTTCGGGGCTCTCCGCTCTATTGCGCTACCCTATGTACCTATGTATGAACGACTAAATATCAATTCTGTGCTTCTTTTCACCACTTCCTGTTGACTTCGCTAATCCTTTGCCCATATCATGCAGCACTTGAACCAAAAGAACGATTTCATGTTGAAAGGGCAGCTCATCCTTTCCAGTGACGTTAATCACTCTGCTTATATTTACTATCGGATACTTAGAAATGATTATCTTCCACTTCATTGCTACTGCGTCCATACACTTTTTATCAATATTATGCCACACTTCAAACACTGCACAAACAAAAACAACACAAAATAAACAATACAAGTAATTAATGTCCTTTTTTTGAATAATTAGTCCACGTTATCTGCAACATAAAAGAAAATCCAAACCCAACCGAACGCAGCAGTAAAAAATAAACGCAACCAGCCAACGTCAAACGCCCCACAAAAACCATTTATTTAAACTCTGCACGTTGCGTTAAGAGAGAAAGAGAGTGGGTAAAATAAACGCCAGGATAATTAATCCTGTTTGCTAACATCTGTTTTAATGACAAACTCTTCTACAATATAACCCTTTTCAAGTTGGTGTGTTTGGGAAGAGACAGAGCAAGCAGTACATGAATTGTGTATGCATTGCAAGGATCCTGCTCCCTGAGTGATAAAATAATTTGTGCCGTGTGTAATCCTTTGAGTGCGTTAAGTATCACGTTTCATATGCATTCACACGTGCATCCGCACCATATACGTACGTTCATTCATCCAGCCAACCACCAACCCACCCACACGCCTTCCACATATTACACTCATCTCACCACTCACCAGTCAAAAGAAAGGATTAAAAAAAGGAAAAAAAAAGATGAAAAAAGGATTACTTTTCTCAAATAAACAGCATTAAAACAGAAGTGACACAAAAACCGCTTCAATTTAAAAATTGCATCCACTCTAGTTGGTCACGTCCTGTATTTCCTTCGTTGCGATGCGACGGTCGCGTCGTCGGTCGTTGGTCGGTTGTCATCTACATCTTCGTTCTCGTCTCATCCTCGTCATCTCCTATCATTTTCTCGAGGATGACATTAATTTTTGCCTCCAAAGTGAATCCTGTATATACAAAATGTATACGTTTTGTATGCAAGAAGTAAAAGTGTGAGAAAACTTTTTAATGGCATTAAAAATTTCATAATTCTCCTTAAATTTCCCATGTGAAAAGGCAAGTGAATGAAAGAGGGAGCTGAGGTGTGGAGGAGCGGGGTCTTACATTTTTAGAACTGCACTTTAAAGGATAACACCATTGCAGCAGTAAAGACTACTAACAAATTGTATGTATGCTTCTCCAGTGGGAGTCGTATACTCCTTGTCGGTTTGTTCGAGTCAATGAAAGTGCACAGAACTACATGCATTTACCCACTAGGAAAAGAGCCTTGTGTTCTCATCCTGTTTATAGTCGTTGTCGTCCTGATGTCCTGTGTGTGTTTGTTTCATGTTTGTCCTAGTTTGCGCTTCGTGTTCTGAGTTTTGGGTAGTGTGTTAGTAGTTACAGCACTTACGCGACTTGTTCTGCAAATGCGGTTTGACAGTAAATATCCTTAAAGGACACCTCTATGCATTCCAATTAGAGATTTTTCTATACACAGTACATCTTTGCATACAGGATGTGTGGCAGTGGATGTTATATTTGCAGTTATTGAGTTTTTTGTTACATCGATCGTCGAGCTAGAGAGTGGTCGCGTGAGATTCGTCTGCAGGGGGATAAAGCGACAAATCCACCAAAGTTTGACACAAGGACTTTATGCTAAACACACATAGACCACTTGTCATTTGCTCTGAATGAGAACGCACGCGATTTAGAGTGGCAATCATCGCTCAACGGGGCTTAGTGGAACAATACATTGGACAAAGCGTTAAACAACTACAAAACAAGCAACCACCCTCGACGGATTTAGGTATACCGTTGTGATGTTCTTTTTTTTTTGATTCACTTGTTCGCTGCTGTTGTACACATGCTAGATTGGATGGAAAGCAGCTTAACAGTTCGTGTATATATGACATATGTCGTGAGAGAGTACTGAATTTTGATGATAACACACCAAACTAGTGGGGTAGTTGTTTTCGTGGGCAATAGTGGTAAATGAGGACTTGATATACAACACTGGCTGAATATAGGGACTACTATGGGTAGCTACAGATGAAGGGAAACAAGGTAGTGAGTTAGTTGTCAGAGGATTAAGTCAATGGGCTAATAGGGATCGTGTTATTGTTTTGGACGGAAGAAGTGAAAGGTCAAGAGACTGTTTGAACACAGGTTTTCTGAGGACTCAAATATGGTGACATATGAGCTACGATTAGCATTTTTAGAACCCCAGCTGTTTCTGACAAGCTGGTCAGCTGCGCATTTTTTTGGAAAGTTAAAAGCTAAGCGGAAAGTTTTACCAAAATAAAATTTGAATGAAACTTAAAAAAAAAAGTAGTGGAAGAAGTACCGAAAGACAAATAAAATTACGCGATGAATAAGGTTGGATTGAATTAACTACTGCTTTTCACTTTTCTATTCGTATCCCAAATTGCGAGGCGAATTTTGACTTTTAAGAAAAATTAGGACAGAACTGTACAATAAGTATGTACAATAAAGATACTTCATATTGAGAATTGAAATTGAATTAAAATTAATCAAATCTATTTAAAATCAACTTCGCTGAATGATTTGGAGCACTGAAAAAACTTTAGAATGTTGTCAAGCGGAAGGTTACAGATGTTGCGCAACTCGTCGAAATAGAATTCTTTGAGGGTTTATTTTTGCTGATAAGTTCCATGCTCGAGCACTCACAGAAGCAGTGACATGATCCTTCCCTTGACTCTTCGTCATGGCATTATAGTGGTACCCAATGGGTGAGGTGTGAGAGTGCCAATGAACGGCCGAGAGTCCGCTAAGCTGAAGAAGAAATTCTGTTTTTTTCTTGGAAATGTCTGGCGATTGGATTCTGAAAACCCGGCAAGTCTCTTAGGATAATTTTTGCAGCAGTTATTCCTAACAGGTCGTGTGGTTTAATAGAGCCCAAGGTCGTCCATAAGAAAGAAGTCATTAGTTATGGCTCTGTAGCGTTCCCCGTTGACTGCAACATTATAGCCCGCTTCATTTTTGAAAAAATATGGGCCAATGATTCCCTCTGCTTATAGAGCACACCAAACAGTGACTTTTTGAGGATGTAACAGAGCAGCGTCACATAATTTACAAAATTTAGAGACCCTTAATGGGTCAGCTTACTGGCTGAACAAAATTTTCTTGTGAAAAACTGGATTGGTAGTCACCTCGTTTTAGGCCCATTAACTGAACATGCGACGCACTCAATGGTCGGTCGGCTTCAATTCTTGCACGTGTTCAATTTTGTAAGGCAGCAAATCCAGTTTCTTCTACAAAATCTTCCATAAAGTGGATAGGACCCGGTTTCAAATATTAGATGCGATAGCGGATGAAATCAACCGCGTCTTATTCGATACTCTGCTCCACAGCAGCAATAGCGCATTTGGTGTGCACTGAACGGCGTCACTGAGGTTGCGCATATCCACTAGAATAAATATGATGCTTAACCGATCCATGGTTGGTCGAATTCCTGACTCTGCTGGGCGGTTATGTCCAACCATTATGTTGGTAATGAATTTTCACGTTATAGAAACGTTGTTTCAAAATAAGTCTACTTATTACAAAATGGCAAACCAAATTGAGAATAGAGAAAGTTACAGCAATCAAAAAGACTTACTTTGAAAAAAGTATTGAGAGATTGAAGACCTAACGTCTAAAAACAGCTACAAAGTCGGGCGATGTAGCCCGCCGACGAGTTAACTCCCGGATGATTTATCCCCCCTGGACGGGATAAGCCCGAGACGATTGACGATTGATTAATGAAGTGAAGCACATGTAAACAGTCCTCTGTATTCGCAACTTTGGTTTACATTTTTTTTGTAAGTTTGATTGACGTGTTCATGCCTTTTACGTTTATTTTAAGTAAGGTTTTTTACTTTCCTTTGGGAGTTAATAGTTTCTGCATGATTTTTATAGTTCAAACTTTCATCAAAACCCGACTCAAGCTCTTCTGGCTGTTTAAACCTTACGATTCAAATAGCTCTGATAATTATGTTTGTTAATACAAATTTACAGTTCGGTATTCTTTGATAAACAAAACCACAATTTCCAAAGTGAATTTAACATTGCAAGTACTTACTGAGTTTTACCCAGAAGCGGCCATGGAAGGAGTGGAAAAGCAAACAAAAGAAAGCAGTTGATTCAAAGCTGGAATGGACAAAATATCCAAAAACTGTCAGGATCTTCTTGACGACAACTCTTAGTCGATGACTCTCTGATGTACTCACACTCAATGTAACTCGTGATTGCAGCCAATAGGGTTGAAGACCACACATCACATATGGTACGGAACGGACGTAAAGTTCGCTGATCACAAACTGTCACAACGTCCGCATCAACCTATACTTGACAGAACATACAAGCTCACACCTAAAAAGCAGATCAGGCGTCTAGGACTCCATTTCAGCAAACAGTAAACAGATGAGCTTCAACTCGCAAGAAACTGCAGTTGTTAGGAAAGCAAACAATAATTTCAATTGCATCCGCCCACTGATGCATAAAAGAAAATCGAATTACTAGAAAAAAATAAGCCGCTGCTGTAAAAGCTACACAATAAATACCTCGTTTACACTTGGAATAGAATCAGAATTCAGTTCGAATTAGTGGCAGTGTAAACCTTAATCGAATCGAAATAGGATTACCCGATCCGATACGGCTTTGGTAGCTGGATCGGATCGAAAGTGTGTGTGCATTGTGTACCTAGATCGAGTGCAAATTCGGTTAATTGAATGCGTTGTTGTGTGTTTTTCTTAATTTTAGTGAATAGTTGGAAAAAGTGGGGTATAGTATAGAGTCTTGTAAGCTTTCCACTGTTGTTCCATAATGCTGGAAATCGTTGAAATGTGAAAATGCTCTGTCTTTAACGAAAATGTGAACGCGTCAAAATTGACACTTACATGAATACAGAATTTTCAGTCTACACCGTATACATAATTTTGATTCCATTTGATTTCGATCAGCTGATTCGGTGAGGTGCTTAGTGGATTGGCCGGACGCGAAGGTTCAAGTCCGGCGCCAACATCTCCTTTTCCTTCGCCACCACTTCCAAGGCAGTTCAATTACTCTCTGAGAACTTGCCTCGCAAAAATTATCGACACCGCTGGAAAAATTATTGGATGTTTTTGGGATTCAAGCCTCGAACTACCACGTAACAAGTGGATGAGCTGACCACTACGCCACGGCAACCGTATCTTTAAAGAATTAACTTATACATATTTAAGTTCCATAAACATCGAGCCGACGCTATCAAACTGGATCGGCTCCATGCTCCAAACGAGAATAGTAAGAAAAAAAAGTCAAAACTTGTAGGGGTACACCTCAAGGATTAGAAAAAAAAACAGAATTTCTACTCCAGCTAAGCAGACCTCGGCTCTCTCTGTTGATTGGCATTCTCACGGGCCACAACTCGTTGGGTACCCACATGATGAGAATGGGCATTAGCACATCCGACTTATGTAGAGGATGCCAAGATGAGGAGGCAGAGGAACGATCATTCCACTTTCTCTGTGAGTGTTCTAGCATGGCCCACACTCCGAAAAACCCTCGGAGAATACTTCTTCGACGAACTGGGCGACATCTCTAACATCCCATTGAGCAACGTCCTGAAATTTACTCAGGGCTCACAATGGTTCAGTGGGGGTTCTCTACCCCAATAAACCAATTACCAACCCAACCCTCTACCTCTTTCCCGGGAAGCACAATGGATCCTTGAGATCCGAGTGAGGTGCTGCCACTTGTGGCTCTACGGTAATCTATGGTTTTGGCATTCAATTAATTCGCTCATTATCAGATTATTATTGCTTGTGAAATCGCGCGGTTCGGTTTTTAAGAAATTTAATAAATATTTCGAAATTTGATATTATTTCTGACTAATTGGTTCTGAAAATGCTTCTAAAATATGATATATCTTTGAAGGTTCTAATCAATTCTCAATAAAGATTGATGAGAAGCTAAGCAAACTGTTAGAATACAAAAAAAAAAAACCAGTAGGTATACAGTTCAATTTTGGATTGTTTCGCCATCGTTCGATTGGTGTTTTGATTTTTGTGGATGAAAAAAGAGACTAGAGGTGTAAAAATTCGCGCGAATTTTTACACCTCTAGCCTCTTTTTTCATCCACAAAAATCAAAATATCAATCAAACGATGGCGAAATAATCAAAATCTATATAAACAAAAGCGAACTGATCGAAAAACGAAACAATAGAAAGCGGAACGAGGCAAATATAAAGTAATCAAAGGCTAAAAAATCTTTAAACGAAACGAATGCAAAGCGAAGCGAGAAATATCGAAATATAGATAAACGAAACAAACGAAAAATTTAACAACAAAATGCGAAACAACAAAATGCGATACAACTTGGGCGAAACAACAATAAACGAGATAAAAATGACGAAACGTACCATTCCATACCCCTAACCTACTTATTTAAATTTGAATTCGATCGTTTACGTAGTGTTAAAAATAATAAGAACATAGCTGAAGTCGCTTGTCAATCGATCATTTCTTTCAATGTTCTCACTTTTCACACCTTGAGTATAAAATTCTATATCTTATAAATTGTAACGGAAACACAACAGCGCTTCTCATAAGCAATCTGGTGCCTCTAAATTCAGGTTTTTCTTTATGATTCGCTGTTAACTTCCTCAAAATTTCATATTCAATCTCGTGATTCACAAATTAAGAAATTTGCAGTGGAAACTTTTAAAGAGTTTGTAACTTATAGCGCTTTTATTTATTTTTTCTTAAGCTCATATAACTTAATACTTCTAATAAATTGTTAAAGGTGTAGAAGAAAAAACATTATTTCAATTCTTAGTGGAAGCTGTGACAAGCAAAACGCGGTGGCGCTGCCGACGTTACGAGCTACCTTAATCAACTCTGTGTTTCTTTATTTCGAATTAAAACTTTTTCTTCAAAGGACTTTATTGGATAATCAAAGTTACGAGGTCTACCAGAGTTATGAGGTTGACAAACTCAGAGCAAATATATGTAAGTTGATTAACATCTCAAGCAGGTTTCCTCAAAAGATTCATTTTCCCAATGAAGTGGAGTTACGGGGTTTTCTTATGAAACCCAAGCATCGATTTATAGCATCTGATGATACTTTTCCTTTCTAACTATTCAATTTAGAGTTTCTATAATCAGGAGATTGTGACCTTGAATTTATTTTTCCTACAATGGACATGAACAAAGAAGAATTTATATTCACCCTCCAAAGCACCAGATGGACTGCATTCGACATTCAAACAATCAATTTCGTTTTAATTCTCCAAAATTCTATCTCTTCGAATTTAATTCAAGTCATCAACTGAGCCATTAGTCACGTACGGGAAGTACGCTAAAAGCCATTGCGAAGGCTTCGCAGCACGTTCTGCTTGAGTGCATTTTTGTGGGTTCGTACAACAAATTCGAGAACATCTTCCATGCCAAGTTGGCCCTCCCTAGACGAATTTGTATAACTAAACAACAAAGTGACAACCGTTGCTCGATTCAATGAACACTCAGAGTTTAGTATTTCGACAACTAAACCGTGGGAATTGACCTCCAAAGTCAATTCAATTTTATGCAAATGCGCTCCTTTTACGTGGGCATTTTGTATAAGAATTTTAAATGGTACTTTAAAAGACAAAAAAGAGAAAAAAATATTCGAATCTGAAACGCAGTGGTATGTAAATTGGGTTCGTGTGGACTCGCCTTAGGTGGTTTTTTGTCGTTCAAAGTCGAAAGATCAAAACGAGAAATGGCTCACTGGTCTTTGTGCAGTTGACAGGAGGAGCGGACCTGTCAAGCGTGAATAATGTGAGCAAAGGGTGAACTTTTATGTGAACATAACTCCTTATTTGATATTGGGAGGCCCTAATTATAAGTTATGGATGGATTCTAAACAATTCTTTTTAATTTTAATTTTGAAGAAGTTTGATTAAACATTTGTTAGAAGGTCTTAGAGAATTGATTTGTTTGATTTATTAACGTTTCGGGGAGTTAATATTATTGACTTAGTGTTAGTAAAAACAAATTCAAATTGTCAGAGGACGATTGCATACATGTATATACATTATACAGTCAATCACAAAAGTAAGTAAGCAGCCTTAAATTTAAAGTGTTTTGCCTACAATCGTTTTCAAAATGAATAAATGAGAAAAGTTTTTTTTTGTAATTCATTTATGTATTTCGAACCAAAAAATAGCATTTGAAATGAACAAATTACTTAGACTAAGAAAATATTCCGCTCGAAATAAAAAAAGTAACAAATTCATATAACAAAAGTAAGTAAGCAGCTAAAGAAAAAGTTGAATTCATGTAACATTTACATCCGTTGAGTACTTTGTTGGGTACCACTTAGATTTATAACTGCCTTCATAAGGGAAAGCATTGAGTTTACCAAATTTTTTATGCTAACCAATTTTAGACCATTCCTCTTGAAGAACCATCTCAATACAATCTTTCGTCGTAATTTCGTGTTTTCCGGAATGCGATATTGGTAAAACTATGAGCAAAAGTCCATCTACCATACACAAAATAATAACCAAACATAATACCACTGGAAGTTTGAAAAGTAAGCCTCGCTCTGGGCGGCCCAGGAAATTTACTCAACAGGAATGCCGTATTATTGAAAGAAAAGTGAAAAGAACCCTGAAAATAAGTGCGCTAAAGATAACAACTGAAGTATCCAATTAAACAGGTAAACCATGCAAATCCCTATCGATTTTTCGAGCACTCCACCAATCCCGTTACCACGGTTGGAATATTAGAAAGAAAACTTTCATAAGCACATTAAATCGCCGAAAGCGTCTTCTATTTGCAAAGCGTCTTCTATTTTTGGGATAATGTAATTTTTTCCGATGAACGTAAGTTCAAAATCTATGAGTTTGACGGACGTTTTTTTTTATTTTTTTTAATTATATAGGGTGAAGGTGAAAATTACCTTTACAAGCACGTCGACCTGAAAGATCTTTTGTGCTGTTCCCTTAGGTTTAAGAACACGTAGTGTATAGGTTTGTTCATTCGAAGCTGAGGTCATGTAAGAACCTAAGAATCTTCGAGGTTTTTAGTTTGGATTCGATTTTTGTCGAGGACAGAGCCTTTATCAGACAGAGCCTTTGTCAGAGCAGATTAGTATGCTTGATCTTCGGAGGTTTCTTCTAATGCATTCCCTAATACATAATTCTATAGCCATTACCTCTGCCTGAAAGATAGTAGTTGTGTTACCAAGGGATGTAGATGATTTAAAGTTGGGACCATAAATCCCTGCACCTACACCGTTGTTTGTTTTTGAACCGTCAGTATACCAGATGTATTGGAAGTTATTAGTAAGAGTTACAGGGTTCTTCCATGCTGAGCGGTTTGGAAAGATTACTTCAAAGGGGTGGTGCAGCCACAAGTGGCAGCACCTCACTCGGATCTCAAGGATCCATTGTGCTCCCCGGGAAAATCAGAGGATGAGGAAATGGATTGGAGAGGTAGAAGGTTGCCGGCAAAGTCAACGGTGGCCTATGTATATTGCAGGCAACACAGTGTTCGACACCAGCAAAAACCACGCATACTGTTTGCCAAGACCTTATTTACACCAATTTTTACAAAAAGATGTGATTGCAACTGTAGCTATGAAAGCAAACGCAAATATCTCAATGTCGCTTTAAACAATATTCTTCGACAAGTCTTTGGCTTACTTAGATATGACAGCGTAACCAATTTTGCTACTCTGCTGCTAGATACGCCTTTGAAAGATTATCTTAAGCTTCGTAGTTTGATTTTTCCTGCTTATACGTCAACCACAGCGACAAAATTAATTTCCCCTTCCCTAGATTTCGTCGTCTGACTGATCCTCGGTAGAACTGATCGACATTAGTCAATTTTTGTAGACTCAATTCTTCTATGAAGTTTGCCTACACGAGTTATAAGAAAAATTAGAAACGAAACAGGATTTAAAAAGCTCTAAAAGATTGTTTTTCAATTAACAATTAAACTGTGGCTTGGAACGTTTGAAATTTGAAGTCCATCAGAGACATAATATTGTTTTTCCACGGACATCGTCTTTCTCGTGGAATTGGCACTGTCATGAAAAGTGCCTTCTCACTTTAGATGTTGGGAATCGACACAAAATTGTAGGTCCTTGAAGTGTATGTCCGCAGCTTTGTTGTCTCTCCCTATTTATACTTTTCATTTTATCCTCCACCTGTTGTTCGATTCTCAATTTACTTTTCTTCAATTTACTCGGTTAAATTTCATAATTTACATTTAAAGCAGGATGGCTCCGCGTCTATACTTTCCCTTCAAGTTCAATGACTGGAATTCAACTTCTAGAAACTTACTTTTAAAACAAAAGAAAAGCTGGAGTGCTGCTTTATTCCTTCAACTGTTGATAGTTTGCCAGATCCAATTAGTTTCTGTTTACTTAGTTTTCTTTTCCAATTTAAAGATACAAAATGTATTTTTGTCATCCGATTAAGATCTCAACACTTCTCTCTAACAGCCCAGTTTCCCCGAACAATTTAAGCGGCCTACACCTAAGAGAACAAAACAATCTAGTCGGAAGGTTAATCTTCCACTTGATTGACTCTATAAAAAGAAAGTCTTTGACATCCTTGTTTATATGTCTTTAACAAACATACAGGTCACTGTCAACGACACCGTCATTATCACCGTCATTAAAAGTGTAAACACAACTATCTGGTGCATAAGCCGACCGACGGCGACGCGCGAGTCAAGTGCACAGAGTGTACACAACGTAGAAGTTCATAGATCACAAAAGTCGCTCAATACAACTCTCGTTTACGAACCTGGTGCCGATGAACTTGAACCAAGTGCAGCCCAAGAAAAAAGGAGTTCTACTCTGCAGACAAACATTGAACTTGTAAACAGAGATTGTTTTTTTTTATTTTATATTTTCATTTTCAGAGACACGTCTTCGTTTTTGTTACAAATTCAATGCCATCTCCACTACAACCTGATTGCATTTTATGGACTCATCGCTGCCGTCGCGTCGCGCCGCACCAGTTCCAGTCTTGCTATAGGAATACCCCTGAGATGCCCAAAACACAGATTCAAAGATACGAAAACCGAAATTAGACAACATTTGTGCTTCTGTTTCGGTTTCCGGGAAATTTATTGCCTTGACGATGAGACGTAGGTATTCACTCGTCCTCCTCTAGGTCTATGGTGTTTGGATACCATCAATGCATCGTATGTCATCGATTTGCTGGAAGAATGTGTTCTTCCAGGCAATAGGGGACAGCAGAGAGAGCAAAGTGGAATACAGCTTTGATTGCATTTTTGGTTCCTAAGGCGGTGGAAATCGATTTTTAATGGGCGAAGAAGTCCGATATCATTACGTTTATCTATCTGCGAGTGATGTTAATGGTTTGTGATTGGAAATCTGGAGTTTTATTTGTCAGACTTTAGTGCTGTGTTGTTAAAGTTTTTATTTTGAATTCTAACAGAGAAGGGGTGTGTGCATAGAAATGTATACACTTGAGAGATAGTTTATTGAACCTTACAAGAATTTTATGATGCAGTTGAACTTGTTAAAATGTATGCAATATCAGAAAGCGATTTGCCCTGGGAAACTTGCCTTGTCACTTGCTGTGCGTAGATAAATTGATTGAAGTACGAGTTGAGGTAGGTCACATTATCAAGACCGAAAATCAAACTGGCTATGAAATATAGAAACTATACCAAGATTTTAAGTTAAATGTCCTTCGAACTATAGTTGTTTCAATGCGATACCCGTGGAAAACCATCTTGTTTTTTGGATTCGAACCTCGAACCCCCACGTAACATTCAGACATGCCAGTAGGAAAACAGGAGCCATGTTTTTCATTTTATTCGTGGACAAAAAACTGGAAAGTTAACGTAAATGAGCAAAGAACTTTTTGGCTTGCGAAATTCATGGGAACTTCAGTGATCGATTGATTGAGTAATGTTTTTCTTTCAAAGTGCGCTCTTTTACAACACCAGTCTGCGGTTCATTTGTCGACTTAAACTCGTTCAAATACTGATGAAAGAATGACAAATTGTGCTACAAAAGTGCTCTATAAGAAGTAATGCCAAAAACACATAATTCAGTCACGTATTACTCGATCAAGTGAGCGGTAATTTGGCCCCTGCATTCACGAAGTGAGGCTGTGAGAGTTCGATTGCAAATGGAAAAAATGGGCACGACTGGGTCGCACGAACTTGCGATTGTGTTCTAAATACGATATCGAAATCTAAAGGCTGAGTTAAAGGTTTTGGTATTAGCTCTTCATAATATATTTTGTGGTACAGGGTTGCCAACTACACATTAATTATGGAAATTGAATTAAATCACGCAAAATAATGAAAAAATTAAATTAAATATTCGAAAGGTTTCAAGCAAAAATCTAAAAACGCCATTCTTTTGCAATCGCTAATACACATGAATGATGAAAATTTAATCAAAATCGTTGGAGCAGTTTTCCCAAAAAACGGTTTTTTATTTTTCACTTTTTTTTAAAAACTGTTTTTTAAAAGTCGAGTATGCAAAGTTCTAGATCTTAAAAGGGATTATTTTGACAAAAAATTTTAAAAAAATAAAAGTTATGGTTTCGAAGTTACTTTCAAAAATCAAAATTTTTTAAAAAAATTTATAAAAATTTCCAAAACTAAGTTTTTTTAAATATTGATATGCAGTCTTTCTTTAACAGCTTACGACTTCTAAAATCCAAAATTTCGTCAAGATCGTGTCAGCCATTAACGAGAAAGTCGGTTTTAAAAAAAACGGTACTATGGGAGGTACCGTTTTTAGGCCTTTTCCAAAAATTTTTTTTACATCATAAGAAAAACAATCCTAAATTAATCCTTCACACAAAATTTAATCGAAATCGTTGGAGCCGTTTTCGAGAAAAATAAGTATTATCATATCGGTTGTATGGCAGGTACCGTTATTTCAAGACCTAGAGACCCAATTCCAAAAACCCCTCTGTAGGATGCTCCACAGACCCTAACTGCAAATTTTGAAGAAAATCGGTCAAGCGGTTCAGGCTGTAGATCCATATACAGACAGACAGACAGACACACAGACAGACAGACAGACAGACAGACAGACAGACAGACAGAATTGCAGGACCCACTTTTTTCGTATTCTCTATCATCGTAATGTCATGTTTGATTGTTATCTCAAAATTTTTTTTCTGCACGATTGCAAGACTTGCCTTATAGTACCTATAATCGCAAGTAAAAATAGTTTATGTGCAGTTTCAGTGCGTCTGCCTCTCATTTTCTATAGTTTATAAATCGACAATTTAAAAAAAAAATATTTTGTGGCCTACCGTCAGACGCTAACAATGCACTCACAAGTGAGTATAGGGAAAAATGTCAAAGTTCACATGGACACTTTACTTTGAAATTTTATCAGTGACACAAATGATCTCAGAAATTGGTATTTCTTGGGAGGACTCAAAGTAATCGTTGGCCTTAAAACTAGTAAACCCTTTAAAAAAATAGGTAACTTTCTCGACCCATAGTGTTCACGGATGACGTTGATGGCTTAACTGTGCAGAGACCCTGCCCTTTGTTTGGCCAATTGTCTAACAATGTGAACCGGGTCTGAGTCTTCCCCTCAGTTTAGTAGGCATTTTCCTATCACAGAAGATGGGGAAAGTTTCTCGACACTTTATCCACTCGACGCGACGCTTACTCGATGTCGTTCATCACAAGTTGCTTTGCTATTGATCATTGATCATTGACCCCAAAAATTTCAGTCTTTTTGGGTAAGGTTGATACCGGAGCTTTCCTTGCCACAAAGTCTACTAATACGTCAGTTGCTTGTTGGAAGGAGGTAGGTTCAAAGGAGGTAGGTTCTCTTTTTTTCCCAGCAGGTTATCAAGGTTTGTAATAAAGAGCAATGGACTCAAAACGCTTCCTTGGTGTACACCTATTAGGACGTGGAATGGTGCAATGCATCAGCTGGACAGCTTAGCTTCGTCACTGTTTCTGCATTCATACTCTTAATCATCCGCATTTAGGGCTCCGAAACTCCTCATGTTCCGAGGGTTCCCCCTATAAGACCTCGTATTTGTGATTCGAAGCCAACCAGCAAATCTTCTACGGCCAAATGAATCACAATGTTTTCCCATTATGATTCTTATACTTTAAGTTGCATCTGTTGTTGACGTAGCACCGACAAACCCGCATTGGCTACAGGATTGCCTTATTAGTTCCCACAGTTGGTTACCCAATAAAAATATGGTAGGCCTTGATTTTGTATAGGACATCAATTTGATCCCAACTTCGTGTAACACCATTTCTATTGTACTTTGGTAGAATGTTATTTTCACTTTATTGCTAAGGCCTCCTTTAAGCTTGGAGTTGAAAATCGCGAGCCATTTAGATGTCTCAAATCTTTTCCAAAACTCATAAGGTGTCTCGTCTGGGCTCTGGGTAGGTACCTTTGCCTTTTCGGACAGTAACTGCTTCGACTGTAATGTCGGGTATTTCAGTTAAGTTAAGTTCATTGCTCGGTAAGCGCTCCAGAGGAATTGTTTATTTAAAAAAGGTCATCACATACTGTAGCTAGTTGTGCAGAATTTTGCCATCATCCACAAAAAGCTCCCTTTGAGCATCGTAATTGAACTTCGGCGAATGTTCTGAGCTTGGTATGCATCAGCAGCTGGGCAAGACATTTCTATGGATTCCGATATATGCCCTCCCTCCATACGCTATGATTGCAGTTGGGTGCACTTCCTCATCGCTTTCATCCAGACTATGTATTCCCTTTCGAAGCGATTTCATCTTCATTATTTGGGGGTTACTTTGACTATGCTTTGAAGGTGGCTTTCTTCTCGCGTTGAAAACCCCAGATCTAGACCAGACTTACTTTTCCTATCTTCGCCATTTCTCTACAGGGCCTTCTAATCTAAGCTTTAATCACTCAACTGTTCTTAATGGTCTCCTCAAACTCAAAGACGAGTATAATCCAGGTCCCGATGGCATTCCTGCCATTTTGCTTAAAAAATGTTGTTCCTGTTTAGCCCTTCCCATCACTAACCTTTTCAAACTAACCCTTTCAAGTGGAGTTTTTCCGGACTTATGGAAAATATCTGTTATTTCACCTATCCATAAAAAAGGCCCCAAACACCTAAATTCTAACTATAGACCCATAGCTAAACTCTCTCATATCCCTAAGCTTTTCGAAAGCATTTTGTATGAAATGCTTTCTTTCCAGTACAAATCAATGATATCCTCCAAGCAGCATGGTTTCTGTAAGGGAAGGTCTACAACTATACTAATCTAGTTGAGTTTGTTTCCTTCTCTCTCTCTGCGATGGAAAAAGGAAACGAAGTAGACGTCATCACCACAGATTTCAGCAAAGCTTTTGACAAAATTCCTCACTCTGTAATCCTCTTTAAACTTTCCTTCCCCCGATTTAGCCCTATCCTTTTCAAATGGATATCTTCATATCTTGACAATCGCCAATATAGAGTTCGTTTCCGTTCTACTCTTTCAGTTCCATTTGTGGCTACCTCCGGTGTGCCCCAAGGCAGCCATCTTGGACCCCTCTTTTTCATCCTGGCCATTAATGATGTCAAAATGATCATCCAATATTCTTCTATCTCACTTTAGGCGGATGACGCAAAAATTTTCAAAGTCATAACCTCCGATCGAGATTCTCTCCAGCTTCAAAATGACCTCGATTCATTCGTCTTTTGGTGTTCTAAAAACTTCCTTGAATTAAACATTTGCGGGGCAATAACTTTTCTCGTAAAAGTAATAAACCTCCCCCAGATCCTATCATCTTCAGAACCTTCCTATAAACCGTGTGCAGCTTATCCGAGATTTAGGAGTTCTCTGCGACGGCGAATTTTATTTTCGTTCTCATATTGACGAAGTAATATCAAGAGCAAATTCCGCACTTGGTTTTATCAAGAGATGGTCCAAAGAGTTCCGCAACCCCCTTGTAACAAAATCTCTCTATATTGCCTATGTTCGCCCTCTCCTTGAGTATGCATCGCAAGTATGGGCTCCATATCAAACGGTCCATATTTCAAGGACCGAAAGTGTTTAACGTCGTTTTCCGCTATTTGCCCTTCGGGATCTCTACGAAGTAAGAAACTTTCTCACCCTGCCTCCTTACCGCGATCGTCTTACAATAATAAATCTCCACTACCTATAAAACAGAAGGGATGTCTTTGACATCATATTCATTTACCGACTTCTTACTGGCAACACTGACTGCTCCTCCCTTTTTGACCTTATCTCTTTCAACACTAATCCCCGAAACGTAAGATTATCCCGATTCTTTTTCCTTCCTGCTCATCGATGAGTAAGATTAATTCTGTTCCTTTTCTTTTCGACCTCAATCTTCCAAGTCCCTGTCTGAAAGTCCTCCTGTTAATCCGTGTCTCATCCTTGTAGTTTAATTTAGTTTTAATTAATTTAAGTTTAGTGTTTAAGTTATTTTAAGCTTGTATTAAGCTAATAAATGGGGCGGTAGCCCCACCAAAATTAAAATTAAACAGATAAATGTATATAGTCAAAAGCACATCGAATCAACAATTGGAAAAGCTTCTTCATGTCACAAAAGCTTGATCATTGGTTACATGCATATTATAGTAGAGAAGAGCAGAGAAATTTAAAGATTTGTAATGTGATGTCGTAGCAAACATATTTTTCTGCGCTTTCATTGAAAACGCTGGCTAAACCTTACGAAATAGATCAAATTTATGTACTACGGTATTGTATATCTTAAAAAGACGAATAAAAAAGTCCGCGACAGCATATGTTTATCTCCAAAGGATAACCCACAGTAACCATTTTTATCTTTTACATATTGCAAAAAAAATATGGGTTATTTACTGAGCTATTTTAAACGATACAGCATCATTCCTTATCCAATTAAATACATTAGATACGTTGTGCATTCCATGTAGATCAAAATTGCCCTTTACAGCATGTGATTTAAATGAATATTTTCGAAGATATTACAGATATCAGCATTGCACCCGAGCGAAGCCGGGGCGGGTCGCTAGTAGAAAATAAACTTAAAAATATTAATCATTTTCTGACATTCTTTCAAGATTTCTACTGCAAGCTGTTGTATAGTGTCAAAACAACCTATGACTCAAAAACAAATCACTAGGTGTAGAGTAGTTTTCTGACTTTCAAAGATCTATGAAAGCTTTAAAAAAATTGCGAAATGCTTTTAATATTGCTCTAATGGCAACGCTATAGAAAAGGCATCCATTATTGTAAATTTATTGAACTGTTATTTTAAAAAATTGTTTGAATAAAACCGTTTAATGTCTCAATCAAATCACAAAGTAAATTTGTCTTGGATCCATAGAATTCTTACCGCACACCCTATAACCTACTTCTTTTACCCCAAAAATACCCAACAAATCCTTGATCTTTATCCTTATCCTTAATCGTTTTAAAGTGCTACTGAATGTTATACCTACTTCTCGTTCCGTTTTTTCTTGGGTTTCGGTTTTTATATTTTTTCTCATTTTATCTTTGTTTGCGGAAAACTTTTTCTTATGAACAATGTTGTTGTTGTTGTTTTTTTTTTTGTTTTATTTTGGTTGAGATATTTTGACTTTTGCGGGGGAGCAAACTGGCAGCAAAGGCGGTCTCATGAAAAAGTTACTTTTCCGGTAAAAGAGCAAAGTAAATAGAAAACTTTGCGATAAAGTGAGGGAAAAATGGTTAAAGATTATTATCGTTGTTTTAGGTGATGCTGCTTTTGAATTGTTGAAAGGATCCGACCGTTTGTTGCCTTATTTGTCTACCACTTTGTCAGAGATAACTAAATGACAGATAAGAAGTCTTAACATATTTTGTTTCTTTTTTTTCTGGTGAATTGTTTTCCAAATGCGCTTGTGTGTGTGTGTCGTGTGTGAGGGTGGGTGAGGGTAAACAATTACTTTCTGACACACAAAGAGGCGATAAGAAAATTAACTTTCTGACTTTGAAGTTGAAGTCAATTAGTTCGAGGAGAAGCATGTATTTTAACCAAAAAGAGTCATATGGAACACATGTGGAACCTATAGTACTGTCAGATGGGCTGTCAAACGTCATTATTAACTTGTTTTATCTGCACGAACTTCACACTGATGATGATAAGTTATCGCAAGTGCATTATTGTCGTCCTCACTTCGGTTTTCATGTCTCATGTGCGAATCCATCCATCCACATAATTACCACACAAACAGCATGTCCGCTGAAAAACATTGCAATTAAGCGCCAGACACTTTGTCAACATCTCTCTGCGTTGTTCTGTTTGTTGTGTGGTTTCAGACCATGCACGCGTGTCTGTCACCTTACTTCTTTTTTTTTCAATTTGGCCACAGCAATGTTTGTGAAAAAAGAAACAAAAATTTTCACAAAACTACCACACGACAAAACACGGTGACAGCTAATTGATTTGTAAACATTTATTCATGACATTCACTTCTATTATGTCAAATTTTTCACTGTGTCTCGGTTAACGTCAAAATGAAGTAAAACCTCAACGGAACTCAAGAAGATGAGGTAGGTCAATGTTTTTTTTCTTTCTTTCTCAAATTAGAAGGTTAACAAGGAAGGAGCTCGAAGAACATCAGAGGATGTAAATAAAACATCACAACGAGCTCTTGAGTGACACATTTTTTAATTAAATGCAACCTCCAGGACAATTTATTTGCTAGAGGGGGGGGGCTTATGTATGTTTTTGACCCCAAAAAGCCAATAACACTCACTAAGTCACTGTGTGGTGAAGCGAAGGCATTTCTATTATGGTGGAAGGGAGTAAATATGTGCAAAGTAATGTTGTCCGTAGAGCTACTACAGCATAGCCACATGAAAGACGTAACGACATCCCATCCCCAATGTCGACACTCGACAATGATGTCAACTAGGAGAGAGAAATAGAGATTTGGTCGTAACGAGGTGCATAAAACCGCACATAAAATTGTATTTTCAGTCTAGAAAATAATGGGATATTTTTAGCCACAACATTTCCACCGCACAAAGAGGGTAATAGTTTTTACTGTGTCTGTGGGTGTGGCTCTTTGAAACGATGATGATGGTATGAGGACGTCATTTTCAGTGTAACCATCATGGATGGAGAAATGGAAGAAGATGACTTTAGTAGTTTTTAGAATGCTGTATAGTGGCTGAACAGTGGCGTAGAGTTAATTATAGTTGTGTCAATTTAGAGAAATGTTGTTTTTCTATTAAAACCTCGTCAGTATGCAAGAGATGCAAGTAAGGATGGATGGGTTTTTAAAATCACCTAAGGCAAGCACACGGGAATATCTTGATGCGGGAATGGTCTTGGTGTTTTCTTGGAAGTAATTGGAGTGTTAAGGTGTTTTTTTTTTCTGCAAAGTTCTTTCGGGTTTTCTTTACTTAGCCTTTGGGAAAGGCCAACATTTCCAGAAGTATGACAAACGCTTGGGAGTTATTTACAAAATTTTGTTTGTATTAAGTAGGAAGAAAAACAATCAACTGTCGCAGATGCATAATTTATGATCCTGTCTGCTGTAATATGTAAATATCTTAAGTCCCATCATGCCAACAGCGTAATAGGCCTTATCAATGTGGTTTTAGACCAGAAAAGTCCACAACAGACCAAAAATTCACATTGCGGCATATCTGGGACAAACCAGGGAATATTGTATCGCTATACTATTTTACTGATATCAAGGCCGCGTAAACCAGTATTTACAGAGACGAGCAGTACAGAGCCATGTCTAGATCCGGCATCCCTGTAAAACTCGTACTGGAGAACTTACGCTGCTCCGTCAAGATCTGTAAATTCTTCACCGAGACCTTTTTTTTTGAAAAAGGCTTTGGATAAGTCAAAACTTACTATATGACTCTTTGATCCGTTTCTTCTTTGACTCCTATCTAATTGAAGAAAAGTTAAATCATCTAAATGATGAGTTTATTCCTGGCCCCAATCTGCCATATTTCTTAAGAAGTGCTCCTCAACTCTTTCCCTTCCCCTCTCAAAAATCTTTAACTTGTCCATATCCCTTGGTATTTTCCCCCAAGCTTGGAAAACGGCGTTTATAACCCCTATACACAAAAAAGGTCCTAAGTGCGACGTGAAAAATTATCGTCCCATCGCTAAACTATCGCATATACCCAAAATTTTCCAAAGCATATTGTATGAAAACTTAAGTTTTCGTTGCAAATCTCTCATTTCTCCCCGACAACACGGGTTCCTCAAAGGCAGGTCAACAACAACAAACCTCGTTGATTTTGTCTCATTTTCCCTCTCAGCCTTGGAAAATGGAAAGGAGGTCGATGTAATTTCAACTGACTTTAGTAAAGCTTTCGATAAAATCTCCCACAAACTTAATCTTTTTAAACTTTCCACCCTCGGTTTTGAACCTATTCTGTTGAAATGGATTTCTTCTTATTTAGAAAACCGTTTTTACAGCGTTCGGTTCAGATTCGCCTTAGCCAGTCGCTTTTTAGCTACATCCGGTGTTCCCCAAGGCCCTCTGCTTTTCATTCTCAGTATTAACGACATTGAAATGATCATCAAACACTCCTCTATCTCTCTCTCTATGCGGACGATACTAAGTTTTACCGAGTCATTTCTTCTTCAGAAGACTCTTCCTACCTCCAACAGGATCTCGACAATTTTTCAATATGGTGCTCCAAAAACTACCTGAAGCTAAATGTTTCCAAGTGCCAATCAATAACCTTCTAACGTAAACACATCCAATCTCCTCCCCGTCTCTATCTTCTAAACAGTCAAACCATTTCCCCCGTTCAGGTGATCCGTAACCTTGGGATTATTTGCGGCCGTGAGCTGAATCTCCTCAAGCATATCGACGATACAATCCTTAAGGCAAATTCAACACTTGGCTTCGTGAAGGGTTGGTCCAAAGAATTTGCTGACCCCTATGTGACCCGATCCCTTTACATTTCATTTGTTCGTCCGCTTCTTGAATACGCTTGTCAAGTCTGGTCGCCTTTCCAACAAGTGCACATTGCCAGAATTGAGAGCATACAACGCCGTTTCCTCGGATTTGCTCTTCGAGGTCTTAATTGGAGTAATCTCTGATATTACCTCCTTATCAAGACCGAATCAAACTCCTCAACCTCAATACGCTGAAAGATCGAAGAGAAATATTTGACATTCTCTTCATTCAACGAATCTTTACAGGTACCATTGACTGCCCAGCCCTTAACGAATCCATCTTTCTTAATACTAAAACTAACCCTCGTAACACACGGAATCTCCGTCTCTTCTATCTTCCCAGCCATCAAACCTCTTACGGCTCCAATGAACCCATCTCCCGAATGCTGTAGAATGTCAATTCTCACTCTTCTAGTTTTGACTTCAATATGAGTACTCCCTGCCTAAAGCTCCGTCTCCTAAGCCCTCCAACCAGTTAACTTAAGTCTTAGCTATTAATTTTCTTAGTCTGTATGTTAGATTAAGTAATAGCTTGTATTAAGCCTAATAATTGGGGGTTTTGCCCCCACCAAAATTAAAAATTAAAGTCACATTGGAAAAGATTGTGCAAAGCTCAAAAGCCGACAAAAGTTTGCTTATGCAGACGAAATCGACCAAATTGTAAGAAGTAAGCGTGTAAGGTGTCATGATTGCTTTGGTAAGCAGAAGCGACAACATGGGAATGGGCACGTTCAAGAACCTATTGGATATGCTATCCCAGATACCCGTATCTTAGATATCTTCTTAAACGATTGAGATATTCTTTTCCAGATAACAGCTGTGAAATGTAAAAATTCAACTTTTGAAAAACCATTCAAGTTTTAGTTGCTAAACGATTGGAGTCCGATTTTTTCGAGCTCTCATAAAACTTTGGTGACTTTAATTCAGAAATAAACGTACAATAAAATAAAAATACCTGCATGAAAAGAAACAAAAATATTCATCTTCAATACAAAGGTATAACGAAAATTCTCCCATACCTTTAGATAGTTTTTGGGTGTGTGCCTCTGCTAAAGGCTTAAAACATAAACAACAAAAAAAAAAAAACTATCCGGATACGTTGCAGAACGTCCCCAATGTTGTGAGACAGGAAAGAGAACATCGACGAATTAAACGTCACAATAGACAGCCATAACTTTGAGGTAGTAAAGGACTTCGTCTACTTACATCTATAACATCAGTGCGAGGATCAAAAATGGACTTCCTTCAATCGCAGCTACGCTAAGACTGCTATTATACGGTGAAATTTGTTGCACGAAACTACTTCGAATTCTTCTTTGTTCTGTCATCCCGTGTCGCAAGTGTTATTACATGATGAAATCCAGTTTCATGAAACTAGTTTCACATTTCTCTTTATTTTTCATTCGGTGTTTTTATTTTTGGGGAAAAATAGTTATCTAGTAGTGCCTGGTTGCTTCAAAACCTCTTTTATTGGCAATTGAAAAACAAAAAAGTCATTATTATTAGTATTATTACTTATTATTGAACCAAATGAAACAGAAACACGAACAAAGACAAAGGGGGCGTTCGAGAATCGTATCCGGATAGCTTGTTGTTGTTGTTTACGTGTTAAACTTTTAACAAAGTCACACACCCATTTCAACTAAAAAGCTATCTAAAGGTATCCGAGTATTTTTGGTATACCTTTCTATTCAAGTGATCAGCTGATACAAAATTTATTTTTATTTCTTTTCATGTTGATTTTTTGTTTTGGTGTGCATTTATTTCAGCATAAGAGTCTTTTAAAACGCATGGGAAATCGAAAAAAATAAGTTATAATCGTCTAGCAATGATATTTTGAATGTTTTTCAATTTTCAAAAGTCGAATTTTAATATTTCACAGCTGTTGTCTGCAGCAATCTGGAAAAAGGTATCCAAGATACGGCTATCCGAAATAGGCTATCCGATAGACTTTCGAACGCGCCCAAAGAGAAACGTCAGAGCTGTTTCACGAAACCATAACCCATGCGACACACGGTAGCACATTGTCCATCTCTGTTTTTCGAACTTTCGTTCTCTTTTGCACTTATGGTGTTCGAACAGTTTCGTGCAACAAATTGCACCGTATAATAGCAGTCTAAGAAGTCAATTGAATAATGAAACCCTCTACTTAGATGAACCAAGGTAGACCTTGATCCTGCTATACAGTACGGAAACAAGGGCCTCATCATGGTCGTTTCGAAAGAAAAATACTGCGAGTGATTTTTGATCTCGATAGTGAAGACAATGTGTGGAAAGGAAGATTCAACAACGAACTGTAAGGTGTCTTGAGTGTATAGCTATAAGAGTACACATCACGAGACTACGTTTGCAGGGACATGTTGAGCGGATGGACAGTAGCTCTCCGGCTCGACTACAACTAAAAACCTGACCGAACCGTTTGGAGCTCTGAATGGGCTTTGTGAAGATGTTCAGTGGAAGGTTAGAGATTTCACCCAGTTAGTCGAAGAAGTATTTTCCGAGGCGTTTTTTCATTGCGGTTCTAACTTGGGCACCCACAGAGGAAGTGGAACACTCTGCCTATTCTTCGTGACATCATCTATATAAATCGGATATGATCATTGCTATCATGTGGGTACCCAACAATGAGTTGTGACCTGTGAGGACGACAATCAACGGAGAGAACTGAAGCCAGCTGCTAAGCAGAGGTAAATATTTTTTTTTATAAGTGACTGATCATATGTTTGGAAACTCAGCAAGTCTCTGAAGATGACCACCTGTCATGGCACATTGCCAGACTCTGCAGAAAGTTTCTTTTGATTATTTTTTCACTTGAGCACAGAAGTGTTGGGCTTGCTCTTTGTGGTTTCACAGACTGCAAGTACTTCTGCAGAAGTCTGCGAGCTTAATTGATCTACTTGTAAAGACCCTTGTTCCTACTCTTTTTTTGCGTTCTGGAACCGTCTGTGAAGACGTAGTCAGCTTCCATTTAAATCTCGGTATGATTCACTATAGTTCTGTGGAATGATGGGCCTGTTTTCCATTGCTTGAGCCGCCGCCGCTCAATCTCATGCCACTCGTTGAGCCAATGCATGCGCAAACCTTTGGGTTTTGCCAATGGTCTTGCGTGATGCCCGTGGCTTTGTTTTCAATGTCTCTCTGTTACGTGGGAGGTTGGAGACGGAGTCCCATCAGATAACATAAAACTGTTTCTTCACGGGTATCGCCTTTCGTAAGGGATCGGCAATTCGTCCGAGAGTAAGACACTGCAATGAAAAGCGCTTTCTCGATTTGGAATTGGCATACAATTGTAGGCCCTTGCAATGCGTTAGGCATTAAGCCTAAGGTTTCAATAGCTTTTGTTGCGCCAATCTATTTATTTATTTTTTCCTGTCTTCGCTGATAAATGGACCACTATACCGGACAGGCGTTGGGGATGGTTTATTATAGATGTGTACACTGTACATCCAGTGAATGACTTAATTTTTTTCAGTAGAGATTACGATGATAAGAGAGCAGACTTTAGGAGCTCGATGTCATGATAACTGTGTTATCAACATAGGCTACGACTTTGAGTCCACACTGGTTTAGTTTAATCAGAATCTGGTTAACAGGGTAGCGGCGATAAAGCTTTAAAATGCTTGCACCAATTTTTGCTTTTACTGTTCTTGTTTAGAGCATGGAGTGGATGCAGTTTGACAGCGTTGATATTCATGGAGCTTAGTGCCAGGCCAAAAGCACCGTGTTCAACATTGTTCAAGGGGTCTTTTATGTCAAGGAAGTTGGCAAACGTTTGTTCTTTGTATTGCTTCAACTGCTAGTTGAAATGCAGTCTCAACTAATATGCCCTTTATATTTGCTTGTCGGGCTGCAGAGTTTCTCTGTGTTGTTTTTGGAGTTTTGTGTAGAAAGGAAGATAGGCTTGTGGTAGTTCTTTGGTTTAGTTTGCGATGGCTTACCAGGTTCAATTTGTCTCTAACTAGTATGAATAAAGGTGAAGCTTAGACAAACTCTGAATATTTACACAAATCCAACTTTTAAAGCTCTGGAACATCATTGGAGTGATGCCAAAGGGGCCTGAGTATGCTGAGAATTAGGGTCACTAAGTTTTGAAGACTTCGCTTGAAACAGCCCTAGAGTTGAGTGCATAGCCATCATCTCGCCCTTTAAACATTAAATTGAAGCATTGTGGTGCCTGTGGCGCAAAGGTATAGGCAAGTCTGCCTCATCCGTCATCCCAGAATAAGAAACTGATTTTCTACATGTATCGCTTTTCCTTAAGGTTTGGCATGTCCTTTTCAGAGAAATTCACTAGGTTTTATAGTTCCCTGAGCTCTGCTGTATTTGAAGTTATCCAAGTTGATGATCGTGATTCAACATAAAACACCTCCGCCACTGATTTATCCACTTCACAAAAATATATTTTCAAACACTTATCCGCACTCGCTGCCAATAAAAATGTGCTACATACAAATTCAGGATACCTCCTCTTCCCCGACACCAAACGTACATAGCTACAATCAAAAAGAAAACTGAGGCACTCCTGCAACCACACTTTATATCTTTAGCCACATATTCGAGTATGTGAAGTTGTTGCTTGCCTTTTCAGACAGCCGCACCATTAGCCATACCATAACCCACCACAATTTCACATCCAAATAGAAGATTGCGTTTCACACGCCAAGTGACATCTACTTTATCGGCGGTCGCGATGAGTGACGTTTCATAAATTCCGCCACAGCAATGTGACAATGCAACACATTGCTACTGATGAAAGCTATTTAGCCATCAACTCTCATTCTCTAGCTAAGTTCCGTGGATCTACATCACCGCTTTGAGTTTCTATGTCCAATTAATGTTGTTCTCGATGTGGATCAACGTGGTAGGGCTTTGAAGGAAAGCATGTAGTTTATTGCTCCAACAACGTCATCATAAACATTGACATGATTATCATAAATTTGTGGTTGGCGGAGGGAGGGGTAGAGCGTAGAGGTAAAGGAAGAACAAAAAGATGACAGTGTTTCCGCGCAAAGCGCGATGATGGATATTGACAGAAGCCAAACAAAGGCAAAACTAGCAATGGCACGCGATAGAACGTGTCTAGATTTAACCACAGACTAGGTGAGTTTCAGACCAGGCCCTGTTCTTTCATATGTAGATGTATGTAGATTGCGAAATTTATTGTTGGAAAGGGTGTGCTGTTGATGGGTTTCCTCATGGGACGTTCCTTCTAAAAGCTGAAGGGTTGTCTATGCGATTGCAAATGTATTGATGGGTGTGACAAAGCTTTTAAGAAGTGTTAAATCACGTCAGCCGACACCTATCGCTTTAAATCGGATTCATAGAAAAGTACATACCATCGCACTTAACCAAAATACCGCTCTTAATTAAATGTCACAAATCCAATCTGGCTCACGATGCGATTCATAAAAGCCCTACGGAAACGAAACTAAGCGCATATATCCTGTCAAGCCCAGACCCCTTTTTCGTCAAATGAGCAATCAACATCATCGTCCCCCTTGAGCAAATGTCAACCTTCAACCAAACGCCAAGTGTCAATTTAACCCTTTTTCCCCACAAATCGAACGTGTGTTGATTCCCATAATCATAATCAACAAGAGAAGCATGAATGCTCATCCGCCATCAACATCTCATTACAATCAAAATTGAATCCCCATCGGAGGAGCGAATCTCACATCCAAATCAATTTCTGTTTTTTGTTTTTTTTTTTGGTTGTTTGCACCAACCTTGCTGCCATCATGAGTCAGTATGTAAGTATAAGGACCCAGAGCCAGAGGTGTATGGAATATGATTCAATCTAGTGGAAGCTCTGTCAATCGGGAATGGCTTCATAACACCCCCTGAGGGATCACGTGTTGCAGGCACGTACTAAAAAGTGAGCGCTCCATCATCATCATGATTTCGCCGGCCCACATTGCACGATGACTGACGTAAATACAGTTCTAGGACGTGTGTGCAATAATCGAATGTTATCGGATGTGTGTAGGAGGAGAAGTGTAGAATCCATGAAAGCCATTGGTATATATGGGATAGATGGAGGAAGCACCAGAGTGAAGTCGCCTGATGCAACACACGTGATTAAGGATAACAATAAATGCTATAAAAAAGTCAACCTCTAAGAACATAGACAGCCACTGCAATGCAATGGAAGTGATGTGCAGGAGGATATAGTGGACTAGGGTAGAGCTTAAGAAAATATGCATGAGAGTGTACTGTAAGGCTGTGGATTATATGGGCAGCTTAATACTCTGATATGGAGACCGTAAAACTTTAAAGAGCAGCTACTTGATTTGATTAGATTTTGTGGTCATGGAGAAGTTATGGCACTTAAAATGCACCTCATGTACCGGTTTTTTTCCGTTTCATATTTTCTAGTTCTCGAACACTTTTGATGCTATTGTGGACTTTCCCAGATTTTGTTTTAATAGCTCTGAAAAGCACAAAAAGAGTCGGGGTCAAATTTTGCTGTTCGAATAATTCTTAATAAATCTTAAATAACAAAATGGAACCATGAGAAGGTCAAAAAGTGGTCTGCGTCATACCTTTCGGCGATCTGCAAAGCTGTGCGTCTGTGCGTCCTACCGTACATAGAGTTACAGCCCAAAAGGATGGAGAATTCCTTCAAACTTCGAACAAATAACTTTTTTGAGATTCCTTGGAAGAAAAAATCCTCTTTTTGTTATAGCCCAGCCAAAATGGGTACCCCCATTATAACGGTTTTTTTGCGGTGATAATTTTTTTTTTATTAACTACGAGCACACAAAGATTTCACCAATATCTTTACAATTTTAAGAAAGACATGCCCAGCATTTCCAAAAATAGCAGACGATTGAGGAGGAAACACCGATGAACAATAATTTTTAAGTCCCTCTTGATCATATTGCGGCGAAAAATCAGAGTCGGGTAAAAAATTCCACATATGTTTTGAACGGCTAAAATATGAAAATCTATACTTGACTGCACGTCTATGGCTGAAGATTCCTGGCGAGAAGGGTGTTATAGCTAATTTGTTTCAGGGGAAGAATTTAACTGGCTATTTCAGTGGAGCACTGTTTACGACGATGTTTATGACAGTCGATAGATTCTACAATTGAACTATAACCTACCAGTTTGAATGCCTTGTTTTCAACTCTATTAAGAAGGCGCCCGTAGCATAGTGGTTAGCATGTTTGTCTGTTACAAGGAAGTTTCGTGGTTCGAGTCCCAACAGAGACCAAAAGCTGTATATCACGGGTACGTTCGCGGGGAATTGGCAAGTCTTCCGTTAGTAAATTCAATGTCATGAAAAGCGCTCTCTTGACTAGTCGGTCGGAACCGACAGAAAATTGATGGTCCTCTCCATTCCCTATCTAGGAATGGTTGTGATAAATGCACTAGGCCTCGGGGCTCCCCGCTCTGTTGAGCGACCCTATGTATGTACGTATGTATGTAAGGAGTGTAAAGGACTTTTGGGAAGTACCTCACCAAACACGAGAGTTGTACTCCCGTTTTGTTTGAATGTAGGAATTATTAATTGTATCCAGATCGGAACAGGTAAAAGACTTCCTGCATCGTTTTCATCTTAAAATATGTGGTCATCGTTAACACGCATACCCAAGTACTGACAGCTTTTTGATTTCGGTGATGCTGGTACCATTCATGGGTAATGGCATTGTTAAGCATTGACGACAAAAGATACCACTGAGTCTTTCAAGCACTGAATCCTGCTGTCAACATAAAAATTCAATGAGCTTACCATGAGAGCAGTTCACATTGCTGACCAATGATGGATAATGTGAAAGACTACATGTACGACTTAAGATAAGATTAAAAGTTTGCAAAGTTTTTTCGAAAGTTCTCGTGTTGATTATGTATTTAATTGTAAGGGGTAGCTGGTTCCAGAGTTGAATTGCATGGATAAAAAACTGCCTCGAAGTTACTAAAAATCTATGATGGGGTAGAATTATTTGTAAAGTGCGGCTACTACGAGAAAAGTTAATTAAATCGAACAGATACT
Organism: Melanostoma scalare; assembly: GCA_949752695.1. NCBI lineage: Eukaryota > Metazoa > Arthropoda > Insecta > Diptera > Syrphidae > Melanostoma > Melanostoma scalare. The sequence goes on along the minus strand of OX456984.1, from coordinate 272,180,112 downwards.
TTGGCTCTTCTGACTGAATAATTTTATGTAATAATAACAGTGTGCGATACTTTAATAAAGCTGTTAAGGAACAGTCTGTAATTTTTTTGGTGAAACCGGAGATATGATCGTATCTTCTCAACCCAAAAATATATATAGATATATAAAATATATATATCTACCATCTATTAGACCAAGTCCGTCCAAGTTGTACAGTGTGAGCTACACTAAACGCCCCTCCAAAGAGAAGGGACGTGAAGTAGGAAACAAAAATGAAATGCTAAGGGTTGAGCACGATCCGTCAGAAAAATAATGAAAAGGATAAAAAGTTCCAGATAAGAGATCATTTATAAAAATTAAGAGGATCGGAATCCAACCGGAGCCCTGAGTCACACCAGCATTTATGGAGTGGATATCAGGCTCTAAGCCATCAAATCTACTTTTATTTAACTATCAGGAGGGCAGTTTCTAATCAGAGGAATAAGAAACTCATTGATACCAAAAGCACGCTTTTTCGATAAGACAGCCTGATACCAAACTCAATCAAATGTTTTAGAAATATCAAGAATGCAATAATCCCATTTTCTCCAAAACACTGTAAAGAGTGGTTCTTATTTCGGTGAGATAAGCATTGGAACCAATGAAACTGAGGCAATAGCTAGCATGTTTCCCTATTACGCGCCATGTTCGTGGTTCGAATCCCAACAGAAAATAAAAATGTTTTCCCACGGGTATCATTCTTTCGCGAAGTATTGGCAGCTCCTGCGATGGTAAATTTACTGCTATTAAAAGCGCTTTCTCGGTTAGTCGTTCGGAATCAGCAGAGAATTGAGGGTCCCCTTCATTCCCTCACATGGCATGGTTGTAAGAAATACGCCAGACCCTGGCGCTACCAGGGTCGTATATTCTCGATAACTTCATATTTTAGGTTTTGAATCAAAAACAGAAAGCTAGAAGGTCTGAAATTAGAAGATCTCGGTGGCCAATTGTCATCGTGTCTTCGAAAAAACGTACAATAGAGAAACTTTTCAAGCAAAAGAGTTAAAGGTGCTGTTGCTTATGTGGGACGTAACAGGGCCATGTTAAAAATAAACCTCTTCCATTTCAATATATTTCAATTTTGGAAATACCAAATCAATAATCATAGCTGGGAAGCGCAATTCATTCAATGTATGGTCCCATGCCCCGTTTAGACCGAAAACAGTGATACGTTAAGGATGAGGCTATTCAACAATAAATTTTGGATTTTCCGAACCTAAAAAAACGATCTTGCTTGTTAACTTAGCCTCCTGGGTAAAAGTGAGCTCATCATATCTCATGAGGATCTTTCGATCCATTTTGATCAAAGTTTGGATCGTTGTGATGCATTTTAAAGACCCAATCAGCCAAAACACGACGTTGTTAATGGAAGATAAGCTTGAGTTCTTGTGTTAAACTGATCTTTAAGAAAGCTAGACCTCAGTTTCAAATTTCACATTCGGATAATATATATCAATAATGCAAAGCACGAGAAATAAGCTCTGGAATAAATTTTTACGCTCCCGTTCAGTTTTCGATTACTCTGATTACCTTGGAGTATTTTATAAGTTTTCCAACCTCAATGAAGCTCTTTACAATGACTTTACATCCACCACCTAAGCAAATCTAATTTCGGAGCCAAAATCGTTTTATAAGTTTATCAACTATAAAATGTACCCGTGGTTATCAACTATGTGGTACCCGTGGTGCGATGGTTAGCATGTCCACCTGCTAACCCAGAGGTTCGAGGTTCGAATCCCAGCAGAGGAGCAAAAATGTTTTTTTGACGGGTATCGCCTTTCGCGAGGAATTGGCAAGTCCTCCGTTAGTAAATTCATGCCATGAAAAGCGCTTTCTCAATTAGCCGTTCGGATCCGGCATAAAATTGTAGGTCCCCTCCATTCCCTCACAAGGCATGGTTGTGAGAAATACGCTAGGCCCAGGGGCTCCTCGCTCTGTAGCGCCACCCTATTTATTTAACTATAAAAAGAAAAATGATGGTTTCCCTCCTTCCCTTCACAACGAAGGCCAATCTTCCAACGAACCAACAACAATCGCTAATTTTTTTGCTAGTCACTTCAAACTTTATTTTGCTCAAAAAACCCCAGATCTAAACCAGACATACTTTTCCTAACTTCGCCATTTCTCTACAGGGCCTTCTAATCTAAGCTTTAATCAGTCAACTGTTCTTAATGGTCTCCTCAAACTCAAAGACGAAAAAGGAAAATATCCGTTATTTCACCTATCCATAGAAAAGGCCCCAAAAACCTAATATCTAACTATAAATCCATAGCTAAACTCTCTCATATCCCTAAGCTTTTCGAAAGCATTCTGTACGAAATACTTTCCTTCCAATGATATCCTCCAAGCAGCATGGTTTCTGTAAGGGAAGGTCTACAACTACTAATCTAGTTGAGTTTGTTTCCTTCTCTCTCTCTGCAATGGAAAAAGGAAACGAAGTAGACGTCATCACAGATTTCAGCAAAGCTTTTGACAAAATTTCTCACTCTATAATCCTCTTTAAACTTTCTTTCCTCGGATTTAGCCCTATCCTACTCAAATGGATATCTTCATATTTGGATAACCGCCAATATAGAGTTCGTTTCCGTTCAACTCTTTTATTCCTTTAGTTGCTACCTCCGGTGTGCCCCTAGGCAGCCATCTTGGACCCCTTCCACACTTCCCATTAATGACGTCGAAAAGATCATCCAATATTCTTCTATCTCACTTTACGCGGATGACGCTAAAATTTTCAAAGTCATCACCTCCAATCGAGATTCTCTCCAATCGAGATTCTCTTTTGGTGTTCTAAAAACTTCTTTGAATTAAACATTGTCAAATGCGGGGCAATAACTTTTCTCGTAAAAGTAATAAACCTCCCCCAGATCCTATCATCTTCAGAACCTTCCTATAAACCGTGTGCAGCTTATCCGAGATTTAGGAGTTCTCTGCGACGACGAATTTTATTTTCATTCTCATATTGACGAAGTAATATCAAGAGCAAATTCCGCACTTGGTTTTATCAAGAGATGGTCCAAAGAGTTCCGCAACCCCCTTGTAACAAAATCTCTCTAGAAAACAGAAGGAATGTCTTTGACATCATATTCATTCACGGACTTCTCACTGGTAACACTGACTGCTCCCCCCTTTTAGACCTTATCTCCTTCAACACTAATCCCCGAAACGTAAGATCATCCCGATTTTTTTTCCTTCCTGCTCATCGTACATCCTATGGTCTCAACGAACCCTTAAAATTAATTCTGTTCCCTTTCTTTTCGACCTCAATCTTCCAAGTCCCTGTGTGAAAGTCCTCCTTTTAAACCATTTTTCATCCTCGTAGTTTAGTTTAGCTTTAATTAATTTTAATTAGTTTAAGTTTAGTGTTTAAGTTATTTTAAGCTTGTATTAAGCTAATAAATTAAATTAAATTATACCCAACGCAAATTTTCAGATGCAACGTGCTCTAGTTTGATTCGTCAGTCGTCACATCAATAGCCTCTTCCTACAGCCCGAAATTGTTTATAGTTTGTGGAATTGAAGGCCGAGAAAGTGCTTTAAGACGACACAAAATTGATTCAGTTTTGGAAGCAGTGACCGCGAAACTGTCAACACTTTTGTAATGGATTTCAATTTGTTTTGTATTTTGATTCATTTAAAATTAAAGCTGTATAACAATATGTTCATAAGAAATAAGATGTGTTTTTAAAGCGTACACTTAAGCACATTTGAGTACAGTACAGACGTAAAATAACTGAAGGTCTTCCTCCTTACATTCCCTTAAGGTTCAAGTTTTCCAAAGCAATTTTTTTTGCTAGATTCTAAAATTTTTTTTTTTCACACACACACATGCGAGTGACTTTATTTTTCAAGCAAATTTTAGAGAAAAAAGGAAAAGGTTAGTTTTCTTTCATCATCCAGAATGTCCCAACTGAATTTAGCTCATTTGCCCCTACTGTTCTTCTAACTTACATGCCACTTGAAGTTAAACAACATCCAAAGTAGTGCAAAGTTATGCACTCCATTCCAGTATTTTATTCCTCCATTTCACATGTCTTCTTAGAATTCCGTTTTCCTTAATCTTTTGTCTTGCATCGAACGGATTACAATCTCCTTGGGGTCAAAAAAAAAACAACACACACACACAGCAAAGTGAAATCCTTCATCGGCTTGAGTTATGGTGTGCACTCTGGGACAACCAGGGTAAGGATTGTTTTCCGTGGAATTTTAATGAGAAAATATTTGCAAAGAAAAGGACTGACTGAGTGTAAGAAGGATATTTATATGATTGTGGGGGTGTATGTGGAGAGTATGTGGAACGGATTGTGTTAGTGCATATTGTGGGGTTTGGCCTATGGACATGGAGTATTGTACAAGGATTCACGGTTTGAAAAGGATAATCAATCATTTTGAGTGGACATGGATTATTAATTGATGATTGGTGTGAGCGGTTTCTTGGTGGTAGATTAAATGGGTGTGGGCGTGTGTGTATGATAAGTTATGAACGGACACGTGTTTTGCCATAAGGAATACAATTGTTAACATATCGTTGGCGCAAAGTGCAATTTATCATTTTATAGAAAGCATGGAAGGAGTGAATGCGTTAACCTTAATTGCGGTGGATATTAAATCGAAGCCTACAGATAGACGAAAGATAAAAAGGGTTTTAAGTGAAAGATAGCCTCATGGCATGACTGAAGTCTTATTGTTATGAGTCGTGTAGTTTTCCGACAGGTCGGAAAATGGGTGCAGTTGCATTGGTTTTGAAATTTAAGGGAACTGTTCAGGGGAATATTCTGAGCTGAATGACGCTGGAAAGAACCCAACCTTTTTTGTCGTAGGTGTTGATCTGAATCTTTAGTAGAACTTAGGTTAGACTAGGTTAAGGCGTCTGTCGTAAAACGACGAAGCATTTCTAAGCTTAATTTATCTGTGCTCGGGTATGAAGTAAAATATACAAAAAAATATAGAAATGGTTCAAATCGAATTCGGCTAAAATTGAGAAATGTCAAATGAAATACAGAAAAACACTTGACGTATTTCCTATCGTTACGGTCCACTGAGTTCAGCGCCTACTTTTGAATCCGAGCAAATGACGGTCAGAGTTAAACCGTCTTTTCTTCAAAAAAATTGTATACATATATCAAGCGCCTTATCTGGAATAGGTACATATGTATTTTGAACTGGTTACAAGACCCTTATCCTTCTCTTCCTTCTTTTTATTTGGAACTTATTTCAATCTTAAATAAATTGTCAATCGAATATTCAAAACAGCTTCAATCACTGCCCTCGACAGAACAGCTGTATTATCATCGATCCCCTACTTCATTACATCGTTAAAGAAACAATTTCAATTCCAACCACTACTGGCGGCAATTTTCCTAATTCAAAAGTCAAAACTGATCGATTCTTCTTCAAACCCATTCAAAATCAACCTGCTGCCACGCATTTAAAGTAAGTGCGGCAGCACACAGGCTCATTAACGTAATTTTCTATATCTAAACGACAGGATAAAGAAAACGATTAAGAAGAAAAATTCTTATTTCCCTTTTCTCCAAACATATAACAAAAAAGAAGAAATAATACTCATACTTCCGCCCAACCGCGCCACACGGCTGAACTGCCCGCAGCGGATGGATAAGGGTAATTATAAATTTTCCAAATATGACAGGTAAATCCTTGTAAATGTTTATATCCTGTTTACTTTCATCTATCGTCCGGACTCTTTTCAAATGTCCGGGGCAGGAAAAAATCCCTTCTTCTTATTTACGACTGCCAGTCTTCCTTGGTTGCATAATACATTCTCCGTTTCGCCGGGCTGAGGTAAGGCGTAAGGGTAACAGACGTTCGTCTATCAAATGCAAAACGACAGAAGGATAAAGAAATGTCTTTTTCTTCGTAACAAAGAGTTCTATCTTCTTCTTTCTGCGTTTAATTGAACAAATATTCCTGTGGTTGGTATTTCCTAGAGCCATCTCCCTTTGCACAACCATACCTGGTGCTGGTGCAGTGGAGTAATAAGGTAATAATTCTCTCGAGGGAATCTTAATTCCAACATGGATTTGAGTGCAGCTCTGTTTCTTATCTACCAACTGATTCCAAGCAGATGGCCAATGTGGTTTTGGCCTTGGAGGTTGATTATACCTGAAGGCTGAATATGGAAACCACAGATGGTATGTCAAGCGAAACCATGATGCTGATGATGATGATTTCTTTTGCGGTTTTGTAGTTTTGCGCGGAGGAATGTTCTTTGATGACGGCGCGGCGTAGGAGATTGTGTTTCCTTGGATGGGTATACTTTTTTTATCCAACAGAAGAATTGAGGAAGAACAAGCAGGTCATCCATCGATCATCTGGCCATTTAATCATTCAAGTCAGCGGAGCAGAGGGAAATGTTTACAAAACTAATTTCCGGCAAACGAAGTGGTAGATCTTTGCTGTCTTTCGTAAAATGAGACGATTATTAAAAAAGGTGAGTTTTTAGGTTAAGGGTGAGACGAGAAACTCCCAGCTATAGTGTAAAGGAATTATTCCGGCGTTATTAACAGCAGGTGAGATGTTATCTGGGTCTTGAGATGTATGGTACCTTAATTAGCCCTGATAGCTTATCTACTCCTACCAATGTCATAAATCGTGATGAAAAATATGCATACAACCGTTAAAGACCCCCAACCACAGTATATTCCTCAATGCTTGGCTGATTTGGAATTAATGACTTGCATCTCAGTTATTCACTTTTTAGGCCGTAAGAGTCACAAATCATCTTTCTATTCTCATAAACAGACTCCACCCCTATTCGAACATAAATCTCTACCTTTCTCTTGGTCCTTGGTCTGTCATCATCCAGCATCGGGTCTTAAAAAAGACTTGATTAATTTATTATGCTAAACAGGCAACAAATCACATTTCTATAATCTCAACTGACAGATCGAAGCCGGTTTTCATCATGATCGTGATATTTTACATGATCACCCGACAAACGACAACCAACTCTAGGCTCTGTACTCTCGTCTATAAGTGATCCAATTTCGTAAAAAACGATTTGATGAGTAATTGAGCTGGAAACGACTTTCAGAAGTAGACATTGCGACGACGATAACGTCACTACTGACTTGAGGGTCAAATGATTGACAGATTGCTAGGAATTCTCCTGTGACTATATCTCTATTCCTCTATTGAAATGAGATAAATCGATGCGGGATCGTGTGCTGTCAGTGAAAATATTTTCAAAGTACAAACGTCTTCATTTGGGATTGTTGTACATAGCTACTCTATTTTCAAACAAATCCATAGGAAGATGTGAAATTCCAACCCTCTTTATCCCGTGGGATCATTTATCACTCGACTTGCGTTCGTGTGGTATCTCTGGATGAAGTTAATTACTGCGGGGAATTGGTTTTTTATAAATTATGCTTAACAGCAAATCAATGGCATATTTCAGTGATTCATAAACAACGAGAATTTGTTTGTTGTTGGTTTAGTTTTTGATGCAGTAGTCGGTTAGGTCGAAGGGGTTTTTTTTGGCTTTTATTTATGACGTCATGCGGGAATGAATTACCCAGAAGATGAGGGTCGAACGATTCGAATGGAAATTATTTTTCTCAGAGACAATTTCAAAGGATCTACATTTTTCAAAAAGGATTTCTACTTTCACGATGTGTAGAATTTTATTCAATTTGAAAATGTAAACAGTGATAAATATTGGGTAATAGGAGGTTGTGTGAGACAAAGAGCCAGAGATTTATGGACGAATGAGGCGTTGAATCAAACAAAAGTATATAAATTGATGTGTGATAGATGACAGAATGTTTGAAAAGAATTAAATCATTGATACGGGTGAGGGAAATATTCTGCAAAGACTTACCTATGAGAATGTAGATAAATGTAAAATCTGTCAAAGAGGACTCATCTGTCGGCAGACGACTAGGTATGATGTAATGAAACCATACTCAGTTTTTGAAACTGTTCGGTAACAGTTCACAAGATTTTGCTTTGCTTTTGCATTGAATCCTTTTGCTTTTTGTGCTACCTAATTTTTTCATTAAAAACTATTATTTGGGGCTACATATGTCAGAGGACGCAATTATATTGCGAGGGAGGTTAGTGTTAGCTCAAGTTCAAGTTTTGTAAGGATAAAATTGAGACTTGATCCTTCAGCCGCCATCTTGGAAAATAGAATACCAAAGATTTTATGGTTTATCTGACAAACTATAGATCTGATGACAATATCAGTAAGACATTCTTTGTTTTTAATTAAATTTTCTGTCGAAAAACCAAAAGTTATAAACAAATTTGAGACAAAATTCTCTTATGATGGTCGTAGCTTTTTAAATTGTCAGTTGATAACTTGGTATTTTATAGCGAAATGTGAGTTGGTTTGTTAAGTCCTCTCAGATGCTCTCCCAGAAAACGAGATAGAAGTAAAGGCCGAATAAAGTCTTGACTTCGAAAAAACCAACAGATTCGATAAATAATAATGATTTCACAGTTGACAACCTTAACGAACGAAGAAATCTCCGGGTCTGCAAGTGGAACGTACGATCTCTCAAACCAGTATGTGTCAGAAACAAGCGGAAGCCTTAAACTGCTTCCAATTCGATATACCTAACCGTCATCCAACGGAATGAATCGGGAGCAAAGAAGAAGTCAAATTACTACATCTCTGGAGATTTCTTTCCAGGAAACAGACACAACACTAATTTGTCGTTGTTGTTAGCAGCAGGCTAAGTAGGCAATGAGAGTGTAGTGCCCATTCGCATCAGGGCTGAATTTGCCAAAGTTAGCCTAAAAGCTGTTAACTAACTATAAAAGGATAATCGATTTGGCTGCGGATCCAAATTCTGTTATAAGTAGCTTCCATATTGCGATCAACGTAACACACCCTTTTAGTGTTATTGGCGTTTGAGCTTTCCGGGAGGCAAACTTTGACTCGGATAAATACCTTGTGTAGTGCCCGTGGCGTAATGGTAAGCATGTCTGCCTGTTACGCGAAAGTTTCGTGTTCGAGTCGCAACAAAAATCCAAAATGTGTTTCTTCAGTGATGGTATATCGCCTTTCGCGAAAAATTGGCAAGTCTGCCGATAGACAATTCATTTCCGTGAAAAGAGCTTTCTTAATTAGCGGTTCGGAATCGGCCGAAAATTGTAGGTCCCCTCCATTCCCTCACAAGTCACAAGACACGGTTGTGAGAAATGCACTAGGCGCCGAGGCTCCTAGAACAGGTTGAAAGATCCAAGTCATCAGAATTCTCTTGCAGAGTGACTCCGATAAGATTCAGCAATGGCTGGAAGTTGAAAATCAACGCCCAGAAATCAGGAACAATTGTGTTTAGAACCTCGTTGCCTCGGTGCTCAAAGGATACGAGAAAAAAAAACTGGCGAAAGTTGGTTATCTTTGATCTACATGGCCACCCACTGCCAAGAAAAGTAGTTGTCAAGTACTTCGGCCTCTGGCTAGATCAGTATCCATATTTTAACAAATATAGGTGCACTATGTGGTTCAACGTTACAGCGTCTCAAATTGAAAAGATTCGGGTGTTTGAAAGACAGTATCTGCGTACCTTTCTTGGATTACACAGAACTCTAGAGTCTGAGTACTATCCCAATTAGTCCTTTACAACGAGGCTCAAATAAACAAAATCGACAACTTCACCGAAAGCCATTAGCATTAACGGGCTAGAAAGTAAGTTAAGTTACTATATAAGCTACTTTTATACATTTTTGCTAGCAAAAGCTAACGCTGTGAAAATATATGGTATTTGAAGACTGCAATCGCAAGAGATATCCAGTGCCTTTTCCAATTGACTCCAAATATCTCCCAATCTTATGCCGTCAGCATTATGTATTGAAGACCGGGGGTAACACTGCATACAAGCCATCAGAACTGCAGCCTTCGAGGGTCTGCGTTTCACTCGACCTCCAAAACGTAGCCTGGAGGCACAATCTGTCAACAGAATGCGAAGAATTATATGTTGTCATCGAACAAGGACAGAGAACATCGACAGGTTGGACAAAATTTCAAGTTAGCGCAGTTTACACTGTACAATTAGTTGGACAGACTTTGGCTTGAACGCCCAATGTTGGATAATGTGAACGCTCAGACGACCGCTTGACCAGCTTGTTGGATGATTGTACAGTGTGAACTCGGCTATTAGACAGACCTAACTTCGAGGTAGTACAGGACTTTCTGACTAGGATCTATCACAGACATGGAAAGCTACTACTTAACGGGTTAAAAAGGCAATTGAGAAATAACATCTGATTCTTGTAAGACCTAGTTAACCAATTATAAGACCTTGATCATCCCAGTTCTGACATACAGTGCGGAAGCATGGACCTTATTGAAAGCGGATGAGGAAACTATTAGTCCATGCGAAAGAAAACGACTCCGAGTAATATTTGGTCCATTATTTGAAGAAAATATGTGTAGAAGAAAGAACTGTTAGTTCTACCCCGACTTGAGTATAGCTATAGAGGAGTATGCATCGCGTGATTATGACGACTGGAACATTTTGAGTGGATCGACATCAACGCTACGGCTTGAAGGCGCGGCGGTTCTTTCAAGGTAGTTGGAAGAGCGTATATCCAAAAGTTTTCTTCATTTAAAGATGTTTTTTGGGAGTTACAAAAAGTGAAACCAATGGAACATATGTTTTTGCTACCAAAGGAAGGAAACACAAAAGACTTATCAAACTAGTTTTGAGGCTTAGTAGTTTTCAGAACCTGAGAGCCTACCTCTCTTTAAAGAAGACACAAAAAAAAACCTCGTGCCGATATGTCAATGCATCTGTCACTTAGTGAAACCAAAAGAAAGGAGTTTTTCTTTTTAATGACCAAAACCTCGGTTCACTACAATTTTCAGTACGTTTTCTCCTTTTCATTGAAATATGTCGAATGTTTCGCACTTCAGATCTGTTTTCCAGAACCAACCGAAGCTTTGTACAGGAAAAAAATATATTAATTCCTAACTAAGGTCATGTAAACTATCCCCAACAATTATGTGCCCTGGTTTCATTCAAATTGTCAGACAAAGTCCGCAACTATCCAACTAAATTACTATGACCCCGTTTGCCACACCTGCACCTTCTTCTGTTTGTTACAAAAGTTTTTCAAACAAACACAAAATTACAACTTTCGCCATAAAAGTAGTTTTCATTTCACTTGAAATTTCATTTGCCGTTATTGAAAGTTTTCGGAGCAAAAGCCTTTTAATTTCCGTTCCATAAAACAAAAGAAGAGCCCCTTCTCGCACTCTTCAAACTTCTTCAAATGGTAAAGTTAATGCCTGGCATTTTGACTGAAATCTGAAACTTTCTCCATTCCATGCGAATTAGATTCCCCACCACTTGCTACAAAGCAAAATTGTTGATATACAAAACAAACAGAAACAAAAAAAACTTGGTAGGTACTCGAAAAGCGGCACTCCCTCTCATAAAAGTGGATCTATTGACCCCATTGAACCTATGCGAAGGATACTCTGAGCCGAACAACGTCAAAAATTTAAATTTACCTCTTTTCAAAATCCTTCAATATCCCAACACGAACGTTATAAAAATTTATTTGATTAGATTAAGCTGCAGTTCTACTGAAATGCAAATGAGTACGGACTGGAAAAAAAACCAACCGAAACTATAATGCTATAAAAATCAACCGTAATGTGAGAAATCCATCATCGGCTGGCTGGCTATACTCGCTCATTTAGGTTCACAGGTTATAAACTTTCACCCGGGGGCCTTATCGGGATCGTTTATCTGTCAGAACGCACAAAACGTTACCACACTAATAAATCAACCATACGCTGCGTTCACCTACTTTATATGGACTTAATTACATTACCGTGTGCACAATAATTTAGGCAAAAAGTCAACTCTGAGTGAGTCCCACGGCGGTGTTTGACACAAAACTGACCTCTGAGTACTGCATGAAGATAATAAAATCATTTGGAAAATTAAGGACTTTTTTATTTGAGCTGTGGGTGGCGATTTGTTCTTTTTTTTTGGAAATTGTGAAACAGTAGTGTTTTTTTGTTTAGTTTTGTGAAAGGGCTTATGACGGCATGATGAGGAGTTCTACTTTTTATTGTGTAATTGCCAAGCAGTCAATAAATTGTGATGCTAGGTCCTCGAAAAGAAAAGGATATACATACTGTGTATGAAGGAAGTAGGGAGGGGGCAAAAGTTTTAATTAATTGCTAGAAGTCACGCGAGAAATTTCCACAGAAATGCTTGAACTTAGAACATAAAACAAGTTGAAACCGAGTAGAGTCGGGGTTGATTTGTGCTTTCGAAATGGATCGGGAATTCTTTGAATGTCTCAGCTGCTAAGACTGTATAAGTTGTGTTGTGAACAATTACAATTCCTTTCGTGAAAGTAAAAATTCTCAGTTGGCGTTTGGTGAATTTTTAAGTTAAATTGAATTTGTAATGGACAGCAATTGGATATAGCTCATTGCAGTGTGAGGACATTGCAGAGTTTAAGAATTCAGTCAAATAACTTTTTTTTTTTGATACATAAACAAAGCCTTGCTTTAATTTGGTTTATTTCGAGCTCGTGTGAATGCTTAAGAAAGATGAATCAGGAATTGTTGAAAATGGCTGACTCATGTCAGAATTGCTTAAGCTGACATTTACCATGAAAAATGCATTTGCGCTTATTTATTGGTAGTAATTTAAAGTCAATAATTTCAATTTCAAACTTCAAACTGTCAAATAAGGTTAAGCTGTTGAACATTGCCAGTAATGAGGCTAAAAAGTTTTCCACTAGAGAACTGTTTGCGAAAAAAGCGATAAAAGAGAGGGAGGCAGGTAATGCTTACGATGCTTTAAGGGAGGGGTAAACCCTGGGAGGCTGAAAAAAGGCTTTTTTACGAATTGCTTATGAAAAATATGAAAAAGTAATTTAATTTACTGATTTGCTACATTATTAAGTATAAACTCAAGTAACTTCTATAATTTTTTCCTACAAAAATATTGAAAAACCATTCGATGATAGTGCATTTTCCGAGACGCCTCCACTTTTCGGTCTTTTGCGGTGTGCAAGATAACTTTTGACAGGATCATCTAAAATGAAAATTTTAAAAAGATTTCGTTAAAAGACAACTTTCTGCAGGTAAAAACACGAAGTTCTTTTTTTTGCAGTTTCGAGATTTTGGTGACGATTTGAAGTGGAAAGTCGTTTTTTTGCTTAATAATATCGCCTATTAATAACTGTCAATTTCGGGAAAATGAAATTTTTTTAAAATCCTCATATTATTACCTCTAAAAATATATCGTAAAGAAGTGTGCAAGATTTCAGAAGGATCAGTGCAACATTCGCCGAGATATTTTGCACACCGCCTTTAAAGATACTAGTTTCGAGATAAACGCTTTTAAACATAAACGCGAAAAACAGCACACTGCATCAAAATTCCGTTAGAAGCCAGTGATGGGACTTTTTGGAAAAATGTCCGAAGTAGATTTGAAGCAAAAATGCAGTAGATTCAACTGTTCTGCAGTAGATTTTTCATTTTCAAAAAATGAACAGTTTTAAACATAGATTCACATACATAAATAACTTAAGATAACAATATAAACATTCAAAGCAAATTCACTTAAAAATTCATATTCTAATATTAACATCAGCTTTGAATTAAAAAAAATGCTGTCATAATTGCTATCTCTTTATCGCTTTTTTTTTAACTGTCCGTCGACAAATAAAAACTTATAAAAATACTCTATAAGGCCCACGGAATCCGAAGGTTCCCAACAATCTTTGTTAACGTCTTCCATTTCCTTACACAGTACAGCATTTTCTAAAGTGTGGTTGTATTTAATTTGTTCTGAAGTTTGTCCTTCACTCAACTAACTGTCGAAAATTTCCGATCTGCTGCGGTACTACTATGTGACAGTGATCATAAAGTTAACATATATAAACGTAAACTATTAAATTGTTTTTCCCAAAAGTGTTTTCTTCAATTTTAAGTTTGACCCAAAAAGCTGTTATATCAACAGCATCATACTATTTATCTAAAAGATATTAGTTTCCCAACAAAGACCTCCAAAAAATGTTTAGTTCTTCAAGATTTTCATTAAACAACGGAAAAGACGTAACAATGGCCAAAACGAGGTCATTGTAGACCCTCTATCACTACCTTTGCATCTAAATACTTAAGAAGTTTTAATTGTGTATTATTAAAACTAAAACGCTTTTTTATTTGATCACAAATTTCTACATAAAATATAACCAAACATTTTTTTATCAGAAATTTTGCTTTCTTCAAAATCGTGAGAAGCAATATATCGCTAGAACTCGATCCCAAAATTCATATCCGTATAGGAAAGATAATAATGTAAGGTAGAGGAAGTTCGTCAAATGTGGCCTACCCTTAATATTTTTGGAAATTAAACCATAAATTTAAGTTCAATTCATTTATTATTTTTCTTAAACATTCTTCGAATTCATTTATTTTTCAGTGTTAAGAACAATAATTAATAAAACAAACATAATAAAAAGCTAAAAACAAAAACGTTAAAGAACTCCAAAATGACGATTTGGAAAAATAGCGGTTAATATGGCTCACCTTGTGTTAAATATGGCCCTCCATATTTAACTCAATTTTTTCAGAGGAACTTTAGCAGCAAAATTCACATATGAAGTACTCTTTTTCATTTCCGGAGCAATCTTAGTGAGCCGACAGGGAATACACGACACATTTGCCGCACTTACTCTCCTTTCTAAACCTGCATTGGTACTGACTGAATCCATACTAATATAATATTTTAAAATTTCAACGTAAGGACCTCTTTAGTTATAGTAAGAACAAAAGTGCAGTAGATTTGATTTAAAGGCAGTAGATTTATTTTTCGAGAAAAGTGCAGTAGATCTACTGCAATTGCAGTAAAGTCCCAACCCTGTTAGAAGCGTCATTAGAGTGAGCTCCCCTTCCCTGAACACAAAAGAAGACCTCGAGCTACCTGGAACCAATCATAAAAGAAACAAAGATGCTGCGCGGCCAGGATAATTGTCCATCCGGCCGGCCCCCCTCTATTCACTCGCCGCGCATACCTGTTCTAAAATCACTGTAACTTTTCGAATTCAACTCGGAATGACTTGAAATTTATTTATGTTGTATAATAAGGAAATGCAATAAATTAATATTTTGAAAATGCCCAGGGTTTACCCCTCCCTTAAAGAATCAATCATGCAATTAAATTATCACCTATCAGCTTTAATCCTTTACTTCCTAGTGGTTTTGCGGGACAATGACAAAGAAAATATTTTTTTCTTTATACTCCTAGTGGTTTTTTGAGGTAATTTCTTCAAGCTTTTATGTAAACATTTGAAAGAAAAAATTACAGCTCCGGGGACAAAGAGTTAAGGCTCTATTTTGAACTCAATCGAGTAGGCGCTTCGATATTCAATACATACGTGACCAAACATGACAGTTGAACTGTACTTCGTACAATGTACCGACTGAAAAAAAAGCTGAGGCTTAAGTCATCATCAAATAAAATTAAAAGGATTAAATGTTTCAGATAAGAGATTGTATCTTATAAAAATAAGGAAGAGCGTAGAAGACTTACCGCAGCCCTTATGAACGTAGTATATTCATTTATAAAATGAGATAACTGCTGCCTGGAATGTTGTTGGTAATTTCTAATCCAACGAGGAAGAGGCTCATCGACACCAAAAGACCGCCATTTCGATATGAGAGCCTGATGCCAGGGAATATCTTGCCCAATAATCTTACTTTCTCCAAAACAGTGCAAGGTAGGAAAACATAGTAATAGAGAAAAGACGCAGTCGCTACTGTGGATCTGGAAAAGCCACTTCCGCAGAATGCTTAACGGAAGACGATTGTCAAGAATGCCGTCCTCCCGACCTAAAAGAAGTTTAGTTTGCCATATGCGAACTCAAATCAAATAAGACTGCAGATGCAGATGGCCTTGATGCAGGCGCGGATCCAGGGGGGGGGGGCAATGGGGTCAATTGCCCCCCCTCTCTCTGTCAATAAAAATGCTAAGTCTGAAGCAAACTGTACGTATTCGAACAGTAATTCGAACTACAAAAAATAAGTTTTTGATCAAATTTTGAGTAACTTTCGGGACTCACAATATTATTCAATACTTTTTTATGAAACAACTGATACATCTCACCTCTCCCAACTGAGTATTATATTACGCTACGTTCACAATGGTAGCATTTGTGAGAATTTTGTCTCTTTCGTGGATGCATTTGAGGAACTAGCTTATTCCAGAACTGATGAAGAATACGAATCTGAAGCAAACTGTACGTATTCGAACAGTAATTCGAACTACAAAAAATAAGTTTTTGATCAAATTTTGAGTAACTTTCGGGACTCACAATATTATTCAATACTTTTTTATGAAACAACTGATACATCTCACCTCTCCCAACTGAGTATTATATTACGCTACGTTCACAATGGTAGCATTTGTGAGGATTTTGTCTCTTTCGTGGATGCATTTGAGGAACTAGCTTATTCCAGAACTGATGAAGAATACGAATCTGATGACCAAAGCTGGAGGGAAACTAGAAAAAAACTAGCTGCCGAAGAGAAATTGGATGGAAATTTTAAATCTAAGGTGTTATCTCTAACTGGCAAAGCCATCGGCCAAATTGTATTGTTGCAACTGAAGAAAAAGCTCAAACTTCCTCTTGAATGCTGTGTGGGAATAGGGACAAACGGATGTGCTGTTATGCTTTCAGAAGTTCGAGGTGCTGTCATGGAAATTCAGAGAGAAGCGAAAAATGCTGTTAGGACTAAATAACTCCATTTCACAAAGTTCAAAAGTACCTGCCATTCGAGACGCTGCGCTGTTGCAATAACGAAAGAGGTTATCTTCTTCTTCAAATCGCATCCGAAACAAAAAACTGTCCTCATGAACACCTTGGGGTGTGTCCTCACATCACTTTGCGAAACAAGGTGGGTAGAACGACATGAAGGTGTATTTCAATTTTCTATGGACCTCATCAAAATTGTGGAAGCATTCGAAACGATATCGCAATTGCGTGACCTAAGCACGGCTGGCAAGGCTTCCTTACTTATAACGTCTTTATGCAATTCACAGTTTATTGTATCAGTTTTGTGTTTGAGTGATGACGTGTTGTCTTTAACACAGTCCTTGAGCAAGTTACTACAATCTAAATCTCTTGACCTGAATAGCAGGGCAATGCTGGTGAAGAACACGATCTCCGTTCTTCAAGGTCGCCGAAAGAACATAGATACCAGTTTCCACAACATCTGGCAGCATGCAAAGAATTTATGCGATCAGTTGAATGTTGAGTTGAGAATTCCTCGTATTCCACGTCATGGTGGACGCCAAATTCACCGAACTAATTTTGACACTAATTCAGCTAAGGTATACTACAGAATCTCGTTATATGCAACTCTTATTGACTTTGTAATGACCGATTTGAATGAAAGATTTCGACCGGAAACCTTAGATGTATTTAAACCTACAATTTTCATTCCGGAAATGCAATTCGATATAATACTGATGAGTTGGATACTAATTACTAAATCGCTTTGGTCAACTCTTAGAGTTAAATACAGACGCAGCCTGTTTTTTGGTCAAAGATGAGCTGGTGTTGTGGCGGAAAAATGATTAACGGTAAAGGAGCAGAACAACCATCTTCCCGTTACTGCTCTTGAGTTGATGGATAAATGCAATAAGGATGTGTTTGGCATTATACACAGTTTTCTTTTAATCCTTGCAACGCTTGCAAAAAAAAAAAAACTTACATCCACAGACAAATCCCGATCGATGTTGAAAAGTAATAACAAGGTTTTCAAAAACCGGTTCCAACAAAAGTTAGATTTTAGCATTTATGTAATTAACTGTTTTAAACTAATTTAACTTATTTTTTTTTTTAAATTTTTAAACAATTTTTCTAATTCTTTTAAATAAAAAATGTATTCTTATATTTGATTGAGTTTATATTCAATAACTGCAAATCATTGAAAAGGAAGGAAAACTGCCCCCCCTAATCAAAATCCTGGATCCGCGCCTGCCTTGATGACAAACTTTTCAAGGCGGCAGGAGATCAGTTGGAAAGGAGCATGCACCAGCTGATCTGCATGATATGGTCGGAAGAAAGTATGCCCGATGAATGGAACCTTAGTATCGTATGCCCGACCCAAAAGAAGGGCGACCCTCACAATTGCGCCAATTATTGAGGAATAAGCCTCCTTAACGTCGCTAGTAAGATATTGTCTGCTGTAATATGTGAACAACTGTAATATGTCAACAACTTGTAAGGTTCTTATCAATGTGGTTTTAGACCAGAGAAGTCCACAATAGACCAAATTTTAACATGACGGCCTGCCGCCGTGCCGCCCCGGTCGGGTCAGATAGTAAACTATAATTCGAAGAATACCTGGTAGAGGTCTCATTTAGCGCTGATATGCTAATTCGATCGTCTTTCTATCGAATCGAAGTAGATTCATAAATCGAGCATCTGTGAATCATCAATAGCCTCTAAAAAAGTAGACTTTCTATAATAAA
Source organism: Melanostoma scalare (assembly GCA_949752695.1). Taxonomy (NCBI): domain Eukaryota; kingdom Metazoa; phylum Arthropoda; class Insecta; order Diptera; family Syrphidae; genus Melanostoma; species Melanostoma scalare. The sequence goes on along the minus strand of OX456984.1, from coordinate 272,161,612 downwards.
CCGAAACGAATGCATAGACTACATAGCAAGTATTTCATTATGAGAAGCTTACACCCTAACGCTGAGTTCCCATAGATGACTCCATGGTTCATAATTAAAGACAACAACATACTTAATAAAAGGCGCATAAAACATAAAACTTAAACAAAGCAGGACAATAATAAAGCAATAAACAAAGCAATAAATAAAATAACAACAACTATGGAATGACAATCCCTGGGAATAAACAGAAATTCATAACCCAAAATAGGACAAAAAAAAAAAACCCAAGTTCAGCAGCCAGAGCACTTGTGTGTAGGTAGGTATAGGTATAACCAATTCCTTATTAATGCCCTCGACAAGGCGTCTATTTGCTGGCACCTGCTTTTCATTTAACGTCGTCGTTTGAGCAAAACCATGTGACGGATAGACAGACAGTATACGTAATAAAAATTGAAAAACTACCCCACAAGGATTCTCCTCTATCGCACAAGGATACGAGATACATACCTTCACACGTGTTGGCATGCTTAACATAAGTTTTCACAGGATATGGTGCACGTATATGCGGATCCTCCTACGACAACAAAATATACAAATGAAATAAAACCCTAAATAAAATTCAATTTTATGCGATGAAGCTGACGTTGCTGTTGCCATTGCCGTTGCCGTCGTCATCATCATCATTCTCGTCGTCCTTGTTGTGTTGATGAGGAACAAATTTTTCAAATTCAAATTCCACGGATATACCTACGTTCCATCCAACGCAACGTACAAGAAGTGTAAGAAAAGTCTGACTTTCACAATTCTGTAGTGGAGAGAAGACAGACAGACGTGCAATGCTTTGAGGAACGTTTATCATATTTCTCAGTCGAGGAAAATTTGAACTCCAATTTTCTCACAGTCACGAACGACTCAGTCAGAAAGTGAGAGTGGGAGGGCATGCGAACTCAGGATACAGATCATACGGGTCCTCTTTAGATACGCTTGGGTGGTTCTTGATGTTTTAAGTCTAATGTTTAGCTAACAAATTAAGAAGTCTTAAGACTTAATTGATCAGATAAACCAGATGAGTCGAGTGCGAATCAAGTGGTTTCAGTCAGTTTCTTCAGGAAGAACCAGTTCGTGCACAAGCATATGTTGAATGAAAGTGTATGAATTTTTGTTGAATTCACATTCATTAGGTTTGTGTGTGAAAATTTATTAATAACCATCCCTTAAGCGGGATGTAGATGGTTTCAAGAGAAAATATCTTTCCCAACTTACAGCACCCCCGACTGGACACGCTAATCAAAACGACACATTGTCCTACTAATACATCGGATAAAGGCGCTATCTATACGCATTTTGACATATTGCCTCCCATCAATCATTTCTGAATCCTGACCTGGAAGCTGAAACGGCTTAGCCGACTTTGGCAAACTCTCATTCCCTCAACGCCAACGTCGTGATAGTTGAATTCAACTAGCTACTGAATGAAAGCCAATTATACACAATCAATTGAACATGTAAATTGCCCATTTACTGCTTTGTATTGCAACGTAATTACATTTTGATGAAAGAGAAAGCCAAATTATATGGGAATATAGTCGGCAATAAACAGGGAATGAGGAAGAATACACAGCGCTATCCGGCCGCCATGCAGCCAGCTGTCGTATCGCAAATGGTCTTAACACCTTCTCAATCAAACATCCATTCAACCGGAAGATATAAACATGGATATTTCGGTCATGCAAGAACAAGAAGGGAAAAATTATCAAATATTTCATGTTTTTCGAATGGAAATAAAGTTTTTGATTGTAAATATAATTTGAGGGTGAAAAATTGGAAAACAATTTGAAACTGCATAGAATCGTGCCAGAGGTGGCGGAATAAGGCGGCAAATGGTGTGAAAATGTTGCAATGTTTTCTGATTAGTTGCAGTGCACCGTAACTGGTGCGAAAATAATTCTTGAGAACAAAACAAATCGATATGAACTATGGGAGAAGTAGGGAGGGTGTGGTGAGACGTTTATCGTAGTTCGAATGATATTTCCATTTGAAATGGTTGAAGAAGGTGTTTAGAGCAACCAAAAAACCACCACTGAAGTTGGCATCTGGATAGCTTACTGTTTGTTTGTTTGGTTTACAGACGCTGAATATGAAATTAAATTTCAGTATATGACGACTTAGTTGGAATTTTGAAAAGTGGTGAAGATGGAAGCATAGATTAGATAATACAGAGAGTCAAATTCTTTGAAAAAGTTCATTTTGCCTACGAAATAAATTTTGTCAGAAGCCCCCAGGTTTGAAAATGTGGTAGGTAAAAAAGAGGAATCCAGGATGGTCAAAATTCCGAATTCGAAAACACTTGATCCCGAAGTGCCAAATCCGGAACTGCAAAATCGCGAGTTACCAAAATCCCGAAATGCTACAAAACATGTCTCAAAACAATATAATAACCAAATTTTATTCGGAAAATATGAGCTAAGCACACAGCGAAAAGTAATGACCTTATAGACATTTTAATTAAGTTGGGTTTATGCATGCAATATTTTGAAAACATAGCATGTTTACTTGTTTCATTAAAAAGATAAAAAAATTTATGAAAATGGTCCAAATATCATTCAAAAAAATGAGGTTCACAATGAGGAAAACAGGAAAGGATTTGAAAGGAGACACCGATGCACGTTGCTTTCGAATTTTTCTGAATCGTAATGCAGGGGAAAACAGGGTCAGGTAAAGCATTCCTCATTCGGGTGGTGCGACTAAAATAAGAATCTCTATACTTGACTGTATACTTCCGAAGTTGGGCTCAAGGTAAAACTGATGAGCATTCCTAACGAAGCGGGTGTTGCTGCTAAATTGTTTCAGGTGAGGAATGCAACTGGCTATTTCACTAGAGCACTGTTTGTGGAAAAAAGCAATAAAAGAGAGAGAGACAGTTGACTTTTCGACGATGTTCAAGAGAATCAATCGATTCTACGATTGAACTATCACCTATCAATCTTAACGCTCTATTTTGTACCCTATCAAGTAGGCGCAAAGATGTTTGAGGAGCACCTGACCAGATATGGGAGTTATACTCCAGTTTTGGGCGGATGAAGGCCTTATAAATTGTAGCCAGATAGAAGGAGGGAAGAACTTCCTGCATCGTCTCAAGAAGCCTAAGCATTTAGCAGCGTTTTTGGCAACTTCAAATATGTGGTCATTCCAACGAAGATCATCGTTTACACACATACCAAATACTGACAGCTTTTCGGTTTCTTGGATGCAGGAACCATTCATGGATAATGGCAATGGGGGAATGTTAAGCTTCAACGACAAGAGACAGCATTGAGTTTTCGAAGCATTGAATTCTACTCGGTTCTTATGACCCCATGAAACAATGCTGTTAAGGTCAGAATTCAATGAGCTTATCATACGCAACCGTTCCAGTTCCACATCCGAAGAGCAGGGACGTGAATTTGGAAACGAGTATGAAAAGCTGAGGGTCCATCAAATGCTTTAGAAATATCAAGCGCATTAATCTTATTTTCTCCAAAACAATGTAAAGATTGGTTCCACTTTCGGTGAGATATGCCATCAAATCACCATTGGATCGTTTGCTACAAAAACCGTACTGACAGTCATTAAGAAGCTTTCGTTCTTCAAGATATTTCATAAGTTGACGGTTTATCAACGTTTCCATGACCTTGGAAAGAAGGGACGTTAGTGCAATTGGACGGTAATTGTAAGGGGAAGAAGATTCGCCTTTTTTATGGACCGGCTGGACTAAAGCAGTTTTCCATCTACTCGGAAAAATACCAGCAGAATAGGAAAGATGGAAAAGTTTACGCAATAATTTTGCCAGCGTAGAAGAACATCTCTTCAGAATAACGGCGGGGATACCATCTGGACCAGCGGATTTATGTATGTTGAGATCTTTGAGGACTCTCGCAACCGAGCGAGTTCGAAAAAATATCTGCTTCATCAAAGAATTTGCAGACTCGAGCTCAGGTGGAGCCAATATGCTATCAGGAAGTGTCGAGTTGGCAGCAAATTGAGCTGCTAAAAAATTAGCTTTATCGATGGAGCTGACATGTGGAGAGTCATTGAAAACGAGCGTTGGGACCGATGACGTGGTCTAGTTGTTTACGTTCTTAACAAAGGACCAAAAGTTTTTGCTTCCTTTTGGACACACCAGTATTTTTTGCCTTACTTTTTGGTCATGCAAAAATTTGGCCATTTGTATATGAGCATTACAGATATTTCTGGCCCGTTTGAACAAATTTCGGTTTTCTACAGTCGGGTTATCTTTAAATTTTCGAAAACTACTTTCTCTATCCCTAATCGCCTCTTTACAGCTTGAATCGAACCACGAATTCTCTTTGGGGATGATACTTTTTGTTCTGTGAGGAACAAAAGTTCACATGCCGTTGAGAATTACGTTAGATATCATATCAGCTGATGCGTCGAGAAAGCACAATGACCAATTAAAATTTCGAAAAAAAATTATTCAGGACGTCCCAATTGGCTTTCTCGTATTGCTACACAATTCTTTAAGGGACTTTATCTTTTTTTACCTGGACGGAAAACGAAAAATCTACCGATATGACACAATGGTCCGATTTGCCTAGAGGAGATGACACTTTAACCCTGTATTTTTCGGGATGAGAAGTGAAAAATAGGTCAAAAGTGTTGGCCGCATGGCCTTCAATATCTGGAACCCGAGTTCCAGAAGAGGAGGAAACCATTCCACATTTTCTTTGTATTTGTATTTGTATTTTATTGTTATATAAATTTTGTTTACACTTAGATACCATATTATCTTTTTGTTGTGAAACAATAGATCAAGGTAATAATTACATTAAATAAAAACTTTAAATTATGATTTACTCAAACCTTTCTTATTTTTCTTATTTATATATCTATCATGTTGTTATGTATTTATTTATTTGATTGAAACATATTGCAATTGTATATATTTATATTTAATTATTCATTCGCTTTTCCTTCCTTACTTCTCTTTTCCTTTACAACGCTAATGTGCAGTAATGTTGTTTAAGTTTTTCCTGAAAATCCTTGATATTTGAAGACCTCCTGACATAGAGCGGAAGGGAATTCCAAAGTCTTATAGCGTAAACAAAGAATTGTTTTTGAGTAACAGTGTAGTTCGAGATGGGTGTGACAAAACTTCTACTTCTTTCAGAGGAAGATGGATATTGTAATCTTTGGAAAAGATATTTGGGCACTTTGTTTTCCTTTAGAGTGAATAGAAAAGTTAATGTTTTAGATTCGAGATACTTCTGTAATTCCATTCCAAGGAAAGCCTTAACATAACCAGAAATGTGTTCTCTTTGACCAATGTTATAAGCAAACCTTACTGTGCTGTTAATAGCCACTTTCAACTTTCGGAAAGAGTAGCTATCTAGGTCACAAAAAACGGGATAGGCATAAAAAATAATTGGAAACAGGAGTGTCTTAATCAGCATTGCTTTAATTCTAAACGGAAGGCAGTTTCCAATTTGATACAAAGCACGGAGGGAACCGTATATATTGGAAACTGTTTTAGCAATGTGATTGAGATCAGACCAGTGAGATTTTGGTTGAATATAACACCCAGATTTTTAACACTACTAACGTAGGGTAATAATAATCCTTTTAAGCCCAATTTCGGTAAGCTTTGAGTGTCAATGCTTGAACGACTAATTAATATGGCTTGAGTTTTATTGGAGTTCAACATAAGCTTATTCCTCATCGACCAAGAGGCTACCAAGCAAAGGTCCTCATTAATTCGTTCGGTGGCATCTTCAACAAGACCTATCGGATAGCTGTAGTGTATCTGCACATCATCTGCGTACATTTGGACCTTACAGCATTTTAAAATTGATGGAATGTCGTTATTGAACAGGGTGAACAGTGATAGTGGACCCAAGATGGATCCTTGCGGGACACCAGCATTTGTACCAAGGAGATTTGTACATGCCCTGCCCTCTCTCAAAGACGAAAAACATTCTTGGGAGAGTACTTACTTTTCGACGATCCAAGTGATCTCAGAAACATAGACACTCATAGTCTTCACCGCTTTTTAGAATGCTCAAAATGGTTAAAATAAGAATAAAGTTGTCTTTAGCCCTGTTCACACTGTACAATTAGTTGGACAGACTTAGGCTTGACAAACCAATGCTTGATAGTGTGAACCCTTCATACGACCGCTTGTCCAACTTTTTGGATGGTTTTCAAAAGTTTTTGAAAATCTAGAAGTTGGATGGAGTTGGAAAGGTATGTGACATAAAGTTGGACGACAAGCTTGATAAGTGTGAACGCAAACTACATCAGACCATCCAACTTCCATCAAACGAAGTCTGTCCAACTAATTGTACAATGTGAACAGGGCTTTTGAGCAGGCTCAAAGACAACTTTATTAAACTTTATTAAAAGGTCGCATAACACATTCCTCACATAACACATTCGCAAAACTCAGACTGACTGCCATTTCGAGATATATTTTTTAATTGTAAAAATCACACTGACCTGAATTTGTAGAAAATCGATTTAAGAAGTGTAAGCCCGAAAGCTGCTCAAATTACGTATGTTAGTTTCGCACATTTCTTCTTTTTTTGTTTTTTTTTTTTAAATTTTAATAATGGCTTCATTTATTAATTTTTGACTTTAAGTTTGAGTGGGTTAGTCCTCCTTTAAAAAAATATTTTATGGACCACTTATACAAAACAATTGAAAAAATAACTATTAAAACATTGAAAAAAAAAAGGGGAAAATATCTTCTAAGAATATAATTCTATTTTTAAGTATATATTAAAAACACTGTATGACTCAATTGCTTTAGATATAACAACGTACATGTAATTAAAACATCACCTGACGAGCGTTTATTTTAACTCATATTCGCAAATCTTTAAAAGTTTAAGCCAATGCTGTTCGTTTACCTTCATAAACTTCAAAAACTTTTAAATGAGGTCGAGGTAACTTTACCTTCCACAAACAATAAAAGTAAAAAAAGTCAAATTACAGTAAGCCCCAACATGACACATTGACAATCTCCGTCCCTCTTTCTGCTCCTTTGAAAACATTCACTTAACCAAAATCTTTTCTCCAAACATTTAGCATTAAGGGAAGACTGCCAACCGAAAAAAAAAGACAACTGCGAGTAAAAGAAGACATACACACGAAAAACCTCTTAACAGAGATTCACTTTTCTTGCTCATTCCTTGTTTTCGACTCGTAAAGCTTTTATGAGTTTTCTTAGTCTTCTTAGAGGTTTTTCCAGCGTCTTAAGGATTTGTTTTTTTTTTTTATTTCTTATTCACTTTCTTCTATCGGATATAGACAGAAGATGTCATGCAAGAAACAGGCATGGGTAGAAAAAAAAATATCCTCAATCTCTCATGTGGTCGGAGTTTAAGTAAATGTTTACTTCCCTAGTTTTCGGTGGCCGGTGGCCATGACCAGGACGTTGTAGTTCAGATTTAATGTTTGATTCTTTCGGACCGACCCGAAAAAAAGGTCACAGGAGGACGATATCGTGACAATGTTACATTAAGCTGATTTTCCAGAGGTTTAAATGGGTGGAGAGAAAGCTAAACGTTAATTTCATGCAATTTAGAGTGGCACTGGCAAGGGCACCAACCCATTGGGACTAAACTAAACCAGGGGAGTTGGTGCTAGATAAAACCTCCTGAGGAAGGTGATTTGCGTATACATTCCCTTGGCAAAGGAGCGTCCACTTAATTGCTTGGTCGGTCTTTGATGGCTTTTCGTTTAATGACTGTTACGCTTTCGAGTCCATTTTTGTTGGGTGCTAACGTTGGCCTTGCATGAGAAGGGTGCCTTTGGGAGGATTATCAACCGCCGAAAATCGGAGAAACTCCTAATTGGGGTGGAGGTCAGTCCATCAGGTATGGAGGTTTTATTTAATTTCATGGGTAGGTTCTGTCTCTCATGCGGGTCATGGGGAATGGGTGGACTTAAATTGCGCACTTGGGGAGAAGTCGCCTTTTTTCGTCGTCTGAGAGAGGTTTGCCGAAATAAATTTGTCGAAAGTGGATTTAATGTTTTGATTTATGCTCCTTATCCAAGTTTGATATGGTAAAAGGTAATTTGTTTAAATTAGGAGTAGTTTTATGGTGATGAAATATTAAATGGACTTTTGGCAAAGCAAAGTCGGCAAATAATTATCAAAGGAACACATTTCCTGAAGGAGAAAGAACTTCATTACCGTTCTTACAAAATGAATGAGGGAAAGAAAAGCTGGAACTGCTAATCAAGGGTTATTTATTTAACATGAGCGTGTTTTTTTCTTATGGCTCATTGCATAAATTATAAGCGTTCTTCTTATATGAACTTCAAAAGAGCTTAGTCGTTAATTAGCTTGAATCAACAATTTGTTTTATATAACTGTGTGACTTTTAGTTAATTAATTTCGATAACTCCGAAGAGAATAAGAACTTGATCTGTTTTTTCGGTTTGAATATATCTTCTTCATGGAGACAGACGTATCAGTAAAAAATTAACAAATAAATAAAAGGGCACCGTAAGTTGGGATAAGTCAAAGCCTAGTGCTTTTCTCTCGACCACTTCTTTGGAGGCGTTAAAGGAGACTTACGATTTTGTCCGAACAGAGTTCTAACTTCTCTGTTCGGAGTAGTTGACTTTAACATGTATTGAAGGACTTCTCTTCACCTATCACAAAGGGACGTCCGCGAAAAACTAGGTGACGAATTACCGCATCAGTGATCTAGTGAAAGAGTACTAATTTTCTTTCAAAGTTCACTCTTTCAACACATGACTTAGTCACGTATTACTCGATCACGTTTGCGGTAATTCGGCCCCAGCTTCGAAGTTATAAAGGTTCAAACCTCGACATCTGAAGTGAGAGTTCGAGTCTATGTTATGGGTCCCAGAGCAGCCAATTAAGATATTAGAAAGAAATTTACTAGCATTTGAATTTGGTTCAACTGTTGAGACTCAGTATTATGCAGGAAACTCATATGCTCGTAACCAATACTTCTGTTTTGTAACTATCGCACCGATTACAACGATAAGGCAGAGGTGCTGTGGAAACAGAAATGTAATTATACTAAATTCGTAGAATGCTTTTCCAGCTGATATTAGGCACTTTCGTTGCCTGTGATTGATGATCTTATCAAAGATGACTCCTTGCCGTCTAACTATAAAGAATTATGATGATTTTTTTCGCTGCAAGAAGCGACGCGACGACCCAACAACAGCTGAAAGAGCCTCGCTGATATATTCTAATGATCGAAGCAGTAATAAGTCTATGAATGCTATTTGTCTAAAAATCTATTACCACAATGCAAGTGGAATTCGAACCAAACTAGCCGCCTTATACCAATCATCTACCCATGTAGACTATGATATTATTGTTATTGTTGAAAGCTGGCTTTGGAGTGGAATTTCTGATTCTGAAATTGTCAACGGCGGGCGGTTCATACATAGTCTTTCGACGAGATCGATGCATTACTGCTGAAGATCGCGGAGGTGGTCTATTTACGGCTGTTCGTTCATGCTTCCCATCCCATTTAATACCGGTGCCAATCATCGACATCGAACAATTATGTGTGTCACTTCGTCTCGGAACAGGTACTTCCGTTTATATCATCACAAGCTACATACCACCTAGAAACCCCATTGATATCTATGAAAAGCACCTTGCAAACATTGGTTTTGTAAGTAATTTAAATGACTGTCCGCAGAAGGTTTTTGTAATCGGTGAATTTAATCTAACTGATGTGAAATAGTCTTATTCTTCTAATGAAAATATGCTTATTTCCTGTAACTTAAGAAGTGCTATCGAAATAACTTTTGTTGACCATTTATTTGCTCTCAACTTATGTCAAATCAGGTTGTCAATAGTTTGGATAATATTCTTGATCTTGTTTTCATACCACATGATGAATTCAAGGGTTCTGTATATGAAACGCTTCCTTTTTCATTATTAAATGATTCTATCAATTACAAAGAACTATATTGAAATTCAACTGTACATTTATTTAAAAATTAATAGTAACGATTCATTATTATTTAACTCTTTAAAAGCCAATTTTATTGAACTTGATAATTCTCTTGGAACTGTTGACTGGAAAACTGAATTTTTAATTCTATGTTTTTTAAAAATCAGGAATCAGATGAAATTAAAAACACGCTTGAGCTATTTGCCAAGTTTTTTGAATCGGTCTATTCCAAATCAAATGAAAATCTGGTTCACCTTTCTAATTGTAATCCTAAAGTAAATAATGGGTCCTTACAATTAGATCTTAACGATGTCTTAGAAGGATTGCAAGATCTCAAGCCGAACGCTAAGCCTGGCGTTGATGGTATTCCAGTTTTAAAAAGATGTTCCAATTCCCTTTCTCTTCCATTACTAATCGTTTTCAATTCATCACTGTCATCGGGAGTGTTCTTAGATGATTGGAAATCCTCTTTCTTGATTTCAATTTTTAAGTCGGGTTCCAAAAACAATGTAGAAAACTACAGAGGAATTTGTAAACTATCTGCAATTCCTAAATTTTTTTAAAAAGCCTTGTCAAAAAAAAGCTTGATTTCCTAGTGAAGGAACATATAAGTGGTACTCAACATGGGTTCATCTCTTCTTTCGTTGTTGACGCTATTGAAAAGCAAAAATCAAGTGGATGTTATTTATACCGATTTTAGCAAAGCATTTGATTCGGTTTGCAACAAAATATTGCTTCAAAAATTGGAATCATTTGGTTTCCACTCAAGCCTCTTTCAATGAATCTGTTCCCTCCTTTCAAGAAGGGTTCAAAAAGTCAAAATTGACGAATTTACCTTAAGGCAGATAAAATGTACCTCTGGTGTTCCACAGGGTAGTCATCTAGGTCCTCTACTGTTTATCATATTTGTTGATGATATTGTTAACTGTGTTAACTTCAGCAAATGCCTCATATACGCAGATGATCTGAAACTTTTTCTGAAAGTAACCTCTATAAGTGATTGTCAAAAACTCCAATTGGGTTTTGATAATCTATGTCGATGGTGTATGTTAAATCGTTTGAATCTTAACACCAAGAAATGTTTTGTGATTTCTCTCTCAAGAAACCATCATACGCAAGAGTTTTTATATTATCTTGATTGCAACCCTCTTCAGAGAACTGAAAAATTCTAAGATTTAGGCGTAATTTTTGACTCCAAATTCTCTTTTACACCACATTTAGAAGCCATTATATCAAAAGCAAACTCGATGTTAGGATTTATCAAAAGGAACTCAACAGACTTTACTAACCCCTACACCCTTGTGTCTCTTTATACCTCACTAGTCACTAGTAAGACCCAACCTAGAGTATGCAGACATCATCTGAAACCCCCCCCCAATAATCTTTTTCAGATCGAATTCAGAAAGTTCAGAATAGATTTACGAAGTAAGCATCTTACAAAATGCGATGGTGTTTTCTTCCAAATTCCATAGCTAGGCAAAATCTTCTAGGTTTGCAGTCCCTCAAATCACGTAGAACTAGTCATGACATAGTTTTTGTGCGAGATATTTTATGTTATCATATAAAGTGTCCTCCCTTGTTGTCCTTAATTTGTATTTAGGCTCCGGAGAGGCAGTTGAGGGATAGAAATCTTCTTTTCCAATCAAGGCACAGAACTAACTATGGCATGAGTGAACCAATTTCAAGATCAATTAGAGAGTTCAATGAGATTTGTGGTCATATTGATCTGTCCTTCTCCAGAGATAAATTCCGAAATGAATTGTATTACTTACTTTTAAGAAATTGAAACCTTGTTATTATTTCATTTAAAACTAATTTTAAGACTTTTCTTTTATTTCGTTGTAATATGGTAATCTGTTGAGCTGATTGCTCGTAGGTGAAATAAATAAATAAATAAAAATAAATAAATAAATTATATAGATACTGTAAATCGTTTCTTGTTGTCTTCATGTCAAATAAATTTAATGGGTTGATGGTTCATTGGTTGGCCTCTGATGTTGGACGCCTACACTGCTATTGAAAGAAATAAAAAAACAACAAAAGCAGTTTTTTGAAAGCGTCTATAAATTTTAACAGACTGCCTCCCGGAAGTCGAAGAGTTCATCGGAATAGTCCGAATTCATCAATAAATTGGTGGGAACCAAATATAGCTTTAAAAATTTATTCCATGGTATATTCGTTAGTTCACTTGGAAACCTGAAGACAGTCAGACGTGTTTGTTATCTTTTAATAAAATTAATTCATAACGTTAACGTGGTTGGTATGAATTGAATCACGAAGTAAGTGAGTCGAACAGTTGGCCCAACCCTTTGGTTAGTGTTCGCATTTTATTTGTATTATCCTTGTAAGAATAATTCACCTGGTTACAATGTGAAATGGTATTTTTTGTTGCCTGGGTTAAAATATTGCGAACATCGCCGCCACCGTCTGACAACTTCATTAACTTTTCCACTTCCCGTCGCTGCATTCCAGACACCACTGTAGCTAATCAGGATTCTTTATCTGAGCACCAAGACCTTAAGATCATCGCAATAGCTGGTGACAAGGTAAGGGTAGGTTGGATGGAGGTTCAGACGCATGCGGTGACTCCTCAATCAGATTTCAAAGGATCCATTGTGCTCTTCGGGATAACGGAGGATGAGGGCATAAGCACTCCTTAGTTTTGCACTTCGAGCACAGTGCGAGAAGACCATCCCTCTATGAACTTCTGACTTCCTTACAGCGTGCTTTCCAAAACCCGTCGAGCCGGAACGCAATGTGTACTCGTCTAGCTATGCTCATGTCGCGGCGCACGTTTTTCGAAGATCGAGTATATGATCGAAGAGACCAAGGATTTTTTCAACCGATTTAGTTAAGGTCCATGCCTGAACAACGCAGCGCTCTATGGCAAAACTGAATGATAAAGTCTCAAACTTGATTTTTTTTTCACAGAGAATTTCATTTCTCATGTGTCTTCTTTACCCAAAGTAGTATCGATTGGCAAGATCAGTAGTTTTCGTGTCTGAAGCGGAGTCTAGGTAGAGGAAGTCTTGTCCTAGCTCGTCCTTCCAATGTAACGTTTTGTCTAATTCGCTTCTGTTTCCATAATCACAATGATATCACAATTACTTCTGTTCATTACGTCAACATCGTCGGTGTAAGCGAGTAACTGTAATATACATAACACAGTGCACAGCTCGCCTCTGCTAATGCTTCCATACCTCAAAATCGATAAAAAGATGGTGTGTATTGAAATTGTACTCCCAAGTTTTTCCGAGATCTGCCGTTGTGTGAAAATGTTGGTCGAATGTGGACTTTTCTGGTCATAGACCGCATTGATAAGCTCCTATCAAACAGATGACGTGGAATTTCGGCCGCGATGCTAAGGAGGCTTATTCTTCTATAATTGGTGTAATGGTATCCTCACCTTTGCACCATTTATAGTGGAATAAGGCTCTATTTTTAAGTTTATATGGTACTGAGATCCATTCATCCACATCTCGTAGATTAGCTGCCGCATGTTCTTTTCCAACTGACCTTCAGCGTTCAGCTCCCATATCGGCCATATGCTCTTGCAGTTATTTTATTCAAGCTCACATGTGGCACGCTCAACTTCTTCTCATAGGGTGGACCGCATTCTTGATCATCGCCAAAGTTGAATGGGGCATTCTGTCTGTCTGGTTTTCCGTGTCTTCATCGCCGATAAGTAGTTTGCTGATGTGATCTTTTCAGACCCCCAGTAGCTACTGCGGTTCTATCATTGTGTTCTCCTGCTGGTCCTTACAGACATCATGAGTTTAAGATTTGCCACCCTCGAATGAACTTTCTACGTTGTGGTTTTTCGAGTCTATTCCTATTATGACCTCTTTCGATTTCTTCAAACGGGCACTTCTTAGGCATACCTATACTTTCTTTGTTTTGAAGATCACCTTGTATTGATCATAAAGAGCCCTGCTTTTCAACAACTGTCGTTCTTTTTCCTCTCTGTCTTTGCCTGTCTGCATTTGTCGTTTAGCTATTCGTTTCGTTTTTGGGACCGATTCAAACCAGAACTTTAGAACGCTGTTTTTCTGATGTCCTGTTGGCATTGTTGCAACTGATTTTCAATGCCTCGAAAGAAAGATTCAAAGTAGGTAGTTAAAGGGGACACTCGATTAAAAATGACACCGTGGGTTTGAGGTTGAATATAACCGCCAAACGCTTTGTGACGGAGCAGCTTCGTGAGAGTGCAACTTTCTTGGAGAATGACCCAAAGAAAACGCAAATGAAGGCTCACACCACATTTAAAGTTCCAAAGTTTAAAGCAAGCACTTAAGTCTGAAGGCTCGATACTTTAAACAATTAACGATACATTTTTTTCTGATACCATTCAGACAGAGCATCACCCATTACCAACGCTATACCTTCCTGCCACTTAGCATCTCAGCAAATCTCTCAGCTTTATTACAAAATCCAATCTACACCGAAAATTGAAAATTATAAACCAACAGAACGCTAATTCCATTACGCTAAATGGTAGGTACAACTACTATCCTCCACAGGATATTATCATCCAACAAAATGGAGACTTATACCTCCAGAAATGTATATTATTACCTTTCCACGCTTCTCATCATCATCATCATCACCATCATCATCATCGTCATTACCATCATCAGTGTAGGCTCCTTCCTTCCTTTTACCTTTATATTATTTTTTTCATACTTCTTCTTGTGCAACTTCCTATTTCACGGAGGTTCCACTTCATAATGTACCTACTGCCACACCATCTACGTAGACACGACTGTTAAGAAAGAGCACAAAATCCTTGTAATTAACGACCACAGGAGTTGTTCTCGCCATTGCCATCGTACGCCAGATACAGACCAGATAGGATACCTCGAGTACATTTTACCCTCTTGAACTTCCTGATGTACATTTCAACGGAATTCATTGAGTTGCTGAGTCTGTTTCAATTTTCTTTCACTCCTTAATTACAACCCACCCAGGTCTGGGGATAATAAATTTCCATTTCAAGTGGAATCCGACGTAAAAGGACGAACCCAGCTACAATAACAACAACACCAATTGCAAAAAAAGACATTCCAAACAAAACAACAGAATAGGAGCTGTTTATTTTTACCCAATTTGACTGGACTGAGAGGCCATCTTTGAATGTCGATGTCAGTTCAGTTTACTTGGACAAAATGCTTATGACATTTTTGTGATGCATGTAGTAGAACAAGTTGTTATTGTTGTTGTGCAAGGATATTCATTCAAACACCCGCAACGGCGCGGCGGGCGTGGCGAGATGTTTGGTGTAGACAGATAAACTCAAGGAATTTAATGTCAAATTGGTCAACAACCCGGGCGATGATAAAAACGAGAGGCTCTGACTGCTCCACTTTGGTTAAATAAACAAATAAACAGAATAATTTGGGAAGCATAAGACACAGAAAACAGAAAACATAAAACAGACGACGACGACGACAACAACTACGAAGAATCGTTTTTGAAAGGACCGTAAACCAAAATACGGACGGACGATTGTTTTGAATACCTCCTTTGGATTGTGTTTAAGTTCGCCATGATGATGTTGAGGGATTTAACGCAATCGAGACATCTTGTGGTGGTGTTCGTTGCGTCGCGTCGCATCGGTCGGTCGTTGCTTTGGCATGGGAAATTCTATCTATCTGAGATCTCAGTTGAGTACTTTTGCAGACCGACCTCGACGAATACGTTTGTTTTTCGTCGAAATTCAATTAGCAACTTTGGATGATGATGAACAACGTAAACAGGAGGAATTTTCGCCCTCACTGTTTATCCAAGTGAAGTGTGGTTTATTTTAAGAAAGACAAGAAGCAGAGTAGTGCGGTAGCTAAAGTTATATAGCTAGTGGTTATATTTGCTTCAAGAGCTAACGGAAATTTGAAACAATGTTTATGGAATGTTTTGTAACTTGTCGAGGTTAAAATGCCACAAATAAATAGACTTTGGAAAATGGTGAAAATTAAGGGAAAGTCAAGAGGTAAACGGAAGCCTTTGATTGGTATTTACCTGTCAACGAATTGAGTTGATGGTAACAGATTTCAAGAACTTTTCAAATTTAATTTACAAGATTTTTCAAGTAGGTGTGTAATTTGTGGATTGTGGTAGAAGGCTGTCACCTTGTGGATTAAAATTACAAGAAACTAACTTTACTTTGCTTTGGTGGTAGCTAGTGATAATTGTATGCTCTTTTGCTTTCAACGGCTCTCTTTCGTGGAAGTTTCTCCAAAAGTTCTTTACGTCACTGAGAGAGGGTGGGGTATTTAGAGGAAACGTGTAAGACGGTTTTCTGTTCTTCTTCGTCTACAGAAAGTCTTTGAAAAGAGACGATCGACTGTTGCTGGTGGTTACAGAGCCGAGAAATTTAAAGGCTGCCTGGCTGTCCGAGGAGATGCGGATATTTCACGTGAATATCACGTTGTCTCGAAGTCATGATTTTTTCCTTGGAACACGCTACAGTGACTTGGGAGATGGGAAGAGAGCCTAATCTCGATTTCAGCTGAATACACGCTTGCCACCACCATTTCCTTCTTTGGTTTTGAAGCCACAATAATAAAAATGAATTGAATCAATTAAAAAATAAATAAATAAGGTGGCACAGAAAAGTTATGGTCACCGCGGGGTGTAACACATTACAAGGACCTACAATTTGACGCCTATTCCGAACGGCTAACTGAGAAAATGCTCCAAGGATTTGACAATTCCTCGCCAAAGGCACTACCAATGAAAAATAATTTTATGTTTCTGGGATTCAAACCTCGAAGTCTAGCGTAACAAGCAAACGTGCTAACCACACTGGCAACACAATTTAGTTCAATAATTTCGTAAGAAATCCTTATCTTCCCATGTAGATCTTGGTGGGATGGCGGCTTCAAAATGACTGTGAAAAGGCCGTTGAAGGGTGGCGTCGGCCGAGTTTCTTGGGATTGAGCCAAATAAGCCAAATAAATAAATAATTAAATTGATCCGAATGAATCCACAGTGGTAGACTGGCCAGAGGAGTTATTGAGAGGTTTCTCTCAAATGAATTTCTGTGCTAGTGGCCACTTAAGAGATCAAGGAGAATGTCTAAGGCAGCTAAAGATGTAGAGGGGAAGCTCCACTGACTCATATAAAGGCTTATTGCTGAACTTAGCTTGGATCTTCGGGGCAGGTGCTTTTATTCAAGGCTGTCCAGAATGTAGAACTTCGTATCGTTCTAAAGACCGTTGCTTACCAGTGGGTAATATGAGGGGATATTCCCCATTTCTTTCCGATGCTTTTTTTTGTAAGAAAAGAGATTAGAAGAATCATTGGCTATTCGAATTTTATTCATCTTTGGGGTCCAACAAATTCTGAAAATAAGGGAATTACAAAGAAAGATATTTGTGCAGGACAGAAAATGTGGTAAAATCTTAAAATCAAATCAAAATAGAATCCATTCTTGGTTTTTTGTTGGAGTAATTATTTGTGGTACATATTTTGTGCTTTCTTTTGAAGACGATGATCAGTTTTCTGGCATTTTACATCCGTAGTTCACATTGCTTGTCCACCTTAGTAGTTTTTTGAGAACTGTTTGTATGAGTTCAATGAGGATTTGAACATATTTTTCTGTTGTCACAATGGTGACGTCATTAGCGATATTTCTAGGAGTCCGTTGACGAAAATTTTGCAAAATAAGGGGGATTAGACTCCACCTTAGATGTGCCTCTGCTGCTATTTAGTAAAAAAGTGTCCAACGGTTGATTTGATTTCACCTTTTTAAATAAATATGGTGGCACAACAAAGTCTGGAGAGGTTTGGGGCCTAATAAACACATGTTAACCTACAATTTCATGCTGACTCCGAACGGCAAAACTAGAAGGCTCTTTTCATGGTAGTGTATTTACTTTCGGAGGATTTTGGCAGCCCCTCGCGATAGACGAAGGGTTGGGACATCCAGTCTTGGTAATCACTGATTTTTACTAGAGATTAATCAGCTCTCCAAGGGAGGTTCAACTAAAGACCCTTATGGTAGCATAAGGTTCTTTAGTTGAAATTTCGTTGTTAAAGGCTCACACGATGAAGATACTATTCGTTGTAACGAATGTAAGGCAGTTTCCCTTAATTTTCAGCTGCGGAAAGAAGATTGTGATGTTAACAATTGACAAGTGGGCATAAGTCAATGGTTATAGTGTTTACTTAACAATCTAAGAGCTCAACGAGTAAAATGGGAGCATTTATCTGCTTTGACTTTTCTTCATTCAGAGGATGTAGTTTAACTTCATGCACACGTTAGGAATATCTTCAAGGACAGTATTTTAATAACTTTCGAGGCCATTTGGCTAGTAGAATGTTTTGGTGTCCTGTACTTTATTTCTCAGCTGGTAGTCGAGTTAAATAGTCAAAGATTGCAATAAAGAGCAAAGGAATCAACACGCTTCCCTGATGAACACCTACTGTTGGTGTAAGTGTATGGCCTTAGTTTCCATCCGACGCCAAAGGTGAAGCTACTGTCACTGGTCGGTGACTTGGTTAGCGACTTTTTCATTAATTTTGCCTTCAGTATTGAAGGCTAGCTACACTTAACAGGTGCATTGCCTCTCTGGACTGTTTAATTTAAAGAAAGACTAAGTAAGTCTAAAACCATATCTGGTAAATTTTATAGTAGGTAAAGGTAAAACTATCTAAAAAAAACATTTTAACTTTGTCAAAACAAGCGTCATTCTTTCGTTGGTACCGATTCGTGGCAACTGCGATTTAAAGTGCTTCAGTTGCATTATAGCTTAACACGTCACTGATCTTTCATACATGTCCGTGAGCATCCGTACATAGACCTTGTAACGAAGCGTTCATGCTACCTCTTACCTTTGATACTTTCCTGCTATCTAGTACTTTTAATACCATAGTGTTAGTCAGGAGTCGACAGCACTGAATAACGAATGTACAACGTATCATCGCCACACCACCCACACAACAGCAATATGAATGCATTAGACATTAGAGTGTTTACTCGCAGAGTATAACTCACACATGGTTCCTTCCGAAATATTTACATAGGCAACCTGAATTTCGTGAAAAAGGATGAACCCACCGCCGTTAACTTATAGTAAGCAGAAATATTTTAATTACATTTTATTGTTGCCGACTGAAAACCGTCCGACCATTGCGTACTATAGGATTTCCGTAAGGAAATCCTCAGTTCGCAGCTTCTTAACATCCTCCGTTCCACCAGGGGCCGTACATAAACCTGCCGATCCACCAGAACTATTGCCTGCTGTTTTCCGTGCCACCAGGGGCCGTAAATAATCCAACCGATCCACCTGAGCTATTGCCTGTTGTTTTCCGTGCCACCAGGGGCCGTAAATAATCCTACCGATCCACCAGAGCTTGCCTGCTGTTTTTCCGTGCCACCAGGGGCCGTAAATAATCCAACCGATCCACCAGAACTATTGCCTGCTGTTTTCCGTGCCACCAGGGGCCGTAAATAGTCCAACCGACCCACCTGAGCTATTGCCTGCTGTTTTCCGTGCCACCAGGGGCCGTAAATAAGCCTGCCGATCCACCAGAGCTATTGCCTGCTGTTTCTCCGTGCAACCAAGGGGCCATAAATATACCAGATTTTCTCTATTTGTTTCAGGTCAAGGCGTTATCAACGATAAGACACCTAACCGTAAGTCTTGATGACCGAGGACCAACCGTACGGACTGTACGGTGTACGGCACCGTAGCTAGGTACTAAGATCTAAGGCCCATATTGTTCATCAGATAGCCTTTTTATTTTCCGCAGACAGCTACCCAATACCCGCTCAATGATCTTCAAAGTGTGGGACATTGGTCGAACGGTAGTTGTCGCAATTTCCTTTTGTACATTAGTAGAAAGTAACTTTCTCTCTATTGTTTAGAGTACCACCGATGTCTCTCCCATCTTTTTCCAAAACTCATATGGTATCTCGTCCAGACCGGCACCATTGCCTTTTTTGGAGTTCTTCACTGCCTCTTTTACTTCTTAGAATGCAATGTCGTGTATTTCTGACAGGTTAGGTGCAGTTTGAAAGTGCTCTTGAGGAAACTGTTCTTGAAACAAAAATTTCTTCCAACTTCCCGATACATTCTCTCCGATACATTTCATAGCTTAAATTTTGTAAGTTGTCAGGGATAGAGTTATCCTTAGAGTATTCAGCTCTGTTGAACAGTTTAATGCATTCTTTCCCGCGTGGTACAAGCCCTAAGGTCCAACACAAATAGGTTTCACTTTTCCTCTTATTACCACAAGAGAACAGGAAGTGGAGAGTGGTTTGTTGAGGGCTGCGGTATGCTCACTAACTTCGTTTTCAAAGCCATGTTTATTTGTATCTTTATCTGTATTGTTGCCATTGTACTGGTTGCTGAAGGCTAGCTGATTTATAGCTTCATCATTTAGATTTTAGATAAATAGAATACGTCCACGGCCACAGAATGGGTGACCCTTAGAGACCATCCGATTAGAGATAGGCATCTTCAAAACCCAAGGACATCAGAGCAGGGGTATACACCATTAGAAATATTTTCAAGCATTTACTCCTCATTGCTATGAAACAAAAACCAGGTGTTCATTTTGGACTTAAGACTCTTTAACGCATTTCTTACACCACACTTACCTACATCAATCTGACATTATTTTTTTAATTACTGTAATTTATCTCGTTATTAAAAGCCCACTCCCGGTATATGAGATACACTCACAATACCCAATCTCCCAACCAAGCGTATTCCCCGGTAGCAATTAAACTACGAAAATCTTGTTTCCATTCGTCTCCAACAGCTTAATTAGGTGTCTAATTTCTATCCCCAGTCACTCTACTTGTTGTCTACCACAACAAAACTCCAAACCCCTTTATCCTCTCCACACCAGCAGGGATGGCTTCAAAACAGAAACAAAAAAGAAAAAAGTATCAACTCTTTTGAAAAATTGTTTATCGTTTGTTACATCAGATTTGACATTTGGAGGAATAAATCCACAGCGCAGACACCACAGCCTCCATCACTCCACCCAACATTTATGTTTTTATAAATGTTGAATGATTTCTCATTCCGCGGGCGTGTGTCCCCAAAATGGGATATAAAAGGATTTAACGACACCAAATGACAGTTTAACTGCCACACAAATGTGTAGGAACAAAACAAAAAAAAAAGGAGAAGAAGAAGAAATTATGACAACTACCCAAAGCTGTCAAGTATCTCTCCAAACATCATGTGTTTGTTCACCACCATTGTTATCTGGAACTGGTGGTGCACTCTTTTCAGCACTTTTTCTTCAGAATTGTGTGGGTTTTGTATTTTCTTATAGTCTCGCATATGATTTATTAAAATGGATACAAAATTTGGATTAAAGTGGCGTGTAAATGCTGTGAAAGGAGCACTTTGATTTACGCACTTCGAGCAGGCAAATGGGGGGCAGGCCAGCCGACACATCTCTCATATTCTGTATCATCGTCGTTGGTGTCGTTGTCGTCGTCCACCATACACTCTAGTTCGACTCCGATTCAGGGAATTATGAATTATTATTAGAGGCTCGAAGGGGGATTGAGGCAAAATTTATTTAGAATATTTCCTAAGCAGATTTGGTCGGTGTTGGAGTCTATTTCGGGAGAATTATTATCGATGATGGATGGGGCTAAACCGGCAGCCGTTGCTTCTTCTTCATCTTCTTGTCTTGTGCCTGCAAGAACTGTTGCATATGTGATTTAGGAACAACACATAGTGATTTGGTTTGGAAAAATTGTTTTATTTACAAAATTTGATTTGTGGTATTCTGGTATCATGCAGGGTCTGTTACACAACCATAATAGCTTCATAGGCTGTTGAGTATAGAAGATGCTGAAGGTGGTCTTGGTGTTTATTGGTTTAGCAACGTTCTATGACTTATGAAATTAGGTGAGAGGCGATTGCATGCAGGTGAACGTGACTATAGATTTGTATAATTAACAATTAGATGCAGTTGAGCAACTATACAACTACTAGTTTATGAGCTTTTAAAGAAAATTGATTGGCTTAACGGCTTTGAAGGCAAGTTTTATAGTTTATTGTTAATAGCATGGCAAAGTTTCGCTGCTTTGTTGACATGTGGTTTTGCTTGAATGTTTATCGTACTTCACTTCTGCAATTTGCATTCAAATTGTTTGCTTGAAAGATGAGGAGATTATCACATTGTAGCTTTAATTGCTTATAAGTTTCCCATTAAGGTGGTACGGCCGGGCTTACGAGAAATTCAATTCTTATTTGTTCAGAAATTGAAAGAAGCTGTTTTCCTATCAAAGATCGGTACTTTTTTAAGTCTATTTCTCATTTGCTGAATAAAATAAGCAGTCTTGCGTTGAGTTACGCACTACTAAGTTGAGCGGAGGTTTCGACTTATTTGGTGTTTGTAAACAAACGATCCCCTTTTAGCGCTGTAGCTGACGGTCATCATTTCATGATATTTTTAAAATATGCTAGGCGAAACGCGAAACTAATTTATAAAAACTCCTAGGTGTAGTCATAATTTATTAAAGTCCGACTGTAGTGCCGACTAAATTCTGGGTTATACTCGTAGTCCCATCAGGATTGTCGAAATAGCTTCGTCCAAATTGTAGCAATTGTGATAAAATTGTGGTAATTGGGGGTAAAACTGGGGTGATCACAACAGAGTTATGGCTATTTCAACAGAGTTGCCGTAATTGGAACATAATTGCTGTAATCGCAACATAGATGTCATAGTCACAACAGAGGTGCCGGAATCGTAACAGAGTTGAAATAATCAGAACAAAGTTGTAACAAAGTATGGTTCTAATCGCAACAAAATACAAAACCGGGCCAACTGAGCTAACAAGAATCTTTTGATCATGACAAAAAACCTGACAACTCATTAGCGTTTGTTGAAGTATTGTCTCCTATTCGCAACGAATATGTCCTTGTAATAAATGGGGCCAACCTTCGAAATAGTCCCAAAAATACCAAGAGCAATGGAATTGTCGTTATAAAATTTTTAAAACGACAGCTAAATTGACAGCATTCCTATAATCGTGGTAACCACAACATCCTGACAAAATTCTGAACAACGGCACCAACGTTGTGCTTTTTTGCGTTTCTTTTATTTATTCTCTCTAGGGGTCGAATTACCGCATCAATGATCGAGTGAGTGAGTACTATTTCTTTCAAAATTTGCTCTATATTAGACAACCATCGTCTGCTATTAATTTATCGATTTCAATTCGTTCAAATACTGATGAAAGAATTGTCAAATTGTGGTACTAAAGTGCTCGATAACGTGAGAAGTATTGCCAAATCACATAATTAAGTCACGCATTACCTGCCTTCCCACTTGTTCCGATCAGTATACCTCGATTTCTAGTACGCTTTGAGGTAGCGTTTCAAAAAGGATGATTTCAATGCAAACGTCAAGTTTCATTCAGAATTGGACAATTTTCGTAAGTTTTTGTTGGGGTGCTAAATTCCATAGAAACAACAGTTTACCTCCCTTTTTGAAAATGAAACTGATATCCCGCGTGTTATAGCTCTCGATGCGGTAGCCTCATTCAAGTACGCTGCGCTCAACCACAGTGAACATGAAAATGCTTCCAAATCAATGCGCTTAGGACACGTTTGCTGTGTTCAGTATTAGTACCCTCACCAAATAATTTATCAAATACTATCGGCCAAAATGCAGGGGCCTACTGTTAAAGAGAGTTTCAAAACCATAAAAAGTTAAAATGTTAAAATTAATGGGGTTTGTGGTCTAGAATTTTGGAAAAACCGATTTTGTTTTTTCTTTAAAAGTATAGTATCTTAAAACCTTAGTGTTAAAATTTGATGACGAAATTCCGAGTATTTGAGTATCTACAGCCAGCTAGAAGGTCAGGAAGGTTAAAGAATCGGTGAGTCGGGCTCTATTGTTTGCTAGTTGCCGCTGATTGGGTTCGTATACCTGTCTTACACTAATGTATAAATTTAACGGGACATATTTTAGTTTTAAGAAGTATATTGGTTAGTTGAACGTGGTCCACAGCGATATTAATAGCGAATGTTAAATTTAATTGAATAATATAGGAATATTCTTGAAACTTTGAACTGAAACTACTTTTTTGTCTTGTGGGTGCAAAAAAAAAAACTACTCGACCGATTGCACAGTGGTTCCACTCTCGAACAAAGGCGGCCATAATTACTTACTCACTTGTTAACATCTAAAAACTATTTTTTCTAATATGATTTGGGCTCTCTGATTACGAAACTGCCATCAGTTTTGATGCATCTCAATGTTTTGAGATAAGTGCTGCAATGAACCATTACAAATTCACCCCCATATATCAACTATACGACACAACCAAATCAACCTAATCATACGATGCCCGATAGCCCGTCCATCCGCTGATGCGCAAAAGAAGTGGACTCAGCCAAAACACAAAATTGTTGCTGTACAAGCAGCTAATACGACCCGTGATCACCTACTGCTTCCCCGTCTGGTTTACAAAATCCGAGACTAGAATGCAAAAACTGGCTGTATTCCAGGGGAAGGTTCTGCGCATATGCACAGGGCTTGGCTACGATCCGATACGCAGGAAAAACGTCAGCAATAGAAAGCTCTATGAAGAAGCAAGGGTCATCCTCATAGACAAATACTTGGTGCAATCTGGAAGACGCCTACTGGAAAACCTGGCCAACTATCCGAACCCCTTAGTAAGAAGGATAGCAGAAGAAAACCGACACCCGGATCCGAGATACATCGATGCGATGACACTAATGGAAGATGACACATTCAACAACGATGAGGCAAAGGCCTTCTACGCTGAGGCAGCGTTAACCCACCAACGTGGCTAGCTGCTCCATCACCACATCACCCCCCCTACTCCCCCTCCTACACCACCGTCCTCCGCCATCCTTAACCACAACTAACCCCAAGGACAACAGGAGCTGAACACTCCTACAGTTATCAAAAACTAACAATGTATTCTATTCTTTAATAATCATTACCTTAAGTTTTACTCATAATCGAAATACCCGACAATGTATATCGTTAGGCCCCTAATGTGCCAACACAGCAAAAATTTACCATTATGTAATTAAGTATAGTATAATTAAATATCAATTGTAAATATCCTTTTGTTCAATAAAAATCGTTAAATCGTTAAAATGAAAAGTCAGTCCGCGCCGACCGTGGCAAGTGAGCGGTCATCTAGGAAAGGTTAAGGTGAGCATAATAGTGTCCACCGCTATCTCGGTGTGAGTTTAGTGTCCAACGCTTTCTCGTTGTGAATTTAGTGGCTCCTGCTATCTCAGAGCAACCATTAACTCCCTCTTCCTAGTATCATTATATGATCTACGATCTACCCTACTAAGAGAGAGATACCAAGAACCCAGCGTTAACCCAAATCCGAGCCCAGGAACTGGAAGCCCAGGACAGGAAACCTTACTCCGAGTGTCCCGAAAACCAAACAACACGTAATCCAGGATAGGAGACCATCATTCGATTGGCCCGAAGATCCATACAAGAACCTGGGGGTCAATTCCCGATCTGTGAAGCTGTGAAGTGAAAACATATATCACAGCTTCACCGAAAATTCGATTCTCGATTAGTGAAAATCCAACCTCAAATGTCAATTTTTTTTCATATGATAAATTTCTTTTCATTGCCGTATGAGTCGGTGAAAAATTCAATTATGAAAAATGGCCGCAAAACTCAAACGATGAAAAATCCAATTGAAATCCAATTGAAATGAGAGAGAAAATGAGAGAAAACTGTCAGAATTTATCATTTAGAACGTTTTAGTACTTTTTAGATCCGGAATCGCTTAGAGTGGGTTCGTGAAGTGATAAAATGAAAAAACTGTATGAAAACTGAAATGATATTTTTTTTTTCACTTCACAGCTTCACAGATCGGGAATTGACCCCCTGGTCGTGAATCCCGAACTAGACCACACCCAGCCGAACTCCAAGTGAAACTCCCCTCACCCGAAAAGGCGTACTTGGAATCTACCCATATCGAAAGAGACGTTAAAATAGACACTTGAATTAAAGTTATAAAATCATTAAATGAAATCTTAAACTATTGTACAAAATATTATAAGAAAGTTATAATTTTGAATATCGGAAATAAAACTAACTTCATTAAACTAAAGTTTTGCTGCTTCTTTAGAAGACCTTGGATCCGCTGAGCCTACCTCAGCCTTTGATAAAAAGCTTGCTCACAATGCGGTAAAAGGGTTCAAAGTCTGTTTACTTCAGTTTAGGTATTGGGACTAGAAAAAATCCTGTAAAAGGTATATTTTCAACATTTATCGAAATATAATTTATTTATTCTAAATATGTTTACATAACATATTACAGTATACTCGTACTATGTTGGTACTTAAATATTTTTCAAAAACTAACTATAAAACATAGGGACCTAGAGATCTATCAATGTTGTTTTCTTTTCCTTAGACCTTACATTATTTTAGCGTCAAAACTGTTAAACCATTTTGAGTCAAACAAATGTATCGACACGTATTATTGTAGGAAATTAGATTTCCATCAAAAAAGGTCATTTTGAAAATTTTTGTCAGGCAAACCGTAACGTACTTCCTACAAAAGGTATTCACGATTAAAGTTGAAAAAAATAATAAATTCCTAAGGTCGCTTAAAAACTAATGAAAAATCAATCTGCAAGTTTCTGCAGCTGATTGAACGTGCACTAGATAGTCGATTTAATAAACGTTCGGGCTATATATAACTTTTTGAGGGCGTTGCGGGCGTAACACTTAAAAGTTTAAGGCAAATAACATTAAGCCTTTCTATTTTTTCTATCTAGGCCCAATCTATAATTGAGTCAATCACTGACTTTAAAAACAAAAATAGTGGAGGTTTTAACTTCCAATAATATATCAACAGCAAAAAAACAGCTCCACAAAAGGATAAAAAAACGTCAAAGCCAACAAATGAAGCCTTACTAACACTTGGAGCACTAAAATTCAAATGTCATGTGTTTGCAATGTTATCTTATAACTTCAAAAATAAATAGTTAACGACATTTTGGTTTTCATTTATTATGACTTTAGGATGTTCTCAACTTATTTAAATGGTTTTTTATTATTACCGTTGCAATGAATTTTTTTGAATTTTGGCCTAAGGTGGAACCACTGTAGATTGGTCTGAAATTTTGATGTTATTCTATCGCAGGAACTAAAGCAAATAGTATCCGTTTAGTATTTATATTTTTTTTTTAATTACAAAAGATTAAAAAACCGGTTGTTTTCCAGTTTGTACTTTTAACTGTCAGCCATTTTGTAATGTTTCTTATTTCTAGTTACTTTAGTTACTAGTTTTAATTCAGATCAGAGGGAGAAATGAATCAACTCACACCAGTGAACAAAATTTATTTTAGAGACGAAGATCTAAGGTCCATTGCTAAAGTTAAACAAATAAGTAGTAAGTAATAAAATATGCTTAAACAAATTTCAAAGCATAACACATAATGATCATACACAAATCTTATTTTTAAATTATTTAAATTATAGGTCACTAGAACCTTCTTGATTGGCGATAGACGATTGCACGGAAATCGTCCATAAATTTACGGGGTCGGGAGACCAGTTTTGTGCCCCTGCCCAGTTCGAATCCTTATAAGAAATAATCCCATAGCCTTCTTAGAAGCTCAAAAACTATTTGCCAAAACAAATTCATTTGAAAAGGGTATTGAAGTGGGTATTTCGGTCTTTTGAAATTGGCTCGTCCTATAGCAACTCTTTTTTTCCAAAAGCACGAAAAAAAATTAAAAATTATCCAACCAAATAGCTTGTGACTAAGAATAAGTATAGATATCGGTAGCCCAGACCGTTTGGCATTCCTTATTATAAGACTAGCAGGCCCGCCCGACGCGGCGGCGTAGCTCGCGTCCTACGGTGATCAACTGTATAGCTTTAAAAAATAGCACCATCTATTAGATGCAATAAGTTTGTGATTTAGGCATTGGACATAATGTAGCATACCATTCTATTGATGAAAGAATTTCTGAAATCAGAACGGTAGTTTTTGAGTTTCCTATCGGAAAAAGAGGATCCAATTTCTGTGATAGTCGGGGATATTCAAACATCCTACTGTTGAAAGAATTTTCGAAATCAGCAACGTAGTTGTTACGTTCCGTTCCCGTGAACATGGGAGCATGCTTATAAAACACATATAGAGTATGTTCTTTCTCAGACTGTAGACTGTTTCTGAACCGAATTTCATTCAAATCGGTTCAGTAGTATTGAGCCTACTCAATACAAATAAAAGTACAGTCAAAAAATTATTTCCTCTCAGCTTCAGATGGCTGGGCTAAGCTCACTTTTGCGTAAAATGCTACATTAAGTATTTAAAGTGCTTATACTGCTCGAAAATAAGGAAATAATGACCATTTTAGAGTTGTTCGAGTTACATTAACGCGTAATATGAGAGGTCTACGCCGCCGACCCCGCGCCACATTTTCGTACATTTGCTGTTGTCGTGACGACAGAAATCTTGTCAACTGCGATTCTGTCACAACCACTTTGGTTTGGAAGAATCTTCAAAATTGGGTCGTAGTTTTCTCCAAAAATACGAAGCTCAGTGGTCTCGACACACCTCTCACCTCCTATTCCTGTTTTCTTGCTTTTGTTTCTTTTAATCAGAATGGGTCCACTTTCCGATCCTAAGCATACCAACAGTAAATGCGTTAATTTTCCTGCCTGCCGATGCCGACTATTGTAAGAATAACTAAAAAAATTCGTAGAATTTGTGAAGTTTAACGCCAAATACCTATTTTTTTTTTGTGTTTTTATTATCTTTTTGATAGTAGGATCTAAATGCTCTGATAGAATAACATAAAATTTTTAGCGACATCTGTCACCCTCTTTATAAACGCAAAAGAGTCTATAACACACTTTTGGAAATCACAAAAGATGAAAAATAAACTAGAAAACTCCCACCAATTTTCACCTACCTACCTTCACCTAATGTCCTAATTGCTTTACAAAAGGACCTTTCATTGACCGCACGAGCAACGAAAAGGGTGAAAACCAGTTCAAAAGAAAACGAAACACAAATTTTCCAATTCGTTGCTCCTATTCATTTGTCAAAAAAGAAAGGAAAACCTTTGTGGTCAATAAATCTTGTTACCAAGCGATTGATTTTTACTCCTGATTGACCCACAAACAAAAAAAAGGGACACACAATTTCGGCGCGTGAAAAAGGACAGCCAAATTGAATTTCCCTAATCCGATGTGGTAGGGTAGGGTCCAAATCAAAGAGAATCCCATTAAAATTCCACCCGCTGCAGTACATTCTCTCCTAATTTGCAGGACAAAACAAATCAAAGGGACGCATCCACACACACAAACACACACGGAACTCAAAACAAGATAAAATTCCAATTTCATATGAAACCACGTGTGGAAAGAAAAATAGGACACTTAATATAACCAGAGATAAAGAGAAAACATTTCATAGACAGAAAAAAAAAATTACAAAACAAAGGGACAACCGAGGAGAAAGAGGTACTTAAAAGTACACCTACCAGTGGGACAACTTTTGCCATTTATTGCACATGCCAGACTATAAAACTTCCACAAAGCAGGACGATCCAGGACAATAAAAGTGCCGCTGTTGCTACTCTGCTGATAGTGCGAGCCGCCCTGCTGCTGCCACACTGAGTCGCCATCGTCCCAGTCCTTGGCAATATGAAAAATGACCAACGATTTAAGTGTAGCAAAAATTAAATCATAAAAATCATTTAGGCCGCTGCTCCAGTAATTTTAGTAATAGTCCTTTATCACTATTGGTTTGACTCCGAAGTGGGGAGGAAGCGAGTGAGTAGGATGAAAGCGAGGGCGAGGGTGACACTGACATGGCCACATCCTCTAACCTAGATTTGTGAATGTCATATCCGTCTCCTCCATAACACCCCATCTCCATGATTCATGATGCCCCATAAAAGTGTGTCCTGTCGGAAATATTCCACAGCAAATGGCACACAATGAACGAGATTTGTTCAAAAGGATAAGCACTGTGCTGTGCGCTATGACTGTGACTATGACTATGACTCTATGACTATGGGGTGGATCAAATAAAAGAAAAACACAAATTCATTTTACACCTCATCGAGAAGGAAGTGAAGGAGAACAATGGAAGTACCAGGATCCGGTGTAAATGATTGTTACTAACAGAAATAGGAGATGATGACAGTTGGTCATTTAATGTCTTACTTTTGTTACGCTGCTCTTTGGTCGTTCGGGCAGGATATTAACAACTAATTGTTGTGTGGGTGAGTCTTGTCTTTATAGAAGTAAGGAACAAATTTGAAAGGCAATGTACTTTGAATGCCTCGAACATGAACATTTAGGGAGCAATTACTATGGTCTTTCTGGTAGTCAAGGATTATTGAGGTATTTAAGAGGTTTTGTTTGACTTGCTATTAAGAAACAAACTTGAAAGATATTTTACGCTGGGCTTATAGAGACTGTTACAAATTTAGAACGAATGGATAAATTTTTTTGACTTTTTTATGTTCAGAGAAACTAAAATGCATTTACGATTGAATGAAAGGCAATTCAGTGAGTTGACATTTGAATTGCAAAATACAACAAAGACGATAAAGACGAACATATATTTCAATTCTTGAATTCTACCAAAGACTTTCTTAAATTTAAGCTACGACTATCTCCAACAGAATTATACGGGAATTGGGGTACAACAAGGAAGTCTTTTTGGGCCGGTTGTATTTTTTTTATTAGCAGATGTTTACTCATTATTGGAAGGGGTCATATTGTCACGAAGACCATTGAATAGAAGCTGCTCTTAGTTCATCATACAAAGATATACAATTTTGGCTTCGACCGGGGTTCGAACCTCAGTCAAGAAATTTCGGAGCAAATTTTGAAAAAAGGTGGAGTAAATGCAGAATTTCCGGAGTAGATTTGGAACTAAGAGAAAATCTTTACGTTCATCTAATAGCTTCTTTTCACATAATAGGTTACTTCGACACTGACAGCTGCTTCCCGTTATGAACTTATGATAGAAAGTCAGTATCATACGCATACCTCCGCGGAACGAAATAAGTCGCTCTATGGTTGAACAAAGTTGGGAAATTAATTCCAAAGTTAATATGCTGCTTGCTCAAACGGTGCTTTTTTTGAAAGTAGTTTTGGTTCAAGTGAAGCACCTAACGCACCGTTGCTAGTAAGCAAGATTGTGGATTCTATCTTACAACTCCCGAGGTGCCGTGCGTTGTACGGTCTGCATAGACTGGCTGATATAGCTGAGAGTGTTAGATTCAATCCGCGAACACGTTTGATACTGACATGTTAAGAACGTTAAGAACTCGACCACGTCATCGGTCCCAACGCTCGGGTTCAATGACTCTCCGTATGTCAGCTCCATCGACAAAGCCAATATGCTGGCAGCTCAATTAGCTGCCAACTCGACACTTCCTCATAGCATATTGGCTCCACCTGAGCTCGAGTCTGCAAATTCTTTGATGAAGCAGATATTTTTTCGAATTCGCTCGGTTGCAAGAGTCCTCAAAGATCTCAACATACATAAATCCGCTTATAAAGATGGTATCCCCGCCGTTATTCTGAAGAGATGTTCTTCTACGCTGGCAAAACCACTGCGTAAACTTTTCCATCTTTCCTATTCTGCTGGGATTTTTCCGAGCAGATGGAAAACTGCATTTGTCCAGCCGGTCCCTAAAAAAGGCGAATCTTCCTCCCCTTCCAATTACCGTCCAATTGCTATTACGTCCCTTCTTTCCAAGGTCATGGAAACGTTGATAAACCGTCAACTTATGAAATATGTTGAAGAACGAAAGCTTCTTAATGACCGTCAGTACAGCTTTCGTAGCAAACGGTCCAGTTGATGGCATATCTCACCGAAAAGTGGAACCAATCTTTACATTGTTTTGGAGAAAGTAAGATTAATGCGCTTGATATTTCTAAAGCATTTGATAGAGTTTGGCATCTGGCTCTTTTATCGAAAATGCGTGCTTTTGGTATCGATGAGTCTCTTCTTCGTTGGATTAGAAACTACCTTTCCGACCGTTCAATACAAGTTGTATTGGATGGCTTCAAGTCTGATACCCACTTCATAAATGCTGGTGTGCCCCAGGGCTCCGTTTTGTCTCCGACTCTCTTCCTCATTTTCATAAATGACCTCTTGTCTGAAACTTCTAATCCGCTTAACTGTTTTGCTGACGACTCGACACTCAGCATTTCATATTCGTTTCCAAATTCACGTCCCTGCTCTTCGGATGTGGAACTGGAACGGTTGCATATGATAAGCTCATTAAATTCTGACCTTGACAGCATTGTTACATGGGGTAATAAAAACCGAGTAGAATTCAAAGCTTCGAAAACTCAATGCTGTCTCTTGTCGTTGAAGCTTAACATTCCCATTGCCATTATCCATGAATGTTGAATGGTACTTGCATCCAAGAAACCGAAAAGCTGTCAATACTTGGTATGTGTGTAAACGATGATCTTCGTTGGAATGACAACATATTTGAAGTCGCCAAAAACGCTAAACGCCAAAAAAAAAAAAAAAAAAATAGACTAAGAAGGCCACTGCACTGGTTCAAGAAGTACAAGAATTCGAAAACCATTCAAGCCCGTTTCAACTTTCGCGAGAAACTGGCAAGTCAAGAGAATTAGTCATCCATGAAAAGCATCATCTCACTTAAATGTTCGAATTTGGCACAAAATTGTGAATCCTTGGAATATGCTAGGCCCTGAGACTCCTCGAGTTTTGTTGCACCCCCTATTGCTTTTTTCTTTTACTCATTTATAACACTAATTTCAAATCCATGGTTGTCTTGAGTTTAGGTACCCAAATATTTTTATGTGGAAAAAGTAGAGAAAATATAGAAAAAATCGGAGTTTCGGAGTAGATTTTGTTTTTTCTTCAAAAGTGGAGCAAATTTGCTGCGATCGGAGCAAGGTCTCAACGCTGCGCTGGCTACGATTTTTTCCGAAAACGTTATTCCGAGATCGGGGTACCACAAAGTAGTGACCTTAGACCATTTCCGTTTGTGCTTTTTTTGGCTAAGCCGGATGCTTCAGCGAAATTGAATTAATCATTGTAAGGATCACATTATCACAACTACCACCATTTTTTTAGGAAAAAACGATTCATTCATTATCAAAGTATTTAGGATCATACTGTTAGAAAAATTCTCACAGATAGCGAACCAGCTTACATGCTATACTTGAGTGTAAAACTTGCGGTTCAGACAAAAGAAATAGCTTCAACATCTACACCAGTCATCAACATCAACAAAGACGAGAAAGTGGTGTCCGTATCCTAATGGTCTGCCTGTTACGTGTTGGGCTGGAAGTTCTAGTCACATCAGACACATTAATTTGTTTTGTCTACGGGTATCGCGAGGTATTGGGAATTCCGGTGAGAATACGCTTTCTCACTTAGCCATTCTGCACAGAATTGTAGGTCCTTGAAATATGGTAAAGCATAAGGCTTCCATCGATTTGTTTCACCACCTTATTTTTTTATTTAGAATAATTCGCCACTCAAATAACAATTTTGGAATCACCGACGCAACGCTTGGAATAGGTCTACCACCTATTCGTATTTTCTTTTCCAAAGTTATCAGAACTTACTTTCTTCTCTAAAACAAACCTTAAAACGAACTAAGCTTAAGGGACACCAAATATTTTTCCCGGAAAGGTAAGTTGCATTAAGTTTTCAACCTATGAACTAAGGACGCAAACTGCGGCGTGATTATCTGACATTCAGAAGGATTTGACGGTGTGAGAACTGATGGCTCGCATACAAGCTATACTCAATACTAGACTTCCAAAAAAATAAATCTGGAGACAAGATTTTTTAGTGAGAAATGCAGGGGCACCGTTAGGGTAAATCCTTAGACCTTTCCTGTTAAGAATATTCACAGCGCTGCAACTGAAGCATATGCGTGGTTTAAAGTTCAATTGAAGAATGCTTTTTATGAATAAATAAGTAAATCATACGGCGCGGCGCCTTCGTTACTCTCAATAAATCCCATGTCAGCCTTTAAATGTCGAAGCAAACCCAAAATGTACATTCACTTTTCCACAGTGAAAATCACAAGGTCGTTTGCTACCGATGATGACAAAAATAAAACGAGTTCTGAACCAAAAATCCTTTCTTCATAAAACATCTTCAAGGGCCACTTGAGAACACTTCCCAAAAATAATCACCCAAAAATACGTTTTCCTTCCGAACAGTGGGACTTCCAAATTCATCTAGCGTGAGAAGTTCACACACCATTATCCTTATGTATCGCATCGCCTCATGAAAACCCTTTCCTATATCATCCATACTCCAATCCAAAAATAAACACTCCATAGGAAAACAAAAACACAAATCATATCTCTTACCGTTTGCAGTGAAAATCCTCACTCTGGTGATTCCCACCTTGTTAACCTATTCCCGGTGGGACACAACCAATTTCCAAGATTCCCACACTCAAGTGAAAAGGACAATTTGTTCGTTTTTCCAATAATAGACGAAGAAAATTTTGTGAAATGAAATTCTCATCATGAAATGGAAACGGATTGTAAAATGACTGGGGGAATCTTCGAGATGAAGGAGAAGATCGACTTCATTAAATGAATGGACTTTGAAATTAATCCCCATGGAACAACTTGGTTGTCCTTGTAAGAAACGTAGATACTTCCTCCTTTGCCTTGGCCTTGAATCAACAAATCGATTGTGTGTTATGAGCAAAAAGGATGCCGACTTAATAATGATGTCGGTACTCTTATTTTTTCTGTTTGCTGTTTGCAAGTAGAGAATGAAACTTAATCGAGATCTTCGGCCTAATGGAGAGATTCTACAGTCGGTTGGTCATGGCTATCAAGGACCGATTCACATGTCAAGTTGAGGCTGGTGGTGAAGTCTATGTCTCTAACCATCCTACCAGCACCGCACCCTGGAAAAACAAATCCATCTACAAATTGGAAATTTATTTCGTCTCTCTCCTTGATAGGGAGGAAGAGACGACAAACAATAAAACAGGAAAAAAGTGGAAAAATTCGGAGATAGTGGTCAGTGATGGTCACTTCAGTCCGACTGGGCGAACGGCGCCCACATAACTTTTTTGTCAGTTTGATTGGCAGTTGATTCGGCAATTAGTGTGCGGGCGACTAACCGCACAATTCAAGAGGGCCCATGAGATGGATATACGTAACGCTTAGAGAGACGTCTGAGCCATTCATGTGAATTGAGAATTGGACACGCGATTGAAGTGTGCGGATGTTTATTGATTACTGTTGACCATACTCCTCGCTATGGTTAGAAGAGTCGGAAAGAAGACATACTATCGATGCTGTAGTCGTAGGACCAGACTTTAAGAATACCATATCAATTAATTAAGCAAATGATAGTGTGATTAAAATTGCATGAGTGTGTGTGCTTGTGGTGTGGGCCATTCCATGTATTCTGTCTAGGGACACATTATTGGCGACCAGTGGCGCCGGCTTGCTCTTATCGAAATTATCGTTTTGCCTTAAGTTGATTAGAGTTGCGACTATCGGATAAGATTGTTTTCATTGACCATTGGATGGGATTGGGTTTACTCAATCCAAATAGGGGATAAGAGGTACAAGGACATTAGTGCTGGTCGGGGAGAAATAAGAGTTTGTTTTTCTTTAGCAAACTAATGGAAATCATTTCTAATTAAAAGGTTTTTATTTGTTTCCATTGACCTGAAGCGGTAGCGGATTTATGAGAAAAGACAGCTACAGTAAAAAAAAACGTTTTGGAAAAATTTATCATAATAACAAATATTTTTTTCCCATTGAAACTGGCAACAAAATAGAATCATAAAATGCGTTCGTGGAACAAAACAATCACCGGTGCACTAACCTTTAAAAACTTTATCGATGAATCTAAAAGAAACAAGGGTTTAAAGTAATTGGACAAAGGCAATGGTTGCGGACAGAAGCGAAATTTTCAAAATAAAAGCAGTGTTACTTTGAAATTGACCATAAAAACCCTTTATACCTGAATCCGTTAAGTGCTTTTGGTGTCGGGGACAACATAACCTTCGACGATTATACTCGTACCATCAACTCCGACAGCTCCAATAGTGCGGATCTGGTAAATGAACACTACTAGTAGTTTAAAGGCCATTACAAAAAAAATTTATCAATTGTTGATGGTGCTCATAAAAAAAAACCAAAAAGCTCGTAATGGATAGCATGTCCGCTTATGAGATGTTCGAGTTTCCAAACACATAAACGTGTTTTTTCTCCTCATTAGCGAAAAGCCGTTAATCCGTAGAAATGTTGCCACGAAAGCTGCCTTCTTATTTAGCTTTTCAAAATCAGCAAAAATATGTCGCTTCCATTTTTTCACAAGGGCACGGGTTTGGTTGAAAGAAATTTGCTCTGACCCCAGTAACTCCCTATCTGTTCATTTATTTGTAGTTTACATTGTCTCAAGGAAGACAATTTAGAGCAAAGGGTATAAATTGGTGTTCTATTTGATTAATACGATGTTTATGAATTTCATATAGGGGAGAGCAAACTTGAGATGCGTATTCGAGATGATAGCGAACATAGCAGTTATATAAAGATAATGCAACAAAAAGGTCATTTAATTCTTTTGCTTGCCTTTATATGAAACCTAGCATAGAGTTTGCTTTCATTAAAGTTGAGTTTATGTGCTCACTTAGTTCTAGGTTCATATTGAAATAAAAACCGAGGTCACGAATTGCACATTACTTACTTACTTAGGTGGGCATTACAGTTCGGGGTGAACCTGGGCCTCAACCAACATCCTTCTATAACGATTTCGATTTCGGGCGAGCTCTCTCCAGTTTCGCATTCCAAGTCGGTTGAGGTCTTTATCCACTTGATTGCGCCACCTAAGACGAGGTCTTCCCCTTCCGCGATTTCCCTGCAATGTGCTTTCGAACACCCGACGAGCCGGAGCGTTTGGGTCCATCCGCTCTACATGGCCCAACCATCGAAGCCTCGCGATGCGTACTCTTCTGGCTATGCCCATGTCGCGGTACAGCTCATACAGCTCGTTGTTGTATCTTCTTCTCCACACATTGTCTTCGCATACGGGACCAAAGATCATTCGGAGAATTTTTCTTTCGAAACGACCAAGGGTTTCCTCATCCGCTTTCGATAAGGTCCATGCTTCCGCGCCGTACAGCAGAACTGGGATGATCAAGGTCTTATATACAAGGTTACCTTGGTTTTTCTGGAGAGGGTTTTGTTTCTCAATTGCCTTCTTAACCCAAAGAAGCAACGGTTGGCAAGAGTTATTCTCCGTTTGATCTCCGCACTGATGTTGTTGTCCGTGTCTACAGCGGATCCTAGGTAGACGAAGTCTTGTACTACCTCGAAGTTATGTCTGTCTATTGTGACGTTTTGTCCAATTCGTCGATGTTCTTTGTCCTTGTTTGATGACAGCATATACTTCGTTTTGCCCTCATTAACCATCAAACCCATTTTTGCCGCTTCTGTTTCAATACTCGCAAAAGCACCTATGACATCACGCTTTTTTCTTCCCATTACGTCAATATCGTCTGCATAGGCGAGTAATTGCACAGACTTTTGAAAGATTGTTCCTCTGGTGTTGACGTTTGAGTTTCTTACAATCTGTTCAAGTATGATGTTGAAGAAATCGCATGACAGTTTGTCGCCTTGCTTTAAACCTTTTTCGACATCAAAAGTCTCGGTGAGTTCTTTACCGACCTTGACGGAGCAGCGTGAATTCTCCAAAGTCATCCTGCATAGTCGTACGAGTTTTGCAGGGATGCCGAAACTAGACATGGCTCTGTACAGCTCGTCTCTGTAAATGCTGTCATACGCGGCCTTGAAATCGATAAAGAGATGGTGAATGTCGATATTATGTTCTCGGGTTTTTTCCAAGACCGTAATGTGAAAATTTGGTCTATTGTGGACTTCTCTGGTCTAAAACCACATTGATAAGGACCTATCAAGTTGTTGACGTGGGGTTTCAGACGTTCACATATTACAGCAGACAAGATCTTATAAGCGACGTTAAGGAGGCTTATTCCTCTATAATTGGCGCAATTGTGAGGGTCTCCCTTCTTTAGGATCGGGCATACGATACTGAGGTTACATTCATCGGGCATGCTTTCTTCCGACCATATCATGCAGATCAGCTGGTGCATGCTCCATTCCAACTGATCTCCAGCTGCCTTTAAAAGTTCGGCATCAGTTCCATCTGCACCTGTATAGTCTTATTTGATTTAAGTTTGCATATGGCAAGCTTAACCTCTTCTAGGTCGGGAGGACGGCATTCTTGATCATCGTCCAAGCTGAATGGGGCAATCTGCCTGACAGCGGAATTTGTGTCCTCATCGCCATTAAGCAGTCTGCAAAAGTGATCTTTCCAGATCCTCAGTAGCGACTGTGACTCTACAACTATGTTTCCCTGCTGGTCTTTACAGGCTTGAGTTCGGGGTTGCCAGGGTGGCTAGCAGGATCTTTTTAACTTTTGGTAGACTTCCGAATATCGCTCATGTCATGGCACCTCTCTATTTCCTCAAACGAGCGCTTCTCATGCTGCTTCTTTTTCTTTTTGAGAAGTCGGTGTTCTTCCCTTCTTCTCTCCTTGTAAAT
The DNA here is from genome assembly GCA_949752695.1 of Melanostoma scalare. Taxonomy (NCBI): domain Eukaryota; kingdom Metazoa; phylum Arthropoda; class Insecta; order Diptera; family Syrphidae; genus Melanostoma; species Melanostoma scalare. Next base: position 272,123,112 of record OX456984.1, on the reverse strand, counting down.
CTCGTTATACTGATCGTAAGCAGCCCTTGTTCGTGTTTGCATAAGCATTTGTCGTGCTCTTTGTTTGGCTGTATTTGCCTGCCTGCATTCTTCATCAAACCATGGGTTTCGTTTTGGTGGCCGAGTGAAACCCAGAACCTCAGAGGCAGCGGATCTGATGGCTTCTTGGTATTGCCGCCACTGGTCTTCAATGCTTAATGCTGACGGCATGGGATTCAAGGATAATTGAAGGGAAAGGCAATTCGGTAGTGGTCCGAGTCAAAGTTGGCCCCTCGGAAAGTTCGGACATCTAACACACTGAAAGAGTGCCTTGCGTCGATCGCAACATGGTCTTGGTCAATTTGGTTGACGGTTGATTGATCTGGGGATCGTCATGTACCTTTATGAATTTTTTTACAACAAGATTTAGCCCCGCAGCAAAATCGATTAGCCTCAGTCCGTTTTCGGAGGTTTTGTCATGGAGGCTATGCTTACCGATTGTGTTTCCAAAGATGTCCTCCTTCCCTAGCTTTGCGTTAAAATCGCCAAGAACGATTTTCACGTCGTGTCTAGGGCACTGCTCAAACGTTTCTTCGAGGAGCTCGTAGAATTGCACATTGCATAATGATAAATCAGACATTAATTACACAGCTTTACTAGTTTCCCCTTTTTCCAGAAAGTGAAAACTGAAACATTTGAAAATGTTCATATCGTCTGCGTAAATCAGAATTTTACTATCCGAAATGCACGAATCAAAGTCATTGATTGCGAAATGACTGATGAATCCAAGGTGACTTCCTTGTGGTACACCCACCCTAGCATTGAAGGGATTTGAAAGGCTATTAAGAAATTTTGCTTGGTTCGTTATATTTTCTAGGAGAAAATTCCAAAAAATACTGCCTTATGTTTATACAGGGTGCTCCGTAATTCGTGTTACATATTTTGGGATGTGATTCTTGGTCATAGTCTAAGAAAAAAATTCTACAGTAAAGTCCGTTTCTCAACATTGACATCACTTTCAGACAATTTAAAAAGGCTAACTTTGATGTACCCTGGCCTGTGTTCAATTCGATTTCTCTATCAATGCTGTTGGTGGAGACCTAATTTTAGACTTAATTTTTTGTAAAAATAATAATCTTTAAAATATTATGTAAATTGGGTTCCCATAAGCTTAGGGCTGCCAGATTTTCAACTTTAAATGCTGTTCAAATTTTCTTCCCCTAGCAAGGTTTTGATTTTGAGGTGATTTTTTTTTTCAGAAAATGCCTTTGAACACATAGATTTTTTATTTCTTACAGATGAACAAAACAATAACAAAAAAAATTAATAAATAAGTGCACTCAAAAACCATTTTAGTATAGTTGTGTACAAAACGGGTAAATTTCTAGCATTGAGGTTTGTTTGAATAGTAGTTTTTTTGTGTCTTTTATAAAAATCGCTTTGAATGCAAACGAGCGCCAGTTTTTGGATTTCATTGTGGATGTTTGCTCTCGATAGCTCTTGTGTTAATCTTCTTATGGTTGCAGTTCCTCCGTTAGGTCCCATATAAGAATAAAATGTCTACGTATGTATTTTTCTTTCGTAAATGAAGGCATTTCAAAAAGCTCTATAATCAAACTGCAATCGAGACTTATTTTGATAAATTAATGAACAAATTTGTTTTCTTATTCTTTTATACGACTTATTTACCTATTGAACATTCATACCCCAAACTTAAATCTCACTGAAAAGGTGACTTATCCTTAATTAGGATTTTGGTAGCAGGTCAAATACACAAATAAACTTTAACCCTTTTCATCAGGGCACAGTTGTTATAAAAATTATCTTAAAACAATCAATTCTTGGAAAACTACTCCCATTGCAAGCTGTTGCAATAAAAGTCCGTAAAAAACTCATAACTCAAAATTAGATTTCTTACCTGTTTTGTGTTTTTCCAAGTAACTTAAAATGTATGGGGTCTTAAATCCACTTACTAATGATTTTTTTTGTATTATTGTTTTGTTCATCAGTGAAAAATTAAAAATTTCTATGTTTAACAGGCGTTTTCTTAAAAAAATCATCTCAAAGTCAAAACTTTACTTGGGGAAGAAAATTTGAACACCATTTAAAACTGAAAATCTGGCAATCCTAAGCCTAAAAGAGCCCAACTTAAATCTAAGTTAAGTCAAAAGTTAGGTCTCTACCATCAGTATTGACAGAGAAATCGAATTTAGTTGAGAAACGGACTTTACAGAAAATTTTTTATTAGAATTTGACCAAGTATCACATCCCAAAATATGTAACACAAATTACGGAACACCCTGTATAATATAACGTCATCAGAGAGAATGCTTCGAGAAAATCGCATTGTGAATACAGTCGAGCTCACACCCATTGTGGTGTCGGCTGTCGGGAGGTTCGTGGTTCGAGTCCCGACAGAAAACAGAAATGTTTTTCCAAGGGTATCGCTTTTCGCGAGAAATTAGCAAGCCCTCTAATAACCAACTAACTGCCATGAAAAGCGTTTTCTCGATTAGCCGATCGGAATCCCCTTCATTCATTTACAAGGCCCTGTTTATTTTAGTTATTCAGCATTTGGAACGTTTCTGAAAAGGAATAAGGTTTATTACTGTTGATCTCTTTGTTTAAAGCCAAGTTACCGTCTGCCACACAATATTTTTTGTAAAAATGAAAGGCTATCACAAACAACTTGCTCAAAGAGAGTTAAGAGATGCAGGAGATTTTGGACATGGGTCTTTTCACCTTTTTTAAAAACTGGAGTGATAAAGGTTTTTTTCCAAAAGCTTCGGAATACACCTGATTTGATTGAAAGCAGTAAAGGATACCGAAACGCCGCCTTCTTCTTTCAATTGCACCTGATCTTGGGCGAATAGTAAAAACATCAGGGCATGTTTCATGCTTCTTTGGAAATAGAAAACGTTTAACAAGCGTTTCTGTTTGAGTTTTTACTAAACACTTGTACTATTCTCACAACCAATCCTTAAACGTTAAAATTCAGTCAAAATATCTGGCAGCAGTTATTTTTATTTACGACTATTCGATAAATGCTCGCTGGCTGCACTGAAAGTGTGCATTTGTGTGAGAGGAAATTGATCCTGACAACAAGAATTACAGTCAAATCGTGAATATGCTTTTTCGTTGTCCGCTGTTGCTTTTTATAGTTCAAGTTCTGCACTCTACCAATCACGGCAGAAATAGACGGGAATACTATATTGATGTACATATAATAAGGTTAGCGATTTCAAAGCAGCTTATGACAGAGACGAGCCGTACAGATACACGTCTAGTTTTGTCATCCCAGCAAGAATCCGCAAATAGTCGCGGAAAATAACATCAGTGCGGAGACCAAACGGACAATTTCTCTTACAATTCGCTGTAACTTTAGGCTAAGACGGCAATCGAGTAATAAAGTCCTTTTTAGAGTGCTCATTAATTCTGAGTTCTGACCATGAAGACGATAAGCGAAAAATAAGATTCAACAGCGAACCGTTTGCGCTATATATAGCGACATGAGCATGGCCAAAAGAGTACGCGTTGCGAGACTACGATGGCTGGGACTTGTAGAGCGGATGAACATCAAACTCCCATCGGACGGGTTTTTCGAGAAAGCATTCCAAATAATTGCCATTGGCGGAGGAATCCATTAGAAGAGCAACAATTTCTAGAATTTGTAAAGGCTCTTATCAGCGATCAGTCGATATTCTGGCACTTTCTGCATGGGTGTTTGGTCTTCAAATTTCCCTCCAAGGTACTCCATTTCTTCTACTTGTCACATTTGCAGTTTGTCTATGCGTATACGTAGTGACCCACGCAACGGTTCGGGACAGGGGTTAACTGGACAAATCCAAAAGATGCGCTGGGTAACGCCGAAAAGTAGGCCCCAAACATACGTTCCGCACTATTACAACGCATGACTTCTACTGAATTGTGACGGGACAAATCTTTATACTCTCACCACTCAATCGCCTAGAGCTCCACTACTACATCAGCCCACTGAATGGCGAACATTTAAAGAAAGGGAAGTTATAAAGGCTCACCTTGTATGTTGTGGGTGATACCTGATACTAGTTCCAAAGTTTCCGTTCAAAATATTGCCAAATTGAAAATTCTAAACTATAACATCTTTTCAATATCGGATCTGAATTACATGACAGTCTTACGAAAAGTGTCAGACGATTTCCGAACAGCAATTGACCATGAGAGGACTACACTATATTAGCTCTATACTTATGTAAAATATCATAAGCATGTCACTCAACTGAAGAATATCTTTGTAATAAATTACGTAACAATAGCCTTAACTTTATAAACTACAAATGATAAAAGCAGTCTGAAGTAGTATGTACTTGCATATCCACTAAATTACTTCCAATCGGCTTGCCAATCGAGGCCAAGCGGAGGCTGATGAAGCTCCACCATTAGTATTTTGTAGCTTTAAGATCATTGTCAACCCTGAAATCTTAATCGGGATCCAAAAGCAAAATGTTACCTCAACAACTCGAAATATTTTGATCTACGAAGATTTAATCGTGTTTACAATCACCCGAAAAGAAGTGCAGTCTAAATTTTCAGTTGCTTGTCCTTGCCTTTAAATAAGTGCGAACTAAGAAATTAGAGTGTTGATATGGAAAACAATATTCTTCAACGTAACTATAAGCCTGCCAATGTACGCATAATTACTACTTAAAACTCTGCAACGTACTAGAAACCTCCTACTTGTTCACTTTGCTTTTGAAATACGCGTGGAACTCGTATAGATACCCACTAATTTCCCCATCAATTCCATGTAATAACTTCTGTTTCGTTTTCAAAATTCAGACTTTTTCCTCCTTGATCCCTTATAACAACAGCTATACCAAATAGCAAATCTATCGAACTGAAGTTTTAACACCCACTATGCATAAGCTCACCATTGCACTCCATTCATTGTAATAAGTTCCCACTTTGTATTCATTGGTATAAAACTACACAAAACCCTTCTCTAATTTACAACATTTCGAAGGATTAAGTTCTCGTGTAACATTCGTGTGCCAATTGGCAAAATGTTGATCCGGCTTTTCGTTGCAATCGCATGGACTTGTTTATTGCAATACACCGATTGTTTCTTCCTTCTGGGGCACTAAACTCAATTACACAATGGCAGCAGTGCGTGTTGTTGTATACATCGAATGGTCCTTCCTCCAGCCACAATTCCAAATTTGTTCTGATTTACCTAAATCGACATAAACACTTTGCCCACCCCCACCTTTGTATATCGCACTCTCACACAACACACACCCTCGAGCCTCGAAGCATTTATTCCCAATTTCCATGCAACGTGAAACGAAAAACGTATATCGCCTGCAAAGACTTATTGATTGCATTTGATCACGTTAACCGTTCGAATAACGAGAAAAAGTCGAAAAGGATTCCCAGGATTCTAAGCAATATATTTTGGATTCGAAAATGACCTAGTTTCATTGAATTGGTCACGAATTCTCGTCCGATTTAACTAAACAGACGTTAAAAGTTCTTCACCCCATCCTGTGCTAAGCATTAAGTAAACAACAAATAAAGCCCTTCGGATGCTTTTAAGGGTCACCACTCATCGAAGCCACGCAGAAATGTTTATTTGTTTGTATAGGCCACCCTTGGGGTCGGTCGTCCTATTTTCTCATCATCTTCTACCCTCATGCTGTTATAGCGGATGGATTGTGATTGTGATGGGGAGCAAAGAAAAGCAACACCAAATTTAACGGTAATAGAAAAAAAGTATCCACGAAACGGCAATTTGGGGGATAATTTCTAAAGAGTGTTTGATTGGGGGTGAAATTGCTGTGTTGGGTTGTTTTACTGATGCAAGCACCACAATAATGGCTGATCAGATAAGTTAAAGGACGACCGAGAGGGGGCCACGGAAGAGAGTAAAATGAACAAAATGACGAAAAAAAAAAAAAAATAAAACACGAACACGCAAAAAGTCCTTGGAATATTCAATAAAGAAAAAATTTCTTTTCTGTGCCACTTGGATTTGGTTATTGTGGGAAGATGAGGAGTGGGTGATGTGTAAATATGAAAATTTCGCGGTTATGCTGTGGAAAGTGTGGAACTTGAGTACTCCTAAAGAGCAATAAACGCTCCATTTATGTCGATTTAGCATATTTTCAGATGACGCCAGGATGAGGCTATGGGCGCTAAAAGCCTATATACACTACGAGAAACTCAGCAAGAATGTCACAGTTATTTCCATAATTTGAGAGGAGATTACTGTTATTGCTGGTTGGGACAAATTTTCACATTATGATGGAGACTTATTATTTGTGGAGCAGAGGGTAGAGTATGTAGTGAGGTATTTGTCAAAGTGTGGAATACGTGTGTATATTATTCGATTAGAACCATTAATTTGGTTTTATGACAATGCTTTTGAGGTAGATCACTTGATTCATTATGGGCTGCCTGTTCATTAAGCGCTAATCAGCAGCAGAATGATTTGGAATAGCAAAAAAAGTGTTGTTGGCAACATGAGAGAAGTTAAGGCTCTTTCGAGAGCGTATCTTAGCTTTGTTATTTACATGTGCCTGCATATCTTATCATCTTCTTTCCGTAGGTCTGGTGCACAAATGGGAGGGGTGTCTGTTACATCACTTACTCCACTGACTCTGTTCTGAAGCCGTAATATTTTTTTTTCGACCTGAAGTAATCCATATCACAGTAAGCACCGCAATTTATTACAAGAACAAAGCATTCCGTTTGTTCTAATCCTAAACTTTTAAAAAGTTAACATTTCTAACTTACCTAATAACTCGACTTCAATTTCGTCCGATAGCAATTGAGGTTGAACTGACGCAACTGCAGTCGACAAGCCGCAATGACGGCCGATCAGACGCGTTATTTTTATTAGCGTATAAGCTAACAGCAACCGTGTCTACGGTCGACCAGCTATTATCGCTGTTGACTAGACGCATTTACGGTTAATCAGACGCAATCGTGATCGATCAACCTCAATCAGAGCTTTCAAATGCTGTCGATCAGCCACAGTTAGTTCGATCAGCCACAATTGTGGTTGATCGGTCGCAATTACGATCGATTGGCTGCTATTGCAATTCACTAGCTGCAATTGCGGTTGACCAGAAGCGATTGCGGTCGATCAGCTGCAATCAGAGCTGATAAACCGTAATTGCAGTTGATCAGCCGCAATGGTGGTCAAGGTCGACCAGCCACAACAACGATCAACAAATATCACTACTAGCCTATTGAGGGGATGTATTATTTACAGTCATCCGACGGCTAATGATGTCAATCAGTCAAATTAACTTTCAACCAGCCGCAACTGTTCGATCAGCAACAATTGCGTTTGATCAGCCACAATGTCGGGTCACCAGCTTAAATCGCTTGACCAGATCCTATTGTACTCGATCACAAAGAATGGCGTTCGATTAGCTGGAATCGCAGTCGAGAAGAAGCAATTCATTTTTTGTTTATTTTTTTTTGGTGGGGGCACACCCCCATTTATTCAGCTTATGTCATAAGCTACATACATGACTTAATCTGACTAACAAGCCTCGCAACGGCTTCGTGTTGTAAAAAATAGAGTTTAAAGAATAAGGAGGTTAATAGAGCCGAAGGCGATCCAGATTTATTAGTTGAAGGCGGTTTTGGTATGGAGGGAGGATCATGCCAAGGTAGGCCTCGAAGAGCTAATCGAAGAAACCATTTTGTAATGATATTAATTTTTGAAATGTGTACTCCTTGTTAAGGGTCCATAATTGAGAGGCATATTCAAGGAGGCGTCGGAAAAGGTGGTGCACTCTACACCACATTTATCCGACGCAGGTCACATAAGGGGTAACATAACAAATTTTAATAACTATTTCCATATCATTTATGGTAAGGATAAAAAGAAGAGGACCAAAGTGACTATCTTGAGAAGCGCCAGAAGTAGCAGAAAACGCGTAGAAAAATGCGAACATTGCGGTTGGCTAAGTCAGAAGAAATCCACAGGTTAGTGGTTGTAGACTTACATTTCTGGAAACCATGTTGTCTAGGGGAAATGAGAGACTTTCAATGAAAACCATAAATCTCACATAAGATGCTTTAAAATATTTTTGGGAAATTTTTTTATTTTTACTTGCGATTATTGGTAAAGGGTTTTCAAATAAGAGTGATATGATTTCTTTTTTGAAAAAAACACACTTTTTGTTAAGCAAATTCAAATATTTTTTATTTAATGTGCAAACATTTAAGTTTTGAATAAAACGTCATTCAAATGGCAACCACGTTTTCTCCTGCAGCAACAAATTCGATGAACCCAATTTTCGAGCACTTTTTCCACTAAATCAAGTCGTATATCATGAATGGCACGTTCAATATTGACTTGTAAAGCTTCAAGAGAACCAGGTTTATTTCGAAAGACCAGTGACTTCAAATAACCCTACAAGAAATAGTCTAATGGTGTTAAATCACGACTTCTTTGATATCACCATTTCTTGAAATAATCGAATCTCTAAATTTTTCTCGCAATAATTCAATTGTTGCATTTGCTGTGTGACACGTACCCCCGTCTTGTTGAAACCAAATGTTGTTAAAACCAATTTCTTCCAATTTCTCGCCCATAAAAAGTTGGTTATCGACGATCTATACCGCTCTCCAATGACTGTATTGGTGTTACCAGCATCATTTTGAAAGAAAAAATGGGCACGACTGGGTCGCACGAACTTGCGATTGTGTGCACAATACCAATACCAAAAAATTAAGGCTGAGTAAAAGGTTTTAGTATTCGCTCTAAATATTTTTGGTGGGCTCAGGGTTGCCAACTACTTTTTAATAATGAAAATTGAATTAAATCACGCAAAATATTGAAAAAAATTAAAATTAAATATTCCAAAAGTTTCAATCGAAAATCCAAAAACGCCATTCTTTTGCAATTGCTAGTACTTATAAACGTTGAATATTTAACCAAAATCGTTAGAGCAGTTTTTTAAAAAATCGGTTTTTTATTTTTCATTTTTTAATAAAAAAAGTTTTTTAAGATCTAGGTATGCAAGTCTTAAGATCTTGCCAGAAGATGTTTTGACAAGAAAATTGAAATAAATCAGCAATACCGTTTTGAAAATATTCAAAAAAACAAAATTATTTTAAAAAAATTAATAAAAATTTCAAAATTTAGAATTTTCCAAATGTTAATATGCAATATTTTTAATGTCATCTACGACTTCTTAAATATGAAATTTCATCAAAATCGTGTGAGCCATTAACGAGGAAGTCGGTTTTGAAAAAAAACGGTACTATGGGGGGTACCGTTTTTAGACTTTTCCCAAAAAAAATTTTTACGTTTACGGTGGTCCAATAGCGAAATGTAAACTCTTCTGAATTCTGTTCAATCTGAAAAAACAAATGAGAGATCATGACATACTACAAATGACCGAAACGCCACTGCAAAATTATATCATACCTATTGGAAAACCCTTTATAAGAAGGCAAGTTTTGAAATCGTTCAGAAAAATTTTTGGGATAATAGTTAAACAAACGCTCTTAAATGCAAAAAAGTGGGGCATGCATTACTGGCTGTCTGTCAGTCTGGATCTACAGCCTGAACCGTTTTTCTTCAAATTTTACAGTTAGGGTCTGCGAAGCAGCCTACAGAGGGTTTTTTGGAGATAGGTCTCTAGGGCTTGGAACAACGGTAACTGCCATACAACTTATGTGATAATACTTATTTTTCTTGAAAACGGCTCCAACGATTTCAATTAAATTTTATGTGAAGGATTAATTTCAGGTTGTTTTCTTAATGATGTGAGAAATAATTTCAAAAAAAGTCTAAAAACCGTAACTGTACTGTGGGAGGTTTTCTTAAAAACCGACTTTCTTGCTAATGGCCTACACGATTTTGAGGAAATTTTATGTTTGAGAAGTACTAGGTAATTTGAGAAGGATTGAATATTAACATGTGAAACTTTTTTATAAACTTTAAAAATTTTTTTGACTTTTGGAATAACTTAAACCGCACCTTTGATATTTTTAAAATTTTTTGTGAAAACAACTTCTGGCAAGATCTTAAACTTTGCATTGCTTTTTTTTTTTATATTGACCAGTTATTAAGAAGAGTCTTACAACAAATATTTGCTATCGCCCAGTGTACACAGAGTTACAGTACAAATCTACTTTGCTTCTGAAAGTTTTAAAGAGAAGGAAAGGTCATGAAAACCTCCTAATTGAGAAAACTTAGAAGTACATAATTAATTTTGACTATGTAAGCTTTTTTCGCTCATTAATGCTAAGAATATATAAGATTAAACTTTTTTTTAACTAACTCTATATCACAGATTAATTATATATGTTATAAGGTATAAAAAATAATTAAAAAAAAAAAGAAGAAAGAGAACAAATAACTATGAAACAAATAAGTCGACGTGTGAGTAGTGCATGTATACGTAAAAAAAAAAATAAAAGTAAATAAAAAAATAAATCTTAGGCCGAAAGGTATTAGAATTAAGATATTGTTTGACTTAGAGTACCTGATTAGGGTCAGTAAGTTAGTTAAGATATTATATAAGCTAGTTTTATACATTTTTGTTAGCATGTAAGTAGTTATAATTGAAAGTGAATAAAAATGAAGTAAAAAAAAAAAAAAAAATTAACAAATAAATAGTAAGAACATAATAAATGTGAATAAATAAGAATTGCAGGAAAAAAAGGTAGATAATAAACAATTGGAAAATAAATAGAAGATAGAAGCATTAATACAATTCTAACATTTAAGAACGCATTAATTAGTTAAGTTTACAATAAGAATGTTATCAGACATTGCACAACGAATAAGATATCATTATTTTAATTTGCATATTCTATCAGAAACGAGATCGATTTTGGTGCGGCTATGCAGTTCAGATGTTGAAAAGTGCCAAGGAAATGCTAGCATCATTTTCAATAACTTATTTTGAGACACTTCCAATTTTTGAATATGTGTTTTTGCACATTGTCCCCATACTGGACAACCATAAAGCAAAATAGATTGAAAGATTACTTTATACATTATTAGTTTGTTGTCATTGCTCAGAAGAGATTTCCTATTAATTAGCGGGATACATTGTATTTATTGTTTTATTGACTTTAGTTATTGTTTTATTTTTATGCTCATTAAAAGTAAGCTTTTTGTCTAAGTGTGTACCCAGGTATTTTACTAAATTTCCCCATTCTATTTCCATATCATTTAGTTTTAAATTGTTGCTAGGAATAAAGCGATTTTTCTTTTTCTTGTAAAAAAAATTGCTTGCGTTTTCGAGGCTAAATTTTAATTCTCCATTTCTTGTAATAGTTTTCTAAAATATCAAGTGCTGACTTTAGATTAGTCTCTGTACTTAGACTAAGTACATCAAATGAAAAAAAATGGCTGTGTCGTCGGCATAAATAGCCGATTCGCAGTTAGGTAGAATAGGAAAGTCACTCGTGTAAACGTTATAAAGAATGGGTCTTAACACTGATCCTTGAGGCACTCGTGCAGACACACAAAGTTTATCAGACATGCTCCCGCTGAGAGAAACAATGAAAAATCTACTTTTCAAAAAACTTTCAACTAATTTGATAAGGTATCTTGGGAAATTCAAATTTATCATTTTATACAATAGGCCATTATGCCAAACACTATATCAAATGCTCTCTGAACGTCTAAGAATATAAGGCCAGTGGACTTTTGAATGTTGAAATTAAATCGAACATGTTTAGTTATTCGATTTACTTGGTTTACTGTGCTGTGTTGTTCCCGAAATCCAAATTGCTGCGGAGGATAAATGTTGTTTTGAACAATAAATTAAATTGAGCCGTTCAAAAATCTTACTTTTACAACTCAAAAGACTTATCGGTCTATAGTTCTTTATATCATTTGGTTGGTTTCCAGGTTTTAGAATTGGTACAACTTCTGCTACTTTCCACGATAAAGGAAAATATTGAAACCTAACGCAGCTGTTACATATAAATAGAACTTTAAACCGATATTGGGTAGTTGTTTAAGGAAAATATTTTTGAAGTGAGAACTTCTTTAGGCGCGTTTGGCACTTTTGCGATGGGGGTAAATCAATGAATTCGTGACCGACACCATTTTTTGATTGGCTCATGGTAATTCGTATGTAAAGTCGTCATAGCCCAGCGTCTCAGGTTCGTTTCCCAGCCATGACTTGCATTTTTTTGTTTATTTAAAGTGAAAACATAAATAAAAATTGATCGCCACGGCTGGGATTCGAACATGAGACCCTCAGTTTAATAACCAACGACTCTACCATTGAGCCAAGAGACACCTTAATTTTTATGTTGCTAAATGACTTAAAAGAATGCAATAGCATTATTACATAGTAATTGTACTTACCAACTCGGAGAAATACAGAGAAGAAAGAAATCAATTGAAGAAACAGAGAAAAATTTATGCAACGCAGAAAAAATAAAAAGCACCAAATATTTTACTGCCATTACAATGAAGAGTGGCTGGATAAGTGAAGCTGGAAATTTCATCATGACAGAGTAGGAGACGCTTTTTACAACAAATTAGAAGAGATCAACAACTCATCGCGATGATTTATCGATGGAATTGAAACGGTTGCATGAAAATAGCTTGAAAACCATTACTCAATAGACACTATCGCTAAGAAAATTAACGTATTAATTTTAACACAGACTCACATGGGTGAAGAAGAAATATATGATATTCCTGATTTCAATTTAGTTGCAAGTTTCAGAAGGCACGATCGTCCAGCAGCAGGAGTAGCTATCTATAAATGGTTGTCAGATACAACTGCCATTTTTTGTGCAAATCATATGAATTTGCATACGAGGTACACTAGTATGTCTAGTACTATTTTGATATCGGCGATCTATCTGTTTGTCGTTGCAACTGTGAAAATGAACAGCAAGTTATAATAGTTGTCGTTTATATTTCACCGAATACGTTTTTAAGTGTAATACGACAGTTTTTATATAAAAATTTATTTATTTATTCAGAATACGCTTCTGCACGGCAAAATTGGGGAGAGATTTGATGATTTGCCAATGATTTTGAATGGTGACTTTAAACATCAACTCCGCCGATGCTACAAATTTTAATTTTTAAAAGAAGAATATAATTTAACAATGACGAATGACCGCAGCCTTAGTACAACGAAATATAAATCGACAGTTGGTGCAGTCTTTGCGATATATTTAAATAGATTCGAGTCAAGATTTTTCGTTTCCTATTTTAGTTACCATAGGCCTATTACTTCATTATTAGAATACGATGATTGCATGAGATGATAATGGAAAAGCTGAAAATGTGAATGAAAACTCATAAGTTTCATTGATGTTCTTCCATATGCACATGTACATATATTATAAAACATTGAATAAAATGTTGCCACTATTTATCTATTTTTATTATAAGCACTAAGAAGAAACATTTCAATGAAAAGATTTTCCTGTAGGGGAGAGTGGGGCAAGAAGGACCACTTAAGCTTTAGACACTCCTAATTTTTTTTCTGGTCCAAAAATGGAAGCAAATATTTTTTTAAATAATAGTCCAACCTTTGAACTTCATCATAGTAAACAATCATAATAGTTGAACAGTCGTATAAAGAGATATACGCAATTTTACAAACTTATATCGAAAGTCCGTCTTGCACCACTAGCGGGGCAAAAAGGACCTTTGAATGGGGCAAAACGAACAACTGATTTCTTTTAACAATGATATCAGAAACAATCTTCAATATAAACACTTATATTTTATTCACTGTTTCAAAAAATATAAATTCCTTCTAGGAACAATACAATAAATAAATAAAGAAAGTAAATGAAAAATAAATAAATAAAAAGGATTAACTTTCGAACGAAACAAATACCGATTTCAATATTATTAGGCATAACTAGGCAACAAAAAATAAATAATAAAGAAAAAAGAATTAAATTCATTGAAAGTATTGCTAGCCTCCAAATAGCCTTCCTTTTAATTGCTTCCAAAGCTTTTTTCAATTCATCTTTGGTCCAACTAGCACCCCTAGTCGTTTTTCGAACGTATGTTCGAACCATCTTTAAAGACTCAAATGTTTAATTTTAACTGAAGTACCTAAATAGGTAGGTAGTTTAGTACATAAAATAAGTTGTGAAAATCATCCTCGTGAGGGTCATTGAGCAAAACATACTTGTCTTGGGTTGTTGTTGCGCTTTGAAAGTGGAACCAGTACGTAGTGGGGCAAGACGGACTACCAGTCCTTTTTGCCCCATTACGTACTGGTTTCATTTACCCCATAAGGAGTTTTTTACAAAAAATCTTTTTATTTTTCTTAATATTATTTATTTACCTTTCTCTCCAGCTGTTAAAATAAGCACTAACGATAACAAAACACTTAAAATTATCAGAATGTTTGGAACTATAAACTGGTTGCCTTGGATTGGTTTTGCAAATTGGAAGTTTTTCTTATAGATGGACCGTTTTTAAACTTTCATCATTTAAACCGGAACTAACTTCAGTTTTTCAGTGAAACTAAGGGATGTGTTGGGAAAGAAGGTTTTTTATTAGTTCTAGCTATTGAATATAAGATGGAGTTAGGAAACATGTTAAAAATCGGTTTGGTTCTTTTTGCCCCATGGTCCTTCTTGCCCCACTCTCCCCTACATTAAAATATTTACTGAAAGTTCAATTCTGTTTTCACTTCTGTCGGCACTCCCGGAGTGCTTTTTTTTTATACTTTCAAAACCCACTGATTTGCGTATCTGAACAGTTCTTACGATAACTAACAGATCTTCAAGACTAGCGTAAGCTGTTTCTGGGATGTCAGTGTGAAGTGAGGTAAAGTTGCAAACAACATATTTTATCTGATTTTCAAATAGATCAGTTGTTGAGTTGGGGACTATGTGGTTCTCGTATAATGAATTAGCAAATGCATTTGCCTTATCAATGTTGGTACTACACACAGACAGAGAATTTTGGAAAGTGGTAACAAAGCTGTTCTTTTTCTTTAATGCTTTAGCAATGCTCCAAAAGGGTTTGCTGTTTTTATCGAGGTTTTGTAGTTTACGGCTCCATTTCACATTCCTGAAATTAAAAATTTCAGTTTTAATTAAATTATTTAGCTGTTTCACCTCAGCGCATTGTCTAGGATCTCGATACCGTTGCCATTGACGTCTGAGACAATTTCATAGTTTAATGAGATTTATTATGCGTTGTGGTAATTTCGTTTTACTATCCGAAGGATATTTTTTTAGTACACATAGATCTATGCTTTCGGATATTGTGGAATCGAAATTTTCAATTATTGAATCTATTTGTTCGGTGGATTCGATATGATCTAAACTTGTATCTTTATGTGTTAGACGACTCTGAATTGTGTTTTTGAACCTTGACCATCTTGCTTTTCTGAAGTCATAGTAATATCTCGAGCTTGTGCACGGATACTCTAAAACTCCACACTTTACAGGTAGGTGGTCGGATGAAGTGATTTTTAAGAAACTCGTTTAAAAAAAGGGAAAAATAAAAAAATCTAAGTGAAAATTTATCATTGAGTTGATTTATTTTATATTTTTTTTCAGATCATTCGAATGCAAGAGATATGGATCGAGGGGAAAATTAGGTAGGTAATCGAAATACACTGAATCGGGAACAAAACACTCATCGGTAAAAGATTGTGTAAAAATTAGCGAAGAAGTTGGCAATATTTTGTGGATTATTTGAAGTTTCCTTGTTTAAAGTGAAAGATGTGGGGTAACAATCTAATTTTCTTTTGAAGTTGACGAATTGATACAAAACACTTGGATCATTTATAAGACTGGCCTGAGTTTCGATTAAGAATTGATGATATACCGAGAAAATTAAAATAGTCGAAGGAAAATTGGGAGCGAAGAAAAATATTTCTCTTATTTCGAAGTGATCCTAGCCTTCAATTGCGGCTGACAGAAAGTCATGCAAACCTCTACGACACAAAGATGAAGAAATACGAATTCATGACTTTCAACAAGATTATTTCGGTGAGGTTGGTAGGTAGGTACCTAGGTACTTGAATCGCCGTTTACTGAATCGTGCTGCAAAAGTAATTAGTAAGTTGTAAGTGAACAGTTAACGACTTACACACGCATATTGCACCGCAGATGCCCCTTAACTTAAGTAAAAGATTATTGTGAGATCAACTCTTGGCACCACCTGCTGTGTTAAATAAGCGTTATCCTGTCATAAATCTACACAAAAAAGAAAGTTTAAGTCCTTAAAATCAATTGGGCAATTATCACCGAACCGTTTACACTTTCAAACCCAGTAGTCGAATCGAAACCCTATAAAAACAGAACGCACTCAAATATTCAATGCCCATACTTATGACTCACTTAGTCATAAGGAAGCCATAAAAAATTATCCCTCGCCTACAATCTGTAATCCTTACACAAAAACCGAACTAACCGCTACCTACAAATATGCCACACTCCAAGAACAACTCAAGCAAACCTCTAAGAAGCCATTTAAATATGACACTTTAATCCACACCTCCTTAAGGAAAGTGAATACACAACAACAAAAAATCGGAATACCCACAGACAAAACCTGCTTCTTCTTAAACAACCACAACTTTTGTTTAAGACTTTTCCATTACTTTCAACAGCTCGTGTTACTGCCATCGAAGAGTAACAAAAGACACAAACAGAACACAAAGTATACGATTTCAAATTTACAACAGATGTGGGACACATTATCCTTCGAACAATGCAAAGTCCAGTCTTGTTATTGTGTCATTGGACGCCAAAGCAGATTGCTGCTGCACTTGTTCCACCACCACCATCACCGTGGGTGTTGAGGATATTTCTGTGATTTTAAAACAAATATCCTTGCAAAGTTGTTTTTCTGAACATATTGCCAGAAAACGGCTAAGCAAATATAGATCAAGGATTACTTTAACTCTATAGTCTGTAACTATACCAAAACGACCCTCTTTGCATCGCCCACTGGCTTGTTTGTTTCTCTCTTTAGCGTGTCCTTTGAAAAATTTTGGCATACAATGTATGAGCAATTAGTGTTAAGGATCAAGCAATTTACTAAGACTTTCTGTATGTTGAGGGTGGATTATAATATGACCTAGATTTAGACATTTGCCAGTCCTCGAGAATGGTTCACCCGAAAAAGTGGTAGTTAAGTTAATTGCTAATGTCGTTGTTAAGGACATTCATGAATTGTCAACATGTCACAAACTCACAAGGATAAAATGGTACAACAAACCATAGACCCACTACGACTATAGTGCGTGCCTACACAAAATTATATTTTTCCTAAACAAAAAAATTCATACCAGTTGTTCAAAATCAAATGTGAAGCACACACTCGTTCTGTTCTTGAAAAGGACATGCGAAGTAAGATTAAAATCAACCAAAAGTGTATGTTGTACGTACCTACCTACGTGTGTGTTTGACCGGATTAGGATTGGAAAATAATTCAAAATGAATAACCAACCTTGTTTTTGCATAAATAATAACACTGCACCAGAGGTCCTGATACCCTGGCAGGATGTCAAGTTAATTTCATTAGCTGAGCTGTGTATGTGCCTCTCGGTAATGAAGCATAAAAAGCGCAAAAACACTCACCGAGGACATTCAAGCACAAATAACGAAAAATGTCAGTATGTTTTGAATGAAACGTGTCAGTATATAAGGGGGGCTACACTGCTATACCATGGTAGTGGTTTCTATTAAACATTTTTTTTTGCTTTTTTTGGGAGGACACAAAAGAGGACATACCTCACTTTGGAGGTGTTTTGGCATAAATTCTACATTTTAGTGAGCTGCATTTTTGATGAGAAGAAGTTGAACATTATTTGTCCTTAGTGCGGCTAAAAGCTCTTCCACTACAGTAAACACGGACAATTAGGGAGTGTTTTACAAAAAAAAAGTAAAAGTAAAAAAATTAAATGACAAAATTGAGTTGAAGGACAGCATGTTTATTGGAAGTTGTAAAGTAATCCTCTTGAAACGGTGTTTTACTTTTGTTCCTTTGACTGGGCGCTGTCGTGGTAAATATTTAATTGCTGCAGCCGTTCCACTTTAGTTTTTGTCTGAATTGACATTAACAAAAAATCGCAAATGACTTGATACAAAAGTGATGTAGTTGGGACCGGGTTTGAAGGATTTTATGTTTTCGTTTTCAATAGAATCAAATTATGAAGTTTAATACTCGTACCTACGCGTTTTTAGTTTAAGAAACTTTATTTTACTAACCAAGTACCTATATACTTTTTGTGCATGCCTATTAATTTCTGTCCAATTCAGAGAGCAGGTTGCTAACGTTCAAAGAAAGTTCATTAGATGAGTTGCTTTGTTAACGTTATAAAATTTGTTGAACTATAGACTCAGAGCATTGACTGCTATGAGCCGGGACGTTCGTTCAACACACTATTTTTGGAACGAGGTTCCCTATGGTACGTATTTTCTAAAAAAAACTACAGAAATCAATAAAAATTAAAACTTAAACAATAAAGTACCATTACAAGCAAAAACAAAAAAAAAATCCTACGAAAAAAGATACGAATACATATTCCAAAATGTAATTTTCCAAAATTTCCCAAAATAATTTTTTTACCTGCTAAACAACAACAAACAATAAAAAATACACAAAATAAAGGCAGAAGCACATCGTTGAATAAGCTATAGCCAGATGGCTAATGATCGAAGACAGATGGCAGAGGACGGACGACAGACGACAGACGACCGAGGACCGACGACAGCCGACAGACGACCGAGGACCGACGACAGCCGACAGACGACAGACGACAGACGACAGACGACAGACGACAGACGACAGACGACAGACGACAGACGACAAACGACAGACGACAGACGACAGACGACAGGCGACAGGACCTTTTCTAGTTGTTTAAAGAACGAATTTCGTTTCACAAATGTGTCTTAAGACATCTCCTTTTATTTTTAATTCGTCTTTCATTTAAAAAGAGCAGGAGACATCAAGAAACGATTTGATTTTATTATAGTAAAGCAAACTTTTTGTCAGTTTGAAATAACAAGCCCAAAATAGGCTTTTCTTCGTGGATCAGAATTCTTGGCTCTGGATTTGCAGTATTGCCTGAGATTTCTCCTCACAAGTTTGAATTAAAGAACAAAAGAGAAAAACGGATCGAAAGGGTCAACTTAAAGATCTTGGCGGTTTTATGCGGCAAGGAAGACTTATTAAAAGAAAAAATCTCATGACCACTGAAAATGTACAGCGTCTTTCATGAGCAAACAGTGAAGACACACTAGACTGAGCTGCCGACTAGCAGCCTTATTCATAATCGCATTTTAAAGATAATCAGATGATAAAACAGAAATTCTTATTCATAATAGATAATCAGCCTGATAATATGGCAAATAAAGATAATCAACGGTATTATTATTATGAATAGGAAGCTGATTAAAAAGATAATCAGTGTGTATCTAGTCAGCCGATCATCAGTGTATTATCTTTTTATTATGAATAAGGCTGTAGGAATTTGTACTATAGCATGAAAATATGAAGAAAAGAGAAAAAATCGAAAAGGAGGTGGGTTGATTTTTGTAATTGGTTTTAAACTATCTTTCTCACATTTTATCAAATTATCAGCATATAATAATAATAAAAAACTAAGTTCAGTTAACTAAATGGTACCTTATTTTCGTTTGAATATCTTCAGGCGTAAAGAAAAGCAAGCCGTAGGATGGAAACACTTCTAGGCTAACATGATTCATCCTGGAATGAGACTTAGTTCAACTTCAGGCGTAGTATTATGCTATGTCTCCACTTGAAGTTATACTAGGTTTTATTCCAGGATGGTTTGAGATAACCAAATAGTGTCCGCATATGAAAAAAGTTTTGAGTTTATCTTTTGTCTTAAGTTAAAAAGAGACAGACATAAAGTGTGAGCAGAACGTCAACGACGTGTGAGAGAAATCATTCTCTCTCCGCTCACTTCCACTCTCTTAAACGTCAAACTCACTGGAATATTGGAAATATTGCATTCAGCGCACTTGGTTTCGAGTAGGTTATCACTAAACCCAGTGATTAAAAAGATTTCATTTTGTATGGCAAACCACTTGGTTATCATGTTGGTTTGGGATTGTTTTGAGTTAAACCAGTTTAACTCTCAGGTAAGAGTGTCCGCATATGAAGAAAAGGTTTTGAGTTGATGTTTTTGTCTAAAGTTAAAAAGAGACTTACGACTTAAGTGAGCAGAACGTCCACGACGCACGTATTACGTATGAGAGATTCCATTCGCTCTTCACTCACTTTCACTTTCTAAAACGTGAAATTTACTGGAATATTGGAAATAGTGCGTTCAGCGCAGTTGGTTTCAAGTAGATTGAGATGAAACCCAGTAACTAAAATGGTTTCATTTTGTATGACAAACGGCGTACTTTTCATGTGGGTTTGGGTTATTTTTGCGTTTACCTACACTGTCAGACAAAATAAAGTGCAAATGCACTTCACTCATTTTAAAAATGCAGAGAATAAACAATGAGAACGATTTATCACTCTATTTCATGTAACTACGTTATATTTTATTCATTAATAAAATATAACGTAGTTACATCAAACCTTTAAAAATACTCCGTTATTTGTGTTCTCTTTTAAACATGAACTGCATTAATTTTCAAGCAAATGACATTTAGCTTGGACAAAATAAAGTGCAATTTTTTAAATACCTGTGCAAAGTATAGCTTATAATAATTCCAAATAAAAATATAAGCCAAAAGATCAACAGATGAAGTTATCTTATGCCCGTTTGCAAAAATTTTGCTTCAAGTTGAATTTTATTTTCATAAGCTTTGACATGGAGCAAACCTCACCTGAATCAAAAGAATATTTAGTTTCGGGCCGTTGGTTGACGTGGGTTGACCTTTCGTATACTAGGAGAAAAATAAGGTCTGTCAATTTCTGGAACCAAGAAGGCTTATTTGAACTTCATTGAACTGTTATCTGCTGCCAGTTTTAGAAGTCAAAGTGGAAGAAAGAGAAGAACAACACCACCTTGTGACTGCAGATTCACAATAGAGGCCAGAAAAAACCATTATCCACAGCTAGAAACATTAAAGAAGACCTACAAAAACGTAAGACCAAGGACAGTCCAAAGGCGACTTAATGAAACTGGGCTATGTAACCATTTGGCTAAGAGAAAATCTTAGCTACGCCAAATAAATATAAAATAAGACTTGCTTTCGCATAAAAAAAATTAATTAGACCCCAATCCTTTTGGGAAAGCATAATTAGGCCCTATGAGTTTAAATTTGAGTTAACAAATTCCAAATCAAAAAAGAGTTTGATGCATTAAAAACATGGTGGTAAGGTCTATTATGGTTTGGGGTGTGTTCCCTTTGGTGGCGTTGGGAATATTTTCAAAATTGATACCAAAATGACGGGTTCTCATTACGTCAACAGTATTAGAGAAAACTTAGCTTCTTCGGCATCAAAAATATCGCTGGACAACTACATTTTCCAGCAAGATAATGATTCGAAGCATACTTGCAAAGTGACAAAGCATTTTTTTTTCTTCTCAAAACAACGTGGAATTATTGGAATGGCCACCTCAATGCCAAGATCTCAATCCGATGGAGCATCTTTGGTCCATATCAGATGACAGAATTCCGATAGATGGTCGGCGAAATATACCATCTTTTTCGGAAAGCCTCCAATTTGAATGTGAGAGGATTCCATCTGAAATTTTGAGAAAACTGGTTCGCAGCATACGAAAGCGACTTGCAGCTGTTATTCAAAATAAAGGCAGAATTACCAGGTACTGATTTTCTATGAAAATATATGTTTTTTTGTTGATATTTTGAACTTGCACTTTATTTTGTCTTCTCTTTTTTCATGATTTGTTGCAACACATATTTTTTGTTATTTTAATTTTGGTTATATTTTGTTTATGAACTTTTGATATGTTTGTAAAAGAACTTAAATAAATTAAAGATAATGACTTTTTGAAATAAAGTTCATGAAAACAATAAAAAAAATAAAATGAGCTAGTTTCTTAATTCCGGTTTGCACTTTATATTCTCTGACAGTGTAGTTTAATTGCCAAAGTGGAAGGAAACACAGTAAACGAAAAATTTTCACGTCCGGTTAGCAGTGTTTGACTCAGAACTGATATTAGCATCATTATCTGTAAAAAAAATACAAACAAATTGTTAAACATGTTGTGGTAAGTGTCTAAGTTGATATTTAATAAGTTTTGTAGAATATTATTACAAATTTTTAATAAAATCGTCTTTCCTGAACAAATGGAGGGATAAACCCCAACTTATACAATTCTATTTTGCTTTTACTCGACCAATCCGGCCTGGGCTTTTGTCGCATCTAACGCAGCAAAGACATTGTATGCAAACATTGAATTGACTCTTCAACTTACAGCGCTTCATCTGTTACAAAAAAACGAAAAAATTGCTTTGATTTAATTTGTTTGAAAATTTAAATTAATTTGTCCGAAGCTATTCCGCTTCTAATCGTTTTAAGGAAAAAAGTTATTTTTCAAAAATGTCTAATCTGTTCGATTTTTTGGTTTTCATTGATTGCAGCTTTAAAAACTTCCTTTCAACAGCTATGAGGAACTCGAAACTTTTTCTGCAATGCCTTGTGAGTTAAAACGTTTTAAAATGGATACAACCAGGAATGCAAATGCTTGGACAGTTCACACAGTAAATTATTTGGATTGATGAGGTTGTTTACACGGTGCTTTATTTGATTTCATGCTGGAACTTTGTATACTGCGTTGCAAATAATAATCTTGAACACATCTAATCTCAGTAATCAATGAATTAAATAAACGATTGCAAAAAAGAGTCCTTTGCAAAACAAAATGTACCTATATATACCCATATGTACCTATATGTACCCCGAATTACCTCAAAAAATAGGACTCTTCTAGATACTAATGCATATCCAAGTGCCAACACTGAATCTCACACATGATGCATAACTTGATATGCGAGCACTACTCAGTGGACAGTGAAACAGAGAAAATCAGAGTAAGGAATTCGTTTCGCAATCCATAAAAATAGAGAGAAATCCGCTATGTCCTTGAGACCTTCTCTTTTAAGTCTTACTTTTTATTTGTTTATTTTCTGATCACGTCTCCAAAATGCTAAGACTACGGTAGGTACCAAAAACATCTACCAACACAACAACCAGAAAAACGTCTAAGAACCTCTAACTAAACTCAATTTAATGGCTTCGATTTAGCTGGACTGTGATTTATTTCTATTGACAACAAAAGCCTCAACATTGTGTTGTTAAAGCAGCAATATGTCATGAGTCAATCGATTGATTGCAGACCATGCTGGCGCCAGTTTCATTTTTACAAGAATTGTGCTCAACTTACAAAGCCCACCCATGCGGACACACATAAAAATTCCATTTTAGGTCAAAAAACAACACACGACCAATGTGCAATTGCAATTCAATTAACAAAACAACCATCCAAACCAAAATAAAGAATTCGCAACAATAGAGAAAGAAACAGAGAACTGTGATCGTGGGAAACTGCCAAACTTGCAACAAATAGCTTAAGCGATAGTGGCCAATGGCCATACATCGCTTTATCGTCAATTTCACAGGTGAAATGAAATACTCGACGTCGTCAAATTCAGACATTTCTCTAAAAGCAGGACACGATAGTTTTATTCGATTTTTTCCATTCTTTTATTTTTGGAAGACAATACAACCGGGACGGCCGGCCGGCGCGGCGGTGGTGATGGGCTATTGTTTTGGTCGCACACTACACTATTATCAGATTCTGACGGAAACCACCTCTTATTGTTCTGATACAACTCCGCCTCTCCGACCCTTGTTCTAGGGTAGGCACTGTTATTGTTTCCACTTGACTTGTGGTGGCCACGTTTTTTTTCCTTTCGTTTTGTATGGTTTGGGTTTTGAGTTATGTTTCTTCTTTTCTTCCTTTTTTTTTTTTTTGTTTTTCACATAATACACATTTTTTATGGGGGCCAAGTATTGTCCACAAGGACAATGTACCTGTTTAAGACACAAAAGCATGGCGCAACATACCAATTCCCACACACAGAAATTGTTTATTGGTCACCCCAAATGATGGGTCGAGTTGAGTTCGGTTCGAATTGGGGGTGAAATGGACATAAATAATAAATTTTCCAAGAAATATGTAGTTCAATGGAGCAGAGCGGCCGGCGCGGCGACCTGCGAAGAGAATTTCATAGAAAAGACATAATAAAAGGACATTCGTGGCGATGCATGTAAACAAAGTTGAATTTGTACGGAATCAACTGGGATACGTGAGTAATCTTGGATAACCACGCATGAGAAAAAGTTTTTTTTTTTTCGAGAAATAACAACACACTTGTTGCTGGTGGGGTTTTGGTATTTTCTTGTGGATTCGATATTCAGGGTGAAGCCAGTGAGCACGTCCGATTACAAAAGGGATAGTTTGTGAAAAGATTTTCTGGAATTAGATGGGCATTTTCTTACACAAAAGAGAGGAATTATTGATGAGATAGAGGATTGTTTGGATTACTGGTGAACGAAGCCTGTGATTAGGTACTTGAAAACTAAAAGACTCAAATAAGAACGAAGAAGGAATTGCTGCTAATCCAAAGAAGAAGGTCACCGAACGTTTGAAGGCATTATACGGCTGTTTTGTTCTGACAGCAAACGAGGGGAGGGTTGGATTTGGATCCTTTTAGAACATCATGGATATTTAGGGATTGTTTAATTCTGTGTATGAATAATTGAACTGGGGAAGGAAAAATCAATGAGTAGGTACTAAGACACTTGAGAGTCATCTTTTAAGGATGAATAAAATTTCGCTTTTATATATTTACGCAGTCAAGAGCAAACATTGGAAACGAATTGTGACTGTTCCAAATTTTAACTGCAAGAAGTTTGATTGAAGCTTCGCCATTCTTAGTGCTTACAGTTAGATTTCCAGCATTGTTGTCAGGAACCCGGAGTACGATAGTTTCTCTACATGGGGCTTATCACGTTCAAGAAATGTATACAAACTCAGGGGTCGAATAACCGCACACGTTATCGAGTAATACGTGACTGAATTATGTGCATTTGGCATTACTTCTCGCGTTATCGAGCACTTTAGCACAACAATTTGAAATTTTTTCATATTCAAACGAATTAAAGTCGATAAACGAACAACAGGCTGATATTGTGTCATATGTTTAGAAAAATTTTTGAAAAACAATAGTATTCACTCACCAGACCAAAAACGCTCGCCTGTTGAATGCCTAGTTTGAGTAATCAAGAGCGAAAAACACAAAGCAATTCATTTAAACATTTTCACAGCGCTGAGGTAAATAAAACAATTTATTTCTCTAAGGGCTACAATGTTCTCCCTTTGGATTACATCTGTTGTTGAATTAACCGTGAAGAGTCCGCATTGGATATCATTATGAGATAGACTTATTAATTTTTTGGCAATCGACTACTCAATACCTACCCGCTCAACGATCTTCAAAGAGTGGGACATTAATTTGATCGATCTGTGTCACTTAATGGGTCTACCTGCCAGTGGCGTAGCGTGAGTGTCTGCCGCCCGGGGCGGAAGACAATTTTGCCGCCCTTTTATTTAGTTATTTTAATTTAATGTATACTATACATTACATACATTAATTATAGAGAACTTTTCGGTGAGAGCAGTCATCATTATTTTGCATTACAGTAGTTCCCGTTTATTTACCTCCCCGCTTTGATGCACAACCCGTTTATGTAAGCAATCTTCTTCTACGCTTGTTATTTTGTTTGATATTGCTCACAAATTAACCCTGTTAAATACCTATTGGATATTTACCCAACCCGCTTAACGCCCTCTATTTATCAACACGTTTATCTAATAAGTACGCATTTTTTTCAGATAACTATCTTACTTACACAGAATAAAAATAAAATTTTACTTGTTTTGTTTCAAAATCAGCACAGGAGCACAACTGACTTCACAGCAATTCAAATGTCATCAATGTCCAACAAAAACACAAACAATACTACATACTTCCTCGGTTACGAACGCTTTTAAGGTATTAAAGCGGGCCTTTTATCAGGCACGTAACCGGGTTTCAATAACTAACTTTCCCGGTTAATTGCACATAAAAGATAGCAAAACCTAAGAAATACTTTTCGCAGGAGCGCTGTATACAGATTAGATTTTAAATAAAAAAGTTTATCTAAGTTTTACAATCACGTTTATTAATTCAAAGTTTTTTACTTTAACCACTAATTGATATAACTTAAAACTTAGGTAAATCGGATCGACAAGATTAAATAAAATCATTTTTTGATTAGAACAAGAAGTATACTAAAATGGTATATTCTTATTTTTACTGAAAAGTAATATGAGTATTTGTTAGAATTGAATTAAAATTTATTAAAATAAAAATTTACACGTCTACTTTTTTGAAGAGCAAAGTCTTTTATTGCCCGGTCAATGTCTATCGCATCACACACCTCTTGCTCAATAGACAAAATAGCCAAGTTAGTTAGTCTTAGACAACTCATTGTCGATCTTAAATAATTTTTAATCAATTTCAATTTTGAGAAACTTCTCTCACAGCTGGCATTGCTTATGGCAACTGTGAAAAATATTCGGAACATTATTAAAATATTGTGCAGAGTATCTTCCAGCTTGGATTTAACAATAAATTTAAATAACTAAAGTGAGTCTGCATTAATCAATTTATTTTCGTTACCTGTAGCAGCAACGAAAGTCCGCAGTCAAAGTCTTTCCAGCTTGAAATCCTGCTCGTCAATTTCGTCAGATGCGTAGTCTAAATTGGATTCAGTGTTGTCTGGATCTAATAATATAGCCGGCGTTAGATATGCAAACTTATCCGTTAAATTCTTTAGCTGTTGAAAACGCTCACGAATTTCTACAATCACTCTATCTAACGAAGAAAACAGCTTTCGTCTCAACTCATTTTCACCAGACAAGTTGGCATCTCTAGTTCCGTCATCGAAAATATGCTTTCTTGTTATGCGCTTCCGTAGTTTTATGGAATATCCAAGTTCTTCACACATTTTTCGAAATGTTTGTTAAATTTTTGAAAAGGCATGAATTTGGGTACTGGCAGTCAGTGCATATGTGTTGTATATGTCAATGCGTTTTATGCACAGAACTTAACTGTTACTGTTTTGATTTTTGATTAATGCTACTTTTTCGTGTTTTGTAACAGCTCTCTAGGAATGCTAATAATAATTATAATAATAATTACTCTTATTTTAGCTTTAGCATACCTATTTAACACAATTCTAAGAGAAAACTATTAGTTTAATTCACTGTTGCCAACAGGTTGTTTGTTTGAAATAAAATGCAATGAAGACTAAATGATAACTGCAGTGCTAGAATACACTCCCTATTCTTATGGAATCTTTTATCATCAAATGAACATTTGTTGATCTGATATTTTAAAGAAAAGAATGTTGAAAAGTGGAATTTCGAAAATGAACACAAAATTTTTCACAAAAAGTTTTGAAACACTTTCAAAATTCAAAAAGTCAGCTGTATTCAAAGTGGTAGTGAGATTTTGTGTAAAGTAAATGGTGGAAGCTGTACTTATAGTAGAAGGGGTAAATTTCGGTAGATATATTCGTAAATCTGCTTGAAGGCAGGTTTCAATGTGTGTGTAAAGTTGGGCATCTAATTAATTTCGCATCTGTGAAATGATATAATAATTCGACTTAAGCAGGAAACAAATAGCGAGATACATGCAGGTAATGTAGTTATGTAGCCAAACGCTAATAATGTTGAGGCAACAATTGTGTGTTGAATTCGTCACAAAATAAGTAATTGAAAACTCCGTGCCGTGCTCTTTTCAATCGGTCCGAATTTGTAGTTGCGATAAAAATATAAAATAGTTCAAGTATTTACAAAATATTTTTATTACTTATTGCTAAATTTTGCCGCCCCCTAAACACTGCCGCCCGGGGCGGACCGCCCCCCCCCCGCCCCCCTCGCTACGCCACTGCTACCTGCCCTTTGAAGTTGTTTCCCTCCATTAGGCAAATTCTCACCTCGTATAAGCTTAGAAATCGCGATCGCTTAAAATGTGAACATAGATAGATAGATAGATTTAGGGGACGGGTAGAGCTTGCTCAGCTCTGGGCACTGCGGTGTCTGAATGAAACCTATTGTGCCAGCCCATGTGAGGTTTCAGGTTCAGTTCTCCTGCTCCTGAATTGAACCAGAAGTTAGCAATCTTTTGTGGGTGAATGAGTTTGAGTTTATCTAGGGGGATGATCTCATAGTCATGACTATACTTGCAAGTATTTGCTTTCTAGGGCGGAAAAGTGCTGGACATTCTGTAATGATGTGCAGAGATGTTTCTTCATTTTCGAGGCATAGTCTAGAGATGGGGTCCGCTACCAGCCTCATTTGATGAAGATGTTTCGTAGTAGTAGTCCTGTGCAAATTTTTAGGGTTTTCCTATTGAGGTTCAGTAGGAATTTTGATGTTTTTTCAGTATATTCTGGCAAAAAGAGTTTTGAACAGATTTGGCCAGATGAGTTACTCCAAGCTTTATTTGATTCCTAAAGTAGGATGTTCTTGGCAGTATGTTTGAAGGTGCTTTTATTTACACCGCAGAAGGGTTCAAGTCCGACGAATGGTTAAGATGAGCCGTCTCAAACTACACTAAGATGTCTGCCTTCTCGTTACCATCGCAGCCTTTGTGTGCTGGGATCCAGTGGAGGATTACAGTGTTTTTCCTTGCTAGTTCAGAGAGCGACATGACTGTGTCTTGGACTTATTTAGATCTTATGACAGGTGAGCTTAACGCCTTTAGTGCAGCTTGGCTGTCTGAAAAAATGAATATTGTTTTGTTTTTCGTGTTCGATGAACATATTATTCTCGAACATTCGTTAATGGCAAAGACTTCAGCTTGGAAAATGGACGAGTGACTACCCAGACTTACTGAGAAATTCGTTCTGGGACAGTCGCTGAAAATGCCGGAACCTGTACCAGTTTCCATTTTAGAGCCGTCCGTATACCAGACCATATCTTGCCTTGAAGGATGAGGTTTTGTGTTTTCCCAGTCTTCCCTAGGGGGGATGACAATGGAGAAATTGAGTTTGAAGTTGTACATGGGAATAATGGCATCCAAGCACATACTAAAGGTATTAAGTTTTTCTAGACTTTCCATTATCGACAGATGTCCTTTCGGGTATGGATGTGATTTTATGTGTCCTTGATGGAAAAGACGGTGTATCGCCAGTCTTGCTTCCATTTTTATGAAGAGGTGAATTGGAGGTTACAATGACGTTTAGAGCGCATGTTGGTGTTGTACGCATGCATCCAGTAATGCATGTTGTTGCGAATCTTAAAATCTTTTCTAGTTTTTTGGTTGCCGTTATTTTGTTTTTTTTTTGTTTTTGTCCACCTTAAAACGGCTGCGTACGTTATTTTTGGTCTGACTACCAGCGTATATAGGTTGAACATCATTTTAGGTTTTAGACCCCAGTTTTTCCCGCATACGCTTCGACAAGTCCATAATAGAGACTTGGTTGCTCTGCTGGAAATGCGTTCTAGTTGAGGGTTCCATGACATTTTGCTGTCTAGGATTATCCCAAGGTATTTTGATTCCTTGGAAAATGGTATTGTTTCACCGTAGAGATTGGGGGGTATTAGAAGATTTAGTTTCCTTTTTTTTTGTAAATGGGACAATAACTGTCTTACGGGGATTGACAGAGAGACCTTCATCTGAGCACCAGCTTTGTACTGTGTGCAGAGCTGTCTGAAGTCTTCTTGATATTAGTGTTTCTGATGAAATGTGAACATAAACAGACAGTTAAATAGGAGGTAGTGTTTTAGAGATACATATACTTACATGAAATGCGACTCATCATTTGCAATTTACTGTACAGTTTTTTCGTAGATTACGTTTGTCTGCGGCCAATATCTATATTTTCCTTTAAATTTCCTTATTTTAGCGTTTCGAGAAAGCAAATCGCCATACTTATTTTGTAAACCACGATGAAATTGTAAGGCGAAGTTGTGATCCGGAAGTAGTAGATAGCAATCAAAAGCTTGTAGACGAAAGATAAAATTCTTAAATTACGATACTTGATTGCAAATCACAAATTAAAAAATTTTGTAATTTGAGACGACACTTAACTGAGAGTAAATTACTATTTTTTCGATCAATTTATAATTAAAGCGGTGTAGAGGGGCTTCGCAAATTACAAACTTTTTTCAGTTCTTTCCGTGGCTCTATTCCAAAAGATACCTCTTTTGCTCTGATCTTTGATATTTCCGTTAAATAAATTCATCTTCTAGAATGTGCTGTCGAGGAAACTGTTATTTCAAAAGGCCATCACAATACTGTTGCCATCCGCGCCGAATATTGTCGTCAACCACAAGAAACTATCCGTGAGCGTCGTTAGTAAGCGGTTGTTTTGAAGATGGCTGCAATCTTGTTTAAGTTGTTTTGTAGTGTTTCTTGAAAAACCTAGTTGCCATCTGCAGGGACAGAAATTCCTCCCATTTTCCGATGCATGGACGCACTACTTCTTCGATTCTTTCCTGAAGCTTCTGTATTCCCTTTCGAGGCGAGTTTTTCTGTTTTCATTGTTTGGGGGGCACTTCGACCACTTTGAAAGCCGCTTACATCTTTAGTTTCCTCATTTCACTACCATTTGTCTTTGACTTGTTGGCAGTGTCTATTTGAATTCTTTAGAAATGACTATAGGCTTTTTGGGCAAGTTTCAAGCAATGCCACATATTTTGTTGTATGTTCTCTGAACTTTGTACAGCGTTGATGTTGTTGCACATAGGTCTTTACATTTTCTAAATGAATTGCTCGCTTATTCCTCTGTCCAAATAATGCCACTTGATTTTCCACTTGTTTTGATTTGCTTTGTAGGCGGTGACCTACACGAAAAATTCTGCCAGCAGAAGACGGAGCTGCTGGGCTACAGCTTTACCCAGTATCACCCGACACTTCATAGATTTGGCAACCAAATTATATTCAATGTAAATTTCTTCTCCACCACTGCTGTAAGTGTCAAGGCGTCGGTTCTTTTCAATGAACATGGTATTTTTTATGAGACCATGTGACTAGCGCATATACTTAGGATATCTTCATCAGGTTGGTGCCTGGTATCGTATCCCATACTTCCATGACAGTCCTCACAGTCCTCGTTTGCCTTTCCGACATGTCCTTCCAAATCTCTGCCAGTAAAAAAAAACTTCACTTTTAGGATATCCATAAGTATGTTTTGAAAATCTAGGCAAAATGATTCTTTTCCACATGCTCACATCTAATTTAGGGCTAATGAATGGTAATATTAGGAAATTGACAGATGCCGTGATAGGAATGAGGTGATAGGAAGCATGTCAGGGTGGCAAGACTCTAACTCAAGTCTGTAAGGATCAGCATGGAAACATAGTGATAGAATCACAGCCGCTACTGAGGATATGGAAGGACCAGTTGTGCTGACTGCTGAACGGCTAAACGGCGATGAAGACACAAATTCCACTGTCTGAGAGAATGCCCCATTTGACTTAGCCGGACGATGAGCAAGAATGCCGTCCACCCAAAAACCAGCTTTGTTTCAAGTACTCTGCAATTTCGTCTCTTGGACACACAAGACGTCCAAGCCTTCCAGAATCCGTGTAGCTCTTATCCGAGTTGTTCTGCTCCAAGATCCAAGATCAGTAACATCCGAAACACTAAAAAAAGCACATAAATATTTTCAAGTATTTCCATGATGGTCGAAATCTCACGAAGTTTCACGAAATGTTTCTTCTCCATGTTTTGAGTTTGATCTGTCTTTTCCTTAACAGTGATCTCCATTCGCAAGCCCTGGGATCTGCCTGCACATTTAGTTTATTACGTCCCCAGATCCCAGAATCCCTTAGCTACTTATTGTCCAGATGTCATTTCTATTTGAGTTGCTTCTTATTCTAAGCCGTTGCAACACAGCAATTTCCTTATTTTAATTTATTTTATTTAAAACATCTTAACCAAACTATTTTTTTCAAACGCATTCGGTACCATAAAAACTCCCTCAAAACATCCAGAAAACCAACAACAAAATACGCTCTAACATTCATAAAATAAAGGCGAGATAGATTTCGTAAATTATCATTAGCGTGTCCCGCCATAAGCTCTATGGCTGCAATGACATGGAAACTGGCTGTATACACCGATTGCACCGGAAGCCATTTGGTCAGCACTCCACTAGACTATCGTATTTTTTTTTATTGGTTTTGTTTCATTACTCGGAAGACCATAAGCGCCCTAAAGTAAGCGGCACCTGGCTTTAAGGAGCTAGCGTGTGATTCCCGATAGCAGTGGAATTTCTTCAAAACAATTCTTCATTGTTCGGTGCCGCGCCGGTGATGTTGCACACTTTTAACCCCCGTGGAAGCTGTTTTCCAGTTTTTGTTTGACGAAAAATCCGAGCGATAAGGTGGAACACATTCGTGAAAAAGGTTGCCGCAACACAACTTCCCTCCTACACTCCCGTTCACTAGATCCACATGCACAAAGTAAATTTACTGCTTTTTTCCGTGGCTGAGATGATAAGCAAAGGACAAAACCAGAATCACCTTTTTCTTGCATAAAACACCAGCGTTAAGGTGAAATTTGGGTCAGCAAAGGATTTGCATGACATTATGGTTGTTGTTTTTTTTTTTTTTTTTTTTGTGTTGCTACCTTGGTTGAGTCGTCCAAAATGCGGACAATAAAGCACGCGTCAGAGCCCCATAAAAAGCCGACAGTATCACATCACAGAAATGGTAAATGCATTCATCATCAAAGCTGCTGGGTATAGAGGGGCCAAATCCAGAAAAATGTTTCTTTGTCCAGTAGTATAGTTGCGAGTGTAAAAAGGCCAACAAACAACAAAAGTGCAGAAAGGAAGAGAGGATTTTCTTTTGAGTTTTTAAATTCAAGGATTAGGTAGTCATGTAGCTCGCAGCGGTACTGTGAAGGTGGAAAGTTTATTGATGGCGTGCACAAGCACATGAGATGCGGTGGTCACTTGCCAGGTGACCAGGTGAAATGCTTTTGTTTCGCAATTTGTAAGGCTTGCCGGGGGATTTAGGTTTTTTTTCTGTTTCCTTTGAAAGCAAAAGGGCTGAAAAGTGGTAATTTATGGTTTTGCAAAGGAAGACTATTGTCCAATTGGGTGTGCAAGAGAAGGGGCATATATTTTCTTAAGACCATAATGAATGAGGCATTTTCAAGTCTGATATCAGCTTAAGCTTCCTACAAAAAAAAGCAACTTGGTTCAATTTAATCCCCAACTCATTCAGGGTTAAACGAAAACGCCTATAAGTTATTAATTCAAATGTGGCACCACATCACTTTCTGTATTTGCATCACAAAGCCAGTTTAGAATCTTCTGAATTGAGCCAACGAATCAGTTGAAAAGCTCTCAAGAACCAACCTGGTGAATATATCCTAAGCATATGCAAGTCACATGGTCTTATCGTTTTAAAAGTTCATCCAACAAGACCGACACCTTAGCATTTACTGTGGTGGTGGAAATGACACCAACATTGAAAAGCTACCATTTGGTTGTCAAATTTATGAAGTCTCGTGTGCAAGGCTGCACAGTGATAATGGTTGAAGCTGTCGCTCAGCAACATCGTCTTCTACTTACAAAATTTTGTATGGAGGCGGTGAAGCAAATCGATTTGTATGATTTGGACAAAGGAAAACGAGAGCGTTTCACTTTGAATATGCAAAGATGTCTGTCTACCACCATGAGAAAATTCATGAAGGGAGCACAGTACAAAGGTTGTGGGATTGCTTGCCACAAACTTGTCTAAAGGCAGTCAAGTCTTTGCGAGGGGATTCAGAGGGACACTACACACTACCAACAAACCAAAGAAATGCGTTGGTAAAGTGATCAAGCTTAAGCAGCGGTAAGTAAGTAAAAAGCACGATCAAAGTGCTTCTCAAGTACTCCCGATTAAAAGGCTCGGCTCAAAATGGAATACAGAAGCTGCAATGTATCGGGAGCTGGAAGAAATGTCTACGTCGCGTCGGAATGCTGATGCAAACCAAGCTATCCAAGAAATACGACAAGACAATTTGAATAAGGAAGACAACAGGCAAATAGCCCAGAGAAGCAGAAATGCTCAGGAAATTCATTCGTTGAAGTTTGTAAACGATGCTCTCCTACCTTCTTGTGGATGATGACAAAATGCTACACAGGTCTCAATCTTTGAAATTCATAGAGTGGATATTGGGGTAGCCAAATACAAAAACGAAAAAATAGAAAAAAAGTTACCTGAAAACCAATGCGGGCTTATCGCGGGCAAGTCATAACAAAAGATTCAATGCAAATTAGTTCTCTAGAAGGATTGCGTATTGTACTGGTTGACTTCGAGCCTTTGAAGGCAATATCTAATAAGGGGGCCCTTCGACAACAAGTTTGAGGGATCTTTTAGCATATGATGAATGATATGTGTAAAGAGTCAGTGATGAAGTTGAAATGTCCATGGACCCAATCCCTCTAAGTTACAGTAGGTGTGTAAATATCAAGCGCATTGAGGCCTCTGCTCTTTATTTCAGTCCTTTACTGCCTGCTGAAGATGAGTCACAGGACCCCCAAAGTACATGCACTTTAGCTTGTTGATGACATATGCAAGGATCCCATATCCCTACATCAAGCAACTGACGTATTGCTATACGTTTTTGAAGGTAGTCGGTTCAGAATCAGTCCAAAACAGACTAAGAACTTGTCTTGTTCGTTCTATGGTGTGGTTTTGTCTATTTTCTTAGTAGAAGTGTAAAAAGTTTAAATATAAAAATATAAAGCAACTTTGTGATGACAACATCAACCATCGTGTAAGTCTAGGGTGGATGAATGTGATAAACTTCACCATCTCCTGTGACAAAAAAATGCACCCCAAGCTGAAGTGAAGACTCTACATAGCGTTTGTGCGTTCGGCACAATTTTTTTTTTTATTAGATAGGGCGAAGGTAAGACACCTTTACTAGCACGTCGACACCAGAAAAATCTTTGTGCTGTTGCAAGCTATAATCTAGATTGTATAGATTTTCAAAAAATCTAAATGATTACTTACACATTAGTATGTTATGGAGAGAGTGTTCTATATGAATATTGAAAATAGCATAAAAATAAATAGCAATTGCCTTTGGTCCTTCATAGATTCCAAAAGAATTTCGACAGGAACTCTAAATACAGCGGATTTAAAGTTGCTGAAGTCATCAACTATTGAGAATCATTTGGAACTCTTTTCTAGTATTTTTGAGTCAGTTTATTCATCTAACCAAAACTCACCAGAAATAGTGAAGAAAAAGTTGATATAGGACTCATCCAACTCCCTTTTAACGATGATTTAAGTGCTCTTCTGGCACTTAAAAGTCGTATAGGTCACACTAGGTGTGGGTCAGATGGTATACCTTTGTGAATAAATTTTAATAAAACTCTGGCTGATGGTGTGTTCTTAATTGATTGGAAAGAATCATTAAGGGTATTCATGCTTCGGCGTAAGATTACGTTTTGTGTAAATATGTAACTTTACGCGAGACTTTGCATGAGTGCCCCTTTAAGCTACTTTGTGTAAGTGGTGTAAGTGGTGTCAAAACTTTGTTTTTAATTACTTACTCCGCTCATTTCCATATTTATTTGTAATACTTTTATATTTTATTTTTTGTTTGATAAAAAGTACTTACTTCTATGTTCAACTTAACTGAAACGTTTCTTTCGAAATGTCAAAAAAGATTTTTGTGTAGTTCTACCCGTTTTACCATCTCGTTTCCGCATTGAATTCGTTGCGTAGTTTTACCAAATTTGTGTAAAACATTTTCCATACAAAATTTGACAGTTCTTTTACCATCTGGTAAACTTACACAGACTACACGGTTTACGCGGGTTTTACGCTGATGCATGAATACCCCTATTTTTGATTCCGATTCTGAAATCAGGTTCAGAAAACGATGTCAAAAACTATAAAGGTAAAACCAAAATGGCAGTGATTCTAAAAATGTTCGAGAGCTTAGTGAAGAATAAAATTGAGTTTTTGATAAAAGCACGGCTTCTTTTCTGGGCTGTTTCTTTCAAGCTATGTCATAAAAACGTTGGAGAATAAATGTCAACTTTATGTGGTGTATAGTATACTGATTTTAGCAAAACTCTTATTAAAGACATAAAAATTTTGGCTTTCATTCAAAAATATAACATTGGATTTTCTAACATCTTACCAATAAATCTCAATGTCAACGAGAATAAACTTTCAAGAACTATTAGTTGTCTGGGGTCCCACAAGGCAGTCACTTGAGGCCACTGTTATTTAACATTTATATAAATGACATTGTCAACGCTCAAGCTGTTTTTTGAATTCGATTGCTTTGAAGATTGCAACAATCTCCAATCAGATTTAAATGTTACACTGCACTGGTGTCGACAAAATAATTTGAATCTCAATTGAAAAGTCCAGTTCTGTATCTTTTAGTAGAACTTTAATGCTTTTCAATTACCCTACCAAATAAATTCTGCTACTTTTCTTTCTGTTGATCGATGATTGAAGCCCTCACTGAGGACCCTGGCAGACCTATCGATGGTTCAGGTCTTGAGAAAGCTGTCTGAGATCCTTGCCTTGCAAGTTCATCGGCGATCTTATTTCCAGTTATACCATGATGGGCTGGAATCTAAATGAGACGCATGGAATTTTGTCATCGACCGCATTCAGATAGCTTTTGCATTCCTGGATCACTTTGGAAGTAGTAAGAGGGTTAAAAAGGCCTTAAGTACGGCTTTACTGTCGCTGCAAACACATATTCTTCTCCCCATCCAGCCATTTTTCGTAACATACATAGCTTAAGGGGGGAATCTGGTCTAGAACTTTGAGGAAACCGAATTTTTTTGTTTGTCTTAAAAGGTACTTTAGGGTCTTAAAAATAATATACCAAAGGATGAATGCCGACAAAAATGTCTAAATTGCCAAACGTAGGCATCGCAGATTAAAGGTATATACGCTTTTAATATGATTTTATGAATAGTACTTAAAACTTCAAACGCATTTTTCTTGAAATTACTTTTTTTGAACTGGCCGAAGACATAACTCGAACAAATCTTCACCGATCTATAAGCAAATTTTGACAGTACATTCGAAATACATTCTTTAGGAGATGTGCGTAGAATTTTTTTTTATATTGGAGTTTTTTTTCAATTAACAATTTCGTCTTTTTTTATAGTGAAAATTTTAATGTTTTGTTCAGACGTGTACCATTTCGCCAAAAAAAAAAAAAAAACAAAATGTCGAAAAAATCCTATGAACGTCTCTTTCTGTTGTTATAAAAAAAAAAATAGGGTGGCGCTACAGAGCGAAGAGCCCCTGGGCCTAGCGCATTTCTCACAACCATGCCTTGTGAGGGAATGGAGGGGACCTACAATTTTATGCCGGATCCGAACGGATTTTTGAGAAAGCGCTTTTCATGGCATGAATTTACTAACGGAGGACTTGCCAATTCCTCGCGAAAGGCGATACCCGGAATAGAAACTAAAAATTTTCAGGATTTTGTTCCAGGAACAAATTTAAGGAGGTTACATCTTCGGACATGGACCCGTCTAAGAATTGAGGTGCCTCCGAAGAAATGCTGGACAGCCGCCATTTTGAATTTAATTGACACGAAAAAATGTGTATTTGTATATTAAAACCTAAATTATAAAATCTCATTTACAGATTTTCGATTGACTGTTTTGTTGAGTCACAAAAAATTCATAAATTATGCCCATTTTTTCAGGCTCTAGACCAGCTTCCCCCCTTAAAGCCATTTGAATAGCATACGCCTGGCCTACGCTTGGAAAACTGCTATACTAACTAATGTAAATGAAGTGAAGGATCTTGGCATCTTCTTTGATTCTACAGTGTCTATTCTTGTTGATTGACTTAATTGCAGAAGCTAATTCAATAGTATGATGCATTAAAGAAGTACTAAAAATTTTACTGATCCATATGACTTATTAACCTTGGACAACTCGGCTCGCTGGTAAGATATAATATTGAATATGCAGATTTTATTTGGAATCCTTGTTATTACGCCCAATCTGATAGGATAGAGCGAATTCAAAGACGATGTAGGGGAATTGGGCTCAAGATGACATACTTTTTGTTTAAAGTAAGAAATAAAATTTTCTCAGCGTTAAAATCTTTATATAATTAAATAATTAATGATTGTATGGAAAAAATAAAGTTGGAATGAATAGTTTAAAGTAAAAAAAATTTATTTAAAAAAATTTGTTAAAAACAGTCCGAGGCTAAGGCTTCATGAGGGTAAGATGACATATTGTAAGAATGGCTGCTTTATCTGGCTCTTTAGCTTCAGTCAGTATATACCTCACATTTTCTACTTAGATTTTCGGCCATTTAGCTTTCATGATTTTTGTTTTATGCTTGCTGAAATATAAATATGTACCTACTTTAAATTTGCATTTAAATGTTTAAATTTAAAAATATGGTGTGTGTTTTTTAGTATGTTATAGTATTTTTAGCATGACATCATGGACTGATAAGCTATATGTCATCTTACCCGATAGGAAACAAAACTTTTACAACCACTCAGGGATCAAAACATTATAATTAAGGAGCAAAGTCACACAAAAAATATTGTCTATACACATAAATGCAAACATAAAACACAAAGGATATAGAAAAACACTTACCTTTTTAAACACTTTTGAAATAAACAATGACTCGAAAAAAAATTTATTCTCTAGCTTTTTCGTTTGAACCGATCACGATGACAGCATGTAGTATATTAGCAGCTGTAAGTTTATTATGGCTAAACAGTTACAAAAAATGAATGTCTCGATATGTTCGAGAGAACTGTGGCGCCTTTATAAATAGAGAAAATACGAGTATGTCATCTCACCGGAGTATGTCATCTTGAGCAGAACTCCCCTACTAAATTCGTTTAAAAAAAAATTGTCTGGAACTCTGCTCCCAAAAATAAAACCAGATGCCAATTACTCGGTCTTAAGTCCTATCTATATTCCTTCAAGATGCCTAAGACCAAGGAATTCAATTTTCCAACAACCTCATAGAACAAATTATGGAGAAATTAACAATTTTCACATTAAATGAAATATTCCATGTTTCTGACTCCCATATAAGCCGCGATATCTTTAAAAACACGTTGAGATATTCAAACAATAAGATGCTCCTCCATTCCATAAATAAATGTGGGATATCGAACCTACCCCTAAGCCCGTCTTCTTCAACAACATAAGAACCGCAGCAATTGGATATTGAAGGATATAAAAGCGC
Organism: Melanostoma scalare; assembly: GCA_949752695.1. NCBI lineage: Eukaryota > Metazoa > Arthropoda > Insecta > Diptera > Syrphidae > Melanostoma > Melanostoma scalare. Next base: position 272,083,921 of record OX456984.1, on the reverse strand, counting down.
AACACAAAATGAGAAGAGAGAGATGAAGTTCGACCCGCTACGCTACGAGTAACGAGGAAACGCTACGCGACGACTTAATCCAACCTAAGAGGTTTATATTTAATTACAATTGAATTATTATTGAACTATTCCCCCTTATTTGATCTACCTGACTTGTACTAATTAAATACTTTAAATAGAATTAAATACTGTGAATTAAAACTATAACTTGATCTCAGGCGTTTTCATTAGTGATCCCCTTTTTGCCTTCCTCACATAAATGCGGTGCGTATTTTTTGTCGCTGAATACGAAAGCTAAACAAAAAAGAGCCTGGAAATAAGACTTCTTTCAGTTGAAATAAAAGAAAGTATGATCTAATTTCTCCTATCAACCAATATCAACCAATGGTGAACAACACTTTGTCATCCAGAAACGCTGTGCCATTTACGATCATTGACCCTAATTGGAATTGGTTGCGCAAATCCGTCATTAGTTATAGCCCCGAAAAAGAAGCGACTCCCCTTCATAAATATTCATAAATCTAAGCCCTAACAATCAATTACTGTCGACACACATCATATATTACTCTAAATTCCCTCCCAGACCCGTAAAAACAGTCACCCAATCAACCAAATTGATTACGATCTTTCCAAATTAAATACCAATAAACAATTTAAATTTCAAAAACATATTTACCCTACCGCTGCCGCTGGCACTGCACTGGTGCACTGTGTTGTGTCACTGTTTGTCATTCGATCGGAAAGGGCAATTCGTTTCGCATGATTAAGCCCGAATCAAGAAGAAATGATAACAAAAAGTCACCCTCACTTTGCTTTTGTTTGACTGTTTAACGAATTTGTTTGAAAGAAATCTGACCCACATTGGGTAATAAAAATAAAACTTTAAAATGGCCCATCGCGTTGATGCGGGTCTCAGACTGCTCTTTGACAGACACTTTGACTAAATACTCCTTTCATTGTGCATGTCCACCGAAATCAAGTCAAATTAAATTTTTCTATAGAAAAATACAAATTTTATCATTTAATTGGCTCAAATGATGACGGGTTTCGACAAATTTTTTCAATTTCAAAAGAATTTGACTGCTGAGAGAAGTTTGACATTTCAAAAGAATTTTGACATTTGAGAATATGAGGGACAAGCTTGTGGAGTGTCGGACAAGGAATCTTTGAATTGCATTCTTGTGCTAATTGAAGAGGAGGTTGGAATGGAATTATTATTATTATTTATAAAATCTCCCTTTGCCTCCTCACATTCATTTTGCAAATGCAATCAATGGCTGGCGATAATTAAAGAAAATCCACACCTCTTATGGGAGACCTTTTCTTTCCCGTTCTCCCTTTTCTTTGGTCTGAATAATGACTCTTTAATCCTTTTTGACTTTCTTTTCTTAATTCCCATTCCCCCGTAAGTACGGTCGTACGAAACTGTATTCTGCGGCTTTATAACAAGAGTGTACGCTGTACGTGGCCGTAGGTACACAAAGTCACCCGCCAGCCGCCACCATTGCCATTCGCTCGTCCTTCTTTGACTTGAGATTAATGTCCTTACAGTTGCAGTTCTTAATAGAATTTCTTATTATTTCTTGCTGCTTTGCTTCTCCCAAAGTCTTCTTATACTTGGCCACAATATCGATTATCCTCTATCAGCAGGACTTCGCTAAGGCTACCCTCCAATTCAATTGGAAGAATGAAACATGACTGCCATGCCATGCCGTTTCGTCTCAGGGGTGAGTTCAATAATATGTTCATTTATAGACATTTCTAGTAAAATCAATTTTAGCTGAGTGTACGAGGTTCGACTGTATAGAGTCTCGACTCGACTTATTCCAAGGCGCGTTACTGCCGTCTATAAAGTGTAATTCATTGCTGCTCAAGCTTCCCTTTGACTTGGAATGAAATTTATTGCAATTGTACGTATGTATGTATATACGTATTGCTATTTGTATACGTAGGAGGCTCTTCTGGGCACTAGTCTCCGATTGGAGTGGAGCTCAGTTGGATCATATTTTATTGTCCTTTGGCATTTTGTCGGATGTACACTTTTTTAGGTTTTCGGACAAATCACTTTGTATTTGGGGCGTCGTTATTGTCGCGTCGTGCATCGTCGTGTCGGTCTTTGGTCGGAATTCTTCGACGTTTTGTTGACCTCGATGAGAGAAGCTGGAGACATTGTTAAAGAACGAGCGCCAGACCTTAAAGATTAATAGGCGACCACTTTTCGTTCGATTTGCGTAAATTGAATGTCAATTTGTAAACATAGAAGACCTACAAGTAAAGATTTTCTTCTTGAGTAATTTGTTTGATACAAATTGAATTGAAATTGCTTGTGTTTGGGGACAGATATTCGAATGAAGATTTCTCTTTTAACTGATTGTAGTGTGTAGTTGAATGGAGGAACAATTCCCATTACTTTACATTGCGGTAAGGCACTAAACTGATGGCTTATCAATTTGCCTTTAGGATTTTGCTTTTTAATAAATAAGGCAGATAAGTGGAGTTGAGTGTTATCACTTCGAGATCACGATTAAGAATAAGGAAGAAGGGATCTCATCGCATAAGTGGCTAACTAAGTCACACTTGATTTCGCGGCGAATTTCAAGCTATTATTTTTTTTTATTCAAACTCATATCATTGAAAATTAAAGTTCTTAGAATTTGCTATTTTAAAAGCACCGACAAAAAAGCAAAACATGCAAAACAGCAATGATCTGAATTCGGCGTTTGAAAAAAATTAAATAAAATTAAATATTTGTTCTTCACTTCACAGGTTTTTGTGATTGCCACAATTTTTTTTTGTATGGCCCAATGTCACAGCAAAATATGGCCAAGCAAAGTGGCATAAGGCCATATGTACGAATATGTCAAATGGCCTTATTTTATTATTTTATTATTGGCCGTATTTCGAAATATGGCCTTATGTCACATGACGTTATGTCATGGCACCGGGATACACATCCGTAGAAGAAACAAATTGGCGTAATTGAATATACCTACAATTTTTACCGGTTCCGAACGACTGATCGAGAAAGGGCCTTCCATGGCAATGAATTCAATAACAGAGGACCTGCCAACTCCTCGCGAGAAGCGATGTTCGCGGAAAAACAGTTTTGCCTCTGTGGGGATTCGAACAACGAACTTCTGGCTTAACAGGCAGACATGCTAACCATAACGCCACGGGTACCACATTTCTTGTACTTCCATCAAAAAGTTTTGGGCCAATGAATTATTCGTTGAGTATAGTAATTGTTGTACCCGTGGCGTGATGGTTAGCATTTCCGCCTGTTAAGCCAGAGGCTTGTGTTTCAAATCCCAAAAGAGGCAAAAACGTTTTTCAACGTGTATCGCCTTTCGCGAATTGGCAAGTCCTCCTTTAGTTTATAGTTTAGTTTATAGTAATTGGAGTGTTTTTAGAAGTTTACGAAAAATTGATTTTTTGTAATGCTTGTAAGAGATAACATGTTTGAAGGAAAGGAAAAATAATGGAAAAGAAGGAAAAGTAATGCATTCCGCATTAGTGTTGTTCGGGCAAAGAATGAATCTCTGTACTTTACAATGCGTCAAAAATTGGGTTCAGTGGTGGGCAACTGTAAGGAGTACATATTTATGGCTTTTTTTTTTCATTGCAATAGTGTGGCAACATCAAATGCTATGAAAACTCCACTTGATGCGATTCCCAGGATTTTTCATTTAAACAGCAACAAAACCAGCTGAGCTGTCGTACTTTTACTTTTTTGTTTTTTGTGGAAGATATTTCGAGCGCTTGAAATCATATAAAAAGCGTAAGTTTCTGTAATGTTGTGTACTTGAAATGTTAAACAGAAATTCAAGAATGTCTGGTGAGTGATCACTCCGGATAGGCCATATAACCGAGAGTTTTTGAAAAGGTGCCGTCCAAAATTGGCACTAGTTTCAGAAAGTGCAAACACTAGAATGAAAACACTACAATTTACTTAAAACAACAAATTTAAAAAAAACTTAAATAAGATGTTCTCGAGCAGCTACTGAAGGACAACTTAAAACCTTCAATTAGAATAAGTGGGACTTATACCTCTGTCAAGAAGTACAGGTACCACAACAAACACTACTACGTTTTAAGGTAACTACACTCCTTGCGAAGGTTCTCAAGTCATTAAAAAACCACACAAATTACATTAAATTCCGTTAAAGTGAGAAACTTAAAAACTTCCAGTCATTCTTCGAATCCTTAAAGATGCCCCCTGCTCCTTTTTTGTCAACCAGTTTCAACATCCACACTCCGCAGTCACTTTCAGTCTCTGTCTTGAACATTTTAAAAGCTTCTGCTCTGAAAATCAGCGTAAATTGCAAAGAGACTCTCATCAACAACATCGGTCCGTTGCTTTATTGCTATTACGTGGCTTAACAACTTCACATGAAAAATGTAGGTCAGATCCCGTGTGTAATTAAATAACCTGCTCATGTAATCCTTTTACATTTGACAGTGCACGCGGGCACTCCTTGCAAATTCCTTCCCGCAGTACCCCGACCATCACACGGCCACCACCGCACCGCCATCGCTCACTGCCTCTGTACCAGTTTCCGGTAATTGACACAGAAAAACATTCAACCCAGTCGTCCTCCACCTCCTTTCTTTCTTTCGTTCCTTCTGTTTGCATTGAAAGATGGCTTTTTCCACTCGAGAGTCAAGTTATAAAATTGTGTAACTCAACTATTTTTTGCCATTCCCCCCTTGTTTACCTGCCCATTTTACAAGAAAACTCTTACTGTTGCTCTGTCAGATTGGCTGGATGCCACCCTATGCACGCTTTTTCCTTACTGACTTCCGCCAGGCAAATGCAAATGTACCTAGTCTCCAAAGCCTCATAATTACTATCAGTGCCCTCTACTGGACTTCCACTGCCATTACTGTGATGTTGCATTAATGAAAACTGAAGGATGCATAAAATACTTTGTTATTGTTGGGGCCTTCCAACCAAAACGCCAAACTTTATTTAAAAAAAAAAGAGAGGCAAGCACTGGTCTAAAAAAAATTATGGAAAACTATAATCCCACTTTTGATGGGATTTTATTTTAACTCCCGCTTTTCATCAAGAACCGACTTCTTTCTTTTTTTTGTGTATAATTTTTTGTTAATTGCCTCACCCTAGATGGACAGGGAGTAGGGGAAATTATGATACCACGTCCGGAAGGGAGTTTTTTTTGGTTTTTATTTCACTTCCCACTTTGCTTAAAATTCTCCTTTTGCTTGCACTTTTTGTTCGAAACTCACGCTCGCTGCCAGAGACTCATAAGTCCTTGTGCATACTTTTAGCCTAATTTAAATTACCAAGCTGATGAAAAGAATGCTGAAAGATGTGCGGATGGTGGAAAGGAGTTGAAAAATGCTTATGGTTTGATAATTCCTCGTTTTTTTGGAGAGGGAATGGCTTAAGTGCCTTCTGCGTGTGGGAGTTGTGCAGCTCCTTGACTAAGCCCCGGCTGACATACTTTTTCTTGAGGGAAAATTCGTGTTTTCTTTTTTTCGTGGAGGTATTTTTATGGCCCAAATGCGTTTAACTTTGTGACGATGATTTTGGAAAAAGTTTTAGTGAAACATTCTTCTTTCGAATTTATATTTTTAAATGATGTTTGAAAGATTATTGAACTTAACACACATTTTCTTCATTAAAAAAGCCACATTCAACAATTTAATGAAAGATGATTCTTGTTACTTCACTTTATCAACACTTGTGTATCAGCCATAGACTAATGCAGAATAAGACGACGAAGGACTCGCAACATATTTTAATGTGTGATTAGCAAGGTTTCAGGTTCAACTCCCGCATTACTAAAAGTAGGTGCTTACCTAAAGCAACGCACTAAAAAGAAAAATACGTCTTTTTTATTGTTCGGGAATAGTTTTATTTGATTGAAATACGTAAATGAATAAGCTTTTATCCATATTTCGAAATTCGGTGGAGTTTGGTTTTTAGTTATATGTACTTACAATAAATAAATAAATAAATATGGTGGTGAAACACAGCGCGCAGCCCCCGGGGCACAGTGGTCGGATTCAACAATCTAACAGGTGCAGGACAAAATACAAAAATCAAAGTCAAGCGAACCGTTTCAAAATGAAGTGCCTAACTTTTCAAAACACTAGGTAACTGTAGTTAATATTTTATTTTTTGATCTTTTGCACTGAGAATATTTAGCTTTGAAGTAAGTAGTTCATGAAAGCCATTTAACGGCATAAAAGAATAAACTATCGAATGACTTGCTAAATACTTCCAATACCCAAAACTTTAATAGAAATAGTCTGTATTAGTTTTCATTTGAGAGAAGTGATTTCCTTACTATAGCAGGGTTTTGCTTATTTTAGACCTACTACCATAAACCTAGCAGTTTCAAATTAGAAAAAAAAAAATTTTCAATTCTTAAATGGTTCGAGTGTTATCATTCAGATAAAGCGCAACTAGTCCAAATCAACAGAAACGTCTCTGATTCCATCTATGTTACTTCTAGTGTCCCTCAAGGCAGTCAATTAGGTCGTCTGCTGCTTTTGATTTTTATTAAAGAGATACCTAGATTCTGCTTTACGTACGCTGATGATTTTAAGCTATAATAAAGCATAAAATCAGCTAAAATAAGCCTGCATTTTTTTTTTTACAAATGCTATGTGGTGTGAAATCAATATAATCTATATGTCAATGTCCTTTAACCGTTACCAATTTCCAAGTATGTTCTCGTAAAATGTCCAAGGTCAAACATTGTTTACTTTTCCGTGCCTTATCACTTCTTGTGCATTTCTTTATGGGGAAATACATTGGCAATCCCCATCCAATTTTTTATATGCAAAATTGTCACTGACTTGATACAGCTCACATTCGGTTTCAATGGCAAAGTCAATGAATAGAGATGAATTAATCACCATAGATGAGAGCAGTCAGTCGCAGTCAGTCAGACAATACGGACGTGTGTACGGATACTTTAAAAATCAACCACCAAAAACGGATTGAGCCCGAACTACCTGCCAGCTACCTGAAAGGACATCCCGACTAATCACCGAAGGGTCATTTTCTGGAAGGCGATTAATTTTTATTACCCTATGGTAATTAAAATTGAATTTCCCCCGACGGACTAATCACCTTTTTCACCATCATCAACTTGCCTGCACAGGGTTTTTCTCAAAATATTGTGTGGGGCAATAAAAACGATAATCACCAGATTATCAATTACGAAAACAGGATCATCAGCTCATTATAAAATGGGTAGAAAAGAAAAAAGGAAGGACGAAGCTGCCGCTACCTATGACGAATTCATCTCCAAAGTCAAGGACGGGATAAAGTCGCATGGAAAAGAGTTTCTTCTTCAAGTCCATGAGAAACTCAGCGACTTTGAAGATCTCTACAGCGATGAAGAAGATGCACTACAATCGGACTTCGAGGATCTGGAGGACATCCAAGAATCAAGGAGAGAAGCAGATGAGGACAGCAACCAACCCAAAATGGCAGACGCAGAAGAAGCATCTGAAGAAATCAATGACGCCAACATGACAGACGCTGAGCAACGACAGGAGTCCCAGTCTGACTTTATTAAAGTCATAAGGATAAAGAGGAAAAAGAAGAGAATGACTCCCGAGCAGTCAGAAGCAAAAAAACCAGCCCCATCAGCTACACAATCATCGCCAACAACCTCATCAGCTACACAATCACCGCCAACAACCTCATCAGCTACACCAACCCCAATGGACTCAGCCGCATACCTAAATACAAATGCCAGGAAAGCAACAACAACAACTACGTTTGAAGGTTCCTCAAGGACAAAACTGATGCCACCCATAGTTTGTTTCAAGCTCAACGTTGCAGAACTCAACCGGCACTTGAAAGGACAGAACATAAGCTACAAGGCTCAGAACTACAACAACGGAAAAACCATCATACTAACGAAGACCAAGGACAACCACCAAAAGATCACCGAATACCTCAGGGAAAGGAAGACGGAGTTCAACACCTACACTCCAAAAGAAGACAAAAAAGTTCTGTTGATGCTGAAAGGCGTTCACAGTACTTTTGAAGTCCAGGACATCATGGATGAGCTGAAGCACGAGGGAATTTCAGCGATCAAAGTAAGCCCCCAGAAGCTAAGGAAGGACAAAGAATACAACAACTTCGTGGTAGAGCTTAACAAGGATTGTGACATTCCAAGTGTTTTCAAGAAAACTCTCCTGTTGAACCAGAAAATCCATTGGGAGAAATTCAGATCAACCACCATCACTCAGTGTAAGAACTGCCAGGGTTTCGGACACGTTGCCAGCAACTGTGGCATGCGATACAGATGTGTCAAATGCAAGGACCAGCATTTACCTGGAGAGTGCCCAAGAACCAAGAACAATGTGAAGGATGACAACGTCTACTGCGTAAACTGCCAGAAAATCGGACACCCTGCTAGCTGAGAAGGCTGCCCCATCCTAAAACGAAAAATGGAAGAGAGGAGGAAAGCCAACGAAAAGAATGTTGAACAATCGAAAGCATTGAAGAAGACAACGGTGGAATCCATCCAACAAGGATTGAGTTTTGCAGCTATTGCTGCTCGTGGAACAGTAAAACGGCCACCTACCAAAGCCACCAAAGCCCAGGAAACAGCTCCACAGGCACCAGCAGCTGAAACCACTAAGCGGCAACATGCAACAAAGATCCAGAACAACGGTGACGTCTTCGCGGATGCTGAAAGACTATTTGGAGCTGACCTTTTCACCTTAGTGCAAAAGGCCAAGCAGATAGTCCCAAGCAATTACGCAAGCCTGGACGATAAGGCAAAAACATTGATAATTGGCCGTCTTATCTGCCAATTATGTATATAAAAACCCTTAAAATTTTAACCTACAATGTAAACTCTATTTACTCCATAACCAGACGGGTTTCTTTAAACTTGTTTTTAAAGTCAAAGAAACCCGATATTCTTTTCTTACAGGAAACTAATTTACAGACGAGGAACCAGTACCACCCAGATGGATACCAACTTTTCAGAGAAGACAAAACTAACAACGAAGGACGAGGAACTGCCATACTGATAAAGAATCTGTTTCAAGGAGAACAGATTAAAATCACCGGACTCAAAACCACAGAAGCAACCTGCATCATCATCAAAACATCGGACGCGGATACCTTAATTGTGATGTCAATTTACATGAAAGGAGCATCTTCTAAGGGAAATATCCAGGAGGATCTTAGAAGACTAATGGACATCGCAGAGCAACACACCCAGTGCATCATAGGAGGAGACTTTAACGCCAGACACCCAAGATGGCTGGACCACATGAGCACAGCGCAAGGAGAAGCTTTTGTGGATTGGCTGGACAACAATCCACATCTGCACTCAATGGCCATTGTTTCACAACCAACACCTACCTTCCCGCGGACACCATCAACGCTGGACTTTTTCTTGGCATCTTCAAACATCGTCAGTATACTCCCACTGTTTGAGAACTACCGGTGTGTGGCTCACCCATCGGATTCGGATCATCTTGCTGTGGAGCTTGATATCCGTCTCAGACACAGGATACTGACTACTCAACCTGATCCGGACTTCCATATCAGGTATGATCGAGTCAACTGGAGGCAATTCTGCAATAACACCGAGGCAAGACTACCAGAAGTGACCAACATCGCCAACTTAACAAACACCGAAATTGACGGAGCGATCCACGGACTGGAGATTGCAGTCAACAGTGCTTTGGACAACCAAAAGACTCAGAAGACATCAAGGGATAGATTTATGAACCTTCCCGATAACATCATCGCCATAAGCAACCACAGGCAAAGGCTAAGAAAAAAGCTCCAGCGGATACTGCACCGGACCTAAAATACCGAGAACCAAGAATACAGGAGGACCCATTCAGAACTGAAGTGTACCCAAGTTATGTTTGACCGGGCGGTTAAACATTTCCAGGATTCCCAGCTACAAAGAAGACTACAAGACATCAAGCCTGGACCTGACTGCTTCAAAAAGATAAATGCCATCGTGGGAAGAAGACGAAACCTTCCGGATGCTATCAGCCATGGACAGACAACAGCACATACCCCAACAGAAAAAGCCGAAGTTTTTGCAAACCACTTCGAGGGAAATTTCACGGACAATCCACCACTTCATCTCCCAGAATTACTGATGGAAGTCGAATCAAGAGCGCATGCAGGACACCAGACATCAGAAACAATCACGGAATTCAACGAAGAGAATCCTGCCCACAACCCCAACAACGACGACGTATTCACCAATACAGAGGAAATATGTGAGACCATAAGCGCAGGAAACTCGAAAAAGTCAACTGGACCGGACGGCATATCCAACTTTGTTTTGAAAAAGTTGCCGAACATCGCCCTCTTCCTGTTGACAGTCATCTTCAACAACTGTCTAAACAACGGCTATTTTCCTGCAGCATGGAAAACAGCAAAGATTGTTCCAGTACCCAAGAAGACTGACAGACACACCGTGGAAGGTTACAGGCCTATCTCACTACTTTGCTGTATTAGCAAAGTACTTACTGAGGAAGGTAAAAAATTTCTGCTTGGAAAGAAATATAATACCTGACTTCCAGTATGGATTCAAAGCCAAACACTCGACGATACATCCTCTTCTTGGACTTCACAGCAACATCACCGTGGGATTGAACAAAAAGGAAAACACTGTAGCATGTCTGATAGACATCGAAAAGGCATTTGACAGCGTCTGGATCAATGGACTCATTTACAAGCTAATGGAATTTGGCTTTCCAGGATATTTGGTAAAAATAATTCAAAATTTTCTTACTAATCGCCTCTTTTTTGTACAGGTTTCCAGCGAAAAATCAGGACTACGACACATCAAGGCCGGAGTCCCGCAAGGGTCAAAGTTAGGCCTCTTTTTATTCAACATCTACACCGCAGACCAACCAGAAAACCCACCAGGCACAAGGACTAAGCTGTATGCAGATGACTCCATCACCTACTCAACGTCTCCATCGCCTGAGATAGCAGCCCGTAGAGTACAGGAGCACGTCAATAACCTCTGGAACTACTACCTCAAATGGGGATTGAAGATCAACGCCAGTAAGACGGAACTGATTTGCTTCAGACCACCACAGACAAGGACGAGGGCCCGAAGAATCTTCTGTGCCAACAATCTAGTAATAGTTAGTCATAAGCCTAGTTTTAAGTCAATTGTATATAAAACTTAGCGAAATAAAAACAAATCTTAATCTAATAATCTAATCTAAACCATAGATGAGAGAAAAAGATTTTATAAAGGTTTCTACTTGTTGTGGCTTGTTGAGCCGGGCGAATAGAATTTACCTGATACTTTTTCTCCTCCCCCACAAAAGAGATTTTATCGTTGTGGCTCAACAAGCCAGGGCGTTTGAAGTCTCCTTAGATAGGTTTTCTTTCGACACTGTGTCAACTTAAAAGTCTTTGTAGGGAGTTTATTCGTTGTGGCTTGTTGAGCCGGGCGATTAAATTTTCCCTGTTAGGCTTTGCGTCTCCACACAGGGAGTTTTTCATCACAGTACGCAACCGCAGACCTTTTCTACGAAATCCGCCGCCGCCGACAAAGTGTTTTGCCTCTAAGCTAACGCAGCACTTTCTACGAAGTCCGCTACCGCCGATAGATTGCTCCGCCATTTGATTTGACGGAGGCACTTCCTACGCAATCCGCCGCTGCCGATAAATTGCTCTGCCTTCCACACAACGCAGACCTTTGTCACGAAATGTGCTGCGGCCGATAGAGCGCCCTGCTTAACGCAGATCTAGACAGGAGTTCACCACCGCCGAACCAAGGAAACGGTTACCGTGGTATACAACCATATACCCATACCCATATAAACATCGCCGCTACGCCAGTGAGGATCGAAACCAGCCATTCCGTGGACCAGTACCAGAAGTAGACCCTACTCGAGAAAACCCAAAAATTGCTTTTTCTAGTGATATTGAAGATAAAATTTGTTAACCTGTAAACTTATTCCTGAGAGAAGATATTAAAATAAACTTAGAGTTAATTAGAATTAAACCGAACGTTTCCTCGTATTCATTTTTGAGAAGTTGGACGCCGAAACCCAAGTCTTACGAACCTTCCTTGGGTAGACCCTGGACACTCTGAGTCATACCCCAGCCTTGTAAAAGAAGCATCACAAACTGGCGCCCGAGCAGGGACCTGCAGAAAGTTCAACCGTTTGCCGTACCTGTCCAGGAACTGACGCAGAGTCCACCGACCGACACCGAAACTTAACCGACCAGCTTCCAAGACGCCTGCCGATACCGACCCGAAAGTACCTGAAGAAGATGCCCAGGAATTCGAGGAGAACCCAAATCCGTACCAAAATTTAGGATTCATATATTTCCTGAAGAAGCCCGAATTGATAGAGACGCTTACCCAACGTGGACAAGACACCAGTGGAACGGTTCAGGAGCTACGTCAACGCCTGAGTCACCACCTTAAAGAAGCGCGCATGCACCGGTCAACACAGAATTTGTGCGCTGAGTGGGAGGACAAGGTGGAGGAGAGGAATAATGCCGACCATTCGGATGAAGAAGGCTACGCAACTGCTTCTGGATCGAACATACCGCCGCGCCGTCCACGTCGGAACATAAACAGCAGAAATTATTCCAAAGTAGACTTCAGGTACCACTACTGTTCTAAAAACCAGCTATGACCGCACCCGCTTCTTCTCAAGCATGGTCTATGCTAGGTTTTATAAATCGTATCTCAAAAGATTTTTTCAGATCCTTATAACTCTTATATCACTTTTTTCAGCTATGTTAGGTCTGTTTTCCATTACTCTCCACTCATTAAGAATTGAAAGAATTCAAAAACAATTCACCACAATCCTTATAGCGGATTCTATGTTGGATTACTGATATTCTATATATAGTTAGAGGTGTCTGTTATCAAGCATTTAAAGCCTTGAAACTAGAAGAGTGTACTTTGAAATGATGTAAACTGTATATGAACTCGTTAAATGTATTCTGTAATCTATAAAAGATTTTTGTAATTGTGATTGATGAAATAAATAATTTGATCATAGTATTCATCATCATTTGGATCATATTTTATAACATAGCATAACTGTCATCTTGTGATCTATGGAGCTAAGCCATGCAGCTATACCTAAGCCTCGACGAAATTGTGTCCCAGGACATAAGACTTTTTGTAGTTTTGTATGTGATTTTGGTCAAAATTGAGACTCTGCCAATTTCCATTCATGGCAACCAAGGAATCAGGCATTAACATTAACTTTCCACATCTCTCAGAAGTTTTATTTTAGACCTTCCTACCCATATCTTTACATGTGTCAACAAAACATTCTGCCACCCAAGACAATCCTTTCCCTTTATGACTCTTCCGAAAAAAAAAATAGGAAAAACAATAATAATAAATACACAACTTATGTATATCCTCCTTATTTGAGTATATCATGACTGTTTAATCAAAATCCACCCTTTTCCTATTTTGACCATGGAACCCATCCTCTTTCATCAAGAATTTTGCCTTTTCTGTCAGCATCTTTCATCATCTTCCTCACATCTAGTGACCTGATTGCGTTTTGATTTTGCGATGGTGTGAATAACAATGAATTCATTTTCTCTGCTGTTTCTCGTTTGTGTTTTCTTCTTCTAATGGAATATCCTTCTATTTGATTTAGTCCTTTTGAAGGCATGTATATAAACCACCACACAACAGCACAGAGAAGAAGATTTCTCTTTATGCTCATAAAGGATATCGGTTAATTTGACAAACTGATATTTGTATGCCTGGTCATGGCTGGAGGCAGAAATAATCAGCCCTATCACAGATTCCATCGTAGAAAAGTTCCACACGGAGAACTACGCTCCGATCAACGAAAATTTGTGTTCACAAAATCCGAGTGGAATCGAACAAACCATTGTCACACTGAATGCCGTCATTCTTGTTTTCGAAATCAGCTGTTTTATGTCAAATGTGCAAGACTAAAGTGAAAAAGTAATTGTGGTTCGGTTGTTTTATTCTTTATTGTTTTAAAAAAAGCATTTCTTTAAGTTGGAGTTTACTTTTAATTGAAATAATATAAAATCGGAATGGATTCATTTGCCTTTGCAATTACTGCCAGCCATCAACAAGCTGCTAGAAGGAAACAAAACTTGAAAATTCAAAGGAAAATACTACGAGACGCATGTGATCCATTTGAGTTGAATGATCAAATGTATGCTATGAAAAACTTCATATTTAAAAATGATTCAATTTAATAATACTTTCAGATTTGTCAAAAATTTTCGTCTCAACAAACCAGCGTTCAAGTACGTTTTGGAGGAACTGAAGCATGAGTATGACCCAGGTGTTTTTTCTTCTTCAATCGGCTTGATTTGTCGGCTTGCATCAGTCTTAAGATTTTTGGGAGAAGGTGGGTACCAACTTGGGGTTGGTAACGACTACGAAGTTGGTATGGCACAGTCTACATTTTCCTCAACCCTGGCAAAAGTTCTCAATGCACTGGAGAGACGATTATGTCCGTTGTGGATACAAATCGAAATGAGCGAACTAGAAAAGCAACAAGCAAGGAGGGACTTCTTTTCCAAGGCGAATTTTCCATGTGTGGTTATGTGCGTCGATGGAACTCACATCAATATTGTTGCTCCATCGGAAGAAAAAGCATTGTACTATAACCGAAAGGGAAATTTTAGTATAAATGCTATGTTGGTGAGTCAATTACAAACACTTCAAACTATGTACATACATATTTACAATTGATTGTTTATTTTGTTATAGATTTGTGACAACAAACTGAAAATAAGATGTGTTGACGCACGATATCCTGGATCAAACCATGATTCACACATATGGAATTTGAGTAGCGCAAGAGAATTTTATAGAAGAAAATATCAGGAAGGCGACAGAAACTCTTTTGTTCTTGGTATGTGAAGTTGTTCATAGTTTTAACACATGATGAAAGTTTATACTGTTATTTATGAAGGTGATGCTGGATATCCACTGGAACCATGGTTGATGACACCATATCGCTCTGCTGAAGCAGGGAGTGACAAAAGCATTTACAACATAAGGCACAGCAAAACTCGCAACGTTGTAGAGAGGGCTATCGGAGTTCTAAAAAACAGATTTCGGTGCACACTGGGTGCACGTCAACTGCACTATAGTCCACAAAAATGTGCCCAGATTGTTAATGTGGTTTGCGCGTTACATAACATCTGCATTCACTATCGCGTTGAAGATTATGCAAATGTTCCTCTGCTTGATTTGGAAAACCCAGAAGATGATCCAAACTATTTCCATGTAGAGGATTCCAATGATCATCAGAACAACCGAGCTAAAACCATTCGAGATAATATTAAAAACACCTTCGTTTGACTGGATTAATAAAAAGTCAAAACAACTTATTTATAAATACATTCATTTATTCTTTATTATAAAAAATAAGGCACTTTGAATTCAAAAAAACAAGATAAATAAATAAATAAGCATAACTTAAAGAAAAGAGCATAGAACATTAATCTAAATTTTGGGAGTTTGACGAATCAAGGTTCAGCTTCGATTCTTCAATGCGAAGCATCCTCATTTTTATTTCTATTTTTTTTTGAAGAAGTTCTTCTTGCACAGTATTGTGTCTTTGTTCTTCTTCGATTTTTGATTTCATTAAGTCGTTAGATTTGTCGAAGGCTCTATATATACGTTTTGTATTGAATACAAGTTCTTCGGTGAGTTTTTTTTGGTCAATGTAAAATTGTTTTTGCAATGTTAATTGCTGCCTGAGTAGATTTGCAGTATCTTCACCGTTTCTATTTTGACTTGGACGTCTTGCTCTTCGTTCCGATGCCATGGACACATCAAGATTTTCTTCAGTTTCGATGTTTTCAATCTGAGTCCCATCTGTAGCCTCTCTTTCAACCTGGGCAGAGGTTCCACATCCAAAAGAAAGGGTATTTGATATACCTGAAGTAGACGTACGGAGTCCAGTGAGCTTTATAACTCCTTCTTCCAATTTCGAAAACGTATGCTGCTTATATTCCCCACCGCCAGTTGCCCTCACTTCTCTTTTGTTTTCCACCAACTTTCGTTTTATATAACTCTTCCAATCCTGCCACACCTAAACATAAAAAGAAAATCATAAATTAAACCAAACTCTTAAATCAAATATTTTACGCACCTTTCTCCAAACCGAAGCATCCTTAGAAGGAGGTCCCAGACTGTTAAGCTCAATTTTTACGGTTTCCCAAAAAGCATTAACATCTTCTTTTGAAAGTTTGGTAAAACCTTGAGCAACATCCGATTTTTCGTTCATCAGCTCATACAGCCTTTCATATTGTGCCTTGTTTGTTGTTTTAGCCCTTAAAAAACAAAATACAATTATTTAAAATCAAAATATTTTGAAAGTACTCACATTTTTCTTCAAACACAACTGCTTTCGTACAAGCTCTACGACGCGAATAGTTTGTCGTAGAAAAAGATGGCGAACTTACATTCCACTCGAAATTGGTGATGCCAGATCTACGAATTTCGAAAATCGTACCATGTGTTCCACTCCGAGTGGATTTTGTGATAGTTACATCGTGAAACTTAGACTTTTTTCGATTACGATGGAATCTGTGATAGGGCTGAATAATAATAATTCAGCACTCTTCTAACGGGAGGATATGTTGTTTGTTTTTGTTTCTTGTCTACGTTTTTTTTGTGACTTGAAAAAGGATAAAACCAGATAAAGGACCGAAGACAATAACCAGCAGAACCAAACCAAAAAAACCCGAACGTTTGACCTCGGGTGATGATTACTTACAGTTGGCGAGCATTTGATTGAATTTCCGATCGAAGAGTCAATTGAATTTTACAACCAACCGACAAAATATCCTGCGGCCAAAATGGGGGATATCATGGCGTTCACATTCACATCGTTTACAAGATGGGATGGGCAAAGGGTTTCATGGGCTTAAAGAGGCTGGGGAACGAAAGGTAAACACCAGATTTAAAGTGAAAAATCTGTGTAAATATCAGAGAAGTGATTTATATGTTGGTACTCCACCCGATAAAAGGTGTTTGCACAATTCCTGATGAAAGGGCTAGAAAAGCAAACAAAACTTGTTGCTTGGGGGATGGGAATCAAATCCTTGAAAGTATCAAAAAGTCAGAAAGTAGGTTATTCCGTTGTGTTGCATCTGCAAATATGTGGAAAGCCACAGAAAGAAGACCAAGCTCTGTACTCATTTAAATTTGGCCAAACTGTGATAACAATTCATAACCTTCGCCACAGAAATATGCGGTGCAAGTTGAATAATCAACCCGAATTTTATGCATCACACTTTCCCTTGCAACCAGTCACCCAAAGTACCTAAGCCCACTGGGTGTTTGCTGTGCTCCAATGGCATCGCATTTTGCATCACTCCAGTTCCAGTGCACAGTCTTTATGCACAAATGAAAATGAATACCAAAACATCATCTCTATCCGTCTCCCCACAGAGCCCCTCGCAGAGTTTTCAGTAAAAGGAACGTAAATAAATTAAATAAAAAGAAAAAACCGAGTTCTCCAGGTTTTATTTCCACCAAAAACTGTGGCAGGATGTTATGTTTCATATCCTTCGTCTTCATGTCAGTGTATGTATGCGATGCAGCACGATACCTAGCATTTCACCTATTTTTTTTCACAGTCGAACAATGCTTCAAAAGTAAAACAAAAATATGTATACATTTCGCGTAATACAATCCATCTTGTCTCGTGTAATGTGGAGGAGATCCTTGCAAGGATAACCGGTAGAAAAAAAAATATAAACATAAAAAAAAACAGGAACAAGATTCCCTGTCTATATAAACAAACATACAACACAACTGAAGCAAAGGAAATGGAAATGGAGAAGGAAGCATCCTTCTGGGTTTCGGAAACGAATAAAAAATGGAAGGACATCCACTCCACATCCACACTTGCCGTTTGCCGCTTCCCAACAGTGGGCCAAATCGAATAAAGGACTTTACATTTGAGTTTTATTATTATTATCATTTTTTTTTTATCTATTTTTGTATAGTGTGTGTGATGTCGGGTAACTATTTACTGTCATTCCCTGACGTCACAGTTACACATGGAATGCATGCAATCCAAACTGGCGGACTTGCTTCTGGGTAGAATTCAAACAGTCCTTGTACTGTACAAAAAATCTGATAGGGAAGGAGTTTAGTGGAAAGTGATGGTAGGGGGTAAGGGGGTAGGTGAGTTGTGTTGGACTTTGTCATGCAGTTTACAGCAAAAGTGTTGTCTGACGTTCAGATTTGTTTAAAATGTCAAGTCATCTGTATGCAGGACTGCTCTTCTAGCTGTGGGCTGTGGCAGGAGAGATTGGCTGTTCACTAGGTCAGGGATGATGGCTCCTTTGAGCAAATGAGAAATGAAATTTTGTCAAAAGGGCACATGTACATCGTTAGTTGTTGGTGCAGTGCTTGAAGGTTTATGGTTCCTGGGTCCGGTATGCTGGTGAAGAGAACTTGAAATTAAAAGTTTTATTGTAATGATTGGGAGCGCAAGACGTTTGATTACACTACAAGAAACCGCCGGAATTTATCAAGCTAAAACTTTTCTGTTTTACTTAATTGTTCTTTGAATGTCTGTAAAAAGAGCGATGCTAGCAGAAGCGTGAGTAAAGCTTCGGTTTAGCGTGATTTTTGGTTGACTGTAAATTAAGAGTAACTAGAGCTTTGATATAACGTAAGTGTGGTGTGGCCGTGAAATGACTGAAATGTGGCTCTTGCAAGGATATATTTCCACTCCTAAGCGAATGTAGCAAAATTCTATATCGCTTATCTGTAGCGTGAATAAAACGAAAATGCAGTGCTAATAAAGGTGCAGTTTAGCGTTGGAAAGCGTCGCTGTTAATCTAATGCGAGTGACTATGGCTTGTCCAGAGCGGGACTCTAGCGAGTGTGAACTGTCGTAAAGTGCGATAATATGGCATCACTGAAACGAAAATGTATAGCGAGAGTATAGTGAGAATATATTGAGACCACTGTAGCACGGATAGGTATATCATGACAGTTTTAAGAATAAACTTAAATAAGCGCGACTATCGTGTTAATAGGGCGAGACTCTAGCGATAGCTCGCCTATAACATAGGCTTATCTGGATTTAAACGTGAGTAAAGCGTAGATGCAGATTGGACAAGCTACAAATGCAATTTCAACTCTAAAACGGGTTTCACCCAGGTTCGTCCGATGGGCTTATGCTAACTGCCATTGTACCCTTTGAAAACGACACTCATCTTGACACTCATGTTGAATCTGCTGTCGCTGTAGTAAGGTTTAAGCTTAGAAATGGCAGCACTGCGACATGTGTGAACAAAGCTACAGTGTTGATATTTGAAAATGGCGAGCAACTCTATTTACTCCCCATGAACAAGTTTATCCTTCTCTCTGCTTAAAACGAAAAGAGTGGTTGAACTTCACACGACGAACCATTCTTTTCAAATGGAATAAGTCATATTGCATTAATTTTAGATAGTAAGCTCCTTTGATGACGTAGCATGTCGAGTCGAAATCTACTTAGGCATATTGTGAGTATTTTGGCGATGTAAGTCAGCTTTAGCGAAGACATAATAGAGTCTGTCACCGAAAAGGGTTCATTGGATCAATGAGAAGACCAATCATCTCGTATGTGTCAGTTGTTTGGTGGAACTAGCTCTTATGTAAATACGTCATTACTTCGTAAACCGATATCAAAACAGCAATATGTCATGACTGTCCTGGACCATCCACAGAACTCCGGATGCTCATTTCGACGCACTGCTGAATTATACTTCCGTTGATGACTACATCACGGGCGGCACACTCAAGGTCATTTTCCCTTAAAAAAAGAGATTTCGGGTACAGCTCGCAACGAAGTTTTGAATTTCTCGACTCACGTCAAACAGATATGCCGTTCGATACGATTGTGGTGGTGCCCGTTTCGTAGCGACAAGTGTGTCTGCTTCTTAAGTGCCAGTTCAAGGTTCAAATCCCAAAAACATAAATTTGTTTTTCAACAGATATAAGCATTCGCTAGGAATTGGCAAGTCCTCCGATAATGAATATGTTGTATATTGCCATTAAAAACGCATCCTATCTTAGCCGTTCGAGGTTGTCAAAGTGTAAGTAATTAAAATGCGTTAGGCTCTAAAGTTTGTTGCGCGACCACTTTTATTTTTTTTAACGACGATCTCAAGGCTCAAACTGAATCAAAAACACAAGGCTTCGGTTCAGAACTGATTCACTATAGAATCCCAATAAGGAAGCAATTGTTATAGGATCTCCATGAATGGTTCCAGAGTTGGTGGTGGATCTGGCGCCGCGATGGTGTCTTTGTAAAGAGTTATGATGTTTGACTGCACGCCTCATTAGGCACATACGCAGGGGGGGGGGGGGGGGGGTTATATGTAAATAATTGTACATAAGTAAAAGACATTGATAGTGTAATGTCCGATGGACTTGGCATGCGATATGCATTTTTGGGGCCATTAGAGACAGCTCATTTAAATGCTGAAGGAATGTCTAATTACTTTGAACGTTACTCGGCAATAATGTTTGCAGTAAGCGAAACCATGGGCCCAATACCAAAAATGGGGGGAGAAACTGGCGCTGAAATTGCAAAACAACTAGAAGCTATGGTGCCACAGGATAAATTGGCTGAAAGACGTCTCTATCGTGACAATTGTCTTACCAAGTTGAGTATCCTTAAAAATGAGGTCAGCAAAGGAAAATAAATGTTCAAAATTGTTCTCTTCGGAAATTCGTATTTTATTTACAAAAAATCACAATCATATACATATATCACAATCGGACTTTGCTCGGTAGTCTTGGGTTAGTATTTTGTTTTACTAGTTTTCTCTTAAGCCCTGTTCACACTGTACGATTAGTTGGACAGACTTAAGTTTGATCGACCAATGCTTGATAGTGTGAACCCTTCATACGACCGCTTGTCCAACTTGTTGGATGGTTTTCAAAAATTTTTGAAAATCTAGAAGTTGGACGGAGTGGAAGGGTATGTGACATAAAGTTGGACGACAAGCTTGATAAGTGTGAACGTAAACTACATCAGACCATCCAACTTCCATCAAACGAAGTCTGTCCAATTAATTGTACAGTGTGAACAGGGCTTTACTTGTTGAATAGGAATTGATTATTATTGATGTTTTTAACATTGAAAGTTAATTTGTGATTTTTTTTTGTAGAAGTTTTAACGCAATTCACACACGGCCTAAATTGCCAAGCAAAAACAAGTAAGCAATAATCAGAGTTAAATCCTGCGCAAACCAGCGCGATTTGTGCGTGCGATGCGATTGCGTTAAGTCAAACCTCCATAAGATTACATGTATTTCATTTTGACAGAAATCGCATCGCACGACGTTATCGCACTGGTTTGCGCAGGCAATTACAGAACTTCTTGGTTTTCCTTCTTGTTCTTTATTCCTCTAAGGTGTAGGACTGTAGGTCTCACGATGCGACTTTTTTTCGAACAGCAACTCCTCATCAAGCTAGTGGCGGCGCTACTTCGGTTAGAGAGAATTTTTATTTTGCTGATATGATTGAACATGAACGTTGACTTATGATAGGCCAGTTCCACAAACAGAGAGTTCTGAGCCCTTTGAGATCCTTTTAATGCAATATAAAATCTCAGCTAAGCTTTTATTTTTTTGTCGGAGATTTCTGAGACGAAAAAATGTATGCACCGTTTTTCTCTCAGCAAGTTTGGCATTTATGTGTCATAATTTTCGTTGTGCATTCTGATGATGATGAGTAAAAGTTTGAAAACAAGGACACAGTTGAAAAAATATAAGCCCTAAAAAGCTGAGAATTATGTTCCACAAAACTGTTTGCGCTCCGTCAAAGTGACATTGAGCGCTCAGTGAGATTTTTCTTTGTGGAACTGGCGCAATAGATCAATGTGATTGAAGCATTGCATTGACTTATTATACATGGACTGGTAGTTGCATTAATTCTCCATACAAAAGTTGGATAACAATTGGGGTTTTTCTTTTTTAGTTCCGAACAGTGAACTGAACTGAGAACGAACAGCGTGAACGTGTTCTGAACTGAGCTATGTGAAGTTGGCAGCGCTCAGACTTTTGTTCTAGATGCCCCGTCATTTTATTTTGAATAAATAAAATGACGGGGCTTTTTTGTTCTGAATAAAAAAAGAAAAGCATTTTGAGCCTTCAGGTGTTGCCGAATTGAAAAAGAAATACTCTTACGTTTTTGACGTTTCACTTTTCTGTTCGGAACTAAAAAAGAAAAACCCCTAATGGTTGCACTTATTTTTGGTTACACTAGCCCGCCATATCGTACTCTTAACTAAAACACTAACGACATCTGCTGTGATTTAGCTAGCGTGATTATTTAGCAGTGTCAAGAATGTTTCACTAGTTTTCCGCTGAAATGATGTTCGCTAGTATCGTTTAGAATAAGTGGAACAATCGTGAAGTTGGCTCCTAGCGGTTCATGTTTAATAAATCAATGATTTTAATAAAAAGGAGCCCTACTAACACATTTCAACTGTTTTCTATAGTACAATGTAGGCAAAAACACAAACATACATCTATTTAGATACTGATTTGCGAAAAACAAATTTGTATCAATAAAACAAAATAAAATAAAAAAATAAATGAAGCGTTTGAATGATAATCGACTGAAATATTTTCGGGGGTGGGGGGGGGGGGGGGGGGGGGGGGGTGGGGGTCTTCCCCAAACCCCCCCCCCTACGCTACGCCACTGCTGTTGGGTGAATATATCTTAGCTGTAGCGTGTATGTGTATAAGCCATGACTGGAGCATGGGCAGCTGTTGCAACGCAACATGCAGCAAAATGCATAATTGGCTTGGATAGCCCAAATTCATTAAATACAAGTGCCGACGGCACTTGCAATGCCATCGCTAAACAACCGACGGCAAAACATACCATCAATTACCAAAATTGGTAATTTCACTCAAAGAGCGAAAGTGGGAGTTGCCATCACCCAAACATTGGGACCTCCCACAATGCGATGTTTTTTCATTTCCCTTTCGATGATGAGATCACAGAAGAGAAGAAAACTTAAATGCAAGGAAAGGGGGAAGCTGCTGGTTGACGATCGACTTGCCTATGCAAAAAAACAAAATCCGCAACAAGTCAATGCCTTATAGAGGTACTAACGGATGGCCCAGCTGGAACCAAATACCGAGGTGTTATTAGGAGGTGGATTCGAAATGTTAATCACTCTTGCGATAATAACTGGGTAACCAAGTCAAAGAAATTAAAATAAATTGAATTAAGCAAACTTTTGGTATTTTTTATTCTCTCTTGTTCTGGCGCTATTAAGACTTTCGATCTTGGCGAAATAAAGCAATTTGTGTTGTTTTTAAAGTGAAAAGACAGACTTACTTTTCGCGGCAATATATGTACTTTGCCCACGGAAAGAAAAGAAACATTATTTATTTTTTTTTATGCTAATTGTCCTGGCGACAAAACAGTGGTCCTTCGAGCCGGATGCGTAGCATCTTAGATCAGTGCAAAAATTAATTCTCGTATCGATCTTGACGAAAGTGCATATTACAAATAATCGCGTCATTCATTTAAATAAACCCAAAGACATATCCTGTTTGGTATAAAGCGCGTAAAAGACATTTTTTTATTCAAAATCGTCGGGTTAAGACTACTTTCGGTGACGTTTGGATTTGCAGACTCTGGAGCAACGTTGGAGCAACGCTCAAATACAGGTGTGTGGCATACTCTTAATAAAAAAAAATATATATTTACTTAAATTATTCGATCCTTGTTGATCTAAGTATAATATTGTGTGTGGTGTGATATCGGGTTGCAACAATTTTGCTGAAAATGTCTAAATCGAAGGTCGCAAATTATATAGATGCAATTCAAGCAATTGCTCAAGATATCATTGCAGATTACGGGGCATATGCTAACTTAGAATCGTCGAAAAAATCTGTGCATATGAATGAAATGCGATTGGTTGAAGCAGAAGCAGCTTTTGAGGAGGCTAAATCTATTCATCAAAACATAATCGTTGCTCCTTCAGAAGAGGCAAAGATCAAATATATGGAAGCACTTTCATTCCATAAATTGAAAGAAGTTTTTTTCGCGTATTCATGTGCATTAAAAGAGAACTTATCAAACACAGACACTCAGCATAGTTTTCACAAATCGACAATTGGTGCACCGACACCAACAGCAGCGTTAAAGCTCCCTCACATTAAAATTCCTACCTTCGATGGGTCATTAAAAATGTGGCCAGAATTTAAAGGGCTATTTGAAAGTTTGGTGGCAAAAAATACATCGATTTCCGATGCCCATAAACTTCATTATTTAAAGGGTAATTTAAGTGGTGAGGCAGCACGATTGCTGCGTAACACTGACACAAATTTTGAATCTGCCTGGGAGTTGTTAATGAAACGATTCCAAAATGTACGGTTGTTAAAGGATAGTCAATTTAAATTAATGTT
This sequence comes from Melanostoma scalare, assembly GCA_949752695.1. Taxonomy (NCBI): domain Eukaryota; kingdom Metazoa; phylum Arthropoda; class Insecta; order Diptera; family Syrphidae; genus Melanostoma; species Melanostoma scalare. The sequence goes on along the minus strand of OX456984.1, from coordinate 272,059,503 downwards.
TCATCAACCTAAACTCCTTCATGAATCTGCTGAAGATCTGAAATTGTTGTTAGACGTCACAAATGAAGCTAGACAATCTCTTAAGAATCTTGGGGTATCTGTAGACTCATGGGAGGATGTTCTGATTTTTCATACGGTAGAAAAACTTCCAGTTAAAACACGTGGTCTTTGGGAATCTCACATTTCAATTCACGTAGATTATCCAACGTACAGCGTTTTAGAGGATTTCATTCTTATGAGATCAAGGACTTTGGATATCATCGGACAATCTTCGTCGGGATCTACAAATCATCAATCAAGGTCAAAACCCTCATCAAATACAGTTCGAGCTCACAATTCCACAGTCGTGAATAAATGTTCATTATGTCAGGGTCTTCATTCAATTCGCAATTGCTTCAAATTTAAGGCACTTAATGTCAGGAAAAGACTAGAAACTGCGAAAAATAAGAAGTTGTGTCTAAACTGTTTATCCAGTGCGCATTCGTCCCAAAACTGCACAAGTACTTTCACGTGCTCCACGTGCCAAAAAAGGCACCATTCATTACTGCACTTGAACGAGTCAGTCAATGCAAATCATGCTAATGAACACGCTCCCACAGCAGCGGTTCAGTTATCAAACCATTCCCCCTGGGCTTCCGCTCAAACGCCTCAAGCAAGATTATCTGAAAATCTTCAACCATCTACAAACAATGCTTCAGCTTATAATGCGTTTATAGCCGAAAACATTACATCACCTGTTCTTCTGGCTACGGCCCTAATAAAGGTTCTAACACCTACAGGCCAACCGTTATTACTGCGAGCATTACTTGATCCTGGATCAGAGGCTTCCTTCATTATTGAATCTGCTGTTCAACTGCTAAATCTCAAAAGGGTAAAGAGCTGTGTTAACGTCATTGGTGTTGGGGAAACCACTACAAGCACCTCAAAATATAAAGTTTCGTTCACCATTTTATCTTGTGTCAATGCAAACTTTAGCCTAAAACTTAATGCGTTGGTTTTACCCAAACTAACAAAGTTGCTCCCCGCGCAAACAATTCCAAAGGCTGATTGGAATCATCTTCAAGATCTTGAACTCGCAGATCCGTCTTTTAATAAAGCGAGTAAGATTGACGTTTTACTGGGTAGTGATGTTTATCCGTTTATTATCCTTGATGGTCTGCTTAAAGGAGAACAGGGTTCCCCTATATGGCGCAAAGAACGGAACTGGGCTGGGTGCTATCTGGTGGGATTTCACTTAGTAAAAAACCTACAGTATCATCATTCCACATCAAAATTGAACCTACAACGTTAGACAATATAGTTCTGAAGTTTTGGGAACTCGAACAAATTCCAAAGCGAAAACTCATGTCCCCTGAAGAAAAAAAATGTGAGACTCATTTTAGCAGATGTCATCAACGCCAATTGGATGGCAAATATGTCGTTCACCTGCCCTTCAAAAATGGAACACATCCGTTGTTAGGCTTGTCCCAAAGGTCAGCATTTGTTCGTTTCTTACAATTGGAGAAAAAATTCAAAACCAACTCGTCCTTCTATGACGAGTATAGAAATGTATTCAATGAATATAAAGAACTTGGTCATATGACTGAAATAGGGTCCACGGCATTATCTTCTCCTCATTATTTTCTCCCTCACCATGCGGTGATAAAAGAGTCCAGTTCCACCACAAAACTGCGAATTGTTTTTGACGCTTCCTGCAAAACATCGGATGGCACCTCGTTAAACGATCATCTTTTCACCGGCCCAAGACTACAAGATGATATTTTTGATCACATTGCTCGCTTCAGGAAACACAAAATTGCATTTACCGCCGATATTAATAAAATGTATAGGCAAATTTGGATTAGTCCCCACGATTCAATGTACCAACTAGTTCTATGGCGTGACGCTGATGGAGAAGAAATTAAAATATATCGTCTAAACACTGTCACATTTGGCACAGCTTCGGCGCCATATTTAGCTATTCGGACGCTTCAACAACTAGCGGCAGATGAACGAGACGACTTTCCCATCGCATCAACAATAGCTTTACGCCATTTTTATGTAGATGATGTTATTCATGGGGCAGATTCAGTTGAGGAAGCCTTAGAAATGCAATCTCAACTCCGAATAATGTTGCAGCGGGGTGGTTTTCCCTTAAGAAAGTGGGCAAGCAATTGCGAAAGGCTATTGACATCCGTTTCAGAGGAAGACAGGGAGGTTCAAATACCACTTTCATTCAACAACGAAGATGCAATCAAAGCGCTTTGTTAGAGAAAGCGAAATCATCATGTGGCACGTGCATAGGCCACACCCCTTTCCATAGTGACCTCACGGTCGCTAATTACAGCAAGAAGAAGAATTGTTCTTACAACACAGATGTCCTACAAGACAACATACAATGTGCAAATAGCGGTGGTTGCGACCGAGAAATAGAATCAACATGATTCGGTGCAGGCAACCAAAGAAGAAGCTTTTCGGTTAAGAGTCACTGTGTTATCGTGTGCCAGATAACGGTGGTTCCGACCGAGAAATAGCAAATATTCATCGAGATCTTACGTGGCAGACGTACCAGACAACGGTGGTTGCGACCGAAGGGTCGCAATGGAAAAAACCCAAGTGCAGATTCATCATGCCAAATATGTGAAGTAGCGGTGCTCAATATCGAGAAGGGTAAGCAGGCTAGTGCAGCAGCAACAACCTATATATGGCGAGATGAGCATTGACAAGAACACAGTCCACTAACATCAGCAGAGCGGTGCACAGTCTACTAAGAACTTTTGAGCGGTGCACAGTGCGCAGTCCACTATGAGAGCTCGAGCAGCACAGTCGAAGCAAGATGTGCATATATTTTAAATAAAGACCTTCCATTATATGTTAAATTGTGCGTTTTTATTAACTTTCAATTAGAAGTTTTCGTTGTTTTCGTCTTGTTGTCAAACATTCTGGTCCTAATCGAGCCGAATAAATTGTGCAAGCGACCTATCTAAAGATAAATTAAAAGTGCTTATCAAAAATATATTTATGTATACCTATATGTGGGTAATCGAATGCAAATATTTTCGAAAGAAAAACCTTTTTCACAAGATATCCCTACTTAACGAGAAGAAAAATATAAGAACTTGTGCGAATTCATCAATCTAGGAAGTGCGAATTGACTGAAGTGATCGTTAACTGTGCAGCGCAACCGGACAAAGGTTATTTTTTGCAGAGCGCAAATAAATTTGAGAGATCCAAAAAAGTGCATTGATTCCGTTCGGACAGAAGCGATTTTCGAAGGGTCGACCTGGGTCGCTGCGGTCTTGTACGGTCTTACGGGAAGTGCGCTTTTAATTCAAGCTAAAGCAAGTTGCGCAATATACTGGATCAGGAGACGAACCACGCATGGCAAATTGCAAGGGCCGATGTTCGTCAAATTGCCACATTGGAGGAGTTCTTTGAATTCCTGGAGCGCAGAGCCAGTGCTCTGGATTCCAGAATTTTTCGATATAGAGCAGTGTGCAGAAAGGTCAGACACGAAGATGCAGAGAGGGGTACAAAGGAATGTAGCTGGTTCGAGCGCACTAAAGACGACCACGGCATTAAAATGCCCGCTGTGTAAGTCACCACATTCACTATATCGTTGTGCAGATTTTCTCTCTCTCTCCATTCAAGGTAGGAGCGACAAGGTTCGCAGCTGGAAGCTGTATCCTAATTGTCTGAAGAGCGGACACGTTGCGCAGGCATGTCCTGCCGGAGCTTGCCGGAGAAGTAACAAGGGACACAATAGCATCCTTTGCCCAGAGCAGTGCAATCCGGTAACTGGGTTATCAGTGATGGCGCGGTCAGAGCACAGCCTGCCAACCACTTCAAGAGCGTCAAAATGTCAACCAGACAACTAGCAATTCATGCAGCAATCACATCGAGAGCAACCCATCGAGCATGTGATCCAGTCACACCACCTCGACACGAGCAATCAAAACAACTACAATAGAGATGTAACCAAACATAACGAGGTGGAACAGAGCAGAGCAAATGCAGATCATGCACTACTAGCAACGGCATGCATTAAAATCATGAGCAAAACAGGGCAGGGCATGAGGGCAAGAACACTAGGTTCGGGAAGTCAAGTCAACATCATAACAGAGCAATGCGTGCAAAGAATGGGGCTGAGAAAGAACAAATGTGATACTCAAGCGCAAGGGATGGGAGCAAGCACAAAGGTACGATTCACCGGAACAGTTACGCTACCTTGCTGTCACGAATAGAGCCTACGTTTGTGATGATATGCAGCGGACAGATGCGAGCAAATCCGAATCCAGCTAGAGCGACACTAATGACCATGATATAATGACGACGGAATCACCGGATGAGCATCTCAATGAGCTGTTGAGAAAATTTTGGGAAGCGGAGGACCTACATTTACCGACTCCCATGTCTGCAGAGGCGTGACACATCAGGGCGATACGTGGTCTGGTCACTATTACCATCAACTCACGGGCACAAGAACTGAGCAGTTCCAGGGCGATTGCAGTGAGGCAATTCCACCAGTTAGAGAAGAGACTGAGCACAAATTCAAAGAAGTTTCAAGAGCGACAACGGCATCAACATTGAGCGATTAGAGAATGAGCAAACCGGTAGTGACGAGGTGCAAAGAGCACTACTGGCAACAGCACGCGTCAAAGTGCAGGGCAGAGCAGGACAACCGGATGAAGCAAGGGCGCTTCTAGACAGCGGAAGTCAAATCAACTTGGTTACTGAGCAGTGCGTGCAGCGTTTGGGCCTCATCAAACGTCGGTGCGTGTTCGACGTGCGAGGCACTGGAGCGGAAAAGTTGGGTTCGACCAGAGCGGTGGCCATGAAGAGGTTCCTACAAACCGAAAAGCGGTTAAGTGCAGAGCCAGAGCTAAGAGCACAATACGTTGAATTCATGCGGGAATACGAGGCTCTCGGACACATGAAGCAAGTATCTGAACCAAGTACGAGCGAGCCAGTATACCACATTCCACACCATTGCGTCACCAAGAAATTTCGGGTCGTCTTCGACGCATCGTGCAAGAGCGTGAGTGGGATGTCCCTAAACGATGTGCAGTTTACCGGAGGCAAATTACAAGACGATCTGTCTGCAATAATTACGCGTTTCCGGTGCTTCTAGGTTGCAGTTTCGGCAGACGTCGAAAAAATGTTCCGCCAAGTGAAGGTGAATCCAGAGCAGTGGGATCTCCAACGTATCTTTTGGAGAGGGAATTCTAGCGAGCGCATGAGAGAATACTGTCTACAGTGGTCACGTATGGCATGGCGTCCAGCGGGCTCAATGCAGTGCGAGCAATGCATCAGTGCGCGATGGACCACAAGGAAGAGTATCCATTGGCATGTGAGGCCATCATGAACAATTTTTACATGGACAAAATGTTGACTGGTGCAGATAACGAAGAGGAGGCGAAAGTGAAGTGCCAACAAATAAAGTCTTCTCTAAGAGTAGGCGGTTTCAAGCTGAGCAAATTTATGTCTTCAGGTCATTGCGTACTATCAAGACTGACGAACACCTGGTCGAGCGAAAAAGCGCTAACATTTCCAGAAGATCATAGTGCTTCAATGTTGGGTCCCGTATGGGACTGCGAAAGAGATGAAATCTCGTTTAAGTTGCGAACGAGCGATGGCAGTGTGTCTACCACCAAAAGAGCAGTTGTCAGTGCCATCGCGAGGTTGTACGACCCAAATGGCTACCTGGCACCAGTAATAATTAGTGCAAAAATCCTAATACAGGACCTATGGCGGTGCGGAGTTGAGTGGGATGAGCAAATACCCACATCCATCTTACCTGTATGGAAAAAATACCGCGAGCAACTGACACACGTGGAGGCGATAAGGGTTCCGAGGTGGCTGAAAAGCACGGAGCAACACAAACTGGAGCTCCATGTATTTGCAGATGCTTCAATTAGAGCTTACGCCGCAGTTGTTTACATGCGAGTGACTTCAATCACTGGGAAAACAACGTGCAGAATTATAGCTTCGAAGTCCAGAGTGGCACCAGTCAAAACCATCTCAGTACACACTTGAGCTATGTGCAGCCGTGCTTTTGTGCAAACTGATGCGGCAGGTGAGCGGCGATGTTTACGAGAGCGTGTAGGAAGAACCGTCAAACAATCCTGACCGGGCCAGTGTCACTGGAAGAGCGAGATCGAGCATTATCCTAATGGGCAAGGATAGAACAACTTTGTGCGTATCAAATGGAAGTCAAACAACTCCTGGAGAAATCTTCATTGGTAAGTTTGAGCAGCATACTTTCACTCAATCTGTTTTTTAGAGAAGCGCATCTGAGGACACTACACGGAGGCGTACAGCTGTGCATGCAGTACATAAGGCAAAGGTTTTGGATCCCTTCCCTGCGGCGAGCAGTGAAGACCCACATCTCAAGGTGCATAACATGTTTTCGGCAGAGCAAAACAACGTCCGAACAGCTGATGGGCAGTCTTCCCAAAGAACGTGTCCAGCCCACGAGAGCGTTCAAGCATAGCGGAGTAGACTATGCTGGACCGGTGCAAATAAAAAGGAGATCAGGGCGATCAGAGATAATAGAGAAGGGCTACATTGCAGTGTTTGTGTGCATGGTGAGGAAGCCCATACACCTAGAGCTTGTGAGCAACCTAAAGAGCGCTGCATTGTTGGCAGCTTTTCAGTGCTTGGAGCATAAAACCTTGGTGCGAGCAATACAGAAGTTATGCGTTCTACCTCTTGAAGAGCCAACAGGCGAAATTGAAGACGAGCCTTCAATTTGGGGGGAGGAATGTTAGAGAAAGCGAAATCATCATGTGGCACGTGCATAGGCCACACCCCTTTCCATAGTGACCTCACGGTCGCTAATTACAGCAAGAAGAAGAATTGTTCTTACAACACAGATGTCCTACAAGACAACATACAATGTGCAAATAGCGGTGGTTGCGACCGAGAAATAGAATCAACATGATTCGGTGCAGGCAACCAAAGAAGAAGCTTTTCGGTTAAGAGTCACTGTGTTATCGTGTGCCAGATAACGGTGGTTCCGACCGAGAAATAGCAAATATTCATCGAGATCTTACGTGGCAGACGTACCAGACAACGGTGGTTGCGACCGAAGGGTCGCAATGGAAAAAACCCAAGTGCAGATTCATCATGCCAAATATGTGAAGTAGCGGTGCTCAATATCGAGAAGGGTAAGCAGGCTAGTGCAGCAGCAACAACCTATATATGGCGAGATGAGCATTGACAAGAACACAGTCCACTAACATCAGCAGAGCGGTGCACAGTCTACTAAGAACTTTTGAGCGGTGCACAGTGCGCAGTCCACTATGAGAGCTCGAGCAGCACAGTCGAAGCAAGATGTGCATATATTTTAAATAAAGACCTTCCATTATATGTTAAATTGTGCGTTTTTATTAACTTTCAATTAGAAGTTTTCGTTGTTTTCGTCTTGTTGTCAAACACGCTTGGAATACAATGGCATCCTGCAAAAGACACATTCATGGTCAGAATATCTCTGCAAAAAGCGAAAACCACTACGAAGCGAACCATCTTGTCAGATTTGGCTCGTCTGTACGATCCGATGGGGTGGATAGCACCTTGTCTTGTCGTCGGTAAGATTTTAATGCAAGATCTCTGGAAAGAAAGCCATACATGGGATTCGGAGCTCCCAGTGGAAATCGTGTCAGCGTGGCACAAATTGAAGGATGAATTTAGCGCTTTGGAGGCCATCGAAATACCGCGCTGGATTAACTTCACAAAAAAATCGAAGGTCGAAGTTCACGGATTCTGCGATGCATCCGAAAAGGCGTATGCTGCAACGATTTATCTAAGAATCACCAACGATACTAAAACATTTATCAACCTAATCGTGGCTAAGACTAGAGTGGCACCTCTACAGAATAAATCTATAGCGCGGTTGGAACTTTGCGGAGCCTTGTTGTTAGCACAGTTGTTGAGGCATACGATTAAGACGATGGAACTGCAATCATCAAAAATATATGCTTGGTGTGATTCTCAAATCACACTTGCTTGGATTAAAAGTGCATCCCACATCAGAACTACATTTGTGGCCAACAGAGTGGCAGAAATTCAGGACCTTATTGATCCTCAGTGTTGGAACTACGTTCCGTCCAAAGAAAACCCATCGGATATTGCATCCAGAGGAAGTTCTCCGAAGGACCTCATAAAAAACCATCAATGGTGGCATGGGCCAGCATTTTTACAAGGGTTTGATGAGAAACTTCATCGACCATCCGATATTAAATCCACCGATCTCGAAACAAAAGCGTCGGAGATAGCGAAAACCAAATTTGAATACCCTTTTATAAGTATTTTTCAGATATGCGTTCACTTCACTTGCTTCGAAACAAAACAACTTCTATTTTCTCGGTTTTCGTCGCTAAATCGTCTATTTCGAGCTGCAGCGTGGTGGCGTCGTTATATGGTAAATTTGAGATTCAAATCAAAAAACTCATCAACTAGAATATCAGGTCCACTGTCAGTGACTGAAATACATTCAGCTCGGACGCGATTGATTGTTTTGATTCAAGAAGAATTTTTCGCTGACGAAATTTCAAGTGTACTTCAGGGTGAAACAGTCTCGCAACGGAGCAAACTGGCAAGACTTTCACCAATAATTGACGACGAGGGAATACTTCGAGTTGGAGGACGATTAGAGAACGCTGATCTACGCTATTCCCAGCGGCATCCAATAATTTTACCTTCAAACAACTTTCTGACATCGCTCATTGTTCACGACACCCACATGACATCGCTACATGGAGGCCAACAATTAATGATGGCCACACTTCGAACTGAATACTGGATTTTGCATCTAAAAACCACAGTAAAAAAATGCATTCACAAGTGTTTGAAATGCTACAGGTTTACGGCAACTGAGATGCAGCAGAAAATGGGAAATCTACCAACTTTACGAGTCACCCAGGCACGACCCTTTCAGACATCCGGAGTGGATTATGCTGGACCTGTCCAACTTAAGGCGTGGAGGGGGCGATGCAATAAAATAACAAAGGCATACATAGCCATTTTTATATGCTTCTGTACTAAGGCAGTACACCTCGAATTGGTAAGCGCTTACACTACATCAGCGTTCCTCGCTGCTTTCAAACGTTTCACTGCTCGTCGGGGAATCTGTACCAACCTGTACAGCGATTGTGGAACGAATTTTAAAGGAGCTGCAAACATTCTGGACAAGGAAAGGTCGCACATGCCAAAGAAATGGACAGAGGATATTGCCCAATGTATGCAAGCCAATGGTACTAATTGGTATTTCAATCCTCCTGCTGCTCCGCATTTCGGTGGGCTTTGGGAAGCAGGAGTAAAATCTATGAAATACCATTTAAAACGGACCATTGGACATTACACTCTGACGTTTGAAGAATATGCAACGATTTTAACCCAAGTGGAAGCCTGCCTCAACTCACGTCCACTTTGCCCTATCACCGAGGATCCAAACGACCTATCAATTTTGACCCCAGGACACTTTTTAATCGGTGCATCACTAAATACGGTACCTGAAAAAGACTTCACCGAAATAAAGGACAATTATTTAGACCGATGGCAACTCATGCAAAAGATTCAGCAAACCATATGGAAACATTGGAAATCCGAATACTTGGCTCGGCTACAACAACGTCCGAAATGGCTTACACCGACTTCAAATCTTAAGATTGGCCATCTGGTGCTCTTGCCTGATGAGCAAACACCTCCTACTCTATGGCGGTTAGGCAGAATCACCGAAACTCATCCTGGAACAGATGGAAAGGTTCGGGTTGTTACAATAAAAACTGCAACCAACGTACTTAAACGCCCGATCACTAAACTTTGTTTTCTACCTATGCTAAACGACTCAACTTTACCCACCGACACACACACACCTTAAAACCCATATTCGCATCTAATTTTAAACTATACCTACCTTTAATGTACAATGAATTTTAATATATATATCATATAACTCATATTATAATCTACAATCTAATTTTGCCACACACCATTCACCACACTAAACTTTTCTATTTTCATGAACCCACATCACAATTAAACATCGATGAGGTATCGGCTCTCTGGACGTCTTAACCGAAACCACTTCGGAATGAAATGCAGAGCACGGTTTTCGATGACGTCGTCCCCTCTTCGATGGCCCGGCAGGATGTTGCAACGCAACATGCAGCAAAATGCATAATTGGCTTGGATAGCCCAAATTCATTAAATACAAGTGCCGACGGCACTTGCAATGCCATCGCTAAACAACCGACGGCAAAACATACCATCAATTACCAAAATTGGTAATTTCACTCAAAGAGCGAAAGTGGGAGTTGCCATCACCCAAACATTGGGACCTCCCACAATGCGATGTTTTTTCATTTCCCTTTCGATGATGAGATCACAGAAGAGAAGAAAACTTAAATGCAAGGAAAGGGGGAAGCTGCTGGTTGACGATCGACTTGCCTATGCAAAAAAACAAAATCCGCAACAAGTCAATGCCTTATAGAGGTACTAACGGATGGCCCAGCTGGAACCAAATACCGAGGTGTTATTAGGAGGTGGATTCGAAATGTTAATCACTCTTGCGATAATAACTGGGTAACCAAGTCAAAGAAATTAAAATAAATTGAATTAAGCAAACTTTTGGTATTTTTTATTCTCTCTTGTTCTGGCGCTATTAAGACTTTCGATCTTGGCGAAATAAAGCAATTTGTGTTGTTTTTAAAGTGAAAAGACAGACTTACTTTTCGCGGCAATATATGTACTTTGCCCACGGAAAGAAAAGAAACATTATTTATTTTTTTTTATGCTAATTGTCCTGGCGACAAAACAGCAGCAGTCAAACAAAAGTTGCAGTGGTTCCATTCCCATTGAGGAAACGGGGCTATAGATGTGCGCCTGGACTGAATACAGAGCGTCAGTTAAGGCTCGACAAAGCGTGAAATAAAACTAATTGTGAAAAAAATCTGTTCACAATGCCATACACCTATACATAGAGTGGGGCAACAGAGCGGAGAGCACCGGGGCCTAGTACATTTCTCACAACCATGTGTATTGTTAGGGAACTTATAGCTTCACAATGCCAGTTTTCTGATATTATCATCTCCCTTTACAACTTATCATCGTGTGCCATCACCTCCATGTAAGAAACTGTAAAAAAAGGAAAAGACTTAGCCCACCTTCTCATCCTATTATCTCGTATCAGAAACTCAATTCCATCGATAGACAACAAAGTTATTAATTGTTTCCCCATTAAAATCCCATTACATCCCGTTTTATTCCAACAAATCGAATTCCTTAAGGAATTGAATACATTCATTAGAAACTCATTAAAAAAGAGCAACAGAACCTCCAGAACAAGAACAAATTTTTAATTAGAACCCAAATCTAAGACCACCTATGGGCTCTAAACACCCCAACTATGAAGCTCTATAGCCCATGGCGCTATCGAAAACCCTTTTTCTAGGAATCCCGTCGCGGGACACACCATCCAAACAGCAATTACAATGAAATTCTCTTGTAATATTCGAATACAGGAATAAAAAAAATACATGTTCTCCCAAAACGGGAACATAAAATATTAATATGCATCCGACAAGTTGTGTCACATCGTAAGAGCTGTCATAACTCCAATATCAATTCATTGAGACTCCCATTCTTCTGCCCAATTAGGTAGAACCGATGTCATAAATTATTTCATCGTACCAGCAATCGTTGAAGATAAAGGCGCAACAGGTTGCTGGTATCTCACAACTCGAAAATTTCGTATTCATCAGCAAGCGAGAGACGACATACACACTGCACACACAGACACAAGCCCATAGTCAATCTCAGTCCCAAAGGAGAGCCGAGCAGCCCCCAAAAGTCGTCGTAATCGAAATATGATAATAGTATCCCGGAGATATCATCAAAAAATAATATTCACTTCATATTCCTGGCGCCTGGGTAGGCTCGACTCGAACTGAACGTGGCGGACGCATATAATGGGCAGAGGTAAATATTCAAAAATGATTTTCCAATGAAAATTATCGTCGATTCAGCCTATGTAGTGGCCAGAGGCGACCCATTTCCTTCTGGTTTATGAACGTGTCTCTATTTCAGCCTCTGATGTGCACACGTGGATTGGATGGTGCAAAGTTCTCGGAAAACTCGAAGAATAAATAAATAAAGACCGCACTTGCATCCATCAGCTATATTTAAATGCTTGTGCATCGCGGGATTCGGGAAGATGGAACCTATTTAGCATTCTTAATGATCGAGTGAAGTCAGCATCAGCAATCATAAAACCATCTTCAGTATGAAAGTATAAACAAGGAAGCCAAGAAGAAAGGGTTGTTTATGCTTTGCGCGATGTAAATCATATTTTTTCGAGGAAGGCAACCGAATCAATTCACCTGTTGCGATATGAATGAGATGAAGGATAAAAGGCAGAAGAGTCTGTATAGACAGACGATGCCTATCAAATTGAATTTACATTATTTGTGTGTTTCGTTTTTGTTTCCCTTTTGTTTGTTTGGAAGAATCCTTTTGTATCGGATTTTCGAGAGAAGGTATTTTTTGATTCATAATTCAAGGATTCGAAAAGGTTCAACAGATTTTTGGGAGATGTATGCAGAGATTAGGAATATACATGAGTCGTGGGTCATGTAAGATGAGAAGGATTCGGATCGGTTAATTTATTTATGAGGGATTCTTTCGAGGATTGGAAAGTATATTTAAAAATCGTTTGGGTTACTTCATAAATAATGAAACTCTTTCGTTATCCGATAAGAAAGCAATTAGGCTGTCGGTGTGGTTACCTGGACGACCAACAGGTTCATGTTGGAGTGGGTATTCAAAATAATTTTTAATTTTCTCTCCGCATGAATATTTCTACAGCTTTCACGAATCAACGACGAAGAAGGGTTCTATATTTGCTCCTGTTTTGCAAAATCATTTGGGTAAACAGTCTCGTCAGAGTGATGAGGAGTGCTGGGATGGAGCTGAGGAGTTTGAAGATCAAACATTTATTTAGCTTTTCTAAACCTCGGACCTCGGACGGCGTACCCCACAGGCGGATCACTAGTGTGAAGCAGAAAAGTGGGAGAGTTGTGATTGCTTCAAGATCACTACTCGTAACGCCGGAAATGAAAAGAAAAAAAAGAGAAAAACCTCGGACCATCAGAGCAGTGTGATAGTTCAATAAAATGAAGGCCACTCCAGAAACAGACGATAGTCGACGTAGGGGAGTTTCCAAAATCGGAAGGATTTGAAGTTTGTTTTTTCGATTTTGTAAGGGCAGAACATTCGCGTTATGTGCAGCCAGTGTCACTAGGACAAATGGCAGTGTGGCTTTTGTCAATTTTCCTGAGATTAGACTTCAAACAACAATTTTGCTGCAAGAGAGCTGTGAACTTGAACAACTGTGGCAAATGTATTTCGAGCTTAACAAAAGATCGAGGAATGTATTTGGATAGAAAATCAAATCAGCAACTTGAATTGCAGTTTTGCTTGAAAAGGAAAGAAGAACATGCTAGTATACGACTTAGTTATCATAACCAGCAAGATTAAAGGTGCACAAGACGAAGGGGCTGCAGCTCTTAAGCTATTGGAAAAGAGTACCTTGTAAATAAAATAGACCTTCAAACAAAATCCTGTGAATATCATCCATGACAACTGCTTTAAAAACTATTACTTTCCCCGGAACTGGAAAACAGCAAAGATCGTGGCAGTTCCCAAGAAAGGTGTTTCAAATCAGTTATCTAACTAAGGGTCGGTCTCTATGCAACACAAGCAAAGTACAGAAAGAAGTCACTCTCTGAAGACTAAATTTAGTCTGCAACCAAAATCTCCTTATACCTGATATGCAGTTTCGGGACAAACACTCGATGCTGCATCAGCTCCTTAAATTTTAACACCACTCAACAGTCATCGTGTCACCTTTGGATGCTCTGTGGTTGTCGAGGAGGCATTTAACAGCATACGAATAGATGTGTAAACCTTACTTGTTTACCTTTACCACTTCACTTATCCCTTCAGCCTGATGACATCAAACCAACCAACTGCGTGTGCAAATTTTCTATACGCTAATGACTCGTTCACCTACGCCACATCATACTATCACAATTGCCAGCAGTCATGAAAGTAGAGGCACACTTCAGCAGACTCTACCACTCTACCACCTCCAAATCGGAACTAGTTTGCTGAAAAAGACTCTCAAGTGACAGAGGCAGTTTTGAATGCATAGCGATGCTCAGTAGTATCCGCAAAATACTAAAGAAGTTTGTTCTCCAAAGGCAAAACATATTCTGCAGCGAAAACAACGATATTATAAACTCGTGGTTTGAACTTCGGGAGAACTTGATCGTAGCAAAAGAGCGATATTGAGAAAGTATTCGACAGTGTCTTGGCCAAAACAGTGAATTAATCATTTTAAGATTACTAGGTACTTCTACTTCATCACTTTCCTTTTCAGCGTAACGAGCAGGGATCTCAGTTCATACCCCTCCCACTCATATGCTTCATTTAAGTGATCTACATCGTACATCGTGTGAGCTACATCGTATTGCTTGTGATTTCAGTCATGTATGTACCTTTACGGTCTAGAAGACAACAAAAAATATCGGAGGGTTAAGGACAGAAGATGAGACGTTTCCTGTACAGCATTTTCTCCTTGGATTAACCATAACCAGAAAATATAACACCGACAATATTTTGGCAGGTAAAGTATGAAAAGGATTAATCTTCAAGGTTCAATGTTCTTCCGATAACTGCAGATACCGATGCAGCTCCTATGGGAAAGATAACTCTATGCATATGAAAGACTAAGGGTGGCAGAGGAGAGCTCGGGCATCCGCTGGGCATAGTACATTTCTCTCAATCGTAATCTTAATCTTAATCGTACCGTGGTTAGGCGTGGTAGGGCCTGTCAAATGTGAACAGCTAAATAAGAAAGAGCTTTCCATGGCAGTGTAATTATAACCTTCAGAGGATTTACCAGTTCCTCGCGGAAGGCGAGACCTGTTTAAAAACTATAGAATGCTTATGATGGGGCTCGAACTTTGAACTCCCACGTAACAGACAGACATGCTAAAAACTACACTTCGGGGACCGCAAATCTGGAAGGCGTTTACTGAAAATTAGCTGACTATCCATGAACCCCTACTAGAGAATGATAGAAGAAAATATCGGTGTCAGTCTCAATATTGAAGGTCGAATTTCGAATAACGAAACATTCAGGATCAGAGACATAATGAATATCGTTTGGTTTCCAGTCAGCCAATAAGGCTGGAAGCTCCTCGTAACAACTGCTAGTAAAGTAGGACTAAAGGCCTGGTCACGCACTGAAGGGTAAAGCGGAAGTCTCTCAGTGCGTGGCCGTTCAGAATAAAGATGCAGGATAGCCAAGTATTCCTTAATCCTGAGTATAAGAAGCTTGTAATAAGAAGGGATTTTAAGCAACCATGACACAGGTTGTGATAGTTCCATCCGATTCCTTTGCCGTTGAATGTTTAACCTAATTTGAGAAGTCCTTCCAAGCTCTGAACCTGAACAATTTCCAGGTTGCTAAAGATATGAGTAGTCACTTCGGAGAGCTATGCTTAATTTTTCTTTCGTTGCTTCTTCTATGTGGGCTTCTGAGCCAACTTGGTTATTTGCTTGGGACAGAAAAACTCTGCCCAGGAATTCTTCGCTCGTCTATGCATTTATTTTTTGTTAGTGCCCTTCAATAACCAAACCCATAAAAAGGTATTACAACAGGGGAAGAAACTTGGACACCGATGAGCTATTTTAGCCAAGATTTAAAACCATCACGAAATAAACAAATTTTGTGGGTCAAGGCTTCGACTAAAAAGGATACACACATCAAAAATCAAGGTTCTTTGCAATGGAAATTGTTTCATACAAAAAAAAAAAAAAATGCCAAATTTCAGAGCTTTTCTGATTTGGATATGAAGTAGGAATCGAACTTAATGAATGCATCATAATCAGTCTAATCAGAAAGGCAAAAGCTGCTGTCGTAATGCCATTTAGTGAATGTCAAAGCAATGCTTACACTTAGACTCAATTGTTTCAATGTAGAGCAAGTACCTATACGACTTTATGGTTGTAGTGCTTGGAAGTCCATCATTCGAAGACTGTATATTTCTGTGTGAAACGATGACTGCATCCTCTTTATCGAAAGAGTAATTTAGTCAATCCGAATTTCAAACCCAAAGACTCACATGAGAACGACTAATCAATCAATCAATCGAAATCACAATACCTCTGCAAAGAAGGAAGTGACATTCACTGACGATGAGGCAATGCTGTAACGAATCATTGTAAACAGACAGAAAAACAAGAACATATTTCAATAATAACTATTGTGGGTTAGCAGGAGGTCCTAGGAGGCATTCTAGAAGTTCACAGGAGGCATAGTTACATTGTCCCAATCACAGTTTTGCTTTCGGAGTTCGCAACGTAGGTCTTCCTAACTAGATTAAGAAGCTCAACTTTAAATAAAAGGCAAAAGTCAATCAAAGCAGAAAGGTACTTTTCAGACTCCATAGGTATCAATGTTAGTCAATAGTATATTAAGCACCCATCATATTAGAAAAACATCTATTTGTTGCCTTTCACTAAAAACTATAAAATCAATACAGTGGTGTATAAAATCTGCAACATAATGAAGATCCTATGCCGTACCAACTCCCATTGCTACACTCAACCAACCAAATTATGTAGATACCTTACCTACCTTAAACTAGATACCTATCTCCTTAATTTAAGATTGTAAGGAAGAGAAAATCAAACAAGCCTCTAAGCTCAAAACACAAGCCAATTACCCACTTTTTAAGCCCATCACACAAAACGTCAGTCATGACCATCTATCTATCGCCATGACCTAAAATACCTGAGTGTCCCACAGAATTTCCTCACTTTTACAAGTCAGGTGAGTCCTCTACTTGGAATGCTGTATACCCTGTGCTGCATCAAAAATTCCACCTGCAAGTGCATCAAGAGTCCGAAAACCAAATAATCTCCCAAAGTTTACGAAAAACATTCTTCATATTCAACTTAACCTGCTGCTAAACCACGAAAGACAAAAGGGAATAGGTACACTAACTGTACACTGTACTACATCCTTTCACACAAAACTCACAAAATTAAAAAAAAAAAACAAAACTGATACACAAACAGAGAGCCTCTTTATTATGACGTCACTTATCAAAGAATAACAAAAGAGAGAAAGGAGTTTCGGAACAAAACAGCTGTTTGCAAGTTCTCCTTCGATATCCTCTCAGCTCTCACTTAAATGCACACACACCGTCAAAACTTGTTCAGAATTTACTCGGAATTCTTGTGTAGTGTAGATACATCAGAAGTCAGAACTGACGTCACTTGTCGAAGGAGAACGCACGAAAAGAACGAGAGAGTGCACATCACTTGACTGAAACTAGGGCAAGTCCAAAGGGACCCTACTCTACTCCTCTGATCGAACAGAAGAAGAACCGTTTCACTGTTGTGTCGTTCTGTGTGTTGTGCGTTGTCCCTTGTCCGTAGTGTTGTAAGAAACTACAACTTTTTCTAAACAAAAAGTATCTCTTTGTCGACAACTGAGTGTGTGTTGGTGTGTATCTGTGAATCAGGCACCAGGGTTGTTTTTTCCTTCTATTTTGTGAGTTGATGCCGTAGCCGGTGCGCTGCATTTTAGTGAACCCATCAGAATAATTCCATCGCAAGAATCAGTCGTGTTCTAGAGGTCGTCGAAGTTAGTAGTACCAAAGCCCGCGTGTGCTCCCCCAAGTAGAGTAAAGAAAGTCTTTTACGATTCTGTGTATCTGAAAGAGACATTCGTCTACGTTCGCACAGCAATCCAACTTTTATTTTCTTTAGTTAATTTTTCGTTCAACTTTAAATCAAAATGGAATCGACCACCGAAATGCAAATGGATACAACCATCTCCCTACAATCGTCAGCAAATCTCCTATACGATGTTGTCGACGATGACCATCAAGGTGGCAATCAAATAACATTTGAAATTCCCTCCAACGTCGACTTGGAGCGTATTAAAAATTTGGATAATTTTACAAATCTTCTCCATCGCATAAGTAATAGTGTGTTGACCGCTAGTGGCGGACATAGTGGTGTTAATGGCAATGAAATGCAATCAGCTGGCGGCCTTACTGGCCATGATGCTGTTGCAATCAGTTCTGATGGGCATGTGATTACAAAAGACCAAATTAGTGGCAGTGTTGTGTTAAATTTGGCCGATCTACAAAATTCCGGTTCGTTTTTGGAACGCTTCTTCAATGGAGCCGATATGCATTCGATTATAAATTATTTGTGGATTGGTGTTGTGACATCGTTGATTATATTGTCCGTGATATTCATCATATTCTCATGTTATTTCTATCGCAAGTTTAGAGAATGGAAGAAATGCAGTAAGTACTTTTTTTGATTTTGATTATTTTCGTATTGTAAGTAAAGTACCTATGATTGGAGAAGACACTTAAAATGATGGACAGTCTGGGCTGGGCCCGGATCACGATACTTTTAAGACGACTGTCGTTCAGAATTAAGATACGTATACCTATGTACCTCAGTAGGAAGCGTTAAAACCCGAAAAAGTCAGCAACATTAATGAGACTTTTACGAAGTAAAGTAGCTATTCTTCGATTGTCAAAAATAAAGTTCCAAGAAACATATTTTTTTTGCGATATCTTCAGCGATAGACGATGAATTGTCTTAAAAGTTACGTGAACCGGGTTCAGGAAAAACTCTTACTCATATATTTTATATCATTGTTCACATCATTGCGATATTAGATTACAGTTGTTTGAACCTATTCTGTGAGTTTTTGTGTCGACTGTCGAGTACCTATCAACCTATGCAAATTTCATTTGCACTTTTTGTTTAAGGTCAATCCCAATCCATTTTGTTGCCCTTACTTTGTTCATCTTGAGATGAGGAAAAATTAATAGAGTCTTTCGAAAACTACAGACGGTGATGAATAATTTAGTTCAAAACTGAAACAAAAAAAATATAGTTTCCGAACCGAAAAATACCTACATATGAACCTTAGAATATCTTAGTTTTGTATCTAGTAAATTAGGTTCTACCTAGTCCTGTTTTCTATAAAAAGTATTCTTTTTAAGAAGCATTTGGAAAATTCAATTTTGAGTGATTCGAGCTCAAGACAATGTTGGTATGGGTACACAGTGACTATGTGCATGAATAAAAAAAAAAAATTTTTTAAAGAAAAACAAGTTAAGTGCACACAAGATAAATGCATAGATAAATGATAGGTAATTTTAGTTATTATAGTTGGGTTTTTGTCGTAACTGAGCAATCCCTAATTCAGCTCAGCAATGCACTTTAGGAGCCACTGAACAGAGTTCAGAGAAACAGTTCATTACTGAGCCTTTCTGTAGGAACGAAATAATTGACATGTTTCCTACAATACTTAAGAAAGTCAAACGTATAGCTAGGAGTCTCAAGACAAGTGTCAATTCTTCAACAATTATGGGGAAGTCCCGTAACAATTGGCTACGTTTGCCTAAATAGACCAAGAGCTGAAAGCAAATTTTTGCAACATTAGATTAAAATATAACATCTAAAAAATAAATAAATAGGGTGGCGCAACAGAGCGAGGAGCCCTTGGGCCTAGCGCATTTCTCACAACCATGCCTTGTGAGGGAATGGAGGGGACCTACAATTTTCTGCCGGTTCCGAACGGCTAATTGAGAAAGCGCTTTTCATGGCAATGAATTTACTAACGGAGGAC
The DNA here is from genome assembly GCA_949752695.1 of Melanostoma scalare. Classification (NCBI taxonomy): domain Eukaryota; kingdom Metazoa; phylum Arthropoda; class Insecta; order Diptera; family Syrphidae; genus Melanostoma; species Melanostoma scalare. Next base: position 272,039,789 of record OX456984.1, on the reverse strand, counting down.
TTGCCAGTTCCTCATGAAAGGCGATACCCGTGAAAAAATATTTTTGCCTCTGCTGGGATTCGAACCTCGAACCTCTGGGTTGGCAGGTGGACAAGCTAACCATCACGCCACGGGTACTACAAAAAACAAAATCAAACATCTGGTAGTTTTTTTTTTTTAGCCCAAGGCCGGTCTTGGTGTTCAAAAATAGGAATTTTTCAGATTCTGAGGTCGAAGTGATAACCGCAAGAGTGATACGCCAAAAAATCAGAAAAATTCAACTGATTACAAAAGAGTGAGTCCAAAACACTTCAGCACTTAATAACAAATTAATTTGTTGAATGGGACGTTACGTTACAACACTAAATGGTATCACAATGAATCAACATTGATCTGAGTGTGACGGAAATAATATCAGACGTCAGCCCATTCTAACTAACCAAACCTAATTTGTTGAATGACATACAAAACTTAAGTTATTCCCCCAGTCTTTGTTTTTTGTAATAACACACACACTCCTATCACAGGGCCCGTCATAGCAATTTCGGACTACGAATGTCAAATGGAAATGACTAAAAACATCTTCGTAATGAACGCTTGGCAACATATATTTGTAACTTGTTAGTAACTTTATTGGTAGTAACAAATTTTGTGGCAAAACATTCACTACAAGGGCGTCTGTGATGCTTCTATTGTGGTATTCGTAGTCCGAAATCGCTACGACGGGCCTCGTGAGATAGGGGCCAGTGTTCAGGATATTTAACTAAAATGTCAAAATGCATCTGACAAGCACAAGACTGAAACCAAAAAGTCTTTGATTTATTTATTTGTCGCTTCTATAGGATATTTCAGCTTTCTGGTAAGCTAACCAGTATACTAACTCCTGTGTAAACAGACGTATGTATGTATTATCTTATTGTGGAATGTAGATGAGACTTTAATCAAAATAAGTAAACTTTAATGAAAAGAAACGCTTCCTCACTTAGCCGTCAAGCATTTGAAAGCCCATTCCATTCTTTACCAAATTATGGTAGAGGGAAACGCGCATCACAACGTTGAAAACCACACCACAAATTAAGTATGTAGTGGAAAGTGTTCACATGAATGGAACTTTGTGACTTGTGAAATATCAGTGATGTCGGCCAGAATTAGGCTGTTAGACAAATAACGACTTGTTTTGATTAAATTAGCTATTTTTGAAGTGAAACTTCACTTAAATCGATGTGATTTGACTCGATGAAACGAAAATTCGTCACGATTAGAGAAAAAGAATGCATTGCAAATAATTTTATACTCTCGGTCTCCTCTTCGTGCGATGCAGCGTCCCCACTCTCGTCTGCTAAGGACTATCCAAATGTATGGGCTATGTGTAGTTAGAGGGCATATCTATGTCTACAGCGAACCTCGTTTTAAGACTTATAAATCTCCCTCTCATGCAATCACGACCCCTGGTTTATTGAAAAGATATCTAATAGTTTGTGTTTAATAAATGCATTTCGGCCTACATAATACAAAGCTTGAGTATAATGCAAGAGTAGTATATTATTGAAGTGAGTTCGATGAAACGAAAAAGCGACACGAAAAATAAAAAAGTTTATATGCATAAATTGCTACTTTGAGGAAGAATGAGATTTTTTGTATTTTAAAATAGGAGGCTTACGCTAAGGTGGAGCACCCAGATCTTATTGCCGATCGATTGCACTACCAGGATAGCAGCATTCTCCTTTTTGTGGTGCAGGGGATGAAAATAGGGTAGTTGCAGTTTTACATATAACCTCAGATGAAATTGGGAAGCTGAAAGAAAAGTAAAAATTGGGATTTAAGCCCAGGCGTCTGTCCCATCTCTTGAACACTCTACCAATGCACCACGGTGGCCGTCATAGAAATGAGATGGGATACAAGTATTTCCTTTAACCTCCGTTTCTTCTTGTTCGGGTTTTTGTGAAGTTGCACTTCTGCCCTGTTTGAATTGAATTATACACATTTTTGACAATTTTACTAAGATCCTCGTCCTTATCGCGCAAGCAGTCGATTATGTGACATCGTATCAACGATAGGACTGCTTTGCTTATCACAAAAAGTACTGTCGTTCGAAACGACAGGAGGCGATTCAAGGCTAGCAAGTTTCCAGACGAAAGAACGATAGAAATTGAACGAACAGCGGTCCCCCCAGTAAACTTGAACTATAAAAACAGTGGCGACAGCTACAGAACTCCAATTTCATTTCTTCTCATATTGCACAGAACACACAACAGTGAAGTTTCATGATTGTGTCGACGATAGAACGATGATCGTTTCGAAATAATCGTGATGAGGACATTGCCATACCGTCTCTCATTTTACATATTCAACTTATTTTCAAATTTTTGTAGTCTTATTCTGGTAGCGTCATATACTAGGGTGGCACTGTTTACTCTTCTTATTAAAGACAAAATAAAGATTCAAATTGGAGGCCTTCTCCTACCTTCGTGTCTTGTTTACAGATTCGACGTATTACTTTTGGCTTCTCCAACACTCCAAAGTTAAAATGCCCTTGTACGTACTAAAAATACCCACGTGCCATCCTACGAATTCTTAAAGAAAGTTCTTAAGCCTAGTTCAACTCAAACTTTTGCTGTGCCTCCTCCAGCATTGCTTTCCAGAATCAAAAACAAATTCCTTAAAAACAAATTTGATGTCTTTTCTCGTAATAAAGTTTTAAACCCTTCCCACAACTGTTAACTGGCAAGAGCATATCCAATCCACAAACACTTTATCCCAGTTTCCATTAGAATTCATAACAAACATAAAACTTATTACAAAGTTATTAAAACTAATTGGTCCTTTGCCTTGGATGAAGTCAGCATAAAAATAAAAAAAAAACTTTTTCTCTTACCTACCTTCTTGATTTCAAGTCTCCTCCTTTAGTCACCGAAACAAATTTGATTCGGAGATTAGTTCACAGCCAATAAAAATGATCAAAACTTATAATCACCCCGAGAGACTTTCCAAATGCGAAGAGGAAAAAAGCAAAAAAAAAAAAAAAAAATTGGTCCTTCGAGTTCCGGGTTTGTTTTTTGAAAAGCTTTCAGTTATATTTTTTTTTTGCGTTGTTATTCAGCTCTATCTTATCAGAAAAACCCCTTAAGACATTTAATAATTTATCTGTCATAAAATACAGCTCTATAGCTGCCAGGGCCTATTTTCACACAAACACCTCATTAAAATTATGACCCCACTGAGTCAAGTTCAAACTGTGAAAATTTTCACAAGCAGCGCCTACTACACTTTTTTGGTATCTTGTTGTTCATGAATTAATAAATCATTGTAGGGGAATAACCGCCTTTCCATCTCTTGAAGCTTTCTCATGAAAAATCAAACACCAGCAACAGGATAGCTACACCGACAGAAAACAAGGATAAACCCCCGGAAAAAAGTGACAAGACAAAAGAAAAAGAACAAAAAAAAAAAAAAAACAACTGGGAAATATAAAGTAACATCAACATGGCTTACACATTTTTTTCTGTGTTTTTGTCTCGAAGGAAACAACAACAAGAGGGGGAATTAATTACTTTCCATTCCAATGTGTTTTCTATTCTCCTGGAGTGTCAACATCCCTGACCTCAAAATGAGAAGCAGTAAAAATAAAAACAGTCCGTCTTTCTAAGAACGCTTGATGAATTTTTCATTGCAAATTTAATTTACTATTCCCGAATGTCCTTTTAATTTATTTATAGGACAAAAAAGAGGAGCTGGAAGACTCCTCTTTGTATCCCTCAAGTCTTGGCTATAAAGTAATTAGCAGGATTTCTCATTTAACAAAACTCATAGATACTCGAGTGTCCCTTTTTCTTCATTTAGGTTTTTTTTTCTGTTGGCTACAAGAGAGAAAAAAAGAAGCAAATTTATCTCGCACGTATATCCTGGCAAATTGGTTATAAGGTACTGGCTGTGTTGTTCTGTGAAAGTTATTTACTTCCACCTGAACATGTGTGTTGGAATTTATTTTTCATGCCGCCACAAGGATGTACAACAGAAGATACAACACAACCCCGGTAAATATTGTAACTCGATACAAAAGTCCTAGATAAACTACTATAACTTCATCGACATGATACACATCGACCAAAATACACACAACGAGGACGACCACCCGACACGATAGGGAGTGCAAAACAACAAAAAAAAAGTCCTGATTTTTCGCAAAAGCAAAGTCTCCCATGCTCGTATCTCCCCAGTGACGATGATAAAGTATGGCTTTGCAAGAAAAGTAAATAAATATCCACCCACCTGCCTGCCACACATTCTCTCTCTCTCTCTCACTTTGTATCGTACGTCTAGCTCTAGATTGTGGATCCTATTCTATTTGTCTAAGGGACCTAATTTTTCCTCGTCCTTGTTGTTCTTTGTGTGTTTTTGTTTTTCATTCTGTGCAAAGTAAATAGAGTAAGAAAAGTAAAAGTAAACAATTGACAAAAGATCAATTAGAAGGCCCTGTCCCATATGAGTCCTGAGTTTGACGTTTGCAAGAATCATGATGTCCTCTGCTCCTCTTGTGAGGTACGAGCACACGATAAAAATGAGAGTTTCTTTCTGCTGTTGGTACTCGTACCTATGTCATTTTCCTTCTCCACAAATAATATAATTTGCACCTTTAAAGGGTGGTTTCTGTTTAAATGCAGATATCCTTGGGCGTATAATATCCTTGCCAGTTAAAAAAAAAGAAGAAATTCATGTCAAGTACAATTGAGTTTGTGATTTTATTTTTATTTTTTCATACGACTGAGGTCAACTACTTTCTATGTAAATTTTGAAAGGAAAAGATAATCTCTGCAGGACATCGTCCGGTCTGTGACAATTTATATATATATTTTGTATTTTTTTATATTTTTTTTTTTTTTACAATTTTCATCCTTTTTGCACAATTTTCAATGAATTTTTTTTTAACAAAATCCACTAGCTGTGTCCTTTTTTTGGTCGAATGTGATGGCAATGTCCTTTCAGCTTGGGCAATAAATTACACTCCACGTGAAAGATTTATTTACAATTTCTATTTTTCATTTTTTCAAGTTCTATAGTTGATGATGATCAGGACTGCAATGTAAAATGTCCTTTTTTTTCATGTGGAGCCAGACTAGAGATGAAGCCTTGAAAACAATTTATGACTGTTGACAGAAGGATGAGTGGTGGGACGTGGGAGTGGGAGTGTAGATAGGGTTGGGTTAAATTGGATTTGCATAAGCTCATCGATATTAATTATAATTCATAATCATAAATGTTTTGTTAGGATCACGTATATGACGATGGCAGTCTTTTATGTTTGTGTTTGTGTAAGGTTATTGTTTGTTTATTTAGAACGAACGAGATAATGGGTTTCAAGTTTGAGGCGATATTCTACTACATATCCATGGCAATTGGTGATTTTATCGAAAGGTAATTTTTGATTTATCGAAGGCGATTAATGTGATGGTGGTCGTATGGTAATTTGCCAACCACAACCGCAATGGTTGAGAGATTATTAATTTTGATTTGGAAAAGTGATATTTGCTTTCGTAGGAAGTAATAGACAAACTGATTTGTGTTACTGCGGACGATAGATTTATAGGCAAACATGACGCAGATGTGAAATGGGCAATTATTGGTCCTTTGATACGGAAAATGTGGTTTTGGATATTGGTGCTCCTTAACACGTTCTAAATTTGGTGTGAATTTTGAAGCTCTTCTGGAAGTATAAACTCGTTCCTCTTTACGAGAAAAATCCTTAGATCCGTTGAGTCCTGCTGCTGGAAAGTTGCTGTAATCTTGGACTCTTTTAATGGTCAATTGAATTGACTGTAGTTCTTATGGAACCACCAAAAAAAACCTTATTTATTTTGTACGATTTACCTTTTCCATTTTGTATAGAAAAACTTGCTTGCCCAAGCGAATAATTGCCTCAAAAAGAATCTCCTTGAGCACGTTCCATCAATCCCCACTGCTTCTCTGTTTTTCTGTCTCCCATCTTCAGATTCGCATTCAGAAAATTCTTTTATACACCAAAAATACAAAATTATATTTCATTTTAAGACACAGCTACTCAAAACCGATGGAATTCCTTTTATTATTCTCCTTGAGGAGAAAAAGAAGAAAAACTGCTGCTTTCTCCCCATCAAGATAAACCCAAGTTCTTTGAAGGACTTATGGTTTGCCTCCCACTTTGTGTGAAGTCAATTCACTTGACATTTTAAAAAGAAACTCCAGTTGACTTCTCTTTTAAATATAAAATAAAAAAAGAATGAACAAAAACAACAACCTGTCTCAAAATTTGTATCCTTTTGTTTCTTATTTTCCAAGCGATTGGCGCTTGTTGAATATTTCATTTCACGTTCTGCTATGTTCCTGTTATGAACCTGTTGGGGAATTTTGTTCTCTTTGTTAACATAGTATTGACTTTATTTTGCAAAAGATATGTTAAAAAAAAGAAACGGAAAAATTGTGCCCTTTGAGAAATTTTCGCAACAAAATTCAATGAATATTCGAGTCTTTTAAGATAATTTATAAATGTCGTTTGTTACATGATTTGAATTGAATTTCGAGAGAATTTAAATTCTCTTAATAGGTCCTTCGTGGCAAGGATTTATGAGGTTGGGGACGTGCGTAGCAATGTAAGAGACATCTCTGTTTTTTTTTCTTTTCATGTCTTGAAAGATTTTTGGAATTAATTCAATTACACGGAAAGATATGGCGGCAAGACGTTAGGTAAGCAAAGAAAGCAATGGTGTACAAGGCATGAATATAAATTAGATGTGTCTTTAACGAATATTTATAATTTCTGTGAAAAAAGTAACATCGTGTACGTTTTTCAATTGATTTTTTGTAATAAGTTCAACGTGTGGGCTTATTAAGCAAAGGCAAATATTATTTGGTCCTTCGAGTCAGATGAAAATTGATGAATATGTGAGATTCAGTCAAAATCTACATTTCAAAATGCAGTTCCTTTAAACGAATTACATTTTGTAAAACAAAAAAATTGGGAAAGCGGCTATGGTCCTTCGAGCTGGACAAGAAAATTTCCATTTAGTGTCTCAATGTCTTTAGTGTACCGTGTTGGAAGCTTATCTTAGTAAGAGATACAAGTAATCCAACTAAACTGTTCATGTATATTCCGCTTGCTGGTGGAAGGAAATTGAGAAAAAGTTCTACCATAGGTTTTATGCCAGAGTCTCGACGTGTCGGTCGCGTCACGGAGTTTAAAACATTTGGCCCCCTGCTCAAAAATATTCTCGTCCCTAGTTTCTCGATTCAGTTGAAAGGCTCAATTTTGAAGAACAAAAAGTATTTATTGAGATCAGGATATAAGAGACCATTCATTTAAATCAGATCGACTTAAACTACTCTCAATCAGAAAGAAAAAAAAAAAATGGTCCTTCGAGCCAGAAAAGACAATCCCCATATCTAACCAGCTGCGATAGGGCGGAATACATTTACGAAAGCTAAATACACAATAAATAAATTATTGAAAACAATCACAATTAACACTCTTCCACAGCTGCCGAGCTTAAAAATATTTACAAAATGAAACTCATACAAAAAAAAATAAAAGGTAAAACATAATCCACTCAAGTCACAATCGGCAGCAATCAATTTTAAATATTAATTGAATAATTTAATCCATCGAGTAACTCCTGCTTCCCATGTTTTTCTGCTTCGGTGATTCCAACCATATGTGCACAGGCCCCCATCCCTTAAATAAAAAAAAAAAAAAATATTCACAGTCCTTTTTCATAAATGTTGTGCAAGGACAATTTATTGCTCCTTTGTTCGACTCATACAGAGTTTTTTTTCTTCTTTGCTGATAACAGAGGAAGAAAAAAAAATGTCAACATAAAGATGAGCAATTTTCATTTTGCAATTCATTACATTGAATGAATGTCGCAACCACACAACACAAAATGTATACAATCTCCCCAAGGATACTTATTATCACTTCGCAATTACACATGCAATTGCAATGATGCAGTGTTAAAGGATGAATTAATGACACCACTCGAATACACAAAAAAACAACAACATGTTAACACACACAAAAAAAGCGAAATATATTTAAAAGATAAGCGGATGTTGTTTGGGGCTTGGTGTTTTTGTATGCATATCGCACTGGATGGTACGAAATTACAACAAAATGGTTGACTCGCATGATGAACAAAAAATAAAAATTTCGTGTTAATAAAAAAACAAAAGTACGTTGAGTTTGGTTAAGGTTGGTAGGTATATTCCGTTCCTATCATGAGAAAGGACGACTTTTATTGACCCAGTCACAAGGAGACAACACACAAAAAATATAGCGACCTTTACAGCAAAAATGACTGGTGTAGAGCTCATGGTCTCATTTTATTTGCGAAATCCGGAAATCCTTTTGTTATTTTGTGTATACATATGTCTGGAGGTTGTACATATTTTTTTGCACCTCATTTTGAGGATTACCATCAAAGAGCAATTGGGGACACAGTTGAGTGTAAAAAGTGGTGTTGTGAAACTCACAAAAAAGGTCATCAGGGAGCTTGGACTTTTTTGTTGCCTTACTTTATAGAGTAGAAAATTGTTGTTCATTTTTTTTTGCTTTTGTCTTTTGGAAAGTGCCAGAAGGCTGGGGTCAAGGCGATCTCTGCTTGGGAAGGTTACTTCGAATACTCAGAGAAGAAGTAACTTTGAAGGACAGAAGAAGTCCTTTAATCTGGTCAATGGTGTCTTTATGAGCCAAGCAATTTTGAAAAGTGACTAGAGCAAATGGTTATTGGAAAATGTTTCGTTTTTTTTTTCAAATTGGTGTGGTTGGAGCATGCTGTGAAGGATGAACAGATGAAGGGATTCTATGAAGTGGCCTGTGGAGGGTTTATGAAGACATTGTTTGAAATAGGTTGGAAGTAGGTTAACACTCACTTTATTAAGTCCATTGGGATGGCTTTCACTCACAGCATGAGGATGAAAATGGCTCAAGGAAGTGTCGAACTGATTTAGGAACCCTCATTTTTCTGACCTTATTAACTTTACAAGCTTTTATTTTAGTTCTCATTATTCGATCGACTATTTGGTAGACTTTTAAATGGCGCCCAACGTTGAGCACGGATAACTATTCTACGTTCGTGTTTGATTATTTGGGGGGAATATACGCTGTGTAGTACGATATAGGATAAGCGCTCAATTTCTTCCTTTACGATTATTTGTTTTTATATTTGCTTCCTTAAAGAATTGTCCACTTCACTTACTTTTATAGTTTTGAGTCTTCATCCTTCCAATTATCCCGGACATAGTGGTTCACATCTCTGCCTTTTACGGGAGGGTTCGAGGTACATAATATTGCTTATCCTTTCGCGGGGAAAAGGCAATTCCTGCTGGAGTAAAAACACTGCGTCGAAAAAAACTTTCCGCCTTGAATTGCATCAGGCCCTGAGAGTACTATAGTTTTGTTACTAATTGTTTTCATGGGTAATGCAAACTTTTAAATAATAACTCGTTTGTGGAAGTAAGGTGCTCTTGGCAAGACCCCAAACTTTTTATTGCATTGCGAGTGAGCGTATCTTTGAGTACAGTGTTTTAAAATATAGGTACCTATGCTATGGTGTCATAAAGCAAGCTATTTAATGCTCAACACTTTGCCCAATATTTTTAAACTTCACGGTCTATATTTGATTTACAAAACAGCTCTTTCTGCCCCAAAAGTTCTTATAACCTCTCACTAGCTTGATCTTTTTGGTCCTTCGAGTCGGATTGCTAGTAAAGGTATCTTTGAATATTTCAATAGGAATATGCCTTTTTTGAGTTTTATGTCTTCTAGTTTGAATTACTGTCATAATCTCATGATATAAAACATATACAAAGTAGTCAAGTCGTTTACCTTTTCTAAGCCCAACCTAACTCTCTACTTCAAAGAAGTAATTTTCCTCAGTTGCTCTTCAGACACAGCCCACAAGCAAATCCTTAATCTGGTCTCTCACTCAACCTTACTCAACGTCATTAACATCAAATAAATCTCTAAATCTCCATCAGATTCCCATCTTACAATCCCCAAAACAAAATAAATCCATTTTCTTGTCAAATTCATTCGCTTACCCATCATGACATATTCCAGTTTCACAGAACAGAGAAAGAGAGTGTAAAATTCACTTGTTTCCATCAAACACTATCCCCTTTCCGAATGTATGAAAAAAAAAATGCACAATGTGCGACCCATCAAACCTCTGCTCTGACATCTTGTCGTACATTGTATCGTACATTCAAGGGTTTCTTTCAAGTCTCCTTCCTGTTCTTTTCATGAGAAATTGTACAGAAAATAAAATCATAAAGGGGGGCTGTCTTTGCCTTCATATTGTAGGACGACAAACACCAGCAGCAGTGGCGATAAATTCAATTTTGAATTGAAGAAAGGATAACATGTTCTTTTCTTTTTGTTGTTGTTATTTTGATTGACATATCTTTTTAAGACGACTTCTTTTTGAACCCCTGGAACACGTTTATGTTTGTTTATGAGGAGGAGAAGTGAGAGTAGATTTTAAGTGTCCCTTTGAATGATTGATTGAAATAAAAAGATAGAAAACTCATTTTTACATAATTTTCTAATTTTTTTTCCTCCTCTCTTTTGCAGATAAGGACATCCGTTCCCATCTGAACAACGACTTATATCCAAATGGGACCGCATGTGGCACGGCAGGAGGTCAATCAGAGGCGGGATATTATCAAATGGAATCTCCACCTTGTTACACTATTGCCACAGGACTACCAAGCTATGATGAGGCTTTACATCATCAAACACATTTTGCATTTGGAATGAAATTTTTATACCCAGTGTGTCCTGCACCAATGGTGGCTGTCGCTTCGGCATGGGATAAAGCGGATTTGGACACAAAATCAGCAACGACAGAGCAGCATTCTCAGAGATGGCAGAATGTTGATAGTGTTGCAGCGACAACATTGCTTCCAACTAGTCACATTCGGAGTATCAAGGAGTCCAGTCAAATGGATTCGGCAACGATTTCAAGGAATTTCTATCGGTCCAATGATAGCGAGGAGTGCAGTGAGGTGGTCATTGACGCGTGATCTACAAAATAGATTTAAATAACTTTTGTTCAAGTTTCTTAAAGTTTTCTTCGTTTTATTTGAAAATTACTTAAAAAATCTCGAAGAAATCATCGCAAGGATGAAGCTTTGTATTGCAGAGTGTGATTATTGGAAAAATTGTTTTGAATATCTTTCGAGTCTTTTCGTTACTTTCATAAAAAGTTCTTACAGATCAAATTAGAGTATCATGAGCCCCCACAAATTTTCATCTAAATAATCGCAGCTTTTTGGATCTTCTTGAAGTTCGCCATTCAAATTTTAAGATAAAGTTGAGACTACATAGTATTTCATCCTTTAAAATGTGTGACCAAACATAGTATACTATCATGCCACAACTAGGCTTTAGATATCCTTTCGAAAAAGCTGTTAAACTGGTTTAAATATTTTAAGTTTTCATCCAATCAAATCATTTAAAACCCAATCTAATTCCCCTCACATTTTATAAAGAACTGTAACCATTGATGTATATTGTTTTATAATTTACTACAACACAAGACTGATTAGTTGTTTAGTTTAAATTTAATTTTTATTTTGTTTTCTATTTAATTTGTTAAGATTTTATTTAAAAAAGAAAAGAAAAAACTAAATCATAAATATATTTAAATAAGAAAAAGTACCACACCTATATAGCTACAATTTTAATGTAAATACCTAGTGCCCTTAAGAGAACTTAAATAATAATAAAAAATAAATATTTTAAAATGAACACATAATTAAACTTCACTCTATATTTAGCTGCGCAAAACACCACAAAGTAAATCCCTTTGAAATCAAATAAACTTTTTGCACTGATCCACGCGCTTTTTTTGTAAATAGAAAAATATGAAAAAAAACCTAAAAGAATAAAAATATATTTAACGCAATTCGCTTGCAGAGTTTAAAAGATAAAGTTAAAAAAAAAAAAACAAAACAAAAACACTTTTCAATTGTACAAAACAAAAAATAATTAAATTAAAATGCTAAATTTTAAATATTTTCTTATTTATTTTAAAATTTAAATGAACACATGATAATTTTATTTATCAAAGAGCAGAGGATGAGCATTAAAAAGTGAAATAATTTTTAAGTCAGAAATCTTTGACAGATATCTAGTATTGTATTAAGGAAAACATCATTGATTGAACTTGAGTTCGATTAAAAAAAAATATACGAAAACAAATTTATTTTGATTGAAATTTTGGTTTTTTCTTTTAAGTTATGAAGACTAATACGTGGGTATGAAAATCTACACAAGAAATTGGACATAACTAATATAGCAGTTGGTTCGATTTGGAGCTTCCTTCTCCTGACTTAGCGACGATTAAGAAAAAGTAACACAAATTACACAAGAAATAGTTGTGACTTTTTGAGAAAAGAAGTGATTAACGGCAACGATATTTGGAAGACATACATTCATACATAGGGTGGCCCAACATAGCCAGGAGCCTCGGGGTCTATGGCATTTCTCACCACCATGCCTTGTGAGGAAATGGAGGGGACCTTCAATTTTCTGCGGATTCCGAACGGCTAGGTTAGGTTAGGTGGAAGTTGCTGTCAGCCAATGAGTACATTGCCTGACACACTTAGGCCGCAAGGGCCCATTTTGAGACAGATAGAGATCAGCAAGTTAATCACCTACTGATCTCAGAAACCCGATGTAAGATTAACGAGTTGATCACTTATTAATCTTCCATTACGGGACTAGGCGGTTAATCACCAGCTAGTCGAACCACGCGGAACTTTTAATGTATTTCGAAAGACTTTTAGGGTCTATGTAAGCTAAGTCGCTAGTATCATCGAAGAAGAATAAATTCACCGAGCTGAGTTTTCCTCCTATGAAGTAGTGCAGGGCATGAGCAAAGAAGGTGTTGAACGGTTTCTTCCTCTTCTTCGTCCATGCAGCTTCTGCAGAAACCATTGGAAAGCACACCAAGTCTTTTGGCGTGTCTTCCTATTAGACAGTGTCCCGTAAAATCAGGGCTAACAAACTCTTCGAGCGTTTTGAGTCTACACACGGCCAAACTTTTTTGGTTGCAAGGCATTTGTTACTCTCAGTCCATCTAAGTCCTCGAAGCGTCTTGTCTAAGTAGGAGTTTACATGTAGCGATAGGTGCACTTATGTTGTTCCATTGTGAGCGTAGGGAAGTGGTCGTGCCCTTTTTGGCTAGTTCTTCTGCCATACAGTTGCCTGGTATGTCCCTGTGCCCTGGAACCCATGAAAGGTGAATGGTGAACTGATTTGACATCTCCCTCAGAGATATCTGAGGACCTTGACATCTGACATTTTTGGACCTTGATGGATTTTGTAGAGACAGAGGCAAGAGATTTAAGGGCAGCTTGGATTTCCGAGAAGAATCGAATATCCGTGGAGGATATGACGTTTTCTTTGAGCCAAGACAGCTCCTCCTTAATCGCCAGAATTTCCGCTTGGAACACACTACAATGATCAAGTAGGCGGAAGAAAAGATGGGGATTCAGTTTTTCTGAGCAGAATCCACTTCCTACACCTTCGCTGGTTTTTGAACTATCGGTGTAAAAGTGTACTGCTTAATTTTTTAAGAGAGTGCCATTTTCCCAAGCTTCTCTTGAAGGTATGGTTACTTGCAAATTATTGTCAAACACCAACTTGGGCGTGGTGTAGTCGGATCGATTCGGTAGGAATCTAAAGTTATCTAGAATGGTAGTGTGGTCGATTTGATTATTGGTCCACTGTGATGTACATAGCTCTGAGTCGAGTAGCTGAGCTAGCTGCGACTTGTTTGCTGAAGATTTCTAGGGGTGTGAGATCTAGTAGTACAATGAGGGCGTCCGATGGGGTTGTCCTCAGTGCGCCACTAATACACAGACTAGCCGTTCTTTGAACTTTGGCCAGCTTGTTGTAGTTGATTATCTTGTCTAGTGTGGTCCACCAGACTATCATCCCGTATGTGAGTATCGGTCTAATTACTGAGGTAAACAGCCAATGGGTGATTTGGGGGGAGAAACCCCATTTCCCACCAATGGCTTTTTTACAAACGAACGGGTATCGAGAAAGTGCTTTTTATGTTAATGAAATTTTGCTAATCGGATTACTTGCAAAATTCTTCTGATGTTAATACGAGCCTGTCGTCGCTTTGGTTTACCTCGGGAACTATTCAAACGTTTTTTGCTGCTTGGTCAGCAACACTTTTATGATGTTGATTTAAACGGAATACCTTGTTGGGCAGAATTTTGTATCGTTAATCGATTATCGTTCCGTCGCCGTGAGCTTATTGACTATAGCACATCCAGTTTGGAGTAAACTAGTACTTTTCTACACGACCGACGTTATATGATGTTTTATAAATGTTTTGAAATGTTTTCTACACTACGTTATATGATGTTCCAACGAATATAACGTCATAACATAGTGTCATAAGATGACTGAATCAGTACTAAAGCATTTTTTTTTAAACTGGCAGAGATTTTGGGTATTTACCTTGTTGAATGACTCTTTCATTGGTGCGACTTATCTGCCATTAGCACATAAACCTGAATATCAGCACTTAACTGTTACGTGGGGTGGCAGTTTGGCCTTAGCGGTTTTCCGAACCCTTGAATAAGTGTTCAAATTACGTTCATACCAAAATTAGCAAGATATTTCACTCACCAAGAGCATTAAGCTAAGTGCGGATAAGAAAAGCCGCACATATGTGCGGTTCTGACGTCACATAAAAAGTTGTAAATTTAACGCAAGTGCTATATGTAATTCAGTGTACGCAAACTCGCATATAAGGGTGTTCAGACGATGTGCGGAATCTGTCCCAAAAGCCGCACATTAGTTTGCGTTGATTTGCTCGCACATCAAATATACGCAATACGCAAATTTTTCGGTCGATGTGCGGCGTGTTCACACGATATGCAGAAAAATCCGCACATCACCCATTTGCGTTCATATGCAAGTTTGCGTTAGTTTAATCAATTGTTTGACTTTTGTGTTTTGCTCATTTTTTGTCATTGTTTACTACAATAAATTGAAAATGTTAAAAAGAAAGTGGGCTGCTATTGCTGTTTTGACATTAGATATGATTGAAAAAGATGAGAAAAGTAAAGTTCGTGAAGAATCGGGTGTGGAACAGTTACGGATGTGTAGACGAAGGACTTGCTTCTGCATCGCCAGACGGAAGCTCAACAATGTATCCCCTTGAAGAACTACGATCGCGAGACCATGGATCTGAAACAAGAGACATTCGAAAATAGCTCACGCACTTCTTTACCGAAGAAGGCGATATTGACTGGCAATATTCTCACCTTTAAACATAAGAAAACATTTTTTGTTTATGATTTACAATCAATTTCAGTTTGTTTATCATTTTAGAATTTAAAAAAAAAAAAAAAAAAAAAAGTTAAAAAATAAATACTCAAATTAACAAAAAATCAAATACTCCACAGTTCTACTATTTTTTAAATACATACAGTGCAGAGACAAAACACAGAAACAGTAAATTTTTGGCGATTGAAGCCATTAAATGGGATGAAATTAGATTTCAATCAGCTCCTCTTCCAATTCTTCGGTCAAACCACAAGCTTTGTAATCAGTTGAAAGTTCAATCGATCAACTCGTTCTTTCAACGATGATCGGTTCTAAAACGTCTATATCGACTTCCTCTTCAGTATTCTTGAGAAAACGAACCAAATGAACCGATAACGAACGTGAATCATACTTCAAGAAATCTAATAAATAGTGATTCAAGCGTTGTAAAGGCTTTTGTGACACATCTACGTTTGCGCTACTGGCTGACTATAGGTTCTGAATGGTAAATCATCTGTAACGGCGTTATTAAAGAGAGCAGCAAATTCCTATAAAATAAAAGAAAGTTTTATGATTTTAGAAAAACTTACATGGTCCGTTGACGAAACAGATAAAGTGGATCTTTTTATATCGTTCGCCTCCAAAAACATCATTTGATTAAAGAACTACCAATGCACGGAGGATGATTTTGTGTCTTGACCTGACTTTTAGGTGCAAAGTTTTGCCAAATTTGCTTTGAACGTTACCCACAAACAGCGCCACCTGCACTTGGATTTTTTAACAGTAACATCCAAGCCAATTTCGTCAACCAGCTCACGGCAAAAATCAAGTTTTCCGAGCTTGTACTCTGCCGAACCTGCATCACAAAGCCTAGGGCGCTTCTCCACCGCAGGCGTCCAGTTGTGCTGCACAATTCGAATCCCGGATTCTGATTTTGTTTTGCGGGGTGATTTTTATTTTGCTGGGGCCCCTCGGAATCTATTTCGCGTTCGCTCATTTAATTTTTTTACTCTCTTCACTTGAAAAATGATCACAACTACACTTCAAAATCACTATTGATTTACGTAAAATATGCACATTTGCGTTGTCCTATTTTCGTGTCAACGTATATGATTACGACGACCGCACATACACGCAAACTGTCACAAAAATGTGCGAGGGTATTCAGACGATTTGCGAAGAAGCCGTACATTTATGTGCGGTTTTGCTGTCGCACATCGTCCGCAAACTGGTAGACGGCCATTGGCCAAGCCAATTAGACTTAAGAAATTATTAAATGATTGTTAGCTTTATACATGAAATAAAAGTCATTTTAAACTAACTAAAAAACTAACATCAGCAGAGGCAAAAAAAAATGTTTTTTCCCGGGTATCGCCTTTCGCGAGGAATTGGCAAGTCCTCCGTTAGTAAATTCATGCCATGAAAAGCGCTTTCTCAATTAGCCGTTCGGATCCGGCATAAAAGTGTAGGTCCCCTCCATTCCCTCACAAGGCATGGTTGTGAGAAATGCGCTAGGCCCAGGGGCTCCTCGCTCTGTAGCGCAACCCTATTTATTTTTTTAAAAAACTAACATCGTCCGCAAACCATTTGCGTACATGTGCGGACAGTCCCAAAAAGGTGTTCAGACGATATGCGTCAATTTTCGCAAATGATGACGTAAAAATGACGTCAGAAGCGCAAACATGTGCGGCTTTTATATGCGGTTTGCACGTAGCTTTACTCTTCTGTGTAATTTATTTTAAAACGTAGTCTGTATAATTTAGCTTAAAACGCTGGAATGAATGGTTAGGGTTTTGTCTCAGATGCCATGAGACTGCAGTTAAAAATTTTGTTAGCAGGATTGAATGTGTTTTTGACAAGGAAGGTTTTGTGGTGGTAATTTATGTCCGTTTATTCTTTTAGAACTCAGGCTCAGAAAATTGGCTGATCTGAACCAACTGAATTTTTGTGTGTCGTGTGTCAAGTTACAGTCAACCGGAACTCATTCTATAGCCCAGTGCTGCTTTGGGGCAAAAAAGCTTTATGGCCATCAAAGGGAAATACGGAGGTTTAATGAACAAATCCAATAACAATTCGCACCAGGCCTATCGCATTTCTCACAACCATGCCTTGAATGGAGAAGACCTAAAATTTTTCTGACCGTTCTGAAATTCTTTTATCGAGAAAGCGTTTTTCATGGCAATTGAATTTACTCCTCCTAGACTACAAGAACTGGTGAGTTTGAAGAAGTGTTTCTGTCAGCAGCGACAGCTTAGCTGTGATCAAGGCTCTACACAGCCCCGTTCAAATAAATGTCTGGAATGAGCATGTCTGGATCAGAAACCGGGCAGCACAAGTTCTAGTACTCAGACTTTTTTGCACTAATACGGTATATGCTACCGTCTTAAACTTTAATCCATACATTTTGCTTCCATGGATGAAGAATCGTCGTCAGCAAAGAATAAATACATTCTGTTCCTTGCACCCAGTAAAATTACGATTTTTAAAAGGTTTTTGTTTGAAATTGGTGAAACTTACGACTAGCGGAATCTATTGCGCCGATGAATATGACGAAGACAATTCAACGCATAGAGGCTATTTGGAAGTCTTAAAGCTTCAGTTTTTGCTTTTTTTATTTTTTTAAGCAAGAACTAGGACTAATGGAGCTCTTATCAAATACGCAACTATGACACCTGAGTATACATGAACATGTACTTTAGTTAAAACACATTAACTTAAAAAGCCTGAACAAACCAAAAAATTTAATCTGAGACGTAAGAAAGTCGTTTTCATTAACGACTTGTAAAAAAGGGTAATTGATTTAAAAGTATAATCCTCAAGTCAACGACTTAGAAAAAATAACTCAACAAATCAACTCTATTACAATCACATCCATAAAAACCACCGGAAGACTTAACCAAACTGCTGGTCCATTTTAAAACTTGTTCTCCTGAAACGCAACCTTACAATCAAAATCCCATTCCGAAATATTTAATTTAACAGTTCCGGCCATTAAATCCATCATTAAGTCCATCACTCCCATTCCCAGCGCATAATCTTGAAAAATTGATTCCCTGATTTCGTTCCACATTATCTAGCGATCTTTCCAAAACACCGGAATATCGTTCCCAAACTCCATTCAACCAATTTTGTGTCTAGAGAGATGACATGAAAAATCATCTCACCATTCACTCCAAGGCCCCACATTCATCATCGTGGAGTTTCTTACAAGATCACCATTACCTGAGAAGAATTAATCTACAACAAGAGCTTAAGAGCAGGCAATAAGAAAAATAATGACAATAGGCACTTTATTACATTTTCGTTTCACTTAACCCAGTCAGACGTAAAAAGACGCACGAAGAAAACCTTATCTTTGCGCCTCGAATTATCGTACCAGAGCGACAAGTATTAGATCTGAAAATTTCTTCTTTTTAATTCGAGATGCCGGCTTCGCGTGCTGAGACAACGTAGTTAGTTTTATTACAACTTTGTTGCTTTGAGAAAGTGGGACTCATTATAGGCAGCAAAAGCTGCTTTTTAGCTCGCTCCGTTGACTGTGTATATTTTGTGAATGACGTTGCACGTGTGATTATCCACGATTTGCATGTTGAGAAGGGTCGTGAATTGTGACGTTAAATTCACATAAGAGTTCGCATGCTGCTTTGAATCGTACGACAGATCTCACTGGAGGTATATCAAAAAAGTGACGTTGAATTGAAACGAATTTTGTTTTCGAAATCTCGGGAATGCTGGGAATTGTGAGTTATCTGTTGTTGTGTAACTATTCGCTTAGATGAGCAAAAATTGTGTTGTTTAAACAATTTGCATTAATTTAATAAACAAAGTCCTAGAATATATTGGAAATTTGGCCTAAAAATAGTTTTAATAGCATTATTCGGGGTCGCAGGTTATCATCTCACGTGCGAATTACCTAATCAGCTGTTACAACCAGCACTTTGGAAAAACAGGCACTTAAGAGCTGCAGTAGCACGCAATCGCAGTAGTTTTTGTAGATAATAGGAGACACAATTGACGTCAGTGTTAAAAAGTTGTTGAGGTAGGGTTTCAGATATTTAATTTTCTTATTATATGACTACTCATATAGTCTCAAATTAAAGAATCGAATTAAAGGGTTAAATCAAAAGCTGAAATGGTTTGTGAAATTTGGAAACTAACTTTAAAGATGAGACAGAAGCTCATCTGTAAAAACTGCTTCCAACGAGCTTAAGAAGGCGAGATCACCGAATTCTCTAAAGAAGAAGAAGCATCATCATAAGCGTTCATATGAGTAAATTAAAAAGTAATTGACATTCGAAAGATAAAAACATCATGGCAGGGTGGCAAACTTCAAACTCTCAAGCCATTGAAGACCAGCAGAAAAACAAAGTGATAAATTCGCAGTCGCTTATGAAGATCTGGAGAGATTACTTCTTCTGACCGTCTAATGGCGATGTAGGCACAGATTCCACAGCCGGGGCAGAATTACTCAATCGACTTGAATGATAACCAAAATTGTCATCCTAACGACGTAGAGGCTCACCATTGCCTTAAATCTGTTGAAAATATTATCATTTTATGTTAATTTACTTTACATTTTATTTAAGCAGTTTTAATTTTGATCAGGTTTTTATTTTTTTATTATCAGCTTAAATATTTTTGTTTTTCTTTTTATTCTAATCAAATGTTTTCTCATTATTAGTTTCATCAAATAAACTTTAATCAATTAACTTCTTTAATATAAAAATAATAGGTTATGGGCCTAGTCGCGAATATTGATTAATTGTTTGATTTTGAATCGAATTTTCAATTATAATTATAATTGCTAAGAAACATATAAGACCTCTGGCTGGTGAATCAGATTGGCCTATTTGGAGAAGGAAAATTCGAGACTTGTTGGACTATCATGAAGGAGCTTTAGATGCTATTGATGGGATTTTAAAGAAGCCAGAACCTTTAGAAGGGACTCCCAAGCCTGAAGAAATTAGTCAACACAAAGAAGCAAGCAATTTATACAGAAAAGCAAACAGCTATGCCAAGTCAATGATAACAAGTTCGGTTACCGATGCAGTATATCAGAAGATAATGGACAAGGAAACTGCACATGATACTTGGAATGCTTTAAGGCAACAGTTTGAGGCAACTTCCAAAGACCAATTGTTCAAGATATGCACGGATCTTTTTGCATTTAATTGGAATGTTACTCAAGATGTTTCAACACATATTGCGAAGCTGCGAAGTTTGTGGAACGAACTTAACAATGGTCTGAAAGCTAAATGAAAGGGCATTACCAGAACTATTACTAGTATGCAAAGTCTTGCATATTTTACCAAGTACATTTGAAACTTTCAAATCAAGCTGGATGTTACTTACGAAAGATGAAGATAAAACATTTGACGAACTAGCTATGTAACTTTGTATGTACGAAAGAAATTTCAAAAGTAAAGAAGATAACGACAATGTTAGTCAAGAGGCACTAGTTGTAAAATTCGACAAAAGAAAGCCAGTTGCACGACCAAAATCAAGGGAAACCTGGAACAAAAGAAAAGACGTTTGCAATTTTTGTAAGAAGAAGGGACATTGGGTTCGAGACTGCAGAAAATGGATTGCTGAAGGTAAACCAACAAAAGGCAATGTTTCAAGCAGTAGCCAAGAGAATTCATTGAACAAAAACGCATCTTTAGTGTCTATCTGCAATGAGATGTATGCAACCGAAGTAAATTCAATTGACTGGTGGATTGTATGTTACCAACTGTACCGACTGGTTTGTGGATTTTGAGGAGTTTGAATGTCCTTGCAGGATTCAAGCAGCAGGAAAAGAAACATTGAGCGCTATTGGCAAAGGAACAATAATAGTGGAATCAACTTACAATAGAAAGCAAGTGACACTTAATGATGTTTGGTATGTTCCAACAATTTCGAGAAATCTTTTTTCTGTTTTGGCTGCTCAGGACAGAAACCGAAATAGTATTTTCAAGTCCTCAGTAACAAAGTGCTGGTTAAGAATAAAAAACGAAACGGTTATATGCGGAAGTCGACAAATAAACGGATCGCTATACAAGGCAGCAATAAGACCAATCGTTTCGAAAGTGAAGTCTCGCATGGAATTCAATGTAGCTGTTGGAGATGAAACAACGCTGCAGCTTTATCATGAACGATGGGGTCACCAAGATAAAGCACATGTTAAGCAGAAGCTGGAAAAAGAGTTGGACATAAAAGTTAAAATGAACAACAACTTGTGTGAACCGTGTATCTATCGCAAAGCTCACAGATTACCGTTCGGAACAAGAAGAAAAGCGACAACGCCAGGAGAGTTGATGTCAACGGACGTTTGTGGTCCATTTAGCAACTCTTTTAAGAACAAAAAGTATCTGGTTGTGTTCAAGGATAGCTTCTCTAAGTTTCTTTACGGGTTTGCAATAGAACACAAATCAGATGTCAAGAATGTATTGAAGGAAGTTATTGCACACGCGAAGATATGTGGTCACTCCATCAAAGAGCTACTGAGTGACAATGGTGGTGAATTTGACAACGCAGAAGTCAAACAGATTCTTCGAACAAATGGTATCACACAGAGACTTACAGCGCCTTATGCACCTGAACAGAATGGCGGTAGTGAACGTGAAAACCGAACTCTTGTAGAGATGGCAAGAACTTTGAAGTATTCAAGCACCAAAGTTAATTATCTGGAAGCAATTTGGGCGGAGCTTGTAAATACTGCGGCTTACATACTTAATACAACTGGAAAGTCTTCAGTAGATGGTGTAAGTCCGTACGAATTGTGGATTGGTAAAAAACCAAGAATCAAGCATTTGAAAATAATTGGATCAACTTGCTTCACTCATATTCCAATCCAGAAGAGGAAGAAAATGGATAGAAAAGCAATTAAAGGCTACCTCGTTGGATATGATGGTGATGAACGGTACAGAATATTCATCCAAGAAGAAAATAAAGTTATCGTTTCAAGAGACGTTAAGTTTCAGGAAAGTTCAATTGCATGTGAAAAACCTGTTAAACTACCTCTTCGCGACATTGAATCCACAAGAACAGAACAAGAGAATTCAGAAGGTACCATGCATTTGGATGAGTGCGAAGCAGAGGAAGATGTGAACTATGAAAATGAAGAAGCCGAAATTCCGCTACAAGAACGAAAAGAATTAAGAGATCGGTCAACATTAAACAAACCTCAGCGTCTTGTAGATTATGTAATGGCAGCGATAGCAGATTTTGAGAACTCTTCATCGAATCCTGGATCTTTTCAAGAGGCAATAAGTAGTAAAGAAAAAACAGAGTGGAGAAAAGCAATGGAAAAAGAAGTCGCTTCATTGAAAGAGAACAAAACTTGGAGTTTGACATCATTACCAAGAGGAGCGAAAGCAATTCCTTGCAAATGGGTTTATTGCTTGAAAAAGAATCCAGATGGCAGTATCGATAAATATAAAGCAAGACTTGTGGCCAAAGGATTCAGTCAATGTGAAGGTATTGATTATAGCCAAACTTTTAGTCCAGTAGCAAAATTAGGAACAATTAGATCAGTGCTTAGTATTGCTGCAAGCGAGCAAATGCATCTGATACAATTTGATGTTTCTACAGCATTTTTATATGCTGATTTGGAAGAAATTATCTATATGAAGCAGCCTGAAGGATATGACGATGGTACAGATAAAGTGTGTCAGCTGAAGAAAAGTTTGTATGGACTTAAGCAATCATCTAGATGTTGGAACAAGCGTTTCGGGAGTTTCATTTCCAAACTAGGATTTCAAGCTAGTGATGCTGATCCTTGTTTATATATGAGGGAAAGAAGTGAAAAGAAAGTCGTACTTGTTCTGTATGTTGATGATGGATTAGTAGGATCCACTGACCGTTACGAGTTAGATGGATTTATAGCGGAACTGAGAAATGAGTTCAAGATTGTTTCAAAAGAAGCGTCGTTCTTTTTGGGAATAGAGATAGAACGAAAAGAAAACGGAATCAAAATATGTCAACAAGCTCATGCAAGAAAAATTCTTGAACGTTTTCAATTTGCAGAATGCAAACCAATCTCAACTCCTATGATAAGGAATGGTGAAACTCCAAGACAAGGGAAAGAAGAAATCCAGAGTCATAACTTCCCATATAGACAGGCTGTAGGTGCAATTATGTATTTGATGCTAGGAACAAGACCAGACCTGGCTTACAGCATAGGATTTCTATCAAGATCTTTGGAGAATCCAACTACCGAAGATGTCACTCGAGTCAAGAGAGTATTTCGGTCTATTGCTGGTACTATAAACATTGGAATCGAGTATCGACAAAATATCAAAAGAGGTATTTTAGAATGTTTTAGTGATGCAGATTTCGGTGGATGTAAAAGCACTGGGCGATCCACTTCTGGTGTAGTCATCACTTATGCAGGTGGAGCTATTTCTTGCCTAAGTCAAAGACAAGCGATGGTTGCAACTTCGAAAACTGAAGCTGAGATTGTAGCAGCTAATGAAGCAGCTAAGGAAATAATTTGGTTGTGCAGATTATTTAAGGGAATTATTCCAATGAAACAAACTCCCATTCTCCAAGTGGATAATTCTGCAGCAATTAGGCTCGCACAAAACCCGGAATTTCACAAAAGAACAAAACATATTTCAACAAAACATTTCTTCATCAGAGAGAAAGTTACGGAAGGAAGACTTGAAATACAACAAGTTTCAACTGAAAAGCAAGTGGCTGATATAATGACGAAACCACTTCCTTGTCCAAGATTAAAACTTTTGTCCAGAGAAATGGGGCTTACTTAAATATGTAAAGAACCAATTAACAAGGGAAAGTGTTGAAAATATTATCATTTTATATTAATTTACTTTACATTTTATTTAAGCAGTTTTAATTTTGATCAGGTTTTTATGTTTTTATACTCAGCTTAAATATTTTTGTTTTTCTTTTTATTCTAATCAAATGTTTTCTCATTATTAGTTTCATCAAATAAACTTTAATCAATTAACTTCTTTAATATAAAAATAATAAAATCAAATAAGGCTGCAGATGCAGATGGTCTTGATACTGAACTTTTCAAGCAGCTGGAGGTCAGTTGGAAACAGGCATGGTCTACATATGGTCAGAAAAAAGCACGCCCGATGAATCGAATCTCAGTATCGTCTACCCCATCTTAAAATAGGAAGACCCTCACAATCGCGCCAATTTTAGAGGCATAAGCATCTTCATTGTTGCCAGGTGCGGATCCAATCAATAAAATCTCCGTCAATAAAAATGTTCAAAAAGTCTGAAGCAAAATGTACGTATTCGCTACAAAAAAGAAGGTTTTGATCAAATTTTGAGTAACGTTCGGGATTCACAATATTATTCAATACTTTTTGATGAAACAACTGATACATCTCACCTCTCCCAACTGATTATTATATTACGCTACGTTCACAATGGTGGCATTTGTGAGGATTTTGTCTCTTTCGTGGATAAATTTGAGGAACTAGCTTATTCCAGAACTGATGAAGAATACGAATCTGATGAGGAAAGTTGGAGGGAAACTAGAAAAAAACTAGCTGCCGAAGAGAAATTTGATGGACATTCTAAATCTAAGGAGTTATCTCTAACTGGCAAAGCCATCGGCCAAATTGCATTGTTGCAACTCAAGAAAAAGCTCAAACTTCCTCTTGAATGCTGTGTGGGAATAGGGACAGAAGGATGTGCTGTTATGCTTTCAGAAGTTCGAGGTGCTGTCATGGAAATTCAGAGAGAAACGAAAAAATGCTGTTAGGACTCCATGCTACAGTCATAAGCTTAATAACTCCATTTCTCAAAGTTTAAAAGTACCTGCCATTCGAGACGCTGTTGCAATAATGAAAGAGGTTATCTTCAAATCGCATCCGAAACGAAAAACTGTCCTCATGAACAGCTTGGGGTGTGCCCTCACATCACTTTGCGAAACAAGGTGGGTAGAACGACATGAAGGTGTACTTCAATTTTCTATGGACCTCATCAAAATTGTGGAAGCATTCAAAACGATATTGCAGTGGCGTGACCCAAGCACGGCTGGCAAGGCTTCCTTACTTATAACATCTTCATGCAATTCACAGTTTATTGTATCAGTTTTCTGTTTGAGTGATGTGTTGTCTTTAACACAGTCCTTGAGCAAGTTACTACAATCTAAATTTCTTGACCTGAATAGCAGCGCAATGCTGGTGAAGAACACGATTTCCGTTCTTCAAGGTCGCCGGGAGAACATAGATACCAGTTTCCATAACATCTGGCAGCATGCAAAGAGTTTATGCGATCAGTTGAATGTTGAGTTGTGAATTCCTCGTATTCCACGTCATGGTGGACGCCAAATTCACCGAGCTAATTTTGACACTAATTCAGCTGAGGTATACTACAGAATCTCGTTATATGCACCTCTAATTGACTTTGTCCTGACCGATTTGCATGAAAGATTTCGACCGGAAACCTTAGATGTATTTAAACCTACAATTTTCATTCCGGAAATACGATTCGATATAATACTGATGATTTGAATACCACCGTTAAGTCGCTAATAAATCGCTTTGGTCAACTCTTAGAGTAAACTACAGACACAGCCTGTTTTTTGCTCAAAGATGAGCTGGTGTTGCGGCGGGAAAAATGATTAACGGTAAAGGTGCAGAAGAACCATCTTCCTGTTACTGCTCTTGAGTTGATGAATAGATGCAATAGGGATGTGTTTGGCATTATACACAGTTTTCTTTTAATCCTTGCAACGCTTCCGGTTACGAATTTTTCGGCAGAGCGGTCTTTTTCTTCATTGCGGCGCCTTAAAACCTATTTAAGGTTCACAATGAGTGAAAATCGCCCTTGCGGTCTGGCACTTATGCACATCCACTGACAAATCCCGATCGATGTTGAAAAGTAATAACAAGGTTTTCAAAAACCGGCTCCAACAAAAAGTTAGATTTTAGCATTTCATTAACTGCTTTAAACTAATTTAAACAATTTTTCTAATTCTTTTACTGCTCCCCCCCCCCCCCCCCCCCCCTATCAAAATCCTGGATCCGCGCCTGATTGTTGCATCATAAGGTCTTGTCTGTTTACTGTTTTAATATGTGAAGGTCTGAAACCCCACGTAAACAATTTCATAGGTCCTTATTAGTGTGGCCTTAACCCTGAAAAGTCCATAATCGAAAAAAGTTTCACTCTAGGGTTGGATATGGAGGAAAAACAGGAAATACAAAATCGATGGATTTACATAGTTGTTTAGTTTTTATGTCACTGCAAAGCTCGTACGACTATGCAAGATGACTTTGGAGAGCTCACGCTGTTCCGTCAAGGTAGACGAAGAACTCACTGAGACCCTTATGTCGAAAATGGCTTTCGACAATGCGATAAACTGTAATGAGATTTCTTCAACATCATACTTCAAAAGATTGTACAAAACACTAAAGACATAGTCTTTGAAAAGGATTTCGATCTTGTTTTGGCCGCTATTGGCCGCCTCGCAGCTTTGAATTGACGATTTGGACTTGCTGTTTTGTGTGTAAACAAGGACAGAGATCATCAACGAATTGAACACAACGTCACAATAGACAGATTTAACTTCGAGGCAGTACAGGACTTCGTCTAATTAAGATCCGCTATAGACACGGATAACAACATCAGTGCGGAGATTAAACTTAGAATAACTCTTGCCAACAGCTGCTTTAAGAACGCCATTGAGAAACAAAATGCTCTCTAGAAAAACGAAGGTAACTCTTTACCAGACCTTGGTTATCCCAGTCCTGGTTTATGGCACGGTAGTATTAACTCTGTTTGAAGCGGATAACGAAACCCTTGGTTTCGAGGGAAAAATAGTCCGAATGCGAAGACAATGTGTGGAGAAGAAGATACAACAACGAGTTCTATGAGCTGTATCGCGACATAGGCATAGCTTGAATAGAATAGGTATCGCGAGACTACGATGGCTGCGACATGTCGAGCGGACTGACACCGATGCTTCGTCTTGGCGGTTTTACGAAGATTAATTGCAGCGAAGTCGAAAAATGGGAAGACCAGTCAATTGAAATCAAGCCTTAACCACTAAAGGTGCCAAATAGTGCTTCAAAGTATCCGGTAATTTCGGATATCCAGATGTCCGAAACAGATCCGGATCCAGGATCCGTTATCCGACCTATTCGGATAGTATAGGATATCCGGATAGTGTCGGATATCCGGATATTCGGATGGTGTCGGATATCCGAATACTTCTCGGTATTCGGATATCCGCACTTCAAAATAAATCGATACATATACACCACACAGTCTTCTATACATTTTAAGTAGTTTGCAAATGTTATGTGATATTTGATACGATTTTTAGCTGCGCCATTAAAATTTATTCTTTGTCAGCCCCAAAAGTCTTTGAAAACCGTCTGGTTAGAGATTTAAAGGTGATGCGGCGTGTAGATTTTTTAATGTACAGGTCAGTGTGAATAGCAAACATGTATTCAAATGCTACAAGAAAATTATTTTTCAGTTTGGGTCCGGATATCCGGATATCCGAATTATCCGGATATCCGAATTATCCGGATATCCAACTGTCCGGATATCCGGATATCCAACTATTCGGATATCCAGATATCCGAAACTATCCGGATATCCGGTTATCAGCTGTCTCAAAACATTCCTGTTCGGATATCCGGATATCCGGATAGTTTGAAGATCCGGATAGGAACTGAAGCACTAGTACCAAACTGGAAAGGGCTCGCCCGGAGTCGATTTTGTTAGCGAAGTGTTGACTGAGTACCAGTTTCACAACGAACTGTAATAACTTAAGTAGTAAGTAAAAGGTGAGCCAAAAACAAGTTTCTTTATAAAAATTTATCAAAATAGACAAAATTTAATTTCTTACGTATATTTATGGCTTTATTGGTAAAACATAATATATCCCTAAGTTTTAGAACACAACTTCGATGAAGTAACTTCTTTAGCTGGTTTTTGAGACTCGTGCTGTCGCTCCAAATTTCCAAGACCCTGGTTTCAGGCTATAGCTAACGAATCGCTAGGATGATGTTGGCCTTAAGTGCTTGGATCGTTTCCGAATTTTTGGCATAGCATTAGTACTTCACAGGACAAAAAAAAAAAAAAAAGAAATTCAAAGGGGTCAAATCAATTACGATAAAAATGAGAGATTTTGAGCGGGAAGCAGCTGTTGGGTTTGTTAAGAAACCACTAGGCTCACCGTGTATGTGAGAATTTAAGAAACAGAAGTCTGCGCATATCCAGTAAACCACAAGTCGGAGTTGTTTGAAACTAAACCCTATTATTGGGCGTGTTTCTTTCAAGCCTGTAGCTGGAACAATGCTCAACTTGAGTAAAAAAACGTAAACTTAGCCGTCTTTATTTGAATACTATACAAACCTTTTATCAACAGTAACTATCCTCTGTCATTTTTTTCGACTTAAACGAATTCGTTGTTGTTCACCAAGGGAATTTTTATTGCACTACCAACAGCTTGAGAAAAAGGCTTTTGACGAAACAGAAGATTAAAACCGGGTAAATGAGAAGTGTTGAAGATGAAGAAAGGAGTCAAGTGTATTTTACTATTTTTAGTTTTAATTTAAATCTATGATTGATTCTTATCAATGGCTTGCAAAATAACATGTTTCAAAGAAGTCGGCCTCAACAGCAAAAAGTCGATTCATTCAGAAAAACTTAATCGCTTATTAATTTAAAATATACAAATGCCACTTATAACTTATTCTTCAACTGAACTCTTCAATTTCTTAATAGCTCCTCCATATAAAAAAAGGTGTCTCTACTCCTGGCACCATCTATCTACGGGCGTGTTTTTCAACCCGCTGAATCCGAATTTTAAGTCAGTTTAGACCGTACACCCTCCAATTTCTAGCAGAAAGCAAAAACCATACAAAATAGCGAAAATTTGATGTTATTTTTTTCGGTTTTTGTAATTTACTCAAAATGCATGGTGTACGGCCTTAACTGACTTAAAATAAAGACTCAGCTGTTCGAAAACCATGAAATGAACGTAGATAGGTGGCAGTCGGTGTAGAGACTTTTTTGTGTACCGGTGTAATTGTTTTTATAATAATGACGTTTCTTGTTTCCAAAACTTTTATTTTTGCTCATTGCTTCCTGAAAAATAAAAAAAACTTTAAATAAATGATAAATATTAAAATTTCTTTGGATTACCCGATTTTTACATCAACAACTCATCACTCTATGCGTCACCCAACGAAATAATAGAGCGATGTTCAGCCGCAGCGTCACTTTCAACCTCAGACTATACTGACTTTTTAAGTGGAGTTTGAACTCTCTTTCGACATTATGAATGAATAAGTCAGTGAATCACAATGAGCTATTAATGAAAAGATTAAGATTTCGTGTGTGGCTGGCTTTTGGCCTATTTCATAGAGGTGATCATAATATAAACGATCGTTAAATAGCCAATTGGACTTGTTTAGGTTTGAATAATTAATTGCAAAACCCAAAACAAAATTTAAAGTAATCCCACCAGCAACATGTGTGGCATCACTTGAATATTGATAGAAACGTGCTTTTTACTGCAATGCTGGTTTTGTCCAATACTTTGAGCTGAATTGAAGGACAGTGTTGAACAAAACGTGGGTAGCTATGCCGATAGGACGTGATTGATAAGACGATTTGGAATAGCAGGGCTATGTGGCTGTTGTTTCTAGGAGCATAGACAATAACAGTAATAGAAAATTAATAAAACTTTCCAAATAAAGATGTAAACATCTGTTTGTTCGCTAAAAACCTTCGATTAACTGTCGGGGTGTAATGACACGTAAATCATTGTGTCGTGTATCGTGTGCTATATAAGTATGGTTTTCATTATCATTTCGTTGTCCTTTCCTGTGATGCAAATGGATATGAAAAATATGGATACACCATTACCGTCGCGTAGTCGGCGAGGGCAATGAAGTTGATAACATGAGACAGAATTGTTTGCAGTTGAGTAGTGATGATGTTTTTATGAAAGTTCATTGACATTAGTAAACAGCAAGGCAAAACTACAACGCCACTTTATGTATTTTTCTACACAGACATGAAATACATATTTAAATTCACTTCTATTTTGCATTTTTTCTTTGATATGAAGGTTTAGCCCAAGAGACACATTAAAAATTATATTTGTCCATGTACTTTCTTTCACAATCAATTTGTTAGAATATGATTAAGATTTCTTGAAGAATTCTTCTGCCTTTAGTGGTTTTGCTTCAACCGCTAAATTTAGGAAATTTTATATACTTCAAAATTCGTATACGCAGGCAAGTAAGTAAGTTTTGATAAAGAAATAATAATTTAAATCACGTTGCCAGCTTCATTCAAAAAAATTTTGTTTTGAGAATCACTTTCAAATTATTTTCTTAAATGTAAAATTGTACTTGCCTTTCTCTTAAACAATCCCGTGACAAATAAAGAGGTCCTATAGTTAGACTATCGTCCAAGGCAGCCCGCAGCTGAACTAGAGGTGTTAATACATAAGCTTTTCTTTCCATCCTATTCTTCTTAGTTCTTCCCGAGCAGATGGAAAACTGCACTAACGTCACTTCTTTCCAAGGTCATGGAAACGTTGTTAAACCATCAGATCACGGAATATATTGAAGAACAAAAGGTTCTCAATGACCGACAGTACGGCTTGCGATAAAAAACGTCCACTGGTGCGTTGATGGCATATTTCACCGAAAAGTGGAACCAATCTTTAAACTGTTTTGGAGAGAGCAAGATTATTGCGCTTGGGTATTCTAAGGCATTTGAAAGAGTTTGGCATTGAGCTCTCTTACCGAAAATGTGTGCTTTTGGTATCGATGAGTCTCTTTTTTTATGATTAAAAACTACTTTTTCGACCGCCCAGTACAAGTTCAGGATGGTTCCAAGTCTGATACCCACTTTAGTGGTGTGCCCCAGGGCTCCGTTTTGTCTCCGACTTTCATCCTTATTTTCATAAGCGATCTACTGTCTCAAACTGGTAATCCTCATTACTGTTTTGCTGACGAATCTGTGTGAGCTTTTCATATTCATTTCCAATTTCTTGTCCTGTTCTTCGGATGCGGATTTGGAACGGTTGCGTATGATAATCGAATTGAATTCTGATCTTAACAACATTGTTACATGGGGTAGTAAAAACCGAGTAAAATTCAATGCTATTGAATAACTTGCAGCATCAGGATAACTTTTGCGGGAGAACGTCATACTTTGATTCATGGAAAGGTTCAAATTAAGACCGGTTTAAAACGACCACATAACAAAACTGTCGATACCTTTTTTGTAATAAATTGCGATCGTAGTCCGGAAAAATTTAAAGTCATTTATTGCAACAATGGAAAGCAAAGGACCAAGGTGACCTCCTTGTTGCACACCAGAAACTGCATTGATAGGATTTTTAAGTAGGAAGTTATACAAAAAATAAATACTGGAGAAAATTCAAATGCTTTTAGTTTCGCATAAGATGCGGCAAAGAGCCAGGAAGGATAGGTTGGGTTGAGCCAAGAAATCAATCGCATAGTAAGACAGGGGTGTTTATTTCCCATAGTTTATACGGGAGGAACAAATTAGAGAAGATTTACCAAAACAATTTTGGAGTGGTCAAGTCTCAAAGTCGAAATTTATTAAATTATCACTTTACCATATTATAAAGTTTGTTTGAACTCAATAAATTCCAAAACTACTAAGAGCCGCTTTGAATTTTGGAGCAGAGATGGTCTATAGCCTCGAAAGTAACATAGGATACATTTTATCCCCACATTCTTTCGGGAACGGAAACGGCAACATAAACCAGAACTTATAGTTTGTATTGAATAGGTTCCAAAACTTTTTGGTAGTTTTTTTCTTAAATTGTGATGCTTCTTTTTCAAAGGCTGGGGTATGACTAAGGGTGTTCAGGGTCTACCCAAGGAAGCTTCGTAAGACTTGGGTTTCGGCGGTGCAACGTCTCAAAATGATACGCGGAACCTCAGGTTGAATTTTAATTAACTCTAAATTTATTACAATATTTTCTCTCAGGATTAGATTTACAAATTAACATATTTTATATTCAGTATTACGAGAAAAAGCAAATTTTATGACTTCTTGAGTACGGTCTATTTCTGGTGCTGGTCCACGGAATGGCTGGTATCGATCTTCAAGGCAGTAGTGGCAGTGGCTCTAGGGAAACGGTTGTATTCCACGGTAGTTACTTCCTCTGTCGGCGGCGGTGAACTCCTATCTAGCTCTGCGTTAGGCAGGGTGCTCCATCGGCAGCAGCGGATTTCGTAGCAAAGGTCTGCGTTGCGTGAAAGACAGAGCAATTTATCGGCGGCGGCGGCCTTCGTAGAAAGTGCCTGCGTTTACTAGAGGCAGAACACTTTGTCGGCGGCGGCGGATCAAGTAGAAAAGGTCTGGGATTGTTTACTACGATGAAAACTCCTTTTGTGGA
This sequence comes from Melanostoma scalare, assembly GCA_949752695.1. Lineage (NCBI taxonomy): Eukaryota > Metazoa > Arthropoda > Insecta > Diptera > Syrphidae > Melanostoma > Melanostoma scalare. The sequence continues at coordinate 272,007,117 of OX456984.1, read as the reverse complement.
GACGCAATGCCTAACCAAGGAAAATCTAAACGCCCGGCTGGAAACAAGCCACAACGTTTAAATTTCCTCTACAGAGGCGCAAAACCGACCGAGTAAAGAAAACAACGCTCGGCTGGGAATAAGCCACAATGATTAGACTTTCTACACGGACTTTACGGTGACGCAGTGTCAAAGAAAACTAACTAAGGAGAATTCAAACGCCTGGCTGGAAACAAGCCACAACGAATGAATTTCCTTCACGGAAACGCAACGCCTAAAAAAACCAAACAAGGAAAGTCCAAACGCCCGGCTGGAAACAAGCCACAACTTTTAACCTCCTGCACGGACTTTACGGCGGAGGATCTATTTAACTAAGGAGAATTCAAACGCCCGGCTGGAAACAAGCCACAACGATCAAATCTCCTTTGCGGTGAAACGAGTAAAAGTATCAGGTAAATTCTACTTGCCCGTCTGAGAACAAACCACAACACTTAGAAACCTATGAAATCTTTTTCTGATTTTTGGTGATTAATTCACCTCTACTCATTAACTTTGTCACTGAAACCAAATGTGAGCTGTAACCGGTCAGTGACAATTTTGCATGAAAAAATTGTATGGGGCGTATTGCCAATGTATTTCCCCATAAGGAAATGCACAAGAAGTGATTAGGCACGGAGAAGTAAACAATTGTAATATAATTACGTGCGGGGATTTCAATAGAAATAAATACTGCACTGTTTTGGTGCGGCCTTTTGGCAGGAGGTGGGGAAAAGAAATTGTGACGCTTCGTGACAGAATATGGATTGAGTAATCTTATTCGGACCTTTCGTACATTATTGAGCGTACTTTCGACAATATAGGGTAATTTTTTCATGCAGAAATATTGAGGCATAAGCCGGTAACAGAGCTTCCCCCAGAACGTCTTGAGAAAAAAACATCATAACCGTTGGTTTGAGACAACAGAAAAACAAATTACTTTACTAGATTTCTCTAAGAACTGGCAATCACAGGTGGTCATCTTTTGAAGCTTGTGTGTTCCGTTGGCTGGCAGCTTTCTCGCGGGTATAAGCCCATTTTCAGTTTATGCCGAGGATGCTACGACGAGGAGGCAAAGGAAGAACATTTCTCTGGAAGTGCGCCTAAGCTTGACTTGAACTAGGAAAACAGGCCCACACACCTTCGACGAACTGGGCGACATCTGAAATCTCCCAATGAACAATATCCTGAAATTCATCAAGGTTCCTAAATGGATTAATGAGGCTCCCTAGGCCCTAGCCATCCAATCATTTCCATTGAACCGAGTTAGGTGTTGCGTCTTTCGGTTGCACATACCATTCAACCTAGCCCATCCTTTCCAAGATTGCCATTCATTCAGTATGGAGTTAAAATGCCTCAGAAAAGATTTTATTTATTAGTACGATATTGTAGCTTTCTTCTAGTTGCTTATTTCCTTCCCTCCACCCACCTCCTATTAATTCAAGTATATGATTACTCAGATACCCCCTAATCCGTTATCTCCTCTATGAATCGGTTACCAAATTCAGAATTTCGCTCTGCTTACTCGTAATTATTTGTTAATTCTATGGAATTAAGAATTTCATCGCTACCTGCGATGATCTCGTTATTCTGTAAGCTACTTCCCTGTCACGCATAGCGATATCTGCTCTGATGACAATTCAAAATCACTGAATAACTTTCCGTAGTTAGTCAGTTTTACATTATTTTGCCTACCTACATATCATTTAGACTCCGTTCATGGCTCGTTACTTATATTCAGTTTATTCCCAAAAAAAAAAGACTTAATGCTTCTCAAAACAAATAAAAATAGAATTTCCTTTAAAAAAAAAGTAAAAGTATATCAAACTATTGCGTACAATATTGACTTTTCTTTTCTCTTCACATGCATATGTATCTTCTATTGTTAATGTCATCACATTTGTCACATTAAGTGTACCTAACTCCCAACCATTGTAATTACATTTGCCTTTTGTTGACTATGAACTCCAATGTAGCAATGTAGGTAGGTACATAGTTGGTTTGTAAGTTGTTTCAGCAGGTTGATCCATAAACATGTGGTAATTGGTCTATTACTGTTGGAATAGCTGAATTGGAATACTAAAATCGGTCGTCTAACATAATGTTTATGTTCTTCCTCATTTGTTTGTAGTTGGTATGGCGTTTCGAATTTATCATGCAACACGTCTTTTGTAGATCATTCTGATGAAACTAATTCAATTTCAAGCACGTAATTGCTTGAAGTCGATGAGACTATAGTAAAAAGGTGGAAAGTTTTTCTGTTGTCTTTGATTGCAAACAAAATAATAAATCATTAGTTATAAACAATTCTTGTCGTGGATTTGAATAAAGAAACCGTTAAATTATTCAAGGTGGGTGCAATTGAAACAGGCTTAGAAGCTGAGACAATTTTAATAAGGCAAACATTTGTTCAGTGAATTTCCCACAGTCGTCGAGGAATTTGTCTTAGTGTTTACATAGCTTCCATCGTTTTATTTAACTTCCAGGTGGGAAACTTTTACCTATCATTAAATTGCATCATCCAATCCAAATGACTTTTTGGTCACCAAAATTAACAATTTGAAAATAGTTGTCAGAGCTTATATCTCCTTGAACTTCGATAAAGAATAGTCAAACCAATCCTTGAACCTTTTTGAAACCTTTCATTTCTTTATTATTATCTATTATTATTATTTAATTTTGATTTAAGTTTTACAAGCATTTGAAGCTTTAAGCCGTCTGCCGGAAAGTTCAATACTCTTAATATTTCGAGAGAAAAGGTATACATTTGGGTATATTAAGATTAATTAACACAACGTGATAACCTATAAATATAGAAAACCAAAATAAAATATGACTCTTTGAATTGGAATTACAGATAGTTCAAAGATATTATTTACAATTTAAATTTTATAATGATTAAATAAAATTTTAAAAAGATTTAAGTGTTCCAAAACTTAGGGCTTTAAGTTTAGCTAAAACAAAATTAGGAATGTGTTTCAAAAATTTGCAACATAATTAAAAAATCGTTAAAAAAACGAAAAAAAATTGAGCTTATAACTTAGCTATAATAAAATTTTAAATGATTTGGTATGAAGGTTATCCTAAAAGTCCTCGTACAAATTTCTATATGAAACCGCATGTGAGCAATACCGTATAAGTACTTTCCATCCACTCTCTCCATTAAGAACGCTTAAGCATTCCTCCAACGATAGGGAACTTTTATTGAAAAATAGACGTCGGATTTCTTGCAGCACTGGACATACGGCCAGGAGGTGGAAAATGTTTTCTGGTTCGTTTAGGTTACATAGAGTACAGTTCGGGTTAAGATCAGATCTATGTGGCCTGTAGTTTAACTGTAACATTGCCGTACGGGCCTTAAATATTAAGACTCATCTCCGTTACAGAAAATTCATTCCGAAAATAGTGATTCAATCTTTTGTATATTGATCGTGAAACAGACTCTCCAGCCCGATCAAGAAATGACCGGTAGACGTTTTCATCAATGCAAGAAATGCAGTCATAAAAAACAGAAAGGTTAAGAGAAAAGTCGTGTGCCGACGCTAGTTCATACCAGTCTTTAATAGGCGTATACCGACACCTCAAAGACACTGACATAATTCTTTTCTGCAAATTGTCGTCAGATCTTTGCAAGACTTTAAGAATGTAGTCTGCATTAGCTTTAAATTTTTTTATAAATATTGTAGGTAAGCTTTAACTTGTTTATCTAAAGCTGCAGTGTCACTGGATTATCCGTCAAAACTACAACGTCATCAGCGTACAACAAGACTTTGACATTTAAATCACCAAAAGTAACACCCCCTGGTAAATGATCTTCAACATCATTTATAAAAAGTGAAAAGATTAAAGGACTTAAAATACATCCCTGGGGAACACCCGTATCAGAGCGAAACTCTTTAGATTTGCTACTGCCACTTGAAGCAACAGCAGTCATATTTATGAGAAAAGCTGCTCGTATATTCTTATGAATTTGGTTGATAGGCCGATAGCTGCCAGTTTAAACAAAAGCGATCTTCTGTTAATGGTATCAAAAGCGGATTTCAAATCCACGAAGAATGCATAAAGATTAACTTTTTTATCCAAATAACGCCTAGCAAAACTTGTGAGGGCAAAGATTTGGTCAGCTGTCGAAAGGTTAGCCCGGAAGCCAGCCTGAAAGCAGCTTATTTTCTTATTTCGCTTAACCCATGAAACCAGTCTGAAATAGAGAATTTGCGTGATTAATTTTCGAAAGGAGCTAAGTACAGAAATACCTCTATAGTTTTCGGGAAAGTTAGGATCACCTTTTTAAAAAATTGCTCAGATCGACGAAGTACGAAAGCACTTCGGAAAATTTTCCTCGTGAAACATTTTGTTGAAAAGCATTAAAACGTGTTCGTGTGTGAAAAGGAGAGTCCAATTCTTCAATATATACTAAGGAAGTCCAAAATTTATATACAATTGGTTTGTTTCTGGCAACAAAAGTTTTTCGAAGTGTGATGCCAGAATATCAAGCTCTAGAGGAGACGAAACTGAATTATTGCGCCCACCTAAAATACGCACATTTTTCCAGAAAAATTTTATTTCTATTTTTTACGATATTTTTTTTTAATTTCCGGTGCCGCTTGATATTCTTTTTAAAATTTTTTTGGTTTTCACTGTGCCCAACCCCCTATACCCTAAGACTTAAACTCTTAGCCTTTGCAAGCCAGCCATTGGCGACTCTTTATCAGTATCATTTTCAATTTGTTGCTCCAGAACAATTTTGTCGTTTTAGTCACGTCCCGTCGATCGCGATCTGAGATCTTAAGAATATAAACGTTGTGAAACTGGACTAGAAACATTTAATTTTCCTGATAAATTAGGATGATTAAAAACTTTTACAGCTTTTAGATAGCTTCTTTAGTTGTCCTTATCATTCCTGGTAAAGGATTAAAAATTACTTCTTATGGTCCAACTCTTATAAATTGTTCAGTTATTTTAATCTATTCTTGCTTATCAAGTATTACAATATTATTACTCTTATCAGCTTGACTGAACATAACTTAAGTTTTCTTCTCTTTTAAATTTTTCGCTGCTCCTCTAAAATTTTTCATTTTAGCAGTCATGTTTGGTAGATCTTCATAATTAATTCTCTCTAAAGCTTCGCACCTTTCTCTAGCTTTATTATCAGCATCATTGAAATGTTTTCGAGCTGTTTCAATGTTAATTAAAGCACTTTGGATTGGTTTTTCTTTTGTTGGTTGTAATGCAAAATTTAATCCTCTGTTACGTAATTCCAGCTTATTCGTTGTTAATTCCAAACTTGAAAATTTTCTTACAAAATCATCTACTGGTTCTACTTCCTGTAAATTTGGTAAGAAAACACAAATCTTAATCAACTTTTAATAGGTAGAGTCAATCATAGCTAGCAAAAGAAGACTTTTAAGGAAGCACATATATTATTTTCCAAGAATTTGGTTAAGATATGTATATGATATATGGGCGATTATCAAAAAATATGAACTCCGTCAGTTCATTAACAAATTGAATAAATCTAAGTCCATATCAATAAAATTTACATTTGAACAAGAAATTTAAGGGAAACTAAATTTTCTGGATTCAAATTTAACTAGGAATGGAGACAATTTCAAATTTGATATCAACAAAAAACCAACGAATACTCTGAGATACATTACATTAGACTCCATTCCATTCCTTTGAACACGAGATGTCAGCATTTCACTCGATGATTTTTAGAGTTCTAAATTTATTCCGATGACTGCAGAATCAAAAATAAAAGAAGTCTAAAAAATTAAAGATATAGCCAAAATTAATGGACATACTGAAGAGTTGATTGAAGATGTAGTAACATCAAAGATAAAACAAATAAACATAATATCCGTGTGAGCTAGTGCAGCGAAATAAAAATAAGAAATCTGATAGGACAAATACAAAAATCAGGAATTTATTCCTTCGGATGTAATGAGTGAGGAATAAGAATAAGACAGACAAGAAGACCTTTTTTAAAAAGATTTAAAGACCATTTTGCACATCTTAAATATAACGAAAAAGAAAAGTAAAGTGATGCAGAAAATAGTGTTTTAGTTTACAAAATTTAAGATTAATAAGAAATGTAAACAGCAATTCTGAATTTGATGCTTTTGAATCTTTTTATATATTTTATTATTTTTTTTTATTTGGTACTTTATTGAATCACTTTGAAATTTTATAAAAGTAACTTTTTGATTTATAACTACATGACTTAGCCGTCTGCCGAGAAATGAGAACAATTTAAACAATATTTCGTATTCAAAAGTTTCAATAAATTAAAAAGTTATTTTATTTACAAATATCAGCAATTTCGAAACTTTCATTTATAATTCTTATTCTATAGCTGAGAGCGGTATGGCAATAAGAAACAAGTTTTGTCCAATTTTCGCTATCGTTCAGTTTAGTATCATCAATGATCATTAGATTGACTCCATAGTGGGAGTGGCATTCGGAAATCAGTACGAATTTCTTTAAAAGAAATCTTACTCATTCATAATAACTGATAAAAAATGAACAACTTGTTTTAAACAAGGAATACCCAAGGACATGGGAGTAAAACTCACTGAACCAAAACAAAAACAGATCCTTTTCCTTATTCACCACATCCCCAACCATGTGAAACATAAAACTACATTTTTGTATTTGTTTTGTCCCTTAAAACGTTCAACTCATCATGAGAGTTTCAATTTTCATTGTCCTTCCATAAAAATCCCTCCAGGAGATCTAGGACTTTAAGTGTCACCTTTCATCGATTTTTTTTTATTGTTTCTGAAAACCTCAAAAATTTTGTAGAAAAAAAATTGTGCGTTTTCAGGATAAGGAAAATAAAAACGGAAACTACACTATGCGTTGGTATAGAATGTACTAAAAACTCCACGCCTCTCTAAAGAGGTTACACTTAAGATAAATAGACACGAAGAAAGAAAAAAAGAATAACAACATTGATTGAGGACATTCGAAGTGTCCTTCACCGAAATGAATGCAGAATAGCATGCAACAATGCCAACAGGGAAGACACTTAAGTGTCCACTCATTGGGTGTTTTGTTCGTTTAAGAAGTTTTTTTTTCTTAAATTGGGACCAGAAATCTTGTGTGAGGATGTCTTTTCATTGGTTACCTAAGAAAACAACACACAAGTTCCTGTAATAGAAAAATATTTCGTAACAAATCCGTTTCCCAAAAATATTCAGGGAATCGAGGGATGTGTTTTAAATGATTTATAACAAAGGAGGCTGGTAGACAAATAAAAAAAATCAATTTCGGAGGAGTCATTCAAACAGAAGTCGGTGCAAATAAGGTCATTGCCGAGATGGGAGACTTGCAATCAGCTTCCCGAATATGTCACATCGCATCGCGTCGCGTCGTCTTATGATGAATAGACGTCTAGTTTTTTCTGAACCAAAGATGGTTCTATTAACTTTAGCTAAAACAAATTGGGCACTTTCAATCTAGATTCAAACTATCACAATCTATCCCCTAAGTTTAGTTGTTCATAATCTAGAATCTAGATCAAGGCCTTGAGTCATCTGTGCCAGAAAAAAGAGCAAAAAATCAAATATGTGATGAAGTGGTATCACTTAAAAAGCACTTCAATCACAACTCTGATAAATCAATAATTATTTACCACTTTACAGCTATTTCAATTTAATTTGTTTAACCCAGAAACCGATGCACTCGAGTCATTGTGCCGCAACAATGTTTTGAGTAGGGATGAGTATACTCGTAGTAACATGACAATCTTTCCATGTCAATGTCTCTTCTAATCTGACCAGTTACTGATACGATTTGCAAGTTGCCACAACATAGCTACTTGCGATAATCGATAGGTTTCTTGCTAAAGTCAATTGCTCATTCATATATCAGCAATAAATTGTATATAATTAAGCAGTAAGATTGCTGGTTCGTACGTCATATTGGCAGTTCTTGTTTGCATTCGCATAGATAGACACAAATGACGACAAAATTGTTGTGGTTAAAGTGAGTTAATTGGATGGTAAGGCATGACTAACTCCATTTATATGCAAAATGAGGTAAGATAATGAACGATAAAATGCTAAAAGACAATAACGCCTACCAAATAGGAAAAGCATTTGAACTGCAATGACATCAGACACAAACATTTTAAATTAATCTGACGCAATTGATAGCATGCCATTGACTGGCTTGATTCGAAAGTACATTCACTAGAGTAGAAGAAAGACTGTCAGCAGCCTCATTACTTGCAAATATTTATATGCAGTTAATAAATTCATTACCGGTGTTGTTTGGTATACACACGAATTGAAATGTGACCGTGGTGTCTAGAAAATGTTGCTCTTATGTGGGAGATGAGGAAGAGGAAAAGTTTTGTTTACAGACTTTATTTCTTATTTTGCATTAAATATAACTCTATCTATTAAATGGCTGTCTTTCTATACTAACTTCTCTCAAGCTTCAAATTGAATATTCAATAACACTTACATTTTTCTCTAGCTGTAACGGTTAAGAAAGTGCTCGGTTTATTGGTCTTATTTGTTAATTTATTTGCGTGAAACGTGACTCATATAAGAACAATTGCAAACACTAAAGCAGTTGTTAAGAAACTAATTCTACCTAATGTACTTATATATGTATAAAATATAGTAGAATTATATAGACTTTTGGACTGGTGGTAACTGTTGTCCCCGGCCCAACTTAGCAGTCTCCGTTCCAAGCTATATGTGTGTATAAAAGCAATTGCTGCGCCACCACCGGTGCCGGTGTCCTCCGGTCCAAAAGATTGTTAAATAGCCTTTTGAACTTACTATTGCTATATACAATGTGCTACCAACAAAAAATGAAGAAGATACCTCAATTAGATACAGGAGCACTACTGCGCTGCACGAAATTGCGGTGGACTGCTAAGAATAACATCGAAATCTAAAGTCTGGTTATAAAGCTGTAGTCGCTTCAATGAAGCTTTTTCGTCGAAAGTCCTCAGAAACAGCTGTGATTTCGATATATATTTTTTTTAATTATGTTTCTTTATATTAACCAATATCAAAAACATTTCAATACTCTTATTAGTTCAAACACAGAAAACCGAACGAGAAAATCTTTCTTTGTTTTTGAGAAATTAAAAACAGACCAAAATTACCCTTTAGGCAATATTGGTCTATTGCATTTTGTAGGAAACTCATTTAAAGAAAAAAAACTTATCTTTTTTAAAGAATTTGATTTGTGACTTGATTAATCAAAAAGTATTTACTTAATTAACTTGAAGTAAAATGTAAATTGAAGAACAATGTATTGACTTTCAAAAACATTTTAGCACATATGTGGTAGAAATTTGCTAGGCTAATTTTTTATAATTTAATACAAAAAACAAAAATTAAAAAAAAAAAACTATCAAAATCGGAGCTGTTTTTGAGACCTTCTGAAGATTGCCTGTTTTACGGCTTCATTGAACCGACTTTTAATGTTTTTTCTTAAAATCATTTTTAAGGGTTGCCAGCCACACATTAACTATGCAAATTGAATAAAATCAAATCAGGTTTTTAGCTAAAATATAAACACCGCTATTTTTTTTGCACACATAAACGCTAAAAATTCAATCAAAATAGATACGCCAGTATTTTTAGAGAGTTAAAAACAATTAATTTAATAAAGAGGGCTGCCAAGCAAAGCGAGAAGCCTTAGGGCCCAGCACATTTCTCACAACCATGCATTGTGAGAGAATGGAGGAGACATACAATTTTTTGCCGGTACCGAACGGCTAATGGTGAAAGCGCTTTTCATGGAATCAATTTACTAACGAAGGGCTTGTCGATTCCTCGCGAGATGATACCCGTGATTTTTTTAAAAATCAAATACGCAAAGCAAATTTTAAGGTATTGATCGAGAATTCCATTGCAAAAAAAGTTTAAAAAATCACAATATCGTTTTTCAACAATAAAATTTTTAAGTTTGTCTTAAACAATTCTTTTTACATCATAAAGAAAGCAAACAAAGACTAATCTTTCATAAAAATAAAGTGTATGGCAGCTACTTCATAAACCTCGCTGTAGGCTGCACCACAGATGCGGTTCAGGCTGCAGTTCCATATAAGGTAAGGACAGACAGACATCCTCACAAACAGACAGACAGAATAGCAGGACCCAATTTGGTGAAATTGTTATGACGGCCTTTTGAGCGAACAGTTTCCGCGAGAGGACCTTCCAGAAGCTGAACTTAACCTATCGGAAATACCCAGCATCACACTGAAAGAAGTTAGTGAAGTAGTTAAAAATTCCAAAAAAGGCAAAATTATTAGGCTAGAGATAATGACATGTAAATGATTTTTAGAAACAAATTTGAGAAAATCGATTGATGTCGGTCACGATTCTCATCTCGAAGCTTGTAGGAGGTAATAGTCCGCCTACCATTGTACAAAGGGAAGAGAGTTTAAAAAAAAATAAAGTTAACTGGTTGTGATAACCAATACGGGTTAGCCATGGGTAGGTCAACAATAAAAGAAATTCTTCAAAAAATATCCGTAAAAATAAAAAAAATTAAGATTGACATGTTGCGCTACTTGATTTATAGCCGTGAGATATAGTTTATGTAGCCCTATATGAATGAAAAAGAGCGTTGACCTAAAGAAGCATTCCAAGGCACAGTCAGTGTACATAATCAAACCGTAATGAGTCCTGTTTAGTACAGTCCGTAGTTAGCTCCCCGTGTCGCCCTTGGCGTAAAAGTTAGCATCTCTAACGTAGGAGGTTCCAGGTTTGAAACAGAAAAATAAAATAGTTTCAGACTCCTTCCGCGAGGAAATGGTAAGTCCTCTGAGAGTAGGAGAGCAAAACACTGCCATGAATAGTGGTTTCGCACTTAGCTGGTCTTCGAAATGCGTTTGGCACCGAGCTTCATGTAGCCTATTCCATATTAAGTTATATTTATTTTGACTCCTCATAAGATAAAGTACAGAACATGAAAGTATTCTTTGCAGACGATGGAGCCATCATAAGCTAGGATCTTTCAAGCATGTAAGAAGCACTTAACGTATTAGAAGGTAGTTCGCACCGTATTAGTTGAAAAAAAACTGAGACTGGACATTTGTTTACCGTTTTCTGATTTAGGACTAATCCTAAACATTTATTTAATTGGAAATGTGCTCCTCAAGTGAAAAAAGTTTGAATATCTGAAATCAGTGATCAATAGCAAAGCAACTTGTGATAATCACACAAATCCTCGACTAAGGGTAGGGTTATCCATGGATAAAGTCGCCAGAAAACTCTGAATTTATTTCTTCATATAAACCTACCAAAAATTGACCAGCGCAGCGGTGTAAAATCGAGATAATGCGTTCTCCATAAGTTTCATTCAATATTTGGATTATTTCGTTGGCTGTATGGCATGGCATGTAGCGCATGACTTTGGAACCAAAGGTCGTCCACATCAACCTCCTCCAATTCAGGAACGAGACAGATTTTGTTAGGCAGCAAACAAAGATCCTTCCACAAAATAATTCATAAAGTTGATGATGCGCGAACTGGCTCATTCGGGTTTTCTTGAATACTCTGCTTATCAGCAGTTTTTTGACATAGCCGAGTTCAAACTACACAGAAAACGAATACAACATCATCAGCAGTATGAACATCTTTATGAGGTAAACAGTAGAACTTTATTGCTGATGCTTTCGATCTTTAAGCAAAGTATTCTTGAAACACTTTACTGGTCTACTTACATGACTTTTATTGCACTCCAAAAGAATAATAAGCCAAAAATTAATTACGGCCAACATAACACGTCAAGTTCGTTTTTTCATTCACATTAAAAAAAAAACCTCAGTGCCATCGTCTAGTCGTTTGTGTTTCATCCCCGAATATCCATAAAATACTTTTCGAACCACTGTGATTCACAGGGCTTAACGCTATATTCTTAACCAAATATGTATCAAATTTCAAATGACTCATGTCACAATAGTCTCAACTGTCATTTAATCCAACCTGATTAGCATTTTATAGCACCCCCTCAATTACAACCTCAACCTGAGTCATGGCACAGTGGGAACCTCTTCATAATGCAAGTAAGTATTAATCTATTCAACTTCACGAGGCCACACAAGGTCCAGAATAAGTAGCTCTTAAGGGTGATCTGATAAGACTTCCTGATCTCTCTCAGGTAGGTATTGTATAATAGTGTCAGACTCATTGTTAAAATTTTTGTAACCTGACTCACCGCACAAATTCGTTGCCTTATCATCTGAACTGAAATTGCTCTACTTCCTGCAAAGACAGTTTTGTGATTAGTCTCGAGGTGACGAAATCCGATGACTTGGCGCCATTCGCCGGTGTTTTACTATTTTAAGATACACAAACAGCTAAGTCAACCACCGACGACGACGACGCTCAATTTATTGAATGTCAAAGAAATGATAAAACAGACGAACACGATCAAAGTCACGCAGACATCTCACTCCTTCCAATCGAGAAAAATAGTTTATTTTTGTTTTGAAGTTCGACATGTAGTGATGCGTGAGTTTGTGACACCTCACGTTTGCCAGTCTCATTTATATAGGCACAGGTAATGACAGTTCGCCTTGGCTTCAAAATAGTTACACTTATCTGCCAATGACCTTTCAACCTGCAGAGGCACGAGCTTAATCAAAAATTGAGGTTACAAGTGTCAACGAGCGACCATTTATCAACCTCATTCCTTAACGATGGCAAATTTGTCTTGTGTTGACTCTCGGGCAATATTTGCTTTCGCAAATTTTCAATTTCGAAACGTATTTTCGCGCCATAAAATAAAATCAAAACAAAAAAAGAAGCAAAGTAAACAAGGCAAAGTTTAGTGCTCGTTCTTTGAGAGGGTGCTGCAAGTAAGACGTCATAAAGTAAGCCTTGGGTATGGGTGTTCTGGTATTCTCATTTCGAATAGGGGCGTCGCGTCGTCGGCCATAAAATTTACATTATCTTTATTTTCGCGAACAAGGTTAAGAGGATGAATGATGTCCATTAGGGGGTTTCGGTTTTTTCTTTTTACATAACTTCTGTTTTATTTCCCTCGTTGGATGGTTTCAAGTGTTGAACTATCTGTTGTAGTTTTTTGGAATCAATCTTCCCAGCGAGCACACTTCCATGTCTCTATGTGATAAGTGGAATGCAAGCTCTAAGTGACGTAAAGGTATAACCAGCACGGAACACACACAAATAGTGTCGAAGAATTAATTACAGCGGCAAAGTTCTTAGAGCTGCCACCATAGTTGTGGAAGGGCAGACCTTCCAACTAATTGATTTAGGAAATGGTACCTGTAGTATTATTGGCTGATAAGATGAGATAGAGATGAATAGGTGCCGCAACGGTGCCAAGAACTGTTGTCATCAAGGAAAAACATTGAAATAAATCTTCAGAGATGTTAGTCATTGGCATGGCAACGAGTTCGAGGCAATAGTTGTTAGTTTATCTCAATTCAAGACAAGCACTAAATAGTAAGAATCGAAAAAAGCGTCCTTATCTCTACCTACTTGCTTTCTGGGAACAATTACTTTTTAGAACTGATTTGAGTTTAACGTAGCCCTGAAACTATATGGCCATGTTCAGGCTAAGTAGTGGATGAAAAGAGCATTTAGGAAAGTTCGCCTGACATGGATTGCTGGAGTATAAAACTGAAGCCTGAAGGTCAATTCAAGTGACATCGTTGGCAATAGGAATTATTAGTGAGAATTGGCGGTTTTTATTTATGAATTAGTTAAGCCAAAGTTCATACCCAAAGCGTGCAAATGTTGTAATGTGAATCCACAAAATATCAGACCAACTTACTTACTTAGGTGGGCATTACAGTTCGGGGCGGGGTGAACCTGGACCTCAACCAACATCCTTCTGTAACGACTTCGATTTCGGGCGAGCTCTCTCCAGTTTCGCACTCTAAGTCGGTTGAGGTCTTCATCCACTTGATTGCGCCACTTAAGACGATGTCTTCCCCTTCCGCGATTTCCCTGCAATTCGAAAACCCGTCGAGTTGGAGCATTTGGGTCCATCCGCTCTACATGGCCCAACCATCGTAGCCTCGTGATGCGTAGGTACTCTTCTGGCTATGCTCATGTCGCGGTACAGCTCATACAGCTCGCTGTTGTATCTTCTTCTCCATACATTGTCTTCGCATACGGGATCAAAGATCATTCGGAGAATTTTTCTTTCGAAACGACCAAGGGTTTCCTCATCCGCTTTAGATAAGGTCCATGCTTCCGCGCCGTAAAGCAGGACTGGGATGACCAAGGTATTATACAAGGTTATCTTGGTTTTCCTGGACAGAGTTTTGTTTCTCAACCCAAAAGAAGCAACGGTTGGCAAGAGTTACTCTCCGTTTGATCTCCGCACTGATGTTGTTGTCCGTGTCTACAGCGGATCCTAGGTAGACGAAGTCCTGTACTACCTCGAAGTTATGTCTGTCTATTGTGACGATTTGTCCAATTCGTCGATGTTCTGTGTCCTTGTTTGATGAAAGCATATACTTAATTTTGCCCTCATTAACCATCAAACCCATTTTTGCCGCATCGTCTGCGTAGGCGAGAAATTGTACAGACTTTTGAAAGATTGTTCCTCTGGTGTTGACGTTGGAGTTTCTTACAATCCTTTCAAGTATGATGTTGAAGAAATCGCATGACAGTTTGTCGCCTTGCTTAAAACCTTTTTCGACATCAAAAGTCTCGGTGAGTTCTTTACCGACCTTGACGGAGCAGCGTGAATTCTCCAAAGTCATCCTGCATAGTCGTACGAGTTTTGCAGGGATGCCGAAACAAGACATGGCTCTCTACAGCTCGTCTCTGTAAATACTGTCATACGCTGCCTTGAAATCGATAAAAAGATGGTGAATATCGATATTACGTTCTCGGGTTTTTTCCAAGATCTGCCGTAATGTGAAAATTTGGTCTATTGTGGACTTCTCTGGTCTAAAACCACATTGATAAGGACCTATCAAGTTGTTGACGTGGGGTTTCAGACGTTCACATATTACAGCAGACAAGATCGAGCGACGTTAAGGAGGCTTATCCCTCAAGCGACGTTAAGGAGGCTTATCCCTCTGTAATTGGCGCAATTGTGAGGGTCTCCCTTCTTTAGGATCGGGCATACGATACTGAGGTTCCATTCATCGGGCATGCTTTCTTCCGACCGTATCATGCAGATCAGCTGGTGCATGCTCCTTTCCAACTGGTCTCCAGCTGCCTTGAAAAGTTCGGCATCAAGGCCATCTGCACCTGCAGTCTTATTTGATTTAAGTTTGCATATGGCAAGCTTAACCTCTTCTAGGTCGGGATGACGGCATTCATGATCATCGACCAAACTGAATGGGGCAATCTGCCTGACAGCGGAATTTGTGTCCTCATCGCCGTTAAGCAGTCTGCGGAAGTGATCTTTCCAGATCCTCAGTAGCGACTGCGACTCTACAATTATGTTTCCCTGCTGGTCTTTACAGGCTTGAGTTCGGGGCTTGCCACCCTGGCAAGATTTTTTTACCTTTTCGTAAAACTTTGTCATGGCATCTCTCAATTTCCTCAAACGAGCGCTTCTCTTGCTGCTTTTTTTTCTTTTTGAGAAGTCAGTGTTCTTCCCTTCTTTTCTCCTTGTAGATCTCTTTATATACTGATAGTAAGCAGCCCTCGTTCATTTTTGAATCAACATTTGTCGTGCTTTTTGTTTGGCTGCATTTGCCTGTCTGCATTCTTCATCGAACCATGGGTTTCGTGGTGGTGGCCGAGTGGAACCTAGAACCTCAGAGGCAGCGGTTCTGATGGCTTCTTGGCATTGCTGCCACTGGTCTTCAATGCCTAACGCTGACGGCATGAGATTCAAGGATAATAGAAGGGACACTCGATTGGAAAAGGCATTGGCAATCTCTTGCGATTGTAGCTTTCCGATGTCATATCTCTTCACAGCGTTAGTTCGTGCAGGTCGTGAACAAGATATCCTCACTCGTACCTTGGCTACAACAAGGTAGTGGTCCGAGTCAAAGTTGGCCCCTCGGAAAGTTCGGACATCTAAGACACTGGAAGAGTTCCTTGCGTCGATCGCAACATGGTCAATTTGGTTGACGGTTGATTGATCTGGGTATCGCCATTTACCTTTATGAATTGTGAGATGCGGGAAGCGTGTACTACTTACAACAAGATTTAGCCCCGCAGCAAAATCGATTAGCCTCAGTCCGTTTTCGGAGGTTTTGTCGTGGAGGCTATGCTTACCGATTGTATTTCCAAAAATGTCCTCCTTCCCTAGTTTTGCGTTAAAGTCGACAAGAACGATTTTCACGTCGTATATGCTCATATATTTCTTCGATGAGCTTGTAGAAACAATCTTTAGAGTGCTCGCCTTTCGCTTCTCTGGGGGCGTGGGCGCGGTTCCATAGACAATTAAAATCATGTCTGATATGTGTATGGTCTATTCTATCCTTACTCAGTATTATAACAAAAAAATCATTCTTGCTTCCAAAACTCTAACACTGATTGCCTGTTGTTGTTGCATTTGCTATGTATGACTAGACCTCGGATTTAGCATATTTGAATATTTTTGAAGGGGTTAGATAGCGAACTTCTGATTACACCAAAATTCGTTTCATTGAAAATAGAGTCGAAAACGATATGCATATTTTAATTTTTTTTGCATATTTGCATGCATAATATATGCAAACTATGCAAAAAATATGCAAAGTATATGCAAAATATGCAAGACATATCGTCGCCCGAGAATTGTTTTGTCGTATCTCTCAAAAACACGATTTTGGGAAATCTCATTTAAAGGTTTACGTTAATATAAAAAAGAACGAAGCGATTAAGTATTTCTTTTTTTTAATTAGAATATATTGTGTGGAGTATCTTCCTTTTATTTATGTATTCAGAAATGTCTTAGCTGTTTTGGTTTTCAAATTATAAAGCTCTTTACCCAAAATGAGTTTGTCGTATACGCCACCAAAATAAGCTTTTGTTTCCATCCCATACACTTACGACAAAGTGAACGCACGTACGACATTTCAATATTCAAGTGTTTTGTTTAAATCCTATAGAAATTGGTATGAGAACCAGAGTCAGTTTTCAATGTTAACAATTAAATTTTACTTATTTTATAAGGGTAAATTTAGGAATGCATACATCACAAGAGTTTTTTTTGTTCATGAACAATCTTGGTGTGAAAAAAATTAACTTGAATAAAAATAAAAAAAAAAACAATAACAAGAAAGGCATCCTATGGCCAATCATCAATGATATTTACATTTACAGGTACAAAATTTCATTCACATTTTGTTTTATAAAAACTAATGGAAAAGTCGTTCTCTGACTATGAAATATAAAATAAGATCTTTGAGATCGAAAATGTAATTTTTGTTAGTAAACCTAGCGCTTACATAAATAACACTGTATAGGTACAGAGTTTTAGCACACCATAGTAAAAAAGTATAGTATCAAATAATAAATTATTGACGATTTCATTCTTACGTTTTTATTTGAGCAAGGCTTCGTAGCAGTTTTTGTCTACCTTTAGCAAACAAATAAATATTTAAGATAATTCATTTTATCTTTAAATAGTTGAGTTGTTACTAAAAACAAAACGGTTTATAGTAAAAAAGTTTTTTGAAGTTGTCGGGTTACTTTTGCTTGATTTTTTCCATATTGAAGCTGTTTTATACTCAATTTTTATCCGTTCGTTTTATAAAGTGTAAATTTTCCGTCCTTAATATATTTAAGAAATTTTACTTTGCTAAATGGAATTGACGAAAAATTTCAATGGCCCACTCTTGCTTTCAATAAAAAGGTTTTTGGGTGCACTTTGCTGTTGCGTAACAACAACAAAAACTTTAATGTGGTTGTAAGTCCGGCTTGCGGTAAGCGTTGGACAAGAGAAAATAGTGTATGCTTCTCAATGATTGTATTTAAACGAAGAAAAATATTCTTTTGTTTTTGTTTTGCATATTTTCAGCATATTTTTTCGCATATGTTTTCGCATATTTTTTGCATATATTTTGCATATTTACGATATGCATTGAAATTTGTTCTATATGAACGATAAAACGTCTAAGTACCAAGGTTTGGTATCAATCTGATGAAAAATATGCAGATATGCAAAATCCGAGGTCTAGTTATGACTATGGTAGCCTTCGACTTATGATTTAATTCAACGTATGTGCTATTCTCTCTTTCTTGATAGTTTATTAGTTCCATTCATTGCTCAAATTTACTTTGTTTTAAATTTTCACCCTCTTCGACGTCGTCGCCAATATTCTCAGTTGAAGAAGTTCAAGAAGAACATAAAATGAAAATAAGTCATCTTATATTGTTCATATGAGGAAACATTGATCCTATCACCAATTTATTCCATTCAAAACATCCTTAAACACATAATATCATCAAAATTCTAAGAAGTATATATTTTCGAAGA
Source organism: Melanostoma scalare (assembly GCA_949752695.1). NCBI lineage: Eukaryota > Metazoa > Arthropoda > Insecta > Diptera > Syrphidae > Melanostoma > Melanostoma scalare. Next base: position 271,988,721 of record OX456984.1, on the reverse strand, counting down.
AAAATATTGTCTATTTTTTATAACCCTCCATCATAAAAAGAAGATCCCATTACGCCCTTTCATCATTCCATCATAACCTGCCACAATAAAAAAATTGTTTTCCTGGAATATGCTTAAAACCATCAAGACGTGACAAAACCCATAAAAAGTATGAAAATTTTCTTTCCACAAAAAAGTAAAAAGTAAGAAAAATAAAAATCAATTTTGAACTCAGCTGGAATTTAATTTTCATCATCTTCACTCCACCATCAAGGATGAGGCAAAAAAAAGGATACAACGAGCATCTCGTTGGTATAGTCATTAGACTGTTTTGCATCTTATTTTAGGGAAAAATCAAAAATCAAGGAGAGAATACTCGAAATAAATAAATATGTTCACCAGAAGAAGCCAAGGTGGCTCCTCAGAGTGGCGTGCAAACTCAATGAACAAATTTTGCAATCGACTTGATTGTATCACGCTGTGCCTGAGCAAGTGAGTGAAGCTAGTCTCAACAGGACACAGCGTGAGTTTTCGGATGAATGCAAAAATAGTTATGGCCTGATGAGAAACAGTTTACAAAAAAAGGGACAATACTTCACTTCTACTCTGGAGCAAAAAAAAAAACAGAATGTTTTATGAACAAAAATATCCAGGCGTGCCATTCAATGTACACAACCGTCCCGTCCTGGGAAAAACGCCTTTTATTTAGGAATAGGACAATCTTTGATGCACAGCACGAGTTGTAGGACAAACTATGATCACTCAATAAAGCCGTAAAGGAGGATAATAATAATAACACAAATAAATACTTGTACACGTTTTTCCGTTTGGTATGTGCAATTTCTTTTCACACAGGATATGGCTATGGGTGTTGTATTTTGTATGGTACCTATACCTATGTATTATCCTGTTAAGTTCACCACGAGGCATGAGAAAATTAAGGCAGCAAATTGAGAACTCCCGCTGTGAGTTCTGTTTTACAAATTCACATCTTTTTCTTTTTGTTTCCTTTTTTCCCACCTCACTGCTGGAAGGAGTAAGATGAGTCAAATAATTATCTCTCGTTTCTTCCTTAATTCCAAGGACGACAAACTTTAGTGAGTGCGCGTGGGGGCGGAGGACACGAAGGCTGGTAGGTTAGGTAGGTAGTCAGGTTTTACAAGAAAATTTCTACGATGATTTGTGTTGGCTGTAAAATACTTAGCAGGTTAATTAGTAGCGAAGGATGTTTTTCACAATGTCCTTCGTCAGCCTTTGTTTGTAATTATTTTTGAAAGAGGATTGAAATTAGCTCATTCTCTCTATTTCTCCGTCTCTCATTCTCTATTAGCACAAAAAGGGGTTTTAAATTTCAAATAGTCACGGTAGCTTAGTGCGGAATTATCCTTGTCCTTGGATGTTTATTGTTTGTTATGATTGAAATAAAGGACTTTTGGTAGTTAGTTCTTACTGAGGCACGATCCGGTGATTTTCTAAATGAGACTATATGAATGATGGATGAACTTTTCTCAAGGCTGTTGTCACATATTTTCTTTTTTACTCATTGTCAGAGTATAAAGAAAGGATGTTACTTGGAATTTAAGGAAACAGAAACATAGAGATGAGCAAGCAGAATTCTAAGATTTATTTATCACTTTTAAGGAGTGACGAATAGTGGGATACATGACTAGCTTGTGAAAGGGAACAAATAAGGGAGGCAGTGGTGCAGTTGTAGAGTGGTTAGTCGATAGGCTGGACGCGTGACTTAGAATCTTATATGTGATGGTGACGTTTGATGGTTTAATCCCAAAAACATCTCAAACCTTTCGAGAGGTTCAACATGGTCCTGAAAAAAACTTTCTAACTCAGCCGTTAGGCCCGAACTTGGGTTAGGTTAGGTTAAGGTGGTTGTCGGGAAAACGACCCGCACACAGACCAAATATAGGTCCATTGTGATACCACATAGAAAATTGAGGAATTGCCTAGTTATTAAAAACAGCTTTCTAAAAGCGATGAAGACTATAAATGTCTGTTCGGAAGAGAGTTCTCCCAAATGCGTTTTACGTCTTTGAGATAGGGCACGGCATGTGCAAAGAAGATGTGGAAAGGTTTCCTCTTCTTCCTCGTCCTTGCAGATTTCACATAAGTTGTCTGATGGGACATTTTCTACCTATGAGGCAGTGAGACAGAGAGGCAGTGTCCGGTTATAAGACCTATTACTGAGCTTAGGTGCAATTTGATGAATGGGATAACAAACCTGTGGTACGCGGATCATGCTTGCACTAGATCTTTTTTTTAGCAAAAAGCAGTTTTCATTCTGTTGGGTGATATATGCATGGAAGCTCCCCTCCTACCTAGTTCATCGGCTTAGTGGAGTTGAATCCATTTTCCAGATATAGAAGGATATACATATTTCTCACTTAACATCCCTAAAAATTTAGGGTTTTAGTATAATTTCCTCTAGGCAAATCGGACCATTCCATAGGTAGATTTTACCTTCATTGTCACATTAAAAAAAAATAAAGTAAAAAAAAAGAACTGTGTGGCAATATGAGAAAGAAAATTCGGAAGGCCTCATAGTCCGGTCAAATAAGCTTCAAAAATAGGGGTAAGGTTACATTAACTCGCACCTAGCTAAAAATTGGCATGAATGTTGGGAACCCTATTACTTACAATTTGTCAATTATCCCCATCAATCCGCCTTGTGGAAAAAAATTTATTCAAGGTCAAATGTTGCAAAAAGCGGTTTTTTGAGTTTTCCAGCTAAACGATAAGTTTTATCATAAAAATAGAAAGACAAAAATTATTCATCATGCAATTATCTATAAAAATTGTTAACACACTTTTTTCCCTAAGAATCACCATTTCGGATATATAGCTTTGCAAAAATTGAAGAAGTTGTATTCTTCATAATATGTATGCCAATTACCGTTATATGCGTTAAAGAACAACAACATAAGTAAAAATAATAGTTTTCGTGGCGTATACATACATACAATTGTAAGAATATAAACTCGAAAAAAACCCAGTCCCTCATTTTATATGACCGTACGGTCTTGTAGGCTTGCATTGAGCAACAACTGTTTGCTATTCAATTGTCCGCGTGGCAACGCTAGTATAACTGCTCCTTTTCAAGGCCTAACTAGATAGAATAGTATTAGTCTCAAGCATTCCTTCGTAGTAAGAACACATAGTTTTTGCTTTTATTTCCAAACAAAATTTGTGCAGTTTTGTGTTTGTTATAGAAATGTCTCAATTTTGCTTTATTTGTAGTAAACATTTGGCCGAAAGCGAAACAGTTACTGTTGATCGTTACCTAAAGACGTTAATTGATGCAAGTATTAAAAGAGGTGATGAATTTTCGGAATTCCTGAAAGCCCAGACTTCTGTGACAGTTCATGTGCAGTGTCGAAAAAATTTTTCAAGAGAGGTAAAAGAACAGTATTGATATTGTTTGAGAGACAACATTTAGTTGATTGTGCTGACGTTTTCAAAGAAAGTACCTCTACTCCACAATCTGTAATCACAAACGGAATTCGCTTTCTTCTTTCTGTTTACGGATCTCCAAAAAAAATTACGTACTTGGATAAGTTTCGATACTTATCTTTTGTTCAAAACACGCATAAGAAGAAACAAGTACAATTAGCTTCTTGTCTTTCTCCAACCTCAGCTTCTGCTGAGCAACATCTATTTCGGGTATATTATCAAGCTCAAATATGGCTCGGTAATAAACTAAACCCAGCAGACTGGGGTTGGAAGTTAATTGACAATATATTGGAACAAGTTAAGGCTTTACTCCCTCCTGCACCGGAAAAACTCCTCAACTCAAGTTTTTGCAATTGCGATAAGGGGTGTAATGCTAAATGCGGCTGCAAGAAAGTTGGGTTGTTTTGTTCATTAGCATGTATCAGTTGCCGAGGTCAATCGTGCTCCAATGTTCAATCGCCAGTAGAAGAGGATTCCTACGATATATGCGAGGAGACTTCTGATGCGTCGCTCTTTGAACAATTTATTTGCACCCAGCAGTTAGAAGAAGAAGAAAAAGAAGAAGAAAATGATGAAGAAGAAAAAAAAAGAAGAAGAAGAAGAAAAAGAAGAAGAAGAAGAACAAGACAGTATGGATTATGTTCCATTAGAAGAGTTTCAATCAGACGAATAGTTTTCTCAAATTACTCATTACTTACACCGCTCTCATTCTTTACAATAGTAATTACAATAGTACCATTTTCAATTAAATACAATAGCTTTTACCTCAGAACCACAATAGAGAGTGGAATGGGCCTACCGGAGAAACCACGTAAAAAAAACGCGCCATGCACACTACCTCACGGGTGGCGCGGAAATGTGTGCTTTCCAACTTTTTGCATAACTATATCTCCGAAATGGTGATTCTTAGGGAAAAAAGTGTGTTTACAATTTTTATGGATAATTGCATGATGAATAATTTTTGTCTTTCTATTTTTATGATAAAACTCATCGTTTAGCTGGAAAACTCAAAAAACCGCTTTTTGCAACATCTGACCTTGAATAAATTTTTTTCCACAAGGCGGATTGATGGGGATAATTGACAAATTGTAAGTAATAGGGTTCCCAGCATTCATGCAAATTTTTAGCTAGGTGCGAATTAATGTAACCTTGAATGTCTATTTTGACCGGACTATCAATATTTTCTATTAAAATTTCAATTGGTCATTTTGATTCTTCAATGGAAACGTTGCCGCTTCAGTTGATATGATATCTAACGTAATTCTCAACGGCATGAGAAATTTTGTTCTTCACTGAACAAAAAGTATTATCCTCAAAGAGAATTCGTGATTTGATTCGAGCTGTAAAGAGGAGATTAAGAATAGAGGAAGAAGTTTTCAAAAATTTTAAGACATCGCTACAGTAGAACACCGAAATTTGGTAAAAGGGGCCATAAATATCTGTAAGGCTATACAAATGGCTAAATTTTTGGCCCAAAAGTGGGCTTAAAAATACTGTTGTATCCAAAAAGAAGCAAAAACTTTTGGACTTTTGTGAAAACTCGACCACGTCAACGGTCCAAATGCTCGGTTTCAATAAGTCTGGCGTATATCAGCTTCATCGATGAAGCCGACTTGCTGGTAGCTCAACTTGCTGCTAGCTCGACATTTCCTGATAGCATATTGACTCTACTTGAGCTTGAGTCTGTTAATTTCGTAGATACTTTTGAGTACTTGCTCGGTTGCGACAGATCTCAAAGATCTCAATACATTTACATAAGTCCACTGGTTCGGACGGTATAAATGCCGTAATTCTGAAAAGGTGTTCTTCTAGGCTAGTACAACTACTGCGTTAGCTCTTTTACTTATCTTATTCTTCTGGGCTCTTAACGAGTAGATGAAAAACGGCATTTGTCCAGCGCGTTCCGGAAAAAAATACGGATCGTCCTCTTCTTCGTCCAATTGCACAAAAGTCCATTCTTTCCAAGATTAAGGAAACGTTGATAAGCCATCAACTCGTAAAATATCTTGAAGAACAATAGCTTCTTAATGACCAACAGTACGGCTTTCGGTTTCGATATAAATAAAGGTCCACTTATGAGTTGATGACATATATCTCACTAAAAAGTGGAATCAATCTTACACTGTTTTGAAGATAGAAAGCTCGATATTACAATGGCATTTGATAGAGTTTGGCATCAAGGTCTTTTATCGAAAATGCGTCCATTTGGCATTGACGAGTCTCTTCTTCGTTGGATTAGAAATTACCTTTCCATTGCGTCGGTTCAATACAAGTTGCTGGTGTGCCCCAGGGCTCCGTTTTGTCTCCGACTCCCTTCCTTATCTTCAGATATGATGTCTTGTCGGAAACTTCTAGTTCTCTGTTTTGCTGAAGACTCACAAGTCACAACCCTCAGCTTTTCATATTCGTTTCCAAATTCACGTCCCTGCTGTTCGGATGTTGATTTTGATCGGTTGCGTATGACAATCGAACTGAATTCTGACCTTGAAAACATTGTAATACGGGGTAATAAAAACCGAGTAGAATTCAATCCTTCAAAAACTTAATGCTGTCATCTGTCGATAAAGCTCATCAGTCCCCCACAGCCATAATTCGTAAATGATACCTTCATCCATAAGAAATCGAAAAGCTGTCACGGAACGACCACATATTTGAGGTTACCAGATATACTGCAAAATATTTAGGTTTCTAAAGACGATGCAGGTCATTTTTCACCCCTTCTGATCTGGTTTCTATTTACAAAGTCTCTATTCGCCCAAAACTAGACTATAATTTTCATATCTGACCAGGTACTCCCCAAACATCATGGCAGGTTCAAAACCGAGAGTTGACTTATAAATGATAGCTCAATTGTATAATGGATTGATTCTCTTGAAAGTCGAAATATCATTTTCCTCACACTCGTTTCTCGCTTTTTTACAACCAGTGTTCTAGCGAATTAACAAGTTGTATTCCTCTCCTGAAACAATTTGGCCGCAGTACCCGGCTCTCTATAGAAATGCCCCTCAGTTTTACCTTGAGTCCAACTTTCGTACTTACAGTCAAGTTTGTACCAGACTCTGTTTTTTCCTTGTAAAGGGTGATTTTTTTGAGGTTAGGATTTTCATGCATTAGTATTTGACAGATCACGCGGGATTTCAGACATGGTGTCAAAGAGAAAGATGTTCAGTATGCTTTGACATTTCATCCAAACATGCCAAACGATCTGCCACAACGTCGAATTTTCAGTGAATGGGCCCTAGAAAAGTTGGCAGAAAATCCGCTTTTTTATCGACAAATTTTGTTCAGCGATGAGGCTCATTTCTGGTTGAATGGCTACGTAAATAAGCAAAATTGCCGCATTTGGAGTGAAGAGCAACCAGAAGCCGTTCAAGAACTGCCCATGCATCCCGAAAAATGCACTGTTTGGTGTGGTTTCTACGCTGGTGGAATCATTGGACCGTATTTTTTCAAAGATGCTGTTGGACGCAACGTTACGGTTAATGGCGATCGCTATCGTTCGATGCTAACAAACTTTTTGTTGCCAAAAATGGAAGAACTGAACTTGGTTGACATGTGGTTTCAACAAGATGGCGCTACATGCCACACAGCTCGCGGTTCTATGGCCATTTTGAGGGAAAACTTCGGAGAACAATTCATCTCAAGAAATGGACCGGTAAGTTGGCCACCAAGATCATGCGATTTGACGCCTTTAGACTATTTTTTGTGGGGCTACGTCAAGTCTAAAGTCTACAGAGATAAGCCAGCAACTATTCCAGCTTTGGAAGACAACATTTCCGAAGAAATTCGGGCTATTCCGGCCGAAATGCTCGAAAAAGTTGCCCAAAATTGGACTTTACGAATGGACCACCTAAGACGCAGCTGCGGTCAACATTTAAATGAAATTATCTTCAAAAAGTAAATGTCATGGACCAATCTAACGTTTCAAATAAAGAACCGATCAGATTTTGCAAATTTTATGCGTTTTTTTTTTAAAAAAAGTTCTCAAGCTCTTAAAAAATCACCCTTTATTAGGACTCCGTTAAGTTCAAAAACAAAGTGCATCGGTATGTCTCCTATTAAATCATCTCCTATTTTCTTAAATGCTCACACTGTGTTTTATATCATTATGCATAACCCCTTAATGTGTCGTTTTGATTATAAAAAAAATGTGTATATTTAACTGCTTGTTCACTACGTGTGAGGTTCGTGGTTCGAATACCAAAAGAAAACAAAAATGTTCTTCCAAGGGTACGAGGAAATGGGTAAAGTAAATTCACTGATATGAAGAGCGCTTTCTCTACTAGCCGTTCGCTATGGGCAGAAAATTGTAGGTCCTCTCCATTCCCCCACAAGACATGGTTGTGAGGATTGCGCTAGGCCCCGGCCTTCCCGCTTTCTTGCGCCACCATATTTATTTGTTTTATTTTGTACACATAGGTACCATGTACGGCTGATCATATTTCTCTTCTTCTTCTTCTCCTCAACAATGATGACACCAAATCCCATTGTGGATGTCAAAACTTTCTTTCCCAATAAACATCAATCGAAATTCACCAGAGTGAAGGCCAAAGAAGGTTTTCATTCACTAACCAACAATCGCAATTCCATTTCACTTTCATTCGTCTTACCACATCCATATAACAAAGTTTTGCTCCAGCCAACCGATCACTCTCTTCTGTCTGCTTTCAAAACCAGTCTCCTAACCAAACAACAAACCACCAACAAGGCCCCAGTCATAAACTCCATTTGCACACTTTCCACTTATAGACACGATTATCTCCTAATTAAAGATCAAGACTCACCACCACATCATGGTGATGAGACTTTTCTCTAATCTTCCAAATGCCTTCACCAAACACAAAACTCTTTTCATTTAAATCCCATCAAACAAGTTTTTTTTGGACTAAAACTAGCCCCAAGCAGTTTAAGGTAATGGTACAAACATTTAGCAACAATTCTTCCCTGGAGCCTATTTCGTTAAGACTTTAACTCTGGCCACCCAGCCATCAGCAGCCTTATACTGCTGTTGCCGCTGTGCTTGTTGTTGTTCTCCTTCACAGCTAATAAATCGCCGATTTAAGCCAACTTACCATAGAGTCACTAGGTAATTGGGTCAATGGGCGCATTCACCTATTCGCCAACCACAACGACAACGGCACAGCACCATTCATGCTGAATACGGAATGCATCAGTAAAGAAAAGTTGAAAGACACAACAACAACAACAAAAAAAAAAAAAAAAGTAATAAGCTGCACACTTTTACCGGTCTGGCGGAGATGGTGTAAACTGCAAGACTTACTGGTTCGGTCGGGACAACATTCTACGTGATACATCGTGCAATGTTAACAGTTGCAACAGTTTGCAACGTGTGTTGGATATTCAGCCACACACACATACAGCAGCCAACAGCCAACTGCATTTCGGGCTTGTGGTATTATCGGGTGACTTATAACGGTCCATATGACATTTTTACTTTCGCTTTGGAGGCTGACTCGACAGAGTGTTTTAAAGTTGAAATGTCTAAAAATAAATAATGTGCCCCTCAAATAAATTTAAGAGATTAGCATAGACATAGATCATTCTTTTGATGACATGAGCTGTCACCTGTCAGAATGCAATCTGTCATCAGCTTGTCACTGGTGGTTCTTATCTGTGGTTCTTTATGAAGCCAAATGAAAGGCATCTACCACCCACAGTGGACTGGGTCCGTCAACAGCTATTTTTTTTAAATTGCTTACTTCATTCAAAAGCTAACCACTGACCAACGAATTTAATTACACATAAGCCAGGTGCTGACCACATCAGGCCTTTCCTCTTGTGACAGATGAAGTATTTGCATTTGTATTGTTTGTTTTCTACAACCAGGTATATCGTTATGTGTCAGGTGATGAATGTTATCAAGGGCGAAAGAAAGATTTGCAGTTTTCAATGTGATGTAATAAAAACAACAAACTGACTCACATGTGAAGCTGTCTCTGACATTGTTGACAGTTGCAAAATGACTTAAGTAGTAGGTAAAAGAGTCACTCAACTGATGTCTATGACATAATCAGATTTGAGAGGATTTTGTCAGTTCGGAAAGGTTAGTGGCCATTTTAAATGAAATTCAGTTTTGGTTGACACATTGATCGTGAAATATTATAATTCACTATTAACACAGCGTTAAGCTTAAGCTAATGTGAGACTCACGCGAAATGTTCTGATAGGAACGCGAGAATGGAATGTTTTATTTAATTTGTGAGTGCTGACTGCTGAGTTAGCTGTTGCTAAGCATGAAGGGTGAAGTCTTAATAAATTAATAAGAATAACATGCTAAAGACTTGTGTAGGCTTTTATTAGTGTCCAAATAAAAACTTTGCATTTCTCTGTTTCAAGATTATATTGAATGAATTAAAGGCATTGCTTATATTTGACAAGCAATACCACAAGGAACATTATTTGTTCTTAGTTTTAACTAGTTCTAGTTTTTAATTCATAAGATATCTTAAGGCCGAAAGGCATTAGTAGTAAGATATTGAATAATTTAGAGTACCCGTCTAGGGTCAGTAAGTTAATTAAGTTATTATATAAGCTAGTTTTACCCATTTTTGTTAGCATGTAAGTAGATATAAGAAAAAGTAAATAAAAATGAATTAAAAAATGAAAAAAATGGAACATTATTTGTAAATATGATTGCAATAGAAGTCGCAGTGGAGGCCGTGACCCATCGGCAATTTTAATAGCGACGGACTGTTTCATGGTTTCAACCCCTATGAGATCTTCGAAAGGCACCTAGAACTTGGTAAGTGCTCAGAAAGCAAAACTGCCATGAAAAGAACTTTTTCAGCTAGCCTATTAGAACCGGAAGAAAATTGTAGGCCCAGTTTACTTCTCAGTCCTCACAAGAATAATTGAAAGAAAAGCACTAGGCACTAGGTTGAGTGTATCGACAATATATTACCATTTTCAAAAATAGATGGAGAACAGACACTTCTTCTTCTCTCTTCTTCTACCGTTCGGGCTTTGCGAGCATCGTGACCTCGAAGCGACCCAACTCGGTGTCTAAACGCTGAAAAATATTACTTTTTTATCGGAGTTTTCTGAATCTCTTTCTAAACATGACAGTACCAAATGAGCGCATTCTTACTTACTTAGATGGACATAAAAGTTTGGGGTGAAACTAGTCGCCTGGCCAACATCTTTCGCCAACGATTTCGATTTCGTTCGTTCTATCCACTCTAAGTCGGTTGAGGTCTTTTTCTATTTTAAGACCAATGCAATTTGTTTTCGAAAATCGTATAGAGCCAGAGCGTTGATGACTACGTTGAGAAAACTTCAAAAAATCTACCTATACTCGTATCTCTTTTCTGGAACAATAAAATTCGGGCTGTACAATCAAACCGAATATGTTTCCGGAAATAAATAAAATCTTCAGGAGGAAAGATCAAAATAACCTTGAGAGTATTAAACTCCAAAGGCGACAGAGAACAAAAACTTACTTCTGACACTAGGAATAGATCCAGATGACACCATTTTGGATGATGACCACTTTATAGTGGAAGATGTTCAAGAGAAGGGTAAATACAGTGATGCTTTCGAGGAAGTACATATTTTGAATGAGTGCACCAGAATTACGACCTTGAGAACAGATCCTTTGTTCGACTCTTCGACACTTCTATCTTATAGCCTCGATCTCACATTGCCAATCTTCCTTGTTTAACTAGGTTCCTTGACGATAACACTCATTTGATAAGGAAAAGGCAGTCAGCAGGAGTCGACGTCATACCCAAAATTGTTCTGCGAAGCATCTACACCACGTTGTTTAAAGAATAATGCATATTGTACATACTCTTTTAAAAATGGTAAGGATGGTACTCCGCCGACCTTATTGCGTACAGAACAGGTCCAAAGTTGCAGCGTGACTCCGATAAGATTCAGCAATATTGCAATGACTGATGGAAGGTTCTCATGGAATACGATAGAGAACTGGTAATAGTTGGTGATCGTTGAACTACAAAACCACATGGCCACATAATGCCTAGCAAAGTAGTAGTGGAGTACCTCTTGAGTTTGGCTAGATCAGTATTTATTCTTTGACAGGTATTTATTTATATGGATACGATTCAGACTAGAGGAGCTTTCGCTCTGACAAGGCAACTGTTTTTCAGTAGACAACTTGGTGGCAGGGTGAAGGTGATTTGTTACATGGCCCTCATAAGGCCAATGATTATTTACGGATGCCCTGTGTAGTTCAACGTATCAAATGGAAAAGATTCGAGTGTTTGAGAGGCAATGTCTATACGTATTTGTCTTGAATTGCACAGTTCATATTCTAATGAGTTCTTTACAACGAGGCTCAAACAAAAAGAATCGACAACTTCATCACTTAACTGACTCGAGGTCACACTGCAAGAGCGATGACAAAAACCTGATGTTCGGGGATTATTCCCCAATATTGAATATATTGCACCCTTTAAATGAAATTTACCAAACTCAAAATTTTTCTTCCGTGAGCATTTAATTTTGTTCTAATTTTAACGATCTGGTGACCTAAAAAAAATGCATCTGTGAGAAATGATCAAAAAAGTATTAAATTACATTAGGTCAATTTATTGCAGCTATATCAAAAATTACAGGAATTTTGAGTAAGGTCACTTTCATTCTAAAGCTGCGATGCTTCAGTGGATTTGTCGCATCGCATTCTTTACTCTATTTCGATATCGAAAGGTTGGTACAGACAGGTTTGCCTTTAGTCCGTCGAGTGACGGCTCCCACATGACTGAGACGTCACCGCTGTATGTGTAGCCGTTGAAGAGCTTCTGCGGTACTGAAGGACACAGACTGTGATCGTCATGAAGATGTAAAAATGTCGCAATGATTCTGGAAGTTGTCCGTGTAGTTGGAGTTAATATTGACTAACGCCACTCACCAATGGCTGGCTTAGGTTAGGTGAGGTTAGATGTGGTTGTCAGGATACGGAGTCTGACACACTTAGACCAGAGTGGGTCCGTAGTGATACCACTGAGAAAAGAAGACTGTTCATCAAATAGGGTATTAGAGAGCTGATCACACTCTAATCAAGTGTAAAGGTTAGTAATTCAATTAAGTAATTATGCAAGCTTAGCTTACATATTTTTCTTAGCATTTAAGTATAGATGTAGGATATTGAAATAAAAATGAGATTTAAAAAAAAAACAAAATGGTAAACTTCATTTGATATTCTCACTGATGCGTTGTTCAGTACTTATAGCGCATCTTAGGTAGACGAATCTTTTCAAGTATGATGTTACAGAGATGTACGATTCCAACTTCTGATGCCTCTTTCTTCAGCAAAGAATAGTTTACGTACTTTGGTGTTCTTTAGCTTTTCCAACATGACCATTGCAAAGAACAGAGGACTTCATGTCCACTTACTGTCACTGAAAACTAAACCGAAAAATAAAATCAAGGATAATTCGAAGTTTTCTCAATTAATAAGGGGAAGTACAGACACTTTCTTAAGTAAATTAAACCACCAGCAGCGACCTGCCGACGCGGCGCAACTAGGCTGCACCTTCTCTTGACTGTAAATATTTATATAATCCGTTCCCGTGCATAAGTGCTCCTCAATCATACTTTCAGATCATATCACTCAATGATTTATGTTTTAAATGTCAACTATGACCTTAAAATACAGTTTTCTCCACTTGTTAATTGTTTACTATTCCGTCTTCAATCACCTGAAAATCCCCCCAGTTCGTAAGAAAGACAACCGCCAAGCAATGAAGCGAAACCGAGAGTAAACAAAGTAGCTATTACCTCCTTTAGCAAACAAAAAGATTAAATTCGTAAAAGCTTACTAACTCATTCATCAAGACAAATAAAAAACAGTTTCTATCTCATGACACATTTGCTTGGTTAAAGGTGTTATTCAATAGACAATTAGCTGTTAATGGTCTTCCATTAATGCCATTTAATAGAGGAAATTAAAGAAAACTAACTTTCATGTAGAGCATATGATTTGCTTATAAACATGGTTATGACGAAGGGTTAAAGACTCTTACGTCACAGAACATTTTCATTTGTAAAAGCGATTTGATTTAATTTCTTAATCGAATGGATATAATTTATGACTAAAGTGGAAATAATCATTAGGGTTTTTCTTTCAAATAGGCTGTTCTTTTACATGCTATTCTAAGAGTAAATAGTGTTAACAATTTATACGATTTATGATCATACTCTCCATTGCAGGCTTTTTTCTTTCTTGACTGTGTTGTTTCGAGGAGGTACTGGTTTGAACCTTTGTTCAAAATGAAAAAGAGTTGATGTAAAAAATATGATAGTTTATTTGACTCTGATCGTGGCAGAGGTGAAGAAAATTTAATTACAATTTTATTTTAATGTAAATTTGAGTGTTTGTGTAATTTAAGAGAATTTTTAATGAGTGAGAAAATAGTTTGACATTATATAAGTTCATTGCTGTTGCAACGTGTACGTGTGCACGTGTACTACTTTAAACTAATTAACTAATTGGAATCGGTATGAATAGACTAATGATTCTTGAAATACTTATAAGACAAAAAGTCGATTTTGAAAAACAGTAATAATCATTTTTTTATCTACATTCGAGTATATCTATATCTACACTGATTTATCATCTCATTTTTAGTTATCTTTCTTTTGAGCTTTTTTGACATGGCATTGAATTTTGGGAACCAGATTTTTAATTTAGGAAGTGCAAATGAGGAAAGTCCAGGTGTTGGAAGTTAATGGATCAGCAGTATTGTTGAGTCAAAAATGTTTTTTTTTTTAGAATTTTGATCTAAATTGCTGTTGTTTTGTATTCTTAAATGGTTTCCAATCCATGGACAATCGAAGGTTCATTTCTAGTACGTCAAATGGTTTCAGTCGGCCAAGATGACAATCAATCCAAACTAATATTATAAATGTGAAAGTCCCTCTGTCTGTTCGACTTTCTATGTTACCGTTTCCCACCCAAATTACTGAACTGATTGATATGAAATTTTGTACAGAGATAGTCTAGAACCTGAGGAAGGACATATGCTATTTTATTTATCTTTTCCCTGAATTTCCACGGGAACGGGAACGCATACGGGAACTTAGAAGCTACAGTACCGATCTTGAAAGTTTTTCCACCGTTAGAGTGCTACACTATCCCCAAGTAACATAAACTTTAATTCATCCCCATATTCCAACGGAAACGGGAGTCCTTACTAATATAATAAGTGCGAAAGAAGGTCTGTCTGTTCGTCTTTCTATGTTACCATCTCCCGCCCAAGCTACAGAACCGATTTAAATGAAATTTTATACAGAGATGATCAAGAACCTGAAGAAGGACATAGGTTACATTTTATTCGAATATTCCCACGGGAACCGGTCTTCACTAATATTATAAATGCAGAAGTAGCTCTGTCTGTTCGCCTTTCTATGTTACCATCTCCCGCCCAAACTAATGAACAGATTTAAACGAAATTTTGTACAGAGATGGTCTAAAATTTAAGAAAAAAAATAAGCTATATATTTTATCCCTATATTCCCACGGGAATGGGAACGTATACGGGAACTTTGAAGCTACAGCACCGAATTCAAAAATTCTTCCACCGTTAGAATGCTAAACTCTCCCTGAGTAACATAAACTGTAAGTCATCCCCGTATTCCTACGGGAACGGTCACCATATTCCCACGGGAATGGTAGTGTTTACTTATGTCATAAGTCTGAAATGAAATCTGTCTGTCTATTTTTATTTGTTATCAAAAACCGCCCAAACTATTATATATATATTTTATTTTTCGTTTAATATTTTTACAAAGGTTTGTCACCGCACATTTTACAATAAAGAGATATGATAGCTGTTATCTTTCTTCTTAAATATTATCTTTTACTATTTTTAAATTAACGAGTTAGATATTTAATATAATATAATCTATGAATTTTGGTAGGTACAGAGATATAGTCTTGAGTCTGAAGATGGACATAGGCTATATATGTTATCACTGTATTCCCACAAGAACGCGAACGTAAACTGGAACCTAGAAACTACTGAACTGATTTCAAGAATTATTTCCCCGTTAGAATGCTAAACTATCTCAAAGTAAAATAAACTTTAATTTATCCTCATATTCCCATGGGAACGGAAGTACTTACTAACATAACAGATCCGAAATCAAGTTCGTCTGTCTGTTTTTCTTTGTTACCATCTACCGCCCAATTGCCGTGCAGTGTCGGGTTAGAATAGCACTGCAGCGCCTCCCCGCTTGTCGTAAAAGGCGACTAAAGGAGCAATCATATCTAGACGACTAACATCAAAGTGAGTCTAGCGGCACACATACCACCTAAAAACTCTCCCCAAGTATGCATGCAGATCCCGGGGTTAACACGACTGGAGATTACCGGTGTAGTAAAAGGGAAATCAAACTCATTAAATGGAGCATGCATGTGTCGAAAAGGATGAAAGGAAAATTTTTGAAAAATTTTGAGCATTATGGAAGTACTTGCAAACATAAGAAGCACTACCCCGCCAGGCAGTTCCATTGCTATGCATGGAGCTGGTCCTGGACCGAGCAGCAATGTTCGGGTCAGAGCTATACGGATTCCGGGGGCTAGCAAAGTAATGCAACGAGTTGGACGAAAATTAAGAGTCGCGAGTTGGAACGTTGGAAGTATGACTGGTAGAAGTCTTGAACTCGAAGAGATGATGAGAAGGAGGCGAGTGGACATCTTGTGTGTTCAGGAAACGAAATGGCGAAACACAGCAAACAAAGCCCGTTTCTTAGATGTAAAAACCAAGGCTTACAAGATGTTCTACTATGGAACAGAACAAGGTAGGAACGGAGTCGGTATCATCCTTGACCAAAGTTTATATAACAGCGTGTTGACCATTTTGAAGTCCAGTGACCGTTTGATGTCTCTTAAATTGGTGATGGAAGGAAAGGTCTGGAATATCATCAGTGCATATGCTCCCCAAATAGGGTGTGAGCAGGAGGAAAAAGATGCATTCTGGCTTGATTTTCATAACCTACTTAAGAACATCCCAAAAGAAGAGTATTTGTTTGTTGGAGGAGATTTGAATGGACATGTCGGGAAGACAAACGAGGATTATGAAGACTCCCATGGAGGTTTGGGATTCGGCACCAGGAACACTCCTGGTGAAGATATTCTAAATATGTGCAAGTCATACGGTCTAATCGTACTAAATACCATGTTCATCAAACAAGACCGACACCTTATCACTTACAGCAGTGGAGGAAATGAAACCCAGATTGATTACCATTTGGTAACCAATTACATGAAATCTCGGGTGAAAGACTGCAAAGTGATACTAGGAGAAGCTGCCGCTCAACAACACCGTCTTCTTTTAACAGAATTTGTTACGGATGCGGTGAAGGAAGTCAAACAAACAAAGGCTCCTAGGAGAATCAAGTGGTACAATCTGGAGAAAACCAAAGGACAGCAATTCATTTCGTATATGCGAAGTCAGCTGTGTAATACCATCGACGCAGTTTCAAATGCAATCACGGCACAAAATATGTGGGATCGCATACAACGAACCTGCTTAGAGAGAGCCAAATCACTGCTAGGAGTCTCAAAAGAACACTACCAACAAGTTAAAGAAACCTGGTGGTGGGATGATGAAGCTAAAGCAGTGATTAGAAAGAAGAAAGCAGCTTTCCAAGCTTGGTCGAAGTGCCCCTCAAGAAATACAAATGAAAAAGCGCGTCTCAAAATGGAATACAAGAGCTGCAGAAAAGAAGCGAAGAAAAAGTGCGCCCAACTTCAAGCAAGAAGCACGGAGGGCCTGTATCGAGAGCTGGAAGAGATTTCTGCCCCAGCTGCTGAAGCAAATCAGGCAATCCAAGAGCTAAGACAAAGCAACTTGAATAAGGGAGCAACCATTTTCAAAATAGCCGCTCAGAGAGGGAGAAATGCGCAGGATATTCGTTCGCCAAAGTTCATAAATGATGCTCAAGGACTGCTACTTGTGGATGACGACAAAATTCTTCACAGGTGGCGACAGTATTGCGATGATCTTTTGAATGAACAGTTTCCTAGGCGCCACTTTCCAACAGCTGCACCTAACTTTACGGAAGTATCCGACGTCACAGTCGAAGAAGTTAGGGAGGCAGTTAAGAACTCTAAAAAAGGCAAAGCGATTGGGCCAGACGAGGTACCATATGAGTTTTGGAAAAATATGGGAGACATCGGGTTGAGATGGCTCACGATTCTCATCTCCAAACTTATAAGAGGTGACAGTTTGCCTAATCAATGGAGGGAAAGTTTTCTCCTTCCAATGTATAAGGGAAAGGGAGATACCAGAAGCTGTGACAACTATCGTTCGATCAAGTTGATGTCCCACACTATGAAGATCGTTGAGCGGGTCTTGGATAGCCGACTGCGGAAAATAATAAGGCTTTCTGATGACCAATGCGGGTTTGTCGCGGGTAAGTCAACTACAGACGCAATCCAAAGTATAAGGATCATTATGGAAAAACACCGAGATGCCTTAGAGGATTTGCATATTGTGTTGGTTGACTTCGAAAAAGCATTCGATCGACAACCACGAGATCTGATATGGGTGGCCCTCAGACACCGAGGAGTTCCTGAAGCCTATGTGCGAATAATTATGGACATGTACGAGGGAGCAGTTACAAAAGTGAGATGCCCAGCTGGATTCACCGAAGAATTCCAAATAACAGTAGGTGTACATCAGGGAAGTGTCTTGAGTCCACTGCTCTTTATTGCTGTTCTGGATTATTTGCTCGAAGGAAAAGTAACGGACAATAAAGTACAACAATTATTCTTTGCTGACGATGGAGCCATCATAAGCGAGGATCCTACATCCCTGCAACGAGCACTTGACGTTTGGATTGATGTTCTGGAAGGAAATGGGTACCGTATTAGCGCTAAAAAGACTGAATACCTGTGCTGCCCTTTTTCTGATCCAGACAAGCCTATTCCAGACATTTATTTGAATGGAAATGTGCTTCCCAAGTGTGAAAAGTTTAAATATCTGGGATCTATGATCAATAGTGAAGCAACTTGTGATGACGACATCAATCATCGAGTAAGCGTAGGGTGGATGAAGTGGCGAGAAAACTCCGCTATCTTCTGTGATCGAAAAATGCCCCCTAAGCTGAAGGGAAGACTCTACACAGCAGCTGTCCGTCCAGCTCTGACATACGGTTCACAATGTTGGACAATGTACAAAAAGTATGAGAGCAAATTGACGGCAGCCGAAATGAAGATGCTTCGGATGACAGCAGGAGTAACAAAGCTTGATCGAATTAGAAGTACTAAGATCCGTGGAAGCCTTCATGTCAAAAGTACCATCTTGGACAAAATTCAGCACAACCGGCTCAGTTGGTATTGTCATGTTCAAAGGAGAGATCCGCAGAACCCCGTCCAAAAGGCAATATCGTACAACGTTTCAACAAATTCGCGACGAAAAAGAAAAGGCAGGCCAAAACACTCCTGGTACAAGCAAATGCAAAAACAGCAGCATTTGGTTGGCCTCAGACATGGAACAATCCAAAACCGGGAGGCTTGCCGACGCTTTCTGAGGTCAACGCGGCGTACCCCACAGGCGGATCACTAGTGTGAAGCAGAAAAGTGGGAGAGTTGTGATCGCTTCAAGATCACTACTCGTAACGCCAGAAATGGAAAAGAAGAAGAAGACCATCTACCGCCCAAACTATTGAAACTATTTGTATGAATTTCGGTGCAGAGATAGTTTTGAGCCTGAAGAAGGACATGGGCTGTATTTGTTATACCAATATTCCTGCGGGAACGGCGACGTAAACGGGAACCTTGAAGCTACTGGACCGATTTCAAAAGTTCATTCACCGTAAGGTGATTTCTGTCAAATTGTCGATTACACAGTTGACCTGAGAAGAAATGTCTATCTTGATCTTCAAATAAATATTGGCAATAGGTAATGGCTGTGTGAAAGTAGATTTCGGCACCGACTAATGAGATGGTTAACCATATCAACTAATAAATTATGTTAGACGTATTGGGGGATGTTGTCGAATATCTAGGTATCAGAAGACAATATTATGGACACTGAGCAAGTCACATCATACCCTATAGAGCTTCTCAATTCCTTAGAATTATCAGGATTGGCTGCAATTTGGTGTTCCAGTACCAATAATGAGTAATCTAGAACTGTACACAGCTACAAATTACACATCTGGGACTGGGATGCGGCATTATAAAAGTTTTAATGATGACTGGAACAGCGAAATAAGAAAACTATTGATTCCCCGTATTTCTTTAGTTCCCACTGATTAGTCATTTTAGTTTAAAAAAGTGTATCAAACTCGCAAAACCTTTTTATTTGACAAAAGATGGAAAAAGTAAGAACGTCGTGTGCAAAAATGTACTTTAATAAAATATAACAATACCTAGTTTACTCAAACGCATGAATGTGTCTTGCTTGTCGTATATATATCCTACGTGTTATTGGCACAGGATTGTATTGGCATAGCTTTCGTTTTCGCTATGGAAAATTTAATGCGTACAAATGCTGTTCAGAAAAAAAAAAAATATTACTTTCTTGATAGACCATAGCTTAGGTATTGTTCCTGCTAAATGTTTGAGGAATAAAAAGAGGCACATAGTTTACTATCCAAGTTTTGATTTGTTAAGTTTCCTGATGACGTCTTCTTATGAAGTTAAGAAAAAGGAGAGATGCAACATGCAATGAATTATATAATATTTTAGACATGTAAAAGAAACCTCAAAGATATTCTTGCAAGAAAAATTTGATGTTGTTATTATACGAAGGAATCACATTGTCTATTTCATTTGTCATCTGCACCAATTAAATGAGTCTGACACATCAAAATAGGAAGAGTTCAAATCAGCTCGAAAGGCATTGCCATTGTTATGAACATATCTGTGGTAATCATTTAATTCACGATATCTTCTTTCGTAATTGCATGTTTCGATTAGTCGAGGATTTTTAAAATGGGGTGAGCTGTTGAAGATATAATAGCGTTTTTTATAATGTTGCTCATAAAGTCATTTTGCAGATTAAAGCAGATGAATTTTTGCTTTAAAACTTTCTTTCTCCATATGTGAAATGTATTAGAAAATCACTCAGTTGTCAACCGCCTTTTGGCTTCCCCCACCAGCGGTAGGAAACCACATAGTTCATTAAGAAAAATGTCATCAACTGAACGGATGTAGTGATAAAATTCAAAAGCGAAGTCTTCTCTATTGTTTCGGTTTTTACCTTTTGCTAACTTGCGGAATGCAGTGCTCAACCATCGCTGAGGTGCATTTGTTAAACTAACCATGCCACACTGAGTTGTTGTCCACAAGTGTGAAACAGAAATAGCAACCATGATCCATGACTCAGTGGTGCATTTGGTGCAACGTAGGAATAACAGGGATATCAATGAGGAAGCCACACGATTCTTTCGAGAATCTATTCAAATCAAATAATGTCGGTCATCGAACTTCTATTATCATCGTCAAATCTGTGATGGGGCTTAACAGCACTAAAGTACACCTCTATACTGAAACGTGTACCCTTTACTTTGTAAATACTACTTCGCCGGGGCATTCTTATCCGATGTTTCTACTGTCCTGGTGTTATTATGCCTTAATGTTCTTTATCCTCTACGATGTTTAAAGCAGTTATGCTGTCTGGGCTGAAGAAGTGGTCCAACGTCCTGTCTAGTTTTGCCGTTTGCATCGAACGTTTTGTCCTTCATATGGTGGTGGAAAATGCAACTCCGCAAAATTTTTGGGAAGTGTTTGTTGGTAGCCCCAGACGGAGCAGGCAGTCATTCAAGTCGTTCTACTGAAGTGGTCCCAGGACTGATCCCAAAGGTATGTGACCTTGTGCTCCGCTAATCCCGACTCCATCTCGTGGTGCAGGAGTTGATCTTTGAAATATAATTAGACCATCCTCCATTTTTAAATGGGCGCCCCAAAATATCCAAATGATTCCAAAATTCGTTCGAAGTGGGTCGAGTTGAATGTGTTTTTGATGTCCAAGGTGGCGATAAGCCTTACTGTCGCTTTTCTGAAATGTTTTCTAATATTTGTAAGGAGTTGTAACGAATCGATCTCTCCTTTCTGTTTTCAAATTGGAACTCTGAGGTCTGTGACCATTTTCGATTTCTTTATTTTGGTGTCAGAATATTAGCAGCCATACTTATGCATAAAGTCTAGTTTACAGGCCAATACAGTTGACAAAGGATAAACAACATGTCACAAATCATAACTTTAAGAAACACAGAACACAAACGGAAAGCAAGCCTTAAGACTGAACGGTCTTGAAATTATAGCGGATCCTTATTTCTGACCTTATTATTATTTGACGGGCCATTCAATAAATGACGGGCCGTTCAAATAACTGAGCTCTCAACACCACATCCTCTTTATCAGATCCAAACAGATATTGACCTTTGCCTAAATGACTTTAAAGTGCCTATGCCTACCTACTCCGTCTTTCAGTCTGACAAGGCGAAATTAAAAACTTCTTTATCACTATTTGCTCACAACAGACACTAACATTGAAACGATCTCTTATTTGTTTTCCAAAACTCATATCACGAGGTATCTCGTCTTCGTTCCTTATCCAATTAAATTGTGTGAAGCAAATTTGTACACTCGCCCTCAACCGTAATTTGTTAAATATTTACAGAAGAAGCCGGAAAAAAAGAGAAGACTCGAAGTAAACAGGCAAAATGGTAAGATCATAAGTTCCGGACCTCTGTGTCTCATAATTTTTGTTTTTATTTCCATCAATGATTTCACTGGAAACATTTAAATTCCAATTGATCGATGGATAGCAATCACGCAACAAAACTCATTTTTGATAAGCCAGCCCCAGTCCCAATGATTACCAAAGGAAGGGAACAGAAGAAGACCATTCCAGGAAATTCATGGGCAAGATCATTATTTTTTGTTCTTATGGTGGAACGAATGAACATTATAATCAGTTCAATGACTTTCCGTTTTGGTCGGCAAACATTCAACAAGAAACAAGGCACACTCAGTGAAGGAGAACACCCCAGGTTGTTGCATGTTGTCTTGGTTCTGATGAGTGAAATGAGAATGGAATCAGGTCGGACACGAATGGGAATTTGCTCTGCTACACGATCACATGGCAGCAGGTAGTTTAAACATTTTTTTCCTCCTAGTGCATGACCTACAGATACAGACTCTATACCTAAATCGATCTTTTGTTTTCCTTCTTTTGTTCTTCAATACTTTGGAAGTTTGAGCAAGATCTTCAAAGATCACAAGGAAAACACACTCATTCATATTGAGATTTAGAGGAATACACATTTGTTTTTTTTTGAGCAATCATATACATGGGAATGTTACAGCGATCACCACCGATCATCATTAGTCTAGCAGCCATTCTGTAAATATCGACGGCATTTAGTAAAACTCACTTCTACTTTCAGTAATCTAGAGACAGATTCATAAGCATCTGTCAGCTAATGCTGAAGATACATATTTGTTTTATAAGGAAGTCACTATATCCAGTAGACACCCAGTAACTTTTAACTTTGTATGTCTTGACAGCGGTCACGATTCCCATCTTTCATTGAAGCATTTTAATAGGGACAACTCTGTCAAAACAAAGATAGATTAATTGGTCATGGCTTTGAGATTTTCTTTGAAAAGGAAACCACCACAAACCAAATGCAACTTGGTGATACTGCAGATCAGTGATGTCATGTCATCTTTAGCTTTTGTTTTCTTTTGAAACAAGGAAGTGGTTGTTTTTACAGTGAATTTACTCGTATTTAGATAAACAATAAAGATTAAGGCGATCGTTGTTTTAATTTTCTTAAAAATTGTCAAGCAAATCAATATTATTCTTTACTCTTCAGTTTTACGTTTCAACATACCTATGTATACCTTCTGTGGATCCTCATCTTATAATGGAACTGGATTACGTAATCGACGCTTTTATATTTCATAAGTAAACATCATTTGGCAAAGCTCTAGCGTTTACTAGAAGTCAACATCATTGTTCAAATAACCTAAGTGATCTTTTGCTTAGCCGATCTTCCAACAAAATACCTTTTAACCTTTGAAAATAAATCACTTGGAGTTAAAATGATTCCAACAACTTGTCGTTTAGGGTTTTTAGTTGACATTTTAATTGGTCATGTAAAAATATTACTCAAACGATCGCGTTCAAGACTGCGACGTTTCAATCGCGATCAATTTTTTTTACATCGACTAACATCAACCCTAGAAACTGAAATGATTACTGAGCCGATGGAGTTTTCAGAATCCTAATCTATGTGCTTTCTTTCTTATCCAAACTATAAAATGGCGATCATTTGACGATCAATGAGTATTAATTGACATTTCTGAAAAGAGCTTGGGAGTGTAAAGAGCGCGATGAGTTATCATGTTTAACAAGACCAGCGCCAACGTAGAGTTCTTAAGCTATTCTAAAAGAGCTTGGTGGCACGGTTTCCAAAAAAATATATGGGTCTTAAGATGAAAATAAAAATGATCAATCATAGCTTGTAATAGCCAAAGTAATGGTTGATCGATTAAAAAAGACAGACGAAGGGAAGAATACCAGGTTCTCAGACGGGAAAGCAAAATGAGGAACCATTTTCTGAGGAAATAGATGTCGTGATAGGTAGAGCTTCAGAGTTTGTACCGAAAGATAAAAAAATTATGCCAGTGTGGCAAATCTCAAACCAAGTTCGTAAAGAACACCAAGTAAACGTAATTGTTGAACCGCAGTCACTTTTGAGGATGTGGAAAAACTATTTATGCAGACTCAACTTTGACGATGATTAAGAATGCCATACTCCAGACCAAGAAGAGGTTAGGGTAGCCATTAGGGTGGAGCACGGATCACGGATGTATGGGGATTTTTTGAACGTGTAATTGGTTGTTCTAATAGTGATGATTATATGCGTTGCACTAAAACAGAAAGACATGTTTTTTTCTTATTTGAATAATATTTTTTGCCTCCGCTTTAGCCTCACACTTTAAGATTTATTTTAGAAAACGCAAGGTGTTTTAATGTACTGTCGTTAGGTTATAAAAGGATGTAAGTTAATATTCTATTTATAAGTAAGGCATGTTAAGATAGACTATAAAAAGAAGATTTTCTTTCACAAACATGTTTTAAAAAAATATTTCAATTTGCTCGAAAATCACGTTTAGTCTCAAACTTTGGCATTTCTTTTCTTGACTGTATTTTCGCGGTTCCGTGAAAATGAAAATGAAATGAAAGGATTTGGCCTTATTTCCGCTTTCTAAAAGTGAAATAAAGTCAAATTTTAACGTTTGGCATTACTTCCCTTTGTCAAAGTCTTATAAGCCTTATGTCCCATTCTCTGTATGGCATTTTTTCACTTCATCAAATTGTAATAATGCCAAACGTTAAAATTTGGCTTTATTTCACTTTAGAAAGCGAAATAAGGCCAATGAAAAATGAAAGCTTCAGTCGTTATTTTCACAGCTTGAGTATGGCATGGCAGCCTTAAAAAGATCACTTGACCTTCTCCACCCGATTGTGCGATGTTCTTTATTTTCTCTGTTGTTAACGTCTTCAGAATCGGTGGTTCAGTTACTCTCGACTTATGTCAATGTAATCGGATGCATTGAAGTTTACCATTGCCACTTCAAAATGCCTTAGAGTTGTTGTTTCAGACGCACTGCGAATCTTCAGCATCCGTCGAGTTGCCAGTTCACAAACATTTTCAGCCATGCGCAAAGTAATTATTTAGCTCAATTACTGGATACCTGCCTTGCAATCATACTGTAGAAATGTCGCGTACCATCATTGCACGACGATGGAGCTGACGATGGTATCTCTGTGGCTACATACAGACGTATAGTAATCGGTTGGCACGTGTTAGCCAACGAGCATGGGACATTCTGCCCTATCAAAGATTCCATCTTAATCGAAAAAAGTCTAAGTTTCCCGATGAAACTATCACATCCATTCGGAGTGGAACGAATTTCGAAATTCGAAAATTTGGTATCACCAAATCCGAGTGGAATGTAAATTCTTCGTCTTAATATACGAAAGAAGTTGTGTTTGCAGAAACATGTGAATAATCTTACACATTTGGCGTAAAAAAGCTGATTTCGAAAACCTGCATGGTGGTATTTAGTGTTGTAACTGCAAATGCTTTCTTCGGTTCCATTCGGATTTTGTAAACACAAATTTTCGTAGTTCGTAACTCAGCTTTCCGTGTGGAAGTTTTCTACGATGGAATCTATGATAGATCTAATTTTTTCGGGGAGCTTATTTCCCAGATCTACTGGAAAATCTCCTGAGAGTACCGCTGAAGCAATGTCATACAAGTTTAAAGGCCCCTTGTAAGTTTCTGGTCCAGAAGTTGATCCGACAAGGTAAGAGAAGTGTCTCAATGGCAATTCATTCATGTGGAGTAAACAAATTATCCACTGAAGTGGTTTCTGCAGCCTCTTTTCAAGTAGGCGTATAACACCAACATTTTTTTTCCAGTATTTACGATTTATTTGTGCATTTGGTTGCCATGGGTGATATAGGCGTTGAAAAGTTCCATGTGAAAAAGGTGTTGGCATCACCTAAAGAGAGTTGAGGGAAAATGCGACGTTTTAATGCACCAAGTGAAGAAGGGAACTTAGATTCATATAGCTGAAAGCCAAAGAGAAAAAACAAAGTTTCGTCTAAAATCAAGATCTTACAAAATTTCAGTGACCTGGCGGAGGCAGTTACTCTCAGTCGATTCATATTATATTTTAAATAAGTAAATATGAGCCCAATAGACACAAAATTTTTGCTATTACATGTCCGTTAAGTGAAAGAAAAAAAATTACGCTCCACCCTAGTAGCCATACTCGTAAGTAAGCTTAAATAAAAAAAAACTGCATTTGCAGATGGCCTTGATTCCGAAATTCTCAAGGCAGCTGGATATAAGCTTGTGAGGAGAATGCGTCAGCTGATCTGCATTTAGTTGGTAGAAAAAAGGTCCAATAAATGGAAAATCATACAATGGCCTCAAATATAGGTTAGGTTAGGTGGAAGTGGCTGTCAGTCAATGAGTACATTGCCTAACACACTTAGGCCGCAAGGGCCCATTGTGATACCACAGAGATCAGCAAGTTAATCACCTACTGATCTCAGAAACCCGATGTAAGATTAACGAGTTGATCACTTATTAATCTTCCATTACGGGACTAGCCGGTTAATCACCTGCTAGTCGAACCACGTGGAACTTTTAATGTATTTTGAAAGACTCCTCAAATATAGAAGAATAAACTAAAATAAAATAAGTCGCATCCCTTTCCTTTATCTTGTCTATGTGAACGTCTGCAAATCCCCCACATCAACAAATTCTTATAGCACGGGAGATCTTGTAGTACTTACAGAAACAAGGTGTCCAGAGTCGTGTCGAGTCTTCGCATCCTTGCAAAACTCGTACGACTATTCGTGATGACTTTGGAGAACTCACGCTGAACAGTCAAGTTCGGTTTACATTTAACCGCGACATTTGATGTCAAAGAAGGTTTTTATGACAAAGCGACATTCGATTATGAGACAATTTAAAGTCATAAAGAAAAGATTGTGCAAAACTCAAAAGAAAAAGTTTTTTACTGTAGAAGGTAAGTGTAATCGCTCATTACTCCTAAAATAACCTTCAATTCAAAAATATACCTATCTGCTTGTTTACGAGGACGTTATAAGCCTGAATACTAAGATTTAATCGATCTTTTCAAGCATTTACCTTTTGTTATCATAGTTAAGCGGCAATGACGGAAGTTAATATAGTCAACAAGTTAAGATAACTAAGAAGGTGTACCTGCTCGAACATAGACATTTCACTTTCAACACAAAATATTTTTGACTTTAGTTTCGGCCGGGAGCCTTAAGATCGAAAAAACTATGCTATTCCACACTAATCTCTGATCATTTCCCACGATCTACAAACTCTCTTCTGGTATCAGTTTTCCGTTCAAGTGATCTTGTCATTTCAATAATCTTCCATCTTCAAAACTCCCTATTGCACATCAATCTCAAACTCAAACAACGATCCTCAGTGATCTATCTGATCAATGTCTATGTCTACCTACCAAGCATTTCAATTACCCATTTGCATGTAAATAAAGTTCCTCATTCCAATTCATCTAATCTACATTTTTGAATTTGTAATTTCTATTGTGAGAAACGAGAGCAACAGAACAAATAGTTAAGATCACTCAAAGATTCTCGCACAGGTAGTTGGAGAATCTACTACTTTGAGTACAAACTCAATTTCTTCTACCCAAGATAATGATAAAGATCATTCAGACAGAGTGCACGATCATTTCATGTATGAGATGAGTGAACGGCAATAGCGACAGAGGGAAAGCAAATTCATTATCACTGCCGGCTGGCTGTTTAAAAATAAAAAAATCCAAAAAACCACTCTACCTAGAAAGGGGATTCAATACCAAAAACCGAATACAAAATACAAAATACAATACCTTTATGCTCTGAGCTCTGCCTCTACTTTACTCTACTGATCGTGTTTACTTTTGCTTTACTGGTCTACGGTCTACCTCTACTACAGCTACACAAAGAAGATTGAGATACTCTCTCAACGGCAATTTGAAATTCCGTTTAGTTAACAATCAGACCTCGTACACTTCGGACGAAGAAACAATTTCTTTATAAACAAGCACTCCATAAATTTTGTACAAATTATTATCTCTGTCGTACGCTCTCATTCCAAGATCGGTTTCCCACTCCCAATATTTGTGTGTCAATAGTATGGATAGACTTGATCGTGAATTAACACTCGAGATACCGCAAAACATGAATTTAGATACATTCGCTGCACACTTCTTCAACACTCCGCAGGATTCCGACTCTGCCGCGGTAGTACATCAGTTGTTAAACGGCACAGCAAAAGCAACGATCACTTCAACTGATCTGCAGCCTAATCGATCGGTGATCGGTTCTCAATTTTTTCAAAAACTCGGTGAAACTTTGTTTGGTTTTGGTGGCAGTAGTACAGCAGCCGGTCATAGCATACGCGTATCGAATAGTGAAATTTCATCCGGTGGTCACAACATGGATCTTCTCCGCAATCACATTGTAATCGATTCTGCTGATTTTGGGTCTTCGGCGGCAAGTAGTATGACAAATGAACTGCAGCAGCAACTCGAGTACGACAAGTTTATGAATGAAATTTGGATTGGCATTGTTTTGACTCTGATAATCATATCGATGGTGTTTTGCATTTGTTCGTGCTTCTTGTATCATCAGTTCAGGCAATGGAAGAGGAATTGTAAGTACAATCAGTTCGTTACATTTTAATGTTTTTTTTTTTATTTATGTGTGCCACAGAAATTCATCGCACTTGAGTAAATAAGTGCTTTTGTTTTCTTATTGAATTCCAATTTCGTTTTGCTTCGAGATTAAACTTGAGTGATAGAGGAATGTGTCTATACATTCTACAAGTTCAAGTGTAAACAGTCTTTTTGGTTTTTTGAAAAACTTATCGGTTTGTTGAACTGCTGCGTATAAACATAATTCGTGATCAAAACAATTGCGAGAAAAATATAGAACAAGTTGGTCGTCGATATCATCAATCATATCAGAGATGAAAAACTTTCTGACACAAGACTGAGCGATAAAGAAATTAATTACAACCCTACACTTGGCAAGATTGATGGTGACAGCCCGTAAACAACAATGTGGCTTTTGTAAATGAATCTAGGTCAGTAAATAGTAAACAGGCGAGAAATTGTTTATTACACTTTCAGCTTCCCGGCACTTGTATTCTTTTCTTCATCCAAAAAGAAAGCACGTAGATTCTGTTGGTTTTGCTAAGCGATGTGAAGGGGTGATCGTAGCTTGGGATAGCTTAACTAACTTATTTTCATTTTGTTGACTGTTTGTATGATAAATTATTCTCGGAGGATAATCTGCATTTATTTAGTTTCTTCATGATAAGAGTTTGTACTTCTTGAGTATGAATTGAGATAATTTTTGCAATCGTGGAAAGAAAAATTCCAAGTGATCTCATCGTTGCTTAGTAAACAAAGTGATCTTAAAAAAAAAAAAAAAAAACAGTAAGAAGCTTGATGGCTCTTTTTTGCTTTTAATGTTCTAGAGCTCCCTCCAAGAGTATACCCACATGCCTACTCATTCAAGTTCAAATTGATCTAGGTTCCAAGTTTTGGTTTTGATTGAAGATCGATCCTCGAATCCTGTTGAAACTTTTAGCTTTAGAAAAAGCCATAAATATGATGAATGAAAATACGAGAACCTTTCAAAAAAATTATGCAAACCTTGAATATAAGGACATCCTACTGTTTAAAGTGATCTTCAACGTACTCTTGTCTAGCTAACTTTTAAGAATGATTTTACAAGTTCCAAATGATAAGAAGTGGTACCTGTGGCGTGATGGTTAGCATGTCCACCTCCTAACCCAGAGGTTCGAGGTTCGAATCCCAGCAGAGGCAAAAATGTTTTTCCATGAAAAGCGCTTTCTCAATAAACCGTTCGGAACCGGCAGAAAATTGTAGGTCCCCTCCATTCCCTCACAAGGCATGGTTGTGAGAAATGCGCTAGGCCCAGGGGCTCCTCGCTCTGTTGCACCACCTTATTTATTTATATATTTAAATGATAAGAATTTCTATCATCTGCTGCCGATCATCATTGAAGCTGTTACGGTTTTTAACTGATCTTGAATTTCTTATTCTAATTTTAATTTGGTTGATTAAAGGAATGTACTGAAGAAAACGGAAAACGGAAGAAACTGATAAGCGGAAAATGTGGTCCTTCGTAACGCCGAAATGGAAAAATAAGAAAGAGAAGAATTGATTTTTGCCAGAGATCTTGGTTCTGATTCTTTTGATCCCCAGACTAAACAAAATTTTAAAACGACAGCCTGGTTATCCTTACAGTTCCTTAAAATCACACAGTAAATAATGATATCACACCAGAACCTTAGAAAAAAACGATGGCAAAAAAGTGTAATTTAATAATTTTGACTGAATTTTGAGTGATCGTCATATACGATATCTACCGAAAGAAGTGAAATAGAAAGTGATCTTTAAAGAACAAACTTTTGCATTGAAATTTAACACTCAGCTAAGAAAATATATCAAATTATCAAATTGTTAATGCGAAACTAAGAATTTTGTTTCTTAGCAATGACGATGGTCCGCAAATTGAGTAGAAAATGATCTTCAAGGGAAGGATTTTGAGGAACTTGTTACACTCAGCTACGAAATTATATCAAAATGAAAGGTTATCACAGCAAAAGTTTCTCAGTGATCTTAATTGGCTTTTAAGTTCTATGCTCATAAATTGTTGTTAGCCAGTCGAAGAAGAAGCTATCAAATGAAATCCTGCTGTTCCATCATGACAGCACCACAAACCACAAAAGGTCTTCTCAGATCTTCTTCAGTAATTGCTATGTTGCTGAAAACTTAAGCCTCCTCAGTATTTATATCCTGAAGCAGTGAAGAGTGAAGTTTTAAGCTCGTAATAGTTTCGGAGAACTTAAGGCCATATCAACGGGAATAGTTGACAAAATATTAAGGCGATCTTGATATCAAAATCAAAATCTTTTTTAAAATCTGATCTTCAAATAACGAAAGTTTATGTACCTAGTAAAATACCAACTGAAAAAAAATCTTGGATCGTATGCGATCGTAAAGAGAAAAGTTATGATCGGTCTTCGATCGTTAAATTATATTATTATATTATACATATAATTATGTGTGATAAAAGTGCCATAAAAGTAGTTGATCATTTCAGCGATCTTTATACTTTCTTCCACTTCTCCAAATGATCCTCAGCAATGATTGTAAACCTAGGACTCCAGTTTAGTTTAAAACAACGAACTGACAAAACTTCTTCTTATTTCCACCGCCACAATCCAAGAGTATTTTTCATTCTTTCAAATGGTTTAAGTATTTACATACTCAAATCCCAATTTAGTTTTCTTAATTCTAATTAGTTACAACATCGAACCCATTTAGATCCTCCATAAAAAATATTTTGACATTATATGGTAATGGAATGGTAACATGGCACGCTTAACCATTATTTTGCATATTTATGGCAAATGGTTCATTCAAGAAACGTGTGAATATTAAATCAAATTGAACTCTACACTCTGATTCTAAGCAACTTTTTTAACTTTCCCAGGAATCTAAATGAAAAAAAATAATAATTAATTCAAAAGCAACTTAACTGGTTCGAAACGTGTAGGTTTATCTTTCCAGAGATCTTAGTCGTAAACAGCTCAATGTAAGAGTTAAGAGCTTTTACTCTATATAATTTCAGTTTTTTTTTTAAATTGATCTTCAAATTGTTTACTCGGAATTACATTGAAGATTGATTAAACGAGATGTTAAGTTTAGACGTACCTCACTGTAGTGTCATAAGTGTAAGGCAGACAAGTGGGAGGGCTGTGATCCCTAAGTGATAACGATGATCGTAACGACGAAGCAGAAAAAGGAAGGGCGTTTTTAAATGAATCAAAATTGACAGGCCTTTCAGTTTTCTTAATCTCTTTATAAAGAAGCATATGAAAATCATAATAGTCAGTTGAATAAAAAAAGAAACTGATACCTTTTGTCAAAAGTTACTGCCACAAGTAATAGTGCTTCTTTGCATAGCCGGTTTAAACTGACAAAAAGTAGTTACCATAGATCAACTCAAGTTTTTGAAGAAATTGCTGAGAAAACTGCATACAATGGCCTAGCCCATGCCGACCTTGATGTGTCCAAATATTTATTTTTCATTATTTATTTGGGGGCAAAACAATCGATTGACATATATGGCCTTATCGTGGTAACCGTCGGAGCGGAATTCTCTCCGATCGGAGACATTTTGCTTCGTGGTAGTTCTCCGATCAGACGATCCGACGTTCTCCGATAAGTTTTTGTTGCGGAGATTTTAGTTTTGGGAATGCAATGCATTGAGAAAACTCCGCTCCGACGGTTACCACGATAGGGCCGATAATTTTTACCAACTGAAAGTTAGGCTGGGAGCCTATCTGGATAAGGCTGTGGACGACTTTTTATGGAAAACGCAGGAAATGTTGTTGCCATTCGTCCATTTCACAATTGTGTGAAATTTAAACTAAAGTTTTTATTTTTTTATTTCTTTTTCTTTGACAAAGCTTTGAACATTGTGATTTCAAAGGGATCACACATCAC
The DNA here is from genome assembly GCA_949752695.1 of Melanostoma scalare. Lineage (NCBI taxonomy): Eukaryota > Metazoa > Arthropoda > Insecta > Diptera > Syrphidae > Melanostoma > Melanostoma scalare. The sequence goes on along the minus strand of OX456984.1, from coordinate 271,956,161 downwards.
AGATATGTAATTGATCTCCTTTACAGTAGTGAACTGCCTGTGTGGTAAGCGCACCCGAAAACCTCCCGGTTATAGGTTCACGTTTTAACATAAGTCTCTCATTCCGCATTCCAAACCAATGTAGCGTGTTCCAAGCGGAAATTCTGGCGATCAAAGAGGTCCTATCATGGCTAAAAAAAAAACGTGATATCCTCAACGAATATCCGGATTTTCTCAGATAGTCTAGCAGCCCTCAAATCACTCGGCGCTATTTCTACGAACTCAGTAACCGCCCTTAACTGTCGCTTATCTCTTAAGGAGATGGCTGAACAGTTCAATATTCACCTTATTTGGGTGCCGGGGCACAGAGATATCGTGGGTAACTGCAAAGCCAATGAACTCGCCAGAAAAGGAACCTTCTTCTACCGATCTCAACCAGTAGGTTGAATATTGGTATACCAATCGCTACATGTAAACTCATGCTAAAGCAAGAGGCTGATGGATAGAACAAATTATTGGTGGAACAATATCTCCACGTGTGTGGCAACAAAACGGATATGGCCAGGACTAGATCCACAACGCACAAGACATTTGTTATCCATAACCAGATTGCAAGTTAGCTCCATAATCAATGTCATCACCGGACATTGTCTGATAGGAAGACACACCATAAGACTCGGCGTTTCCTCTAATGACTTCTGCAGAAGTTGTTTAGATGAGGATTAGACAATCCCACACCTCCTCTGCTCATGTCCTGCACTCTCTTTTAAAAGAAAACGGCATCTAGGAACATATTTTCTTGATGATCCAAGCGATCTGGCGAACACAGATCCCCTGCATCTCCTTCGCTTTATTAAAAGCTCCAAATGGTTTTGTTAAGTGAGGTACTCCCTCGCATAATTTCTATGGTATCACAATGGACCTAATATTGGTCTAAGTGTGTCAGTTTGTATTCCTGACAGCCATTTAAACCTAACCTAACCTAGGTTCATGTCTGAAGCCAAAAACATTTGATGTTCTATTTCAAGTATTCAATTCACGCAAAACAACTCGTTTCCCAAAAGTCCAACAACCTCTGACTCACTGCACGTGATCCTTCACTACCTACATCGTTGTTTCATACTGAACCAAAACATAGTTGCCGACCTACGCTGGGTTGTCCAAAACAGGATTATATTCGTTTCGCTTAGAACTAATCGAAAGCCCCAATAGACAGAAACACCGGTTAATTTAAATGCAAATTCATAATCTCTTATCAAATTAAATATTCCGAATATAAAAAAAGCAATTAATATTTTTCTGTTAGGTTGTTGCAGCCTAGATTTAATTTCCACCCACTATCACTGGCATCTATGACGAATTGTTGCCCTCTACTGCATTTTTCAGCAAAATATCATTTAATCATAAATATTCTTAAGTGAGGGAATTAAAATTGTGGGACAAATATTTAAATAATAATCAAAACAATAACAAATGCGGCTTCTACGCCAATTGCGCGGTGTACGTGCGAATTAGTTGAAACTAAAATATCTACCGGGCAGTGGCAGTGGCAGTGGCACAGAGAAAGAGAGGGAAAGAGAGGCTAGCGAAAAAATAAAAGTAATCATTGTCGTTGTTGTTGATTAATAACAATTTTATTTTTTTGCAACACAACCGAGTTTGCCAATACATAAATCACCCTCACGTCACAACATCAATACAATGTCAGAGCACTTTTTTTGTATTTAAATTAAACGCCATAAATGGATAATATGTCAAATTGACAGGCCGCTTTACCAACGAATCAATTTCGCTACTACACCGCAATCAACAAAAATTTGTTTGGGATTGGAATAAATGTTCTGCGACTTTAGTATGACTGTGCGTTGTATCTTTTTCTTTATCTTTCGCTTTTCTTATGAAGGTTGAAACGGGGTGAAAGTTGTAGTGAAGGCAGAGCCAAAAGAACGCAGTAAAATGGAAAGTGAAATTTCGAAAACAACAACACACACACGCACACAAACAAAAAACTATTTGATCGTTTCATGGCAGACAATACCGGCAATTTGGCACGGTTCGTTTACCTTTCGAATTAATTTGGAGGGTATGTCATATGTCTGCCTCTTCGATACCAATACTTTGATGATGTAAGATTTGTTTGAAGGGGGTACCTAACTTTGGAACCACTGAATCGATATTTACTAAGAGAGAGAGAGAGAGAGCTTCAAATTGCCTTCATCATAAAAACCATGTCATGATATAATTTGGTTTGCATTTTCAAAAGTACCTGTGCCGGCAACGGAATATTTTGTGTCAGTCATGTGGTTCTTAAAGAAAGGGAGTTCATATCTAATCAGTTCTTTCTCTTTTTTTTGCAAGACTTTGAGATAAGCTACAGTTATCGATTGCCATCTAGTTGGCTAATTGCAATGTTCCCACAGCTTATTTATTATTGTTTGTGTTTATTTCTTTTTTTTTTGCGATTAAAGGTTAGATTATTAATAGACGCTAGTAAATGCCAGTGGGCAGTTAAACTTGACGCGCTTTGTTATCAAAACCACATAAATGGGAATAGACTTTTATGGGGCTTAGCTACAGTTACTGCGCATTGTGTACTTCTCGTCGATGCAAACTCTTTTTTTTTTAAATGTTTTGTTGACCTACTTACTTGCTTATAGATTGAGTTATTGTAGCTATCGGTGAAGGTGTCTTGGCAATAATACGTGACTTTTTGTAATTTTTAAACCTTAAGTTTTTTTTCTTTCTTTCTTTGTTGTGAAACTACTCCAATCGAAGGTCTGTGAGATGAATGAAACGATCTGAATTTTTATGAGGGTTGCTGTCCCTGGGACCCAAACTTCATGTAAGTCAAATTGGTTGCCGCTATTGTCATTCAAAAGACCTCGTCTGATAGATCTTGGAGAAGACTTCATGGGTCTTACCTAGCAAAGCTCGTCGTTGTGATATAAGTCTTTTATGGTTTTCTGGTGTGAGCTATACTGCTCATGTTGGCTGATTCTCTTCTCGAAGTTTAGTGGGCTGTCTACAATAAAGTCTTCTAGCTTCAAAAATATCTAGGGAAGTTCGTAAGACAGGATCACAATCTCACAGATCTATAATCTTTGGGCTCGAACTGTTATGGGTCAAAATATATTTCTGCCAGTGCTGTAGCTGATTTTTCAGTTACACAAACACACATAGGGAACAGAGTGGTGAACCCCGGGGCCTAACATAAATTTCTCACAAACTTGCTTTGTGAGGGCATGGGAGACCTACAATTTTCTGCCGGTTCCGAGCGCTTTTCATTGCAACAAATTTACATAAACTTGCCAAGCCAACTCCTCGCGAAAGGTGATACCCATGGAAAAAATTATTGGTCTCTGTTGGAATTCGAACCAGGTGGTTCGTGGAGCCAGGACACAACCAGACATACTTACACTTAAGCCACGGGCAACACGAATTTGCAGTAAGAGCGCATGTTAATTGTGTCGATAGGTTTTCGTAATTTTGATGAAAGGGGTGATTAATCCTTAACACTGAAGCAGTTCCTTTGTATAAATAAGCTTCCTTCCATGCCTCTTGATACCAGAGATTCGTAAGAGTAACTAGGTGTTTTGCTCTGCACTGCAGCTCAAATACTAAATAAATAAACAGGGTGGCGCGAGAGCCCCAGGGTCTAGCGCATTTCTCAAAACAATACCTTGTGCGGGAATGGAGGGGACCTACAATTTTCTGCCAATTCCGAACGGTTAATCGAGAAAGTGTTTTTCATGGCAATGAAAACTTACTAACGGAGGAATTGCCAATTGCTCTCGAAAAGCGATACCCGTTGAAAAACATTTTTGCCTCTGTTGAAAATCAAACTACGAACCTCTGGGTTCCCAGGAGGACATGCTAACCATCACGCCACAGGCACCACAAACACTGCAAACATTAAAAAAAATAGCCTACAGGTACCGAAATTTGGACGGGTGCATACATTTTTTATGGTGATAGTTCGTCTGGGCTGCTTTTGTTGTTTACTTGGTGATTAAAATATGCCGTGGTGTTATTGGGATCATGCGTTGCATCGTGGGCGTGAGAATTAGTACGTGAACTGTGTCAGCATATTTCATTCGTGAAAAAATAATTATTAATGAACTACAGCCCATTACGACTGATATTGCAAACAAGAAAGTTGATTTTATGTTTTGTTTTAATTTGTAGAGTTCATCCTGTTAACATCCCCCACCAGTGGTAAGGTTTTAATAGTACGATCTCATCAGCTTTAATGAATCATACCGTTATAGGCATTTGGACGGACAATACTCCAAACTGTTTTCATTTCAACCCAGTTGCCCTTACAGACATTCCGGCAACCAATTCTAGCAAGATAATGTGTCTCTGAAGGAAAATAATGTCTCTCTCACTTTTGAAACGGTTTCAAAACAGACAAAGGGGTGTCAGGCAGTATCTCAGATTACCCTTCCATAAAAAGATCAACAGAGCTCAAACGTTTACCGTGCCTTCCAAGCAAAAGTACTTGCAAATCAGTGAGGCCGAAAAACCTCTCGCCTGTTAAAAATTAATCAACAAAAAGTTTACGTCTTCAAACGACAGACAGGTGGTCATAAAAGCTATCTAGTCCATAGCCAAAAAATCTTAATTCGTAATCAGCTGTCACAGTGATTGAAAAAGGGCACAGAGAAGATAATGAAGCCGGTAACTTTACTTTAGGTTGCAGGACACCGTGACTTAAATGGGAATGAAATTTCGGATGGGTTTGTTAAAATTGGGTCATCATTATCGAATCCAGCGAGACCAACACTTCTGTACACAAAACACCAGAGCAAAAAAAAAAAAATAAACTTTTTAAAGCCTAGCCATTTTAGGTGGTCATCTTAAGAAACATGCTAAATTTCGAGGAACCTGTAAGCAGACAGTCTCATCTTCATTCTCCAGCATAGCAGACCACGGTTCTTGACATCCTCATGCGTCTCATTGAGTACCCACACGATAAAATTCAAACTTGCACCTCCGATTCAAGAAGATGATGCTCACAGGAAAGGTTGTTTCACTTCCTCCGAAAGTGTCCAGGCTTTGCTGACAGCAGGATAACAGGCCGCACATTACACTTCGTTGGCAAAACTGGTGACTCTTCAAAATTAGAAGAAAATTGTTGTTCCCTTCCATTGCCTCTCAAGACATGATTGTTAGAAATGCGCTAGCCACCGAGGCTCCCTGCTCTGTTGCGCCACCCTATGTATGTATGTGTGAAAAAACTGGTAACACTACACACAACACACCCGCCAATAAACAAAATTCCTAGAATTCATCTACGGTTGTAACCTTTTCAGTAAAGATCTATAGACCTACTTATACAGGTTTTATCAAACACTGCCTTTCTTCACTCTTCCTAGTCCCCTTATCCTTTGTTATCTTGGGAAAGCACAATGGATCACTTGTCTTCCGAGTGCCCCAATCTTACATAACATTGTTAACTAAAACCTGCAATTCCACAAACTTACCCACAATACCATCACTCAATTTCCAACAGATCATTCAGGTCAAAGCAGGATTCGATCTTGGAGTGGGTCTTAGTTCTGGTTTACAAACCTAACAAGTGTCACTTTTAAAATGAAATTTAATCAACCACCATTTCCCTCAAACAATTGCACGGACATGATAAGCCCCAGCGCAGCGCATAACAATAGTCGCAAACAAACATGGTGAAAGTACGCAACCATGTGGAACTCCATACATGTGAGAAAGAGAAAAACTCAGGGAACTTCGGTTACATTGCTTATACCATCAAAAGTAGTTTTTACACAAAAGCTAAACTCACTTTAGTACTTGGGTAAACAACATCATTACCACAGAGCAACTTCAATTCGAAAGAATTTGTTGGAGTTTAAAGGAAGATTATATAGCCCTTCAAATGGTTTACCACAATCAAGACTCATTAAAAACTCAGTTGCATCTCACAACATCTATCTCCTTAAGGTTGGTTGACTCCATTTCTTTTGTATTGGTAGGCTCTCTGTGGAATTAATGTCCCAAGGGCACGATTAATTTCACGATCAACTTGATTCTTTCCTCAGTATTTTGTTCGTTTCAATTTGAAACACAAAATTATCTCCTGAATAAGGCACACAAAAAAACAACAAAAAAACATTGTTATCACTCCTACCCAACGCCACAACGACTAATTTTCCGGGTCTAGGTCAGACAAAATAAACAATTTCATATCTCTCACACTAACACGCACCACGCACAGACACTTGACTTTGAAATCAAGTAATTTCAACTAAAACCTAGAACTTATGTGTACATCCTGACCTTTAATTTGTATCTACGAGTACTTGGCTACACCTAATGCATGTCGGGACATCAATTAAAAACATGTTCTCCCTCCTGTCTGGGACACAAACACAAGTGCCTGGGAAACTTTTCTGGGCTACCTGTTGTATAATTTCCTTTCTCGGACCTTGAATCTAAATCCAAACCCACACACATCGTTCCGGACCACTTAAAATGTGTATCTTTATGAATCCAAATGGTTCCTATACATTTCCAAGGTAATTACTGTTGAATTGACTGTGCCACTGAATTTTCTATCAAGATACACAAATCCCTTTTAGATCTCACAAAAGATACAAAAGTATCTCATTCAATTCAAAGAAGCATACCACAAAAAACTTGAATTCAACCTTTGAAAATAGAATGTTCTGTTTAGGGTCGAGGTGAACACTGAACACACAAAGCCCAACTGAATTGATTAACTTTCAGATAGACACACGCATTTGCATATCCGAAAAAGGATCTCTCGGCTCGACCATATATACATACTCGTTTAAGCGGCTATGGAAATTAGAATACATACTTTTTTCATACAAAATCCGTGTCTCTTTCTCTGTTGGAGGAAATTAGTATCGAAATGATAAAAATAAAACAAACCACTTTCGTTAAACCAACTTTTGTGTTTGTCCCAGTCAAACATTCGGAAATGCCCTAATCAATTGATTTCTGTCCCCACCAGACACGGTCATTCATATACACCGAGGGAGGTAGAGTGAATTTATGGAAACTTTAGAGAGACAGATTCTAATGTGTTTCATCAACATCATTATGGCACGATTGCGAATTGATGATGAATTCACCTTCCTACCTTCGTTTCGGTTGAAGCTCATTTGAATTCCGTCAATATTTGCGTTGATTTTAAAAATTCAACTCACAAGTCGGGATGCGCGATGTACGTTCTAGAGTGGCAGTTAAACAAAACAATAAACAAACAATGAACAATAATGAAGTATTGAAAAAAAGAGGAAAATTACTGACACCTGAAGATCGATTATCGATTTACTTTATACTGACTCGACTCTACTGACTCAATCGCGAATATTGCACATTACACAACCTCTGTCATGAGTGGGATTTAAGCATTGATGCATCTGTTTTAAGAGATTTATGTGTTTCAAGTTGTAAATACACGGAAGTTTGACGCGGTATTGAAAAGCAAACAATCAATCTGTTGGGTGTGTTTGAACTTTGAAGTCGTACGTAAGTCGTAAACAAAAGTCATAAAGCTAATGAATTGTTTTGCACACCTATAGAAATAGTCACCTTGGATTGAGCAACTTTTCTTTTCTTTAAGTGCAAACCCCGTCAGAGATTGTATACAAATGAAAAACAACAGACGTAGGTATGTCGTTAGTCGTTCTATTAACCATATTTGCATGGAGTTCCACATGGCTGGGTACTTTCACCTAGTTTGTTTATGATAATGGGCTTGGGTTATGCATGTCAGTGCATTTGTAAGGGGAAAGTTGATACGCTAGGTTGGGTGAAATTTCATCTCTCAACAAATGTCTCAATTTGTGATCTACTGGCGGCAGATTTCTATCAAAGTGGGACTTGTACGTCGTTCTTTTAATGTTAAATCGTCAAGTGGTTCCATAAAGAATAAAATATTTCCAGATGATGAATGAACCTCACTTTAAAACCGTAAAACAAATCAAACCTTCCTTCTAATCACTATGGCCTGTCACATTTGGTATGCTTCTAGAGCACCCTTGAGTTAAATTGGTTCTCATTTAGACTTCATTGCCACAAAATCACAATGTCAAGCATTATCGATTCCACAAAAACCTCAAATTTTGCCCATTCAAACGTAACTAACCACCAACATCTTGTTTCTCCATTTCAGATCGTCATAACCTCCAACAGGCACAAGATATTGAATCGGTTAAACTAAATCCCGATGCTGATGACCCAGTTCCCGAATATACTCTGGTCTCTGGCTTACCATCATACGAAGCTGCATTGGAATTGATGCAAAAAACTACAACCCACAACAATGGCAATGGCAATGGTTCCTGTTTAATTGTCTATCCTTCTTCATTGTTTGGAACGTTCATAGTAAACGAAAAGGAGTCACTACTGATGGGACAAGCTCCATCAACTGGAACAGCATCAACAACAGAAGCAACAATACCACAATCACCATCGGTTGGTGGTGCCTTGGCAGCAACGACACCGACAACAACGATGTTTTCACAAAATGTCAAGTGTCAAAATGTACCTCGTTTGGCATTGCAACAGCGTTCAATACCAAGCTATGAGGAAGCGACAGGATGTCAGCCACAGCACCTCACCCAACAGCAACAAATTGATACATCTACTACGTGTTCGTTGAAATCACCCGAAAATTGGTGTGATGATACAACCACTAAAGTGTCACTAATCGAGAAAATGGACTAAAAAAAAAATATTGCAAGAAGTTGAAAAGCAAAATAATTAAGTAAACGAAGCCGACTGACGTTAATTTATCCTCCCATAAGACCAGGATAGAGAAACATTTTTGTTATCCCTCGGGAATAGAGTTTTTTAAATCCAATGTTGTTGTGTGTGAGGATGTTTTTATCCTTTGCTTTCGCTTAAGAGCTGTGATTACTGAAATATTTATTTATTTTTTGTTTATGTAGAAATAAGAAATCGAAAACTAAAAATTGTATCATTTCTAAGCTTAAAAATTATGTTAACTAGTTCTAAGGTTAAAAAAGAAAACTGAAAAGTATTCCAGTGTCAACAGACTGAAAAGTTTCCTGTGAGATGCAGTTAATTTTAAAATAAATATAGAAACTTAATTAAAAAATATTCATGTGTTGTCTGTCATTTAATTAGGCTTGATTGATGGAGATCAGGTTTTTCACATTAAATAATGTGAAAGGACATTAGAAGTTGTAGAGAAACGATTGGAATTTTGTGTGACGTATGGGCATTTCACGTACCCACCCTGTGATTACGGAAGATTTTGATCAATAGATGAAGTGTTGAGACATGAATTTGAGTCAATTATTTATTCAATTTTAAATTGACTTTATCTTATCGACCAAGGGCCAACATGTTCACATATCCAGACGTTGACTAACCACTTCTAAGACTTGAAGGGCGTTTGGAAAAAAAAGTCAAAGCTTGCGGAAATTTTTTTAAATCTGATTATGTGCTTATTAAAAATTCTTGTAACAAGGTAACGATAACCAGTATAAGACACAGAAATATACAGACTCATCCTCAATGTCATGAAATGATTAATCGGTATTCTGATACTCGTACTATGGTGGATTTTATTTTGTACTCTGGGTGTAACACTTAACAGAACAATACTGATACCAATCATGGCAAAAGTTTTTGAACAATTGCTACAGAAAAGACTAAACAAATAATGGAAGAGAGAAGACTAAGCCCAAGCTACTAGTTTGGTCTCAGATGTAAACCTTCCACGATAGACCAAGTGCAACGAATTACAGATGTGGTGGAAAAGACACTTGAATAAAAACAAATATGCTCGGCTATATTTAAGGGCTTTAAGTTTTCAAACTGAATTGGGACCCTTACAGTCAGTACTACAAAATATTTAAGTCCTACATCACCAACTGATTCTTTAGAGGACAGTACGACCAAACGTCAAAAAAGGAACGACTTTTCTTTTTCGACCGGAAAGGAACAACGAAGGTATACCGTATACCTATCGCTAAATGTAAGCTTTTGATAAGGCTTCTGAGAAGATGAGCACTAGATAGATGATAAGTAATATGTGCCTTATGACTAAACAAATTTGGCCATGTATAGACTCGAAACGTGCTAGCAGTATCTTAGCTCCACCATAGGTGTTATACAATTAAAAGCAAGTATGCCCCTCAGGCAGACGACTTTTCATGTCATGCCTTTATTAATTATTCAAGATCAATGAAATTGTACCTGTATAAAATTTGAATTGAAGAATAAACAATATCTATCTATCTATCTATCTATCTATCTATCCATAGGTGTCCAACAGGACACTGCCAATGATTTTTGTAGAAGCTGCATGGACGAAGAAGAGGAGGAAACATTCCACCACCTACGCTCGTTAACACACGGAAAATTCACCTAGGTGAATACTTCTTTGACGATACCAGCGATTTAGCTAACAAAGACTTATATAGTCTCTCCCTTTTCATAGGAAGTTCTGCATAGTTTGACTAGCATGTCATTTACTTGTTTTTCCAGGTTCAATTAGATGGTGTCTATCGCTCTCTAATCTTCTAGATGGGGACCAGTGGGTGAACAACATTCTGGTCTCAGTGGTATCACAATGGACCTTCTGTGGTCTAAGTGTGTCAGAATCCGTCTGACAGCCACATCTAACCTAACCCAACCTATTGACCAAACGTATATGTACTCCGAACTTAAAAAAATGTGAGCCGGTGTACCACAAGGAAGTATCCAGAGCCAACCCTGTATCTGAGAAGTACAAGGGATGTTCCAGTGGATATCAATGCCATCATGGCAACTTTTGCTGATGATACTGACATATAGCTGCCATATAAATCCGATACGAAGGATCATTGCGTAAAGTTAGTGATTTGAGGCACAAATGTCGTGTTAAACATAAAGATCGTCTAACGTACGATAAATGTTCGGAGATTGGTAAAAACCAAGCCAAGATTAGATGGTGTCTAAAAGGTGCAGTGCAATTAGCTCCGCGGCAATAAGAGCCGTGGGTCTCGTTTCATTTTTTTTTTTTTTTGGGAGTAAGACCCATGGGTGTTTTAGAATCCATATGTACCAGACTCGTTTTAATGCTTCTTTAAAATTGCAATAAAATCTATGGGAATCAACTCATTTCTTTGATAGGTCTTATTGCGTGCAATGCATTAGGCCCGCGGTGTGCGGCAATAAGACCCATGGGTCTTAATTCCTCTTTGTTTTGGAAGTTAGGCCCACGGGGGTTATTTCCATGATGAAATGGCAGTAAGAGCCTCGGGCCTTACTTCCTTTTTCTGCGAACTCAAATATCATTTCGTAATGGAAGGAAGTCTCACCGTTTGCACTTTAACTTATTTTCAATACGAATAAACTGGCACAGAGACGCAACTCTACTTGGCATAAGTTCATGCTCTGATTGTGGATTATGACATATCAAAGAGAAACACACGTCCATGAGAAATATCTATGGAACTATGCATTATATAGTATCAGCCGTATTTATTAGATTTTGCTATTACACTCTTAAAACGCATAATAGTTATTCAGTGAATAAGAACCTATTAAGACTTTATTCAGTGAATAAAAAATCCTTATTTATAATCTTTTTCATCACCCATTATAGTTATTCATCCCTTATGTCAAAATCATAAAGAAACTCTCTATTTTTGTTCCTCAATGGTTGAACTGACAACAGAAATTTGTTTTTGTTTATATTTTCGTTCGGTGTTCGGTGTAAGTATAAAACTGCAAGTACAAATAAAATAACTAAAGCTAACTTAAATTTGTCATGGTTATTCCACCATCCAATGTCACTAGGTCTCTGCATTTGGGTCATCCTCTAACTCACTGATTCCCAAAGTGGTCGATATCGACCCCATGGGGTCGATTTCGGTTTCTCAGGGGTCGACAAAAACGAAATCTGAATTTGGGGGTTGACAAGTTTTTCAATCGACCCCCTTAACACATTTTATATAAATGTATAACAGCCATGGAAGAAGCCAATGTGATAATGCAAGAAGAGTTGATCACCATCCAAACTGACGAAGAGCTAAAGCTAAAGTTCAACGAAGGCTATCAGAAGTTCTGGTTGCAACGCAGCACATTGAAACTCAATATACTGCATTGTGGAACATTGCTGACAAATATTTCATCGCTTTTCATCATCATATTTAGTTGAAAAAGGCTTCAGTGTGGTTGCAAATATTTTGACGAAAAAACGAAACCGTTTGAAAGTCAAAGAACGCGGAGACTTAAAGGCTGCTACTTACCAATATTAAACCAGACCTAGCTAGATTGGTAGAAACTCACCAAATTCATTCATCGCATTAATTTTTCAAATCATGAATTTATTATTTGTTCTCACGATTTCTAAAAACCTGCATTAAGAAATTATGAATTACACTACTTCATGTTTATTGAATTTCATACCTGCTATCATCGTAACGTCATGTTTTATTGTTATCTCAAAAAATTTTCTTTCTGCACTACCGCAAAACCTGCTTACGTACTATTGGTACCTATAAAAGTAAGTATAAAACTTGAGACAGGATTTTTAAAGTAATTTGGTCTTGGGGGTCTACGGTATCAATTCATTTTGGAAAAGGGGTCTGTTGCTCAAAATAGTTTGGGAAACCCTGCTCTAACTAATGCCATAGAATATGCTATTACTCGATATCATCGAATGAAATGTTACACGACTCTGTGGGTATCAGGCTGTGTTCATGCTGGTATAGCAACACAGGTTGTGATGGAGAAGAAGCTCTGCCGGGAAGAAACCCTTAGTCGACATGAACTCAAGTGTTTGGGATCTTTCTATGACTGAAGTCGCGTTGCATTTATTATGGATCCGAAGTTGTGTCGTGCATAGACTGAAGCATTTGTGCGGTTTTATGAAGAAGGAAGCACTTAAAGAAGTTGTTGCTATGCATCCCAGCAAAGAACGGCCAAAAGCAAGACTTCCCTAATGACATTCTAGAATGTGGAACTGATGCTCTGACAATTGCCCTTTGTGCATACATAACGCAGGCACGCGACAACAACTTGGATATCAATCGTGTTCAAGGCTATCGATTTTTCTGCAACAAATTGTGGAATGCTACTAAATTTGCTCTGATATACTTTGGCGGCGATGAAAAATATTCCGCCAACATCAAACTCACTGGAAAAGAGAATAACATGGATGTTTGGATTTTATCCCGGTTGGCTGTTGCCATCGAGGCGTGTAGCGCTTGATTCGACTTAAGAGTTTGCTACAGCTACAAGTGCTTGTTACAATCGACCAGTGATGTGATTACTGCAGCTATTGTTACCTTAAAATTGATGTAGGCCCAGGCGTTGAGTGTTAAAAAAAAATAAGATATTAACTTATTAAACCGTAATGATATGACTTTTATGTATTTCTATTCCTAAGCCAAGTTATTCCAAGCCAAGTATATCACAATGCTTTTAACAATAAAATCGCAAAAGTAACAGAAACAAACGTACAATAGAATGGAAAATTTTATTTTTATTTGAATAAACACATAGAACAAATGACATAAAAAACACTACCACAAAATGTAGAAATTTTAATGGTTTAACTTCCCATGTTAAACGTGTAACATGGTACATGGTCGGTCTTCCGTTTGGAGGTTCTTATGCATCCGAGAAATTGTAACTCAGCCACGACGCGTGTGAAACGGGCTCTGAAAAAAGAAACATTCTTATATTTCTGCCTAAATAATGACTCCTTAAGCTTCATTGGATCAAATCTTTTTTGTACACCTTCTGCGCTCTACTTCTTTCAGTGGATAACACATTTACAGTATCCAAATTATGCATAAAGTTAATGTAATTTGAGTACACTTCCATTTTAGTTGATTTTAAAATTCTCAAAGTTGTAAATAAACCACTGAATGACAACTCAATACTCAAAATCAAATGACATTTATACGCTAAAATACGCTTAAAACACGCTTAAAACACACATTTCTGCGTTTAAGCTATTCAGCCCCTATTCACTGACGAAAAATGATTATAAATACGATTTCTGATTTATTCAATGAATAGGCGTGTTATAAAGTTGTTCGGAGTTTATTATGCGATTATAAATACGGCTGTATATGTTTAGTGCGGTCAGTTCGTGCGAATTTCTTAAGTTCAACCACAAGCCCGTATTACCTTAAGGCAAATTTTGTTCGCTTTGCTTATCACTCAGGGATAAAATAATGAAGCTAAAAGCGAAGCTCAAGGGAGTATGGATGTGTGGTGTAAAAATAAAAATTTGCGCCAATTTTCCCATGTGCTTCAGAGTCATATAAATGCTGCTTCAAAATGGCAACAAAAGACATGGGCCTAAATTCTTTTCTTTGGTTGGTCTTATTGCCTATTCAAAGTTGAAACAAAGCCCGTGGGTGTTATTTCCACTTTTTTGAGCAATAAGGCCCACGGGTCGTATTGCCGCGGGGCTTATTGCACTGCACCGTCTTATTGCTAAAGAGGCAAATGGAAATAAGTCCGTGAGTGTTACTTCCTCTTTTTTGGTAAATAAGACCCAAGGGTCGTATTGCCGCGTGTCATTTCTGCACTGCACCGGTCTTAAAGCGGGAAAGTCAAATTACTGCAGGCGTCCCCTCAAGTGAATTATAAACTTAGAAAGAAAATTCATTTGTCAATCTTTCATATATTGATCTAGGTAAACCGTTGATTTTTGTGCGGTTAGAATTCCACGGTACTCAGTACCGATAATAATTAATGAATGTCTTTTGAAGACTTCCATCGGCTGATTTCACAAGATCACAAAATAAACGTTTTTTCAATCTCAATGAACAAAATGTAGCGCAACACTTGCTTTCTGCTGTTGTAAAATGACAGCGAGAACGAAAAGAAGTAAAAAAGAATTCCCCTTAAGTGGACAAACTTAAAAATTCATTTGCGATCTAAATAAACTATTCCAAGGTCACCCTTTATAAGACCTTAATCATCCCAGTCCTGTTTTACGGTGTGGAAGCGTGGACTCTATCGAAAGCAGATGAGGAAACCTTTGGTTGCTTCGAAAGAAAAAAAACTCCGAATGATCTTTGGTCCCGTATGCGAAGACAATGTGTGGAGAAGAAGAAACAACAACGAGTTGTATGAGCTGTACCGCGACATGGACATAGCCAGATGAGTACTCATCGCGAGGCTACGATTGTTGGGCCAAGTAGAGCGGATGAACTCACACGCTCCGGCTAGACGGGTTATCGCAGGCACATTGCAGGGAAACCTCGCCTTGGATGACGCAACCAAGTGGAAGAAGACCTCAACCAACAAAAAACAAACTGCAAAACTGGAGAGAGTTCGCCCGGAATCGAAATTGTTGGGGTAAGATGTTAGTTGAGGCTCAGGTTCAACCCGAACTGTAAGTAAGCAGGTAGATAAATATCAAAATATATTCACACACTGCGTTTACGGCTTCGTAGGGTAGTGGCACCTATTTCAGAACGTCCCCAGTTTTCGGACAATTTAAACGAAAATGCCTATATTTTCGTTGTTTTTGGTGTTATATAAAAGTGTGCCGTCATATTCCCTTTTCACTTTCTGCATATGCTCACTAATACAAATACAGCACAGGATCCCACAAAAATTCAGTTTGCCAGTGCGTGCGGTTCGATGCAGTAAAAAAAAACTTGCAGTGCACGTGTCGGAAACTTCAGTTAAAAAGCAAATAATGACGTACGTACTTGAACCTGTCTTTTTTATTATATTATAGCAATTGCTTGTGATATTGAGAGAAATTTTGAAAATAAAAAGTTAAATTAGCATGTGTTTTTGCCCTGTTCGAGAATAGGAAACTCATTCTTACCTACCTGCTTATTTTCAAACTTTTATTTTCAATTGAAACTGTTTTTCATCGGTTTCGTACGGGATTTGTCAGAAAATATAATGCTATCATTTACTTAAATATATAAAAAAACAATTCTATTTAGTGTTGCATTTCACAAACATCCATTTTCTTGGTGTTCGATTATAGCAAACTAGTGAATATATGGTTTTCTTATGCTCTTATTAATTTGGAAAAATTTGTTAAAATCGATGATAACAATTCAGCAGTAACTATTAGTGATTTCGCTAGTACAAGGAAAGTTTTGTTGTCCAAATGTATTTACCACTAAGGTGTTAGATTTGGAACGTGTATTTAAAATTAGTCTTGTACCTTTTGAAGTTCATGTATCGTTTGATTTGCAACTTGCGAGTTGTCAAAGTGAAGTGTATTCAAAGAAGTTACAGTACACGTAAATAAAGCCAATTTTTTCATTATTGACAAGATAATTTAAACATCGGTAAAACTTCGGAAAAACATCGATGTATCGTTGTTATGACCGATGTTTTTTGACATCGATATTTTCCAATATCGATGTTTTTTATAACGATGTTGCAACCCTGATTGGGAGATACCATGAACCCAATTTTAGACTGTGATGATATGGGAGACTATGGGTTTGGTTAGAATTCTTCTTATTCATAAATGCTAATAACTTTAAAGTCGATTTTTTTTTCAAATTTAAACATCCCAATCACTTCAGCAATTAGGGAAAGCTCTCCAGATGCAAGAATAGCCACTTCAAACACTACTAATTTAACGCGTGTAAGCTCAATAAAATAAATTAATTGCAGCTTTAAAAAGTTTTAAAATGTCAGGATGCAATAAAAGGCAAGAAAGACATCAAGCAAAGGATAGAGGACCTATGTTCATATCTTCTATTAAATGGAAAATTTTATGGCAAACAAGCAACGAATAAAGGAGTAAAAAAAATAATGACTGAAGTTGATTTCATTTTATTTATGTGAAATAAAAACAACGCAAATCATTTCATTTCAAATCTAAATTTCTTAAATTTTCGATTGTATGTCTTAGCATGTGAAAAATTTCATACAATTCCACTGTTCGAAAAGTAGGAAACTTTTTGTTCGGCTTTAGGCAACTCGTGTTCGAAAATAGCAGAAAATATATAAATATTTTTCAGTTTTTTCCATTTTTTAGTTTTTTGATGCTAATAGTGATAAAAATTGCTACCGGACACAAAAGTATTTGAGTTTTGCTAACAAAATAAATTAACAGTATTATTTTGAGTCAAAGGCAAATATTTTTTATTGATCATCCAATCTTTGAAGTCGCTAAAGTGTTCGAAAACTGGTGCCATGACACTACCTTTGCTAAGTCTTGGACCCAAAAACAGTGAAACTGTTGAAAAGAAACAATTCATAGAAACATAAGATTTACTGAATGGTTCCAAACGCAGTCAGAGTTCAAAAAAGAATAAATAACTAATTAACGAAAGCAAAATTTTGAACTTATTTTTCTCGAAACAGGTGTTTTTTCCACGACGTGCAAAATATATCTAAAAAACTAATAAAGCGATCAACTAGAAATTTTATGAATATTTGTCAAATTATTTACCTTTACATGAACCTAAGATTTGTAAGTAATTGTTATAATGAACATTGTTCTCAACAATTTGTTTATACAAAGAAAGGGTTTTTTTCGTTTTTTTCGCAAATTCGAGTAGTAAACTTTAAAGGGCTTCAGAGCAGCTTATGATATCAATAAGAAGATATACTTTTCCCAGTTCCAATAAAGGTACATATTCAAATTTCGAAATCATCCCTCTCTAAATTCACAGAACGAAGGTAAGAATTGCTTCAAGTTTAAAGAGAAAGTGCGAGACATACTCGTAATTCACTTATCTTGTTCCACGTCTAAAAAAATTTCTTTTCTTCATTTCTGTTGAAAGATGAAACTATTAAGCGTCCATCAAGTATAGATTCTAGTGAGCACAATTTGCTTTGAGTTTATAATTTTAACTGAATGAACTAGGTGTGAATTTAGTCAACGAAAATTCAAATACATGGTTCACCCGATTGAAAGCAGCTCGATTTTGGGATTTTGTTTTACTATACAGTGTTAATTGACTTAGATGTCACAATAGGCAAGAAGTAAGCTCGGTTGGGGAAATTAGACAAACTAGAGGAGTTCTATCACTCCTCCTTCAAGTGGAAGGTGCGAAATTGGCTTAACACTCAGTTACGCTATCCTATTTGTTTATTTGCTTATTTCGCTACAGAAAAAACATCCTTTATATTAACATTTACATTTGCATGAAACCTACTAAACACATAAATCAGCGGAGTAGGGGGGTTGCAGCCGGGCGACAAAGAACATTTGGCTGATACACCACAAGACTAACTACACAAATACTACTTAGAACAAATAACACATGACAACAGCACGCAGTAGTACAGGACGGTCCCCCATCTTGTCACTAACAGCGCTCATTTCGATTTAATTATGGTGTTCTAATGCGAACCGATTCTTTTCGGTTGACAAGGCCGTTGTCTTCACATCCTTTATATTTTAGATCAATGGTACCTGCGTTGGCTGATATATCATGTCTGACACAATGATCAGAATTTTGCCAGAGTATTGAACAACAAAGAGGAACACATATCCTTAATTTCGTCTAACAAAGATATTTGAAAGCTTCCAACACCGACTCAAGAATTAAATTTTTGCCCTCCCACGCTATTAGTGTGGTCTTTTTGTCTTTATCAAATTTTCAATATCAAATTACAAATACTCTCTAAAACCTATCGGTTTCACAGAGCTCCTTCACAAACATGAAGTGAAATTCCCGAAAATTTGCCAAACAAAACTCTATCCACTCGCAAGGCATTTTGGTTTCAATTGTCAACGCAACCATATTCACTTCCTCTCTCACACTCACAATAAACAAACTCGTTTTTCATTATCTGCGCACAGTAATGAAGTGGCATCCTTTAATATGTCACAATCGTGTGAACAAATTCACTTCCGTTACGTTAATAAATTCTCATAAATCACGGCCTCCCAGTGAAATACCCGTTCATAAGTTAAAGGATCATCCTCGCCCCGCACCTTACTTCTCCCCTCTTTTAATTGAAGCCACAAAAAAAAAATGTCACAAAAATTCAAGAACTTCCGTTCTGGTGTGGTGCTGCTTCAAGACCGCCATCAGGCAAGAGGAGTAGAACGACAATGCTCTCAAAGGCTAAGCATGCGAATAAAAGCCTCCGTTTTATGGGTAATTGTTTTTTTTTCTTCTTTTTTTTTCATCCATCGTCGTCGTTCTTTATGGCTTCTTTCTTTTCTCTTTTTATGCGAAATTGACACCGTAGCCATACATACACTTGGCACATCCTCCTAGGTTCATTCATGAATCTGGAAGGTGTTTTCACTCGGCTCCGCTTCACATGTGCTCTGTTCTTCTTTTCATTGAGGGTGCTGTGTTCTGTAAAGTGAATTATTTTGCTTTATTTTATTTTGTTTTTTAATGAAAGGCCCCTTTTTGCGCCAAGAAAATTGAAGAGAGGAATAAAGTACAACAAACTTTTGGTGACACAATATCCCGGTGGCGTAGTCATGAAATGATTATCTCAGAAATCTGATATCCTTCTAACCAGTTTATTCGATGGGCTTATAGTTGTTGTATCACATTCCTTTTATTATACAACGAAGCAGACAATGTAGCCGTACTGTGCGATGCAAGTTGAGACGTGCGGAAAGGGGTTAAGTGAATTTGCTTTAAAAGTTCTCCACTGTTTACTTTGTGGATGACACACATCGTGATGAAGAAGAGGAAGGAATTTCAGAGCAGAGGACCTGGGAGCGGAATGTAATTACTCAATCTATTAACCAGGTTTCTGAAAGGATATCATATTCATCCTTGACAATGACGATCGATGGTGACGCAGAGAGGGAATAATCCTTCCGTTAGAGAAGATGGTTTTGTTTTATTTTCGTAGAGAGTGGGGCTGGCAAGAAAAATGTTTAGACAAGTGGTGCATTTATTTGAGGCCATGTTTCTTAACTTTCATAAATCAGAACAGAGTTTTCTAAGAATTACCGATGATGTTTTCAAAATTTAGGTATACTCACAATAGTTTTGTAGTGCAGGATAAGTCTTAACTTCCAGTTAACTCGGCCTTATTTTACTTCTCTAGAATAAACGTTTTGAGTAACTGTTGAGATGCCACCCCACCCTTGGTGGGGGATAGAAGTGCAGCACAAAGATATGATCACATAACCTAATAATTTCGCTTTTGTAATTTCATCATCGTGCTCAAAGGATTCTAGAGGAAGTTCAATTTTCAATGAAAAACTGCTCCATATGTAAAGACTAGTGTTTCAGATATGACTTCAGGTGCCCTTAACAAATTTCAACTTCATTTTTCAGCACACACATGATAAGAAGAAGGCATTTCTTTCAGACCACACTGTAGAAAGTAGCACACAGTTTTCATGTTCAAGCGCACTCAACTCGGGTCATATTTCGACCAACAAAATGTGCGTATCGCGTAGTCTCACCTCTTAATCATCTTTAAAGCATTTTAAGCAGGTTATGTCGATGTTACTGCTTCCATAATGATTGTTGTGACACCCCCTCACAGCTTGTAGTTTTTTTATTCTCCGAAAAATATTCGGTTACACAGAATCAATTTGCGTCAGGTACAATGTTCCCGTCTTATAATCTGTCAGTTCAGTCTTCAGTGGAATGTGAACGTTTTTTTTCCATGCGATCGATTTATGTGTGTGTGGGTTATTCCCGCCTTTCTGATTCTGACTAATGCAGTTTATGAAAACGTCATATGCAAGGTACACATATCCACCTTCCTCCAACAATTCTGACGGAAACACATTCAGATCAAAATAAGAAAAAACGAACAAAAACCTCGACAAAATGGTTTGAAACTTGAGATTGTCATCTGGTTTGGTTGTTATGCTTTTCGTCTGTTTGTGTTTTGGATGATATCTTGCACTATGGCTTCACCCATAACTCGTACAGATTTTTACTTTGTCTTTGACAATCAAAAGAAAGTGTAGATATGGATAAAAGATAAATGGCACACAAAGTGAACAATGAAATCTCGTTATGTCATCTGGAATGGATTTGGAAGTGTTGCACTTTTCTCTCGTCAAACCAAAAATTTGGGTTAATTGTTATATGTGTATCATGTGTGTGTTCAGTTTAATGGTCATATTGACAACTTTGGTTTTTTTTTTTTGTTTAAGATACGAGTTTTCAGTCCGGGCGTCACAGATGTTGGTATTAATTTTTACATAATCAGCTGGGGAATTTTAATTGATTCAATTTTTACCGGCCGTTTTGTAGGAGTCTGTGATCTTTTGTAATAAGTTTAGGACAGGTTTTCTTTGTTGGACAGTCCTTGACTTATGTTAATTTGTTGCATACACAAAAAACATTCGATATGCATAGAGTGAGTTTGAATGAAGTTGGTAATGATTTGTTTTGAAATTTAAATCTAAAAGTGTGTGGCAGAGCAATTAGCATGCGCCACAGAGTCTGGTGGTTCTCAGACCAACCCGTTGCGGTTGCGTATAGATGTGTGGTTTTGTTGTGATTCACGTTAAAAATGTGCTTTGCGCACGCCACTTTAATATTCTAACCTCGCCAAGCTGTATATTTTGGAAAAATACTCTTGAAGGCCAACAATCTCATCGAACGTACCTACTTAAAAAAAACACAAACATAGTCTTTGTGAATACTTCATGTCTGTACAGAAAAAAAAAAATTCATTGCTTTAGCAAAAAAGTCCTACGAAGAGAAAAGGGTTATTAAGCTCACAAAATTTTCCGACACAAAATTTCATGCTCCTAAACAACAAACATTACAATTACAATGCACCGAACGGAAACGCAATGAGAAGATGAGAGAAAAGCTGAGAGACGACAGGGATGACATGGTGTTGAAAAGACAGATGACAGGTGAGAAATGACAGATGACAGATTACAGATTACAGATGACAGATGACAGATGACAGATGACAGATGACAGATGACAGATGACAGATGACAGCTGACAGATGACAGATGACAGATGACAGATGACAGATGACAGGTGATAGATGACAGATGACAGATGACAGATGACAGATGACAGATGACAGATGACAGATGATACCCAAGTGGCACAGTTAGTGGCAATTAAGTCATAGTGACTCCCTTGTTACTGATTGACTGTAACAAAATGATTGCAAATGAGTCCTGATGACTAATTTGTTACCAAAAAAGCGAGAAAATCGTCCAGTTTTGTTACTAAATTTTGGTTGCAAATAAGTAAAGCTTGGAACTTATTTGTTACCTCTTAAGTAACAATAGTGTAACATTGTTACTTAATTGTTCCTTTATTTGGCAGGTAACTGTTAGGTTTTTTTTTTCTCTATTGTTACTAAAGTTAGTAAAGAGAACAAATTGGAGCGCAGTAAGCACACGTACCATATTTTTACTAACATCTATGCAAATAATTTTTTGTTACTTAATTGAAACAAAAAGCTCATAGGTTTTATTATTTAATTGTAACAAAAGAATAACAAAAATTATAATGAGAACTTTTTCCAGTTTTCTCTTTACATATGTTAGAATTAATAAAGTAGCTAATACTGTCAATGGTTATTTTGTCTGGGATAATTATTATTATTATAGTTCGAATTTCGGTTAAATAACAGCATTATTTTCAAAACGCTCGCAATTGTTTCACGAAGTATGACTTTCTACCCCTTGTAAAATTCAAGCGCCTTTCAAATAACTTCAAATTATTATTTTTTTAAAATATCTAAAATGTTTGTTTCTTATTTTACTTTGAAATTAAGCAGTTTTTTTTATTTCTATCAACAGCTTAGTAACTTTGAGTCGAAATAAGTATTTCTTAAATAAGTCATTTGAAGAAATTTTGATAATATAAGGTTATTTATTCATTAAAAATTATAATTTCATAAGAAATATGGCCGGCGATGAATAACTTATATGTTACATAATAGTAACCGTTTTGTTACTTCCATTATGTTTAATACACTTGAAAATATCGTAGCGCCAACTACAATATTGATGATGTGATCAGAGCTGTCGCTTATTTTTAAGAGTAGTTTTAGTATTTTGGAAGTACATTAAATGTACATATGTATCAAATAAATGAAGATTTAAAGAATTGTAGCCAATTATCGGTTATTATTTTAAAATATTTTTTATATGTTTAAAAAAAAAAAAAAAAAAAAACTTCATTGAACTTAATTGTTATTTTTTTTTATATATTTGCTCTTTATTTATACAATCTACTTATCGTTGTACATTCTAATAATTTTAAGTTACTAAGCATATAACCAAGGGACAATGTCCTACAATATGTAATTGTCGTATCATAAATAAATAAATAAATAAATAAATAAATAAAAAACTTGAAGATATATTTAGGTATGTCCAAATAACCAATATGCTGATTTATAAAAATTAAAATTAAAATTAAAAAAATGTATTTCGCTTAAACCTAAAAATGCGATTAAACGTAGAAGACAAACAAATTAAAAGCAGCATTTTTTTAAAAAATTTCGCTCCCAAAAAATGGGGTTTATAGGAGATTACTTTCTTATTACTTTCCCATACTTCCACAAAAGAAAAAACTACTTTTGATATTGTTAGAGATAGCGACTTCGTCATGTGGCACGTGCATTAGCCACACCGCTTTACATAGTGACCTCACGGTCGCTAATTAACAAGAAAAAGGGTCACTGTGAAAAAAACAATGTTAACTATGTTTCCTTTTTCTTTCTTTCCTTATAGTACCTTTAATCCTCCTAAAAGTGTTAGAAGCTATTTTGCTACTTTAATTTCTAACTGACACCTCTGGGTTTTGATATACATTGACATTAAATTCAAATTTAACTGACTGGCTACTGTATTGTTACCTTCTTTTTTAGAATCGAAGCAACAAAAAGGTATGTGGTTACTCTTTTGTTACAAAAATTGCTTCATTTGAATTGTTACTGGTTTGTTACTTGTTTGTTACTATAATGTTACTTGTCAGTTCTCTCTTTTCTAAAGAGAACTAAAATTGTGTTTGTTACTGTCTTGTTATCGCGTTGTTACTAGATTGTTACTAAATGAAGTAACAAAGAAGTGTTTGGTTACAACATTGCAACAACTTTTTCGCGAACTGTCATATTTGCGACACATTATTTTTGTATTCGTTCGGTGACCGTGGCTTTCAGTTGTGTTTTGAATAAATAAGTTTATAAAATGTCATTTCACGTAATTCAAATACACCAGAACGAAAGGCATCTGTTCTCAAAGCAGCATCAATTTCAGGGAACACCATTGTACACGCAGTATAGTTGTATTCTCCCTCTGTTATGCATTTAAGACAAGAGTTGTACCCATTATGACTGATGACACCTTAAATATTTTAGGTCGAAATATTAATTTATTATTCTATGCAATCAACGTTGTTATGTTATGTACCTTGCAACAATGCTCGAGCTGGAGTGTCACATATAAAACACCGAATCTTAAAAAGCATTGTTCTTCCATCACTTAATCTAAGTCCATCGTGTAAAATACTATTGAGCTCATCTACAAATTGATGGAGAAATTCATTCACATTCACTGGCTTACCTAAAGAAAACAAAAAGTGTTTTTCAGAGACAATTGGGAATAAAAAGTTTTTACTTACTTTTGCCACAGTAAATACCAACTACTAAAGGTTGTATATAAGTTCTTAACTCATGAATGGAAACTAATATTGGCCAAAAATTAACCAAGGAGCTATTGAAAAGTGGAAGACCATCAATGTTTACATTTAATGAAAAGCACTTGTTCACATTGTATGAAAATTTAATAAGCCCATCTTGAAGACATTTTTTCAATCCATAGTGCCAATACGTATTATTTGTGCCTTCGAAATTGCTAATTTTGGTGTAGCGAGGAGTTTGAATTAGAGCGCGGGCATCACTTGGCAGGCTTATTGCATTTGGATGATAGGTTTTTAATAACTCGAGAAGTGAATTCATAGAACTTCGAGTAATATGATGCGTCACAGACCAATTTGCTAAAGCTGATTGGAAAGATCCTATAGAATCAAGTCCGCTTATGTCGTGTTGTTCGTCATTGGTAAAGCTATTAAATATTTTGGCTGGAACATAGACATTTTCCTCTGCATTTCTAGAACGATTGATGGGTATTTCAAGACCGCCTGGCACATTTGCTGTTTTAAGTTGACCTCTTGCATTACTTTTGTAGTGTAAATGAATGGATTTCTTCTTTTTCCAGAAACTACCATTTCTTTTCACTTTTTTCAATAACTCTTCAAATTTTTTTTTAATTAAATTTAATCGGTGCCATGAAAAATATAATACTTGGAAAAGGTTTCAATTCGATATTGTAAGGTAGATGTCAAAATTGATAAATTGAAACCTGGGTGTTACTTAATAGTTACTCAAGTTCTATTTTGAAAAAGAAAGAATTTGAAACGTCAAAATGAAAGTAACAAAGTAGTTGCAATTCGGTTGTATGTTAAACACATGCTAGAACTAGTAACAGTGAAACTCGGGTGCTACTTCTATGTTACACTAACATTTTTTAGTCGCAGAACTTTGTTCTATATACCTTTATGTTACTCATATTTTTTCTTGTTTTCCCTAAAGGTTTTCAAAAACCTCCTAGTTACCTATATGATACTGAGTTGGTTTTTGAAAACAATAGTGTTACCTTTATGTTACCCATTTGGTTACACTTTTATAACAAAACTCAGATCTGTGCCACTCGGGTAGATGACAGATGACAGATGACAGATGACAGATGACAGATGACAGATGACAGATGACAGATGACAGATGACAGATGACAGATGACAGATGGAAGATGGAAGATGAAAGATGTTAGATGACAGATGACATGTTGACTATCATCGGATAAAAAAATTCGTGTGCGTTTTATTTTATTCATAAAAAAAACGAAGATTCTCATCACTGTAAAATATTCTTCATTCCCAAAGTTACCCGATTATTGTGTCTTGAAATTTTACCTGATACCTATCTGCAACTGCAGGGGACGTTGTCCCATTTCTTTTTTTTTATGTAAAAAGTGTCTTTCAAAAGACACAACCTTGGCATATTAGTTGCTGGTCATCAATGTCAAACAAAATTGTACATCCCAACTTATCATAGTCAGAAAAGCTTGTTGATAAAATATCTACCAACTTTCTATGATCAGTAATTAATTTGAAGATTTGATGAAAACTTCATCTCAATCGGTGCTGACAATGCAGGATGACTTTGGAGAATTCACAATATTTCAAAAGTCTGTAAAATTACTCGCCTACGCAGACGATTTTGACGTAATGGGAAGAAAAAAGCGTGATGTCATAGGTGCTTTTGTGAGTATTGAATCAGAAGCGGCAAAAATGGGCTTGATGGTTAATGGTTGTCATCAAATTAGGAGAGAGAACATCTACGAATTGGACAAAACGTCACAATAAACACACATAACTTCGAGGTAGTACAGGACTTCGAATACCTAGGATCCGCTGTAGACACGAACAACATCAGTGCGGAGATCAAATGGAGGATAACTCTTGCCAACCGTTGCTTCTTTGGGTTAAGAAGGCAATTGAGAAACAAAACCCTCTCAAGAAAAACCAAGGTAACCTTATATAAGACCTTGATTATCCCAGTACTGCTTAACGGCGCGGAAGCATGGACCTTATCGAAAGCGGATGAGGAAACTCTTGGTCGTTTCGAAAGAAAAATTCTCCGAATGATCTTTGCTCCCGTATGCGAAGACAATGTGTGGAGAAGAAGATACAACAACGAGCTGTATGAGCTTGTACTGCGACATGGGCATAGCCAGAAGAGTACGCATCGCGAGGCTACGATGGTTGGGCTATGTAGAGCGGATGGACCCAAACGCTCCGGTTCGACGGGTTTTCGAAAGCACATTGCAGGGAAATCGCGGAAGGGGAAGACCTCGTCTTAGGTGGCGCAATCAAGTGAAAGAAGACCTCAACCGACTTAGAGTGCGAAATCAAAGATGTTATAGAAGGATGTTGATTGAAGCCCAGGTTCACCCCGAACTGTAATGCTCACCTAAGTAAGTAAGTAAGTAAGTAATGAAACAATATTAAATTATTTGATTAATGAACCTTTCTCTCTCTTATGTAAACTATTTAATACTTATACTTCTTTTGTGGTCTTCAATCTTAGTTCTTACAAATTCAAAAAGGAATTATTGCTTTATAATCTGCATACACATTAATAATAATCTTTGAATAATAAATGTGAACAATTTTGTATCTGTAGTTATAGTTAAATAAATAAATAAAAAAAAAACAGACAAAAAATTTCATCAAAATCAGTCCAGTCCTTTAAGAAGATTTCTGCATTGTGTATGTACACACGTGCAAAAGGAGGTACAAATTTAGATATTTGAAAAGTTTATATATTTACATATTCCGTATATCTTCCAATGTTATTTCTCTTCAGTTCTCTCCAGTGCGATGGTATAATGAATATTTAAACTGCTTCTGTTATACTTTCCCAAATTAACAAGACCAGAACTGCTTTAGAGCATTTTCAACACATAATCTGTTGTATCAGTTGAGTGAAAAAAGAAAAGATGTTGAAGCAGCTAACGATACGAAGCATCCATTTGCAAACTTTGAAAATCAAGAAAAATACACACAACTCTTTTTAACCACTAGAAAAGTTTTAGTTTCAAGTCAAGTCCGTCTATCTCTAATCGATGACCGAAAACCGACACCGCGCCTAGGGATGTTTCACTTCTGATGAATCACTTAATGTTCAAATTAAACACCTTACAATGACGCCTGTCCCAATTCTCAACTCATGTGGTACTAAAACTTCTTTCTTGAATTTAACTCGTTTAAATTGCAAATTCATTCGAAGACATCGTTCGCTCCTGGCTTTCCACGTAGTAGGTACGGTACATCCTTTATTGTGTTAACGACACGACACCATCCAAACGCGACGCTAAGAAAGACGAATCACTTAAATCTTCGTTCGTCGTGCAACAATCAACAATCTCATCTTGATTTTGAAAAAAAAAAACTTCTTAAAACTCAATCTCAAAATAGAGATTCCATTCAGCTTCTGCTGATCGATTTGATTCGCAATTCGATTCATTTGTGATTCTAGGCGATTTAATTGAATTTCTCCAGTGCGACTTGCGAACTTGTGATGCTTTTCTAAATCATACGATGAACGAAAACGACACAAGTACTCGATTTGCCAATCGTTCCGACCACCATTGCCGCCCGCCACTGCGATGCCGACTTGTGAAGGTGCACAGAGAGAGAGCATTACCAGAATTTCCGATATCCTGTTGTATGTTCTTCTGCTTTAGTATCAAAGCGATGTAATTTAATGAATTGAATTTGAAACTTTCTCATTTGCTCGTTGCGCTAGGATAAAGAGCCAACTTCCCCCCATCCCCATCCCGTCCTCATTGAATCATCAGATTCTGTCCTCTTTTGGTGCGGCTCTTGACTGATATTGTTCAAGTGTGTGTATGTTCAAGCTAAACTGAAGAAGCTTTCCTTTGTGAGCATTCAACAAAATGAATGCAGGGGTTTTCATTAATTTATTTTAGAGAATTTCAATTCCAAGCTAAATCATTTGAGAGTTTTTCGTTTGTAAGTACCCATGGTGTAGGTACCAGAAAAAAAAGCATCAGGAAATAAAAGAAAATGTACTTAGAACGAAAATTTGGGATATACTTGCGCTGCGGAATTGTGCGCTTAAGAGTTTTGCAAACTTTGTTCCGGAAAGCAGTCATAGAATTTAAATTAAGGCAGTACCGGTAGCATCCAGTAGCAGTAGCTCTTTGGCGTTACAAATTGAATTCAAACATTGGAATAGCAAAATCATAGGAACTCATTGATATTCAATTCTATGACGAGGAGCTGTTCTGTGTGGCCCACTTGAAGGAATGGCTTTTTGAAGGATGAATTGGAGATGCCCATTTGTCTTTAAATTATTTGTCGGATTAAAAGCCCTGTTCGTATAAGAAACTCATCCTTTACTTTTATGAAGGACTTCGCGCATTAGAGTGGGGAGGTCACATCATGAATTGAGATAAGGATGTTGTTTCTGATAAATCGACAAGTCAAAATTGATAAGCTCTAGGCGCAGTCAAGACAATTGAAAGCAACTATTAATTCATAATGCTGGTTAATGACGATTCAGTTGATTGTGTCAAAATTTCTCACGACCTTATACCATAGAAACTTGAACAGGAAGTCGATTGCTGAACATTCCCATAGACATCTCAATTGAAATGCCACTATCCTTGTGACTTTGACTCTTGTTCCAACACAGCTGGATGTAGCTCTTAATTACATAAAGGATATTCCAAAGATAAATTACTTCCTTCACCGGAAATTAAAATGGTCTCAAACTTAACTATAGACCCTTAAAGATCTCCCATATGCTACTGCATGACTTACTTCATCTTATTGTACTATCGGACAATTACGTACGCAATTGAGCCACAAATGCCGTTTTCCTTTCGTAAAATTTGTTCTTTTCATCAGCCATTGTCCTGCGAATATTGAAAATAATAAGTGAACAATCATCTGCGCACAGGTTTTAACAATTTCTAAGGAAAATTCTGCATTTGCCCAACATTAGGCACCTCTAACGTCTTCTTTCCTTAAATTTTGTCTTTTGTCCGACTATAAATGGGTATTTGAAAAGAAATTTCTGTTTAAAAAGGATCTTTCTGATGCACATCCTAATGAGTGTATTGTTTGGCCACAAAAGGCATAGCAATTCGAATAAGTCACGGACATGAGCAGACAACAATAGCCATTGGGTATCCTGCGCAGAAGTAAGGCATTGGGTTCTTAAAGACTTTCTGCCAAATTATTGATCAATCATTCTTCGTTAGGTAGGTCACCCTAGATCCCTCCTACAGCGAGCAGAGAAAAGATCTTTTTCTGGCAGGCAATTGCACAAAATCCGGAAAGAAGGAAAATTGTTTTTTACAATTCGACCGCTTCTACAGTGAAAGTTGTTGAAAATTGAATTTTTTGTCTCGAAAAACTGTCACCAAATTTGACATTTCAATGGACCCCATATGTCATCTGTCATTTGTCATTTCATTTGTCAAACTGTTGCTGAAGTCTTGATTAATGGTTTTTCTTGATTTTTCTTTGATTCATATCAATCCGATTATAAATCAAGATCTAGAGATATTTACACATTCATGCTGCATAAACCAAAAGAAAATTAAATTGCTTGGAATAGTGAGAAAACAAACTCCTTAATCCAATCAATGACGATTAGGATGGTGTTACCTTGATATCGTGTGTCCAACGTAAGTGTGTGTATAAATAAAGGTAAAAAAGAACGTGTCCAACTACCACTGTTGGGTATTAAAAGTAACTGATTGCCTCTAATGCATGTAGGGAACACAATGTTGGTCTCCGCATATAAGCCGCTGTGGAAAGGATTATGGAAACAAACGCAAATGATGTTCACATCAAAGAGGAAGACAACGATATGCGCCCTTTGGAACGGAGGTCATGAGCATGACGACGGACGTTAGTTTGGCTTAAAGCTCAAAGCCAAACAAAGTCGTTTCCTTGTTTTAAGTAGGATTAGGTGCTTAGAGTGAAGGGATGAGTTTTTGAATTAACGCTGTCCCTATACTTGAACAGTAGATGATGCTAATTAACGCTGTGTTCGAGAAGCCTCTTTAAATTGAGAGCGATGCGGGTGGAATTTCTATTCGCTTTCATTACATAAAATTGGCATTTCCGATTGAGGACTGAAAACATTGAATCAAAATAACGAAGCGATTAGTCGATTGAAGAGACTATATGAAAAAGCAGCATTCATTTTCCCTATTCTTTTTGAAACTGATTAACACTGATTGGCATTATATACGACAGTTCTTTTCGTGAATTCCTCGTGTTCGTGAGTTCATTTCCTGAGTTAAAAAATGACATAGTTTTCAGAGTGATACCGCAGTAGAAAGACGACTGGGACGAAATATGCCACCCGTGACAACAGTATTATGATTGGAGTCATGAAAACAACCTCAGCATTGCACAACCAAAAAAATCAAAGGACAGATTCTGCTTTACATCCAGACTTTTAGTGAGGATGCCTTTTGGTTTCAGGCTTAGCTTACCTCAGCGTAGGTATGCTCGTGGTTTATTGAAATTAGTAGTTTACTCTAATTTCAGTAGCAAGCTAGAAAATGTGCTGCAGAATCTACACGGGCTGTTTTTTTATCGATTTAACTCATTGTTTTTTGGAAAAACTTAAAAGACATTGGTATCACTGGAAATAAAAATACGCAACAGTGTTTGATAGATCCAGAAGTAATTGCGTCATTTTATGCTCCTCACATACCTAGTACGAGCTCTTCTCTAACTCTGCCAGAAAACGAAGTTGGCTTATTTTCATTCAACTGCGTCGATGAAATTGAAATTATTAGTGCTGTAAAGTTGGTGAAATCGAATGCAGTCGGCTCTGACAAAATTTCTCCAAAATTTATTCGCTTAATTTTACCAATTGTTCTTCCACCTTTAAAACATATTGTAAATACTTGTTTGTATAGGAGCGAATTCCCTGAACCTTGGAAAGATACAATTGTATTACCTATTCCCAAAAAAAGCAATTCCTGTGAGCCCTCTGACTTCAGACCAATTAGCCTTTTGCCTTTCTTTGGCAAGGTTTTTGAACGGTTGATAGCTACTCAAGCTCTAGAATTCATTCAATCTAACGACAAAATGTCTAAATGGCAATCTGGTTTTCGCAAAAACCATAGTTGTGAAACTGCGGTAGTGAAGGTCACATCTGATTTCCGTTCTGCGCTCGATAGTAATCAGCTGGGCACAATGGTACTGTTGGATTTCTCAAAAGCTTTCGACTGCATTGATCACGAAATTTTAATTTTGAAACTTTGTGACAACTTCAATTTTTCCGGTACTGCTCTTAAGCTTTTGAGAAACTATCTGTTAAACAGGCCCCAAAAAATTACAACAAGTCAAGGTTCTTCAAGATCATACATTGTCAACTGCGGTGTACCGCAAGGCTCAATTCTAGGACCGCTTCTCTTTTCACTTTTCATAAATGACCTTCCCGCAATAGTTAAAAACTGTCATATTCATATCTATGCAGATGATGTCTTATTATATATTTTTAGTGAATTGGGTTCAATGAATGATTGCGTTACTCGGATCAATGAAGATTTAGTAAATATTCAAAGCTGGGTTGACTCTAACAAGCTAAAACTCAATCCTTCAAAAACGCTTAGTATGGTATGCTCAAGACGTGAAATTAATCATTTGGACTTACCAAGAATTGTTTTGAATACACAAATCATTGAATACGTTTGCAAAGTTAAATACCTCGGTTTTACAATAAATCATAAATTGAGCTGTTGTGATGCAATATCCGAAAGCATAAGAAGAATATACAGCGGCTTACGCTCCTTGAGGTGTTCATCTGCTATTTTGAATCTTGCCTTAAAAAAACAGCTGGTAAAAAGCCTAATCCTGCCTTACTTCACTTTTAATTGTGCTGTTTACCCTAGCCTTGACTATGATTGTAAGCGTAAGCTAAATGTAGCATTTAATGACTGCTTGCGTTTCATTCATAACAACCGTAGGTATGAAAGTGTTTCATTTTTACATGATTCTTTGTTGGGACTGAATCTAGATAAATATATTTTGTATCGAAACGTTTTACTCCTTCATAACATAATACATGGAAGGTGTCCAGTGTACCTAAAAGAAATGCTTCATTTCGCACAGTCTAGAAGAGGACTTAAATTAATCCTGCCGCGATTTGCACATACTATTGCTGAACGTTCTTATTTTGTTTCTGTGATCAGGATTTGGAATAGTCTGCCCTCTGAAATTCAAAGAACTTCTACATTGAATACTTTTAGTAAGATGATTTTCTCTTATTTTTCTTCAAATTAATGTTTCATTAAAAAAAAAAAAAAAAAAAAAAAAAAAAAAAAAAAAAAAAAAAAAATTGTTAATTATTATAATAAAGTTTATTATGTACAAAAATTTTTCTGTTATCACATATCTCTTTACTTTTAAATGTATTTGTAAGTCTTATTCACTTGGTAAGCACTTTATTATATACTATAAAAAGATTATATCTTATTGTATGATGTAAATGAATCAAATAGCAAATACAAATACAAATACAAATACAAATACCAATAAGGTAAAATACCGTACTAACGAAATAATACCTAAACTTTACAAAAAGATGGCGTTTCTGCAACGAGTTGGTATGTAGCGTAACGGGTACAATGGTTGGCACCACTAAGCTTTTTTCACTTTAAATTGTGAATTGCTCTCGCATTTGAAGAGTTGGGAATATGTTTGATATTTCAAATTAAAATTTAAAGAATTTCTTACTTGAATATTTTTAGAAAAAAATGTTTAATATACAAAGAATTTCATAAAAACATTAAAATTGGAAAAGACAGTAGAAAGGTACAGTCATTGGCATCCTGGTACAATTATTGGCACCCTTAAAATTAAAAGAAACACTATTGCTTTCGAGATAGTTTTTATCAAAGTTAAGTCATAAAACAGTTTATTATAACAAAAACACTGCATTCAACGCGACTAAAAAAATTATAATAAGAAAAATAAATAACAAATTAACTAAACATGTCATTTAAAAGTCTCTTAGTCTCTTATATAAAAAAATTATATTTTTTAGTAAAAATCACATTTTTCTATATACTGTTTTTTATTAAGTGTAAGTATTCTTGAAGAATATTTCAGTCTGTATATTAAAAAATAGTAATATAACAAAAATCGCTCGTTCAATGTAATCAAAGAACTAGTTATTCATTATAAAAACTTAAAAATAAATATAATTCTATATTCTATTCACTTATTATCTTTTATTTTCAAAGTTAAAAACTAGTTTTAATTTCTTTTTCCTTCATAATGTCATATAATTAGTTCTTTTTTTTAAACAAATGGAGCAACAAAATAATGGAAGATACTCGATTTTACGCTTACTAAGACATTTAGTGTGATACTCTCTCATACACTTTGAGGTAAGATTTACACAAGAATTTTTTCGCCGCCAATCGGCCATTGCGTTGTTGCATGAATTTTTGAGTGGCTTAAAGGCTGTAACATTTGCTGGTTGTAAGATGCGAGTCGAGTTGGGGTAAAGTGCAATGAGGATAATTTCAAGTTGACACATAACTGGATCACCTGAGTCAAATGGGTACTGTGTCCATCAACAAAGAATATCACAGAGAGTTCTACTTTTTCCCGAACTAATGAAAAACTTTTGAAATATATTCATAAAAGGTTTGCTTTGTCATCCAACCGTTATTGCTAATACCGTATCCCCATGTTTCGGGAATACTTTTCCGAATTTCATCCTTTATTCTCTTAAAAGGATAAATTATCATCGGAGGGCACATTGATCCTAAAGCATTGAAAGAAAACATAACCATTAGGTTTGCTTTCGCTTGACCTCTTTCGACTTGATAAATATTTCTAGCTCTCTTTGCGGTTAGAACAGACTTAGCTTTCGAACAAAGTAAAAAATTTGTTTCATCTCCGTTGAACACACGACTAGGGTCTTCGAGAATTGAAAAAAAATTGTTTTTGAATAGGTAAGGTATGCAATGTGTATGCTGTAAAACCAACGGAATAAATCAGTCACAGACACATTTGCGCTAGCCGATGAAACAGGATAAACTGTTCAGAAGGTCACAGAAGGATGACGTTTAAAAAATGATCTGAACCACCCAATCGCTCCCAAATGGAGTTTCTCTCTGACTTTGTTTCAAGAACTCTTGTATTGGCACCTCCCTGCCAATAATTAAACAATTACTTTATATGGGACCAATCATTGGCACCTCTTTTTTACAACTTTAATAACTTTTTTTTACCAAAAAACAGTTAAAAATATTTAATTTATTGTATTGTTATACTAAATATAATAAATCTTCATCTTAAAACTCAAAATACAACCATAAACGGACACTTACCAAATTTAGTCTCCTTAGCGGGAACACTGTATTTTAAGCACTATTTTCACTAATTTAGAACGACTGTACACTTTCAGTGACAAAAAAGAACGGAGAATGAAATACACATAAATAAAAATGCAGAACCGTAGAGAAATGATACAGATTATGAGAAAAAAACGTAATTTTTGCTCCTGGGCACAGAAGTCTTTGTGAAATTTCATGTAGTATGAAGGGTGCCAATAATTAGTACAAAAATCGGGGGTGCCAATCATTGTACCCGTTACGCTACATGCAAATAGTTTGAAATTCATAAAAAAATTGTTTGTATCGAATTGGACAGCAAAAAATATAATTACCTCAAAAGTTTCCACGTCGCAAAGAAAAGGAATATAACCTCTAAGAGAAGTATTGGTACACTCTAATTTTTCTATTTTCTCCATATTAATGAACAATTATCGATTATCCAATTATATTTTAAATTAAGTCATTAAATGCAGTCTATTTATAATTTTAGGTTACAAGCGGTTATTTTATTATTTAATCATGTTTGCTAATAAAAATTAACAAAGTCTGATTCTAGATTTCATGGTTTGGTTTTGGTTTTGTGGTTGTGGTTCTCCTGGCTCAAGTGAAACTGAAACTCCCCACAAGACTGGTTCTGTGGAAGATTCCTGAAACGGGACAAGATCGCCAAGGTTTGGGGTTCTGCTCTTAAATGACAGAAGTGACTTAACTTAAAGCCAGATAGCATTGGACTCTAAGTTTTCAACGAGATAGCATTAGACACTAAATTTAGAGCGAAATAGTACTGGGCACTAAATTCACATTGAAATGACACTGGCCAAAGATTTCTCTTCTGTCACAATCATTCTGAATTTTCTGAACATTTTGCTGTCGTTGTGTTTTATTTAAAGATCAGGAGAAAAGTTTATTACAGCATAGACTAAAAAAAAGGGCTCCAAATGATGCTTTTCAAGACCCCTTTCCTTTTTTCTATGACACGGAAAAGTTTAATGAAGTAGTATTCACACTGCTAAATACCTCTTAAGTAGGTTAACTAAAACATTTAATCACAGCAGTTGGGCGAGTTCAAAGCTTACTAAATGTTATGAACAATGGACATAAGATGGCGTGAGCTTTGCAACTTTTAAAGAAATCGAAGAATTGGAAGAGAGTTAATTTGTGGACCCAATAACCTAACAAACTGATCAACTTGAACACATATACATTCCTCGTTTCGTACGCTTACAACTCAGCTAGACATAACTCGATTTGCATAAATGTTTTTAAACAAACCAGAGAAACACGAAGCCGAAAATTAAAAATTTTCACGGGAAGTGTCGCAAAGTCGAGAAAACATTATAGTGCATATTCTTAGGGGCATTGAAAATCTAGTAAATAAACAGAACTAAATTTAGTTAGGCTTTAATCAATGTTTACTTGCCATTGGCTAACGAGTAGCAAAAATTGTTGGAGTGCCAAAAAAACCTATAAACATACAAAACGCGGAAGAATTCTATTCAACTAGAGACTAAGTGTACTTAACATTGAGAAGGCATTTGTTACTGTGTGGATAATAGGACTTATTTTCAAGCCCATTTAATTTATGGCATTCTCTGAATTTTTCATCGACCGTACAGTTCTCAAATGAGAAACCAATACAGAAATGGAGTCTATAGTGCTCTAAGGATCCCATCTTATTTGATTGTGGTACTAGCCAATGAATACTGAAATACTGACCAACTGGATGAGTCTATTAAATTTGTGACGCATCCACCCTACCATAGAGAACATTTCGCATAGTATGGACCACTTGACGTAGACAAATCATGGATTTACTAACTTAAGTGTAGTCTAAAGGTCGATAAGAGTGTAATAGAGCTCATCCGCTACAGATCACTGGAACCAAGAGGTTTGAGAACGAACGAGGATTGTAAAAGATTTCCGAATTCAGATATCCGATAGCATAGAATTCAACAATATGAACAAAAACAGAATGACGATTAGACGTAAAAGTACCTCCTTCAATTTTGGAGCTCAGCTAAAAAATAAGTAAGCAATCAAATACTTTTTATATAAATGCCACATGAAATTAAATATTTGAACAAGGAAGTATACTATATAAGTCCCAGAAATAATCTTTTACAACCAAAACAGACATTCTTGAATCGGGAAACTTTTAAACCATAAGCTTGAGAAGTCAATAACGACGAGACAGGGATATTTCAAGCCCGAGAAGCTCAGTAGACTGAGTAGAGATACACGCAGCTAAGCACCGAATAATTCCCATGATAATCTCATGTAGATCACAAATGAGATTCACTGGGATAAGAAACTAGAAGCATGTGAGACACACATGAGACACTAGCAGGGACGAACGCAGAAAAATTTTTCGAGGGGGTTTTTGAAAAAATATATTAAATATGAACGAACAATTTGTTTTTAATATTTTTATGCTTTTTTTATACTATGTATTGATTTGTATAAATACATTGCTAGGAACAATCCTAATCCTAACTAATATTATAAATCTGCAAGTAACTCTGTCTGTCCAGCTTTCTATGTTACCGTCTCCCGCCCAAACTACTGAAACGATTTGAATGAAATTTGGTACAGAGATAGTCCAGAACCTGAGGAAGGACATAGGCTATGCATTTTATCCCTATATTCTAATGAGAACGGGAACGTACACAGGAACCTAGAAACTACAGCACCGATTTTAAAAATTCTTCCACCGTTAGAATGTCTCACTATCCTCAAGTATTATAAACTTTAACTCATCCCCATATTTCAACAGGAATGGGAGTCCTTACTACAGTAAAAAGTACGAAAGAAGCTCTGTCTGTTTGTCTTTCTATGTTACCATCTACCGCCCAAACCACTGAATCGATTTAAGTAAAAATTTTTACAGAGATGATCTAGAAACTGAAGAAAGACATAGGCTACATTTTATCTGAATACTCCCACGGGAACCGGCCTTACTAATATTATAAATGCAAAAATAGCTCTGTCTGTTCGTCTTTCTATGTTACCGTCTCCCGCCCAAACAACTCAACCAATTCAAATGAAATTTTGTACAGAGGTAGTCTAAGACCTGAGGAAGGCATAGACTTTATGTTTTATCCCAATTCCTACGGAAACGGGAACGTTAACGAGAACTTAGAAACTACTGCATCGATTTCAAAAATTCTTCCACCGTTAAAATGCTACACTATCCCCGAGCGAGTAACAAAAACTTTAACTCATTCCCATACTCCTATGAGAACGATCACCATATTCGCACGGGAACGGGAGTTTTTACTAATATTCCAAAAATTCCAAAATTAAATCTGTCTGTTTTTTTTTCTTTGTTCCATTATTCCCATGGGAACGGAAGTACTTACGGCAAAACAATTTTATTTCACAAAAGATGAAAAAAGTAAGAACATCGTGTGCAAAAATGTACTTAAGTAAAGTAATATAACAATAGGTTACTGAAAAATTAAAAATGCTGCCAAAAGTCACAATTCCACGCGGACGAAGTCGCGGGCACAGCTAGTATTTTATAAAATAAAATCAATCCGCCTTGGACCTTTTGCCATTATATTTAGAACGTCAACCTCAATACTCCTATAGATGTTCAGCAACATCAAATCGTTCAGTCACTCCTCGCTGGTTCTTCCTCGTAGATAGGTTTTTAATCTGCGCTAACATGAAAAAGATCGCTTGCTTGAAGCCACGGATACCGGAAGTGTCGCGCCGATCTGCATAAAACAGTGAACTGTTTTATATAAGGACGAATCGCAAACATTTAAGGTGTCTATAAAGTTGTTGGGCAGATTTTCGTTTGGCATACTCAAGCAATGTTCATGGGTATACAAATACATATGCTTATTCATACATAAGTATATTCTTTTCTAGTTTCCGTTGTCGATCCCATTCTTATACAGAGCCAGAGCGACTGCCTTTTAGAATGTGTGATGAAAATTTTAATCTCCCCAAAGCCCTCCTCCCCCCTCCCCCCGGCGTGAGTTTGTCGAAGGCTTGGCAATCGAAAATGCCACGTTGTCGGTAGAAGCTCCCCCTAGGGCATCAGGCGGAAACTTCCGCAACTTAGGATGCACTTACACCAACAAGGGGTTAAACACATAGGTCCCCTTTGTTTTCCTATTTCGAATGGCTAAGTAAGAAGGCGCTTTTCAATTTATCCAAAATCGGCATCCGCGAAAACATATTGAATGCTTCTGAGACTCAAGCCTCGAACTCCCACGTAATAAGTAGACATATTAGCCGCACTACGTCACGCCCTCCACTAGAAAGATTATGAGTGCAACAGAAACCGTTTGCGGTACAAAAATCAAAAATAAAAACTAATCTTTATTTTTACAAATTCACCTGCACTCTGTCGGCATTCATTCAAAGTCTTATCGTCGTTCCCTCATGTCTGCAATAAGTTCATTAATTAGCCGGACTTCACTTAACTAGTTTATGACTCGCAGCACCTTCATCAGTCCCCACAGTAAATTTTATGCAATTGAAGGATGAAAAATCCCTTTAACCAGCCTTATCAATCTAACACATGTTTCCCATCTGACCGACCGACCAACCATAAGCCATAAGATTGACTTGCCATCCGCCCTCAAACAAAACCCGACAAAGTGAAAAAAAATCCTTGCAGTAGGAAAGAAGGATAACATACCTACAATGCACCAAATGAAAAAAAGAAACTCCATATTCCGAAATCGATATCTCTCTCGTATGTTTTATTGTTTTGTGTTAGAAGCGGTGATACATTATGTAACATGCACTCCGTGTCCTTTTTTAACCTTCTATGCGGATAGCCATATCCTGGTATATGATAATACTCGTTTCCAACTCGAGCAGGAATTTTATTATCATGCAACCTGTCGCAATCCAAAAAAAATAAAAAAGAACGCAAATTATCGACCGAAGGCAGGTGCCATTGCCTCACTAGAGACATTGACGTGGGTCAAGCAGTGGAAAAAGGTATCATGGAATTCAGGATTTTATCAGGGGGCACGCATCAGACTCAAAGAGCACCACCAGGTATAGGCAGGTGAGGTGCACATAATTTTTTCATTGTTGTGCTTTGTTTTGTTTTTTTTTTTTTAGTTTTTTATTTCTGGATTCGTTTTTGTTTTTCATCACTCGCTCTCTCTGTCTTTTGATGACCAACTGTCTGACCAAAACGATCGATTATCGATTACAACCGCCTTTTTGGAATGAGTTCCACCTTCAGAGGTGAGCCACCACTGAAACAAACAAAAAATGGTCATCGAAGATGAAAAATGATACTTGGACGGACGAACGGACGTACGGACGTTTATGATGATACCTACCTACCCAACAGATGCATTTTGAAGCTGCCATAGGTATCTCTCGAGTGGTGTATAATGATCCTTGTAATTTAATACACATTTATGTTATGATCACATGGAGATTGATTCTTTGGTAGGCATTGAGAGTTTTATTGGTGGGGTACTTAACCATCGATGAATGTGGCATGGCAACTGCAGCATCACCAGCACAAGGTGCTGACCATAATGACGACCTTTGTAGTTCGGCTTAAAGTGTATAATTTTATAGTTAAATGGAAAATTGTGGGGAGAGCGTAGTTAACAGTGTTTTTTATTATTGGAAATATCTGAATTGTTTTTCCAAGGAATTCATCGTGGGTATTCGAGGAATTTCTTTTAAAAAAGGGAGCTTAAAGTGGTTTGAGGGATGATTTGGTATAAAAGAAATTGTTAGTCCTTTCGTTGTCTAGATTCTAAAGTTTCCTATTTCTTATGAAAAAAAAATATGTAATTCGGTTCTTATCCGAACTCAACAAACTTTAGGATGCTGTTCAGTGGAAGATTAGAGATGCCTAGTTCGTCGAAGAAGTAAGTCATCTGTTTTAAGTTTTTGGATAAGCCGTTACAAAACTTAAAACAGATGTCTTATATAAAGAACCGCGAAAACTTTAAAAGTCATAAGTATGAATAATTAAGTGTTCTACAAGGCCTATTTTTTGCTTGTGTGGGCCAGGCTTTTGTACTAATAGAGGTAGTGGAATGGTGTTTCCTTTAACTCTTTACTGTGGCATCCTCAATCTAAAGCGGGGAATACACGATACAATTATCGTGCCGCTAATCGTACATCGCATGGGATGATTGTATCGTGTGTGTACATGAAGTGAACCGCTGTACCGATGTCGCAATGTCGAATGCTTTGAAGTGAAAACCAAATTCGATCGTATGCGTTCTAAGTCGCTTACGACGATTGCATCGTGTATTCCCCGCTTAAGTCGGGGGTGTTAATTCTCATCCCGGATTCCCAATAAACTATACAACTCTAGAATTCGAATTAACGGAGAGAATTGCGGCCGTCCATGTTTCCTAGGGATAACATATTGTTCCATCCTACTCTTTTGTGGTACCCGTGGCCTGTTAAACGGGAGGTTCGTGTTTCGAATTCCAAAAGAAGTAAGAAACGTTTTTTTCA
The DNA here is from genome assembly GCA_949752695.1 of Melanostoma scalare. Lineage (NCBI taxonomy): Eukaryota > Metazoa > Arthropoda > Insecta > Diptera > Syrphidae > Melanostoma > Melanostoma scalare. The sequence goes on along the minus strand of OX456984.1, from coordinate 271,914,868 downwards.
CGGGAAATGGCAAGTGATAACGAATTCATTACCACAAAAAGCGCTTTCTCGATTAGCCGTTCGGTGCCCGCAGAAATTATTATAGGTACTCTCCATTCCCTCACAAGGCAGGGTTGTGAGAAATGCACTAGGCCGTAGGGCTCCTCGCTCTGTTGCGCCACCCGAATTATTAATTTTATCCTACTCTTTTTTGCCTAAGTGGCTTGAAGTACTAATATACTGAAAATTATGGTGAACATTGTGCTGAACAGTCTTAAGTTACTGCGACAGCTCTCTTCAAATTTGGGTTTGGTGTCTATTGATGTATCAAGATGTCAATAGTTTTGTTGATCAATTTTTGCATAGGGAGATGTTTGGTTGCTTCATTTGACAGATACTTTAAAAGTCTGAAAGTTTTATTGACAAATTTATGGGAGGATAATTTGCAAAGGTGTCTGACCCTATCTATTTATTAGTTTTGGAATTGTCTATAAAGGCGGAGACATAACTTGCACTTGCAACCCTATTTTCCCAGCAGCACACCCCTGTCGGGATGTTTCTTTTAGCGTCACTGTGTTGAAATCAGTATGCGGAAGGGTAAAGTCTGTTTGAAAGTCTATATCGGTATGGTTCAATGTAGTTTTGCGATCTGATAGGTCTGTTTACCAATTGTGTGAGCCACAGTTCCCTTTTGGTCGCCATGTATTAGGAAAGCTAGCAACAATATCAAAATTTCCAAAGCTCCAGCAGATGTCGTTATTTGGCTGACCCAATGCTTGGATGTTCTAAGATTTTAGTCATATTCTTGAGATTTGACAATTTCTCCAATGATACAAAGCTGTCGCATGTTAGGATTGCTTTTGTTACGGATGTGCACATCAAGTGAATGGTTTTGTAACCAGAGGACTCTTTCTTTTTATAAAAATTCTACTGCAGTTGTAGAAGACATTCTTCTTTGTTATAGTGAACAAAACAAATTCACTGTGGTCATTAAGTCTGCAATTTAAAGTCCAGCTACTGACCAATTTTAGAACTGGCTGACAGAGCACACAGAGAGATGTTGTGATATTCCCTGAAACTTAATAACTACATATCTCATCAGCATAGGCTACGACTTTGGTCCCGTTTATGATCAATTTAGCCAGAATCTGATTAATGACCAGCAACCAGAGTACCCCCTCAAGTTTTGACTTTTATGGTGCTTGCGCACACATTTCTTATTTTGGTGTTCTTGTTTCTTTGTACTATCGTGCCGATCCAGTAGCGTTGACTTGATATTCAAGGAGCTTAGTGCCTGGCAGCGTATTTAACGTTGTTAAAGTCTCCTCTATGTCGAGGAAAGCACCCAATGTCCTTTTATTGGTTTGATTCCTCAAAGTATATAGTTTTTTTTATATTTTTTAAATGAATTCATAATATCTCAAGAATATTGTGTTCAAATTTCAAGTCGGTCGGAATAAAATTAACGGAGTTATGAGCACTTGAGCGTCTATTGCTCCATGCCGGGTGTTATACCTGGGCGGCAGCTGCGCGTTGTGCTATTGTATTCTTCGACCCCGAATAAATTCCTTCATAAACGGGCCTGTTCTGGTTTTGTTATTTATATTCGTGGCATGGTGTTTATTAGTATGTGCATGAGTTGACCTCTGTATGCCGCTAAACGACGAAACTCGTCGGCGTTTTTCAAACCGTTTTTCTGAGACTTGTCATATTTGAAGTTCGTGTGCACGATAATGCGAAATCTACTGGACAAATCGCTTTAAAATTGTTCACAGCAGGTTCTTCTTCAGAGGCAGAGGCAAAAATGCTTTACCACGGGTATCGCCTTTTGCGAGGAATTGGCAAGTCCTCCGATAGTAAATTCATTGCCATGAAAAGCGCTTTCTCAATTAGCCGTTCGGAACTGGCAAAAAATTGTAGGTCCCCTCCATTCCCTCACAAGGTATGGTTGTGAGAAATGCGCTAGGCCCTAGGACTCCTCGCTCTGTTGCGCCACCCTACTTTTTTTTAGGTACTTCTTCACATAGTTCACCAGATATTGTCGAGAGCTTTTTCGTTTTTTTTTTTTAATAATAACCAATTTTTTAACAGCAAATTAGCGGTTTTTTTTTTGCTACGAAAAATCGAAAAATTGAAAAATTGAAAAATCAAAAAAAATATTCCCGTCACTACTTCGAGAAACATCTCCTTTAACGAATGCATATTGATTTCTTTGCTGCAGATGATTATGTTGCGAGTTATGGTGCACACCACAAACCTTTTTTTTTTCGAGGCGCCTCCGAAGTTAAATTTTCACCCGGTGAATTTTGAATATTTTGCAATGCAAATTTAGGAGAATGTTGTTCAAATGTTACTTTATTATATGTAAATTTTTCAATAAACGAACAAAACAATCTTTAAAATATGCCCTCTGTCGGCCGAACTAACTTAACGTAAGGATCACTGCAAATGAAGGTTTTACTCGAATACACCCTGGAAAGTGAGTACCTACTCAGCTAACCTGATGTCCAGCTAGACGTTGTCTAAAGAATTGGACAGGCCTTAGCCAACTTCGTATTTATATATAAACACATTCCAACAGTTGTCTTAATAAACCCTCAAATACTCACAGCCGTACCCGGATTCTGTCAACTTTGAATGAAAAATTCAACCTGTGTTCGTCTAGTACCGCATTGTTTGTGTTTTGGTATACGAATACAACAACTAAAAGGCTTTGAAAGAGTATGGCGTAGGACTTGAATTTGACCAAAAACAAAAACAGCCGATTTGACTTTGTATTACAGCTCTTCCAAGTCTCATAAAATGATCAAATTTGTGCTTATTTGTGTTTATATAATACAGTCAACAAAATTGTTTTTTGCTGTATCAAATGGGTTGGGGTCAAAATTCTGCCTGGGTCAAAAATCTTTTTTCAAAATTCTGCTTATCAAGTGCGCGCTTTTTAACATTTTCCATACCTTCTTTTTCTTTATAATTTGCAGAATATTGATAATAATTGAAAACTCTTGTTTTCTAAAGAATTTCAAAGTAGAGAAGTAGTTTTTTGATTTCCTCATTGAAAAAGGAGTTTCTTCTGCGGCAAAATTGTATTTTCCGTCAGCTAAACTTAAGGGATGTCTTTTTCACTTCGGCCAAATAATATGGAGAAGGGTTCAAAAAGAACAGTGAGAAACTTATGAAATTCCAACTTTTATTTAATTTAATTACAATTTCTATTTCAGTTAAGTAAGGAAATATGGCAACTCTGAACAGTTCGCCACACTTGTTCGAATGCTTAAAGGCCTTGCGTTTGTGCCTGCTGCTGAAGTCTTACAAAACTACGAAAGCTTACGTAGTATTATAGATGATTTGATTCAGACGTGCTAAAGCTAGTTGATTGGTTTAAAAACAACTACGTAGGAGACAGCTGTAAATATCCCCCTGAGTTTTGGACTGCTTACGATGAAAAAAGAACAGTATTTTCTTATTTATTTTTCAATCAATTGATTGAAAAATAATCAATTGATTGAAAAATAATCAATTGATTGAAAAATAAATAAGAAAATACTTTTCTTTTTGGTCTTGATTAGCTTTATATCATGTTGTTTGTTTTCCATGCTTAAGTTTTTTTGGATTGTGTTCTTTGTTTTTGTAAATAAAAAATAATATGAAAAAACGAGAACTTTTTCTTTTTAAAAAGCCAGAATTTTGAAAAACAGAATTTTGAAAAGCAGAATTTTGTCAGCCAGAATGAAAAAAAAACACAAAAGCAGAACTTGGAAAAGCAGAATTTCGAAGCCAGAATTTTGACCCGCTTCCGTATCAACAATGTCACTTTAGACAACCAGTTTCGGTGTCTAAAGTTAGACATTCCTTAGATAGCGATGATAGTGTTTATAAATACGATTTTGAGTTGGACTCTGTTCTAAGAGCTGTCCAAAGTTAGACATACTTTGGAATGGGATTATAAACACGACTGTAAGGCTCTAAAACAGAAGTCAGTCCATTATGTTGCCAGTCTTTTACGTGGGAGTTCGAAGTTCGAATGCTTTCTATTTTTACTGATTTATTGCACCCTGTGAGGTTAATTGAAACTATTACAATCCCCGTGTTTTCTTTAATCCCAGTTTCTTAGGACATGATCTAAAGCATATAATAGCCTCAGTTGTGCTGCAGTATTTTTTAAAACAGCTGACTACCTCTAATAATAGAACGGAGTAAATATTTACATCTACGAATAATGATTGTTGATGTGATGACTTTTGACTCTGTTGTCTGTTGCAAAAGTACTAAATATCAATCAAATTGCGACACCGAAGTAAGTAAGTAGCTAGAAGTTAATATTGTATCGAGTCACATTACATGTCTCGTCATGTTGTCATACATACCTAACCTTTTCTGCCGACGAACGCTGGGAGGAAAGTAGCTTTTTACAATCATCAACTTACTACTTTCAACTACACTTACATTTCTGTGATGTTTATGATGGTAAAACAGAATTCCTAACTTATTGCAGCACGGAATAAAGTGCGGTGCAGTAAGCACATCAGTTGCACAAACGTGATATTTATAAATTCAATTGAATATTAATCGAATATGTTTTCTAAAACGCAAACAATAATTGGATTAAGTTCGCTGTAAATTTCAGCGTGAAGTAATCATAACATCAACAAGACACTTAACACCTATACAAAATGCACATGACCTAACCTGTCTATCCAAACTGTTTATTAAAAATAATTGCTGCCAGTGTGTTGATAGGCTTTTTGTTCTCAGATATAGAAAAACGTAGTACTATAAGAAACTTCACGTTTAATGCAACGTTTTCTTCCAATTTGTGAGGTCAGACTGAATTTCCAACTGTTGATAAGAAAACAGGAAAAATTGATGTTGAGACTCATCACTTAAGTTGATAGTAAACCATTTTTTGTATTTGTATTAATTTGAAACAAAAACATGTTAAAAATAACAGGAAACTGGTTTTAAGCTAGCCCAACGGGGTTATTACTATGAATAATAAGATTAGCCTGCTTATTGAAAAGATAAGTTGTAAAGGTTCGATGAGCTTTGCATGGAGTTTCGTTGGTGTCATTGTAGCAGAGCAGCTCACACCTGTGGGAGGGTCTTAGACTTCTTTTTACTTGGAACTAAATAAGGTTAGTTATGCAATCGGGCAGAAAAAAAAATTTTGAAATAAAAATTAAACATGACATTACGCTGAATCGGTTCTGCGGTCTGTGTTACTGTTCGTATATGGATCTACACTTCAAGTTCGTTCAACCCAGTCGTGCCCATTTTTTGTTTTAATTTGAAGCAGAAATCATCGATGAATGAAATGTCCTTCCTGTTTAATTTAAGGTGACCGTAAAAACGGGGGAGTTCAAGGTTCAAATTGCAGAAACATCCGATTTTTCTTCCCCGGGTATCGCTTTTTGGCGAGGAATCGGCAAGTCGTTCAAAAGTAATTTTACGACCATGGAAAGAACTTTCTCAAAAAAATGTAAAATCCTCAATTCTTCACCAAGATAGGTGCAATGCGCTTGGCTCCAGGACCTGTTGCATAGCCTTATTTTATTTTGTTCTTGCGTTTAGTTAAGAGAACGCATGTTCTTAAAACGTGCTTTAGTTTCAGTAGCGCAATGGTTAGCTTGTCTGCCTGTTACGCCGGAGGTGCGAGTTTCGAGTCCCAGATACATCATACTATGAAAAGGATTTTTAGATATGCCGTTCGGCAAAAAAATTATAGGTCAATTGAATTCCCTTGCCCTACAAGGTATGGATGACAAAAATGTGCTTGGCCCCGGGGCTTTTCGGTCTGTTGGGCCACCATTTTCATTTAATTAGTTTAATTTTAGTAGCTTCCATAGGTTCAAAAAATTAAACGTGGATCCCAATTTTATCCATTTTTCCAAATGTTGGAAGCCTTAAATCGTTGGCTAGAGTGCAATGCTTGAGAAACTATGTCAACATGACTCTTGACACTGTTTTTTCTTCTACTTGCATTTGCGTGGGTGCCTTGATATTTCTAAAGCATTTGATGGAGTTTGGCTTCAGATCAGACACTTTTATCTGAAATGTGTAGTCCTGGTATCGATGAGTCTCTTCTTCGTTGAAATTTTAACTATTTCTCTCATTGTTCGATACAAGACATATTCCGAATTCCGATCATCCAACTTAACTTGAGTTGAACGATCGAGGACGTGGTTTATAATTCACCGAATAAAAAACACATAGATGCCAAAAACATGCATTTACGTTAACACAGCCAGAAATTCTGCATTTAAATGGTGGTCGTGGTGTGCCCCAAGGCTGCGCTTTATCTATTATTTTTTTTCGTAAGTTTCATAAATGATTTCCTTTATGAATATCAAATCCTTTTTACTGTTTGTTTACTGAATCAACCCTCTGTTTCACTTAATCGCTTAGAACTATACGTCCTTGCTCTTGGGCACATGGTTAGTTAAATTTTGGCAGCACTGTTTCACAAAATAATGCCATACCGAGCAGATTTTAAGACTTCAAAACCCCAATTCTGTCTTTTGTTTACGCTCAATGTGCCCTCATTACCATTAATCATAAATGGTGCCTACCTCAAGGAAGCCAAAAACGATGGAAGACATAAATTAAGAGAAAGTCAGAAGCAATTCTGTGTTATGCCGTCGCTTCCTTTCAGTCGTCACATCATAAACTAAGTCTCACTACAAATCACCATAGTCACCTCTTCAAAGCAAACACTTTAATTCTTCTAGACCTGGTTCATATGACATATAAACTCTAATACGTTCAGATGAAAACATTCCTTTGATTAATGATTTGTGTCTTCCATGAAAGAATTAAATGTTTGCCCACTTCTCTAATACTTGTTCTTCAGCTCCACAGTTTAATTATGAGCTTACTATATACCTTTTCCAACAACCAATAGCAATAGCAACTGAATGCCTATTTAAATGTGTGTTCCAGAGATTTCCTCTGATGATAATGAACACTTTTATCTCGATGAAAGGACTTCAGGATTTAATGTGTGTTTTAGTTTTCATTTCAAATGTATGAATAAACTTTTATAGCCCTTAATTATTTGGTAACCCTAAGATTAAGAGTTACAACTTAGCCTGAGTTAATGTCATTGATATGGTTTTTGTGGAATAAATTCCTTCAAACGATAGAAACTCCTTGAGTTTTAAAATCAAATAAGTCATTGCGAACAACTGTCGGGGACTCTTTTTGGAGTTCAAATCAAATAGATCGTTATCGGCGGCTCACTTACTTGGGTACATAGCAAACACATCTCTTCCAAATACATTTCTTGTCGAGTTCGTTTAAGATACATACACAGGGTGCTCTTCATAAAACTGAAAGCAAAAACATTTACCCGCACTAGTATTTGGAGTAGACTAATGTGAAAATGAATTTAATGTAGAATGCAGACTCATGCCTTGAACAAAATACCAGCTACAGAATGAATTTTTAACGAAGAAACATAGCACTTTAAGAAAGGGTCCTCATCGCGTAATTTTCAAAACAAAAAAGTCTAGGTACTGGAAAAAAGTTGAAATGATTATGAAATTCTTGATTTTCGACAATAAAATGCACCTTTTAATTGTTCCTTATATAGCGAAGGTATTGTCTAAGAGAAACTATGTGGATTAAATAAAAATCGGTGTTTATAATGAGATTCCCTGCCATAGCTTAAATATATAACAGAAGCTTATAAGTCTTCTCGGTGCTGTGGCCTCTTGATGCCAATTGAATGACAGCCAGTAGTTTTCGCGATGGATCTGAACGCCCAAGAGCGCTGCCACTCTGTTGTTTTTTTTTTCCTTCGCATTGTCGATTTCGTTAGGGTTTATCACTGCAAATATGTCGTAGAAGTACGTAGCGAAAAACTTAAGTTCTTTACGCGTTATTAAAAGTTCTATCCGGAAGAAAATCTAGTAAAACATTCCTCAAACAATTGGACTCGAAATATAATTTAATGTTTCAAGGATACGAAGCTGGGACTCCCAACGTTACAACCAGATATGCCATTATGACACGGCCACACCTGGTCTTTGTTATCAACCGTCTATATTCCAAGCAGAAGTCCTCGCCATCAATCAATGTGCGACCGATATAAATTCTACGAACACCAAAAGCTAAACCATCTTCATCTTTTCAGACAGCGAAACACAGAGTTCACCTGCAAAAAGATTCAAACTAGTAAACAAGGCAATCAAGTCAGTCTCCGAACTATGCTATACTACTCTGAATTTCAGCACACAAAGAGTATGATGGCATTGAGACGGCAGACATCCTTTGCGAAAAAAAACTTTACAAAATGGAGTTGGAGGTAGGTTATCTAACTGCAGACTATGTCTCGATAACCAAAAGATGGCTCGGCAATTCATTTTATCAAAAAATAAAATAAAAATAACGGAGCTCGGACGGGAGCCCCGGGGCCTAGCGCATTTCTAACAACCATTCATGTGAGGTAATTTAAGGGACCTACAATTTTCTGTCGATTCCGAACGGCTTATTGAGAAAGCCGATGCTCGTGTCAAAAAAAGTTTTTGTTTTCTTTTGGGATTCGAACCACGACCTTCCCGGGTAACCGGCAGACATTCGAACGCCGCGGGTAGCACTTCGCTTTGGAAAGCAAGTAATTGATTGCGAAATCATACAGCTGGATAGACTTCAATCCAACACAAAAACATCAACTTCTGGTCCAATTCAGGAGCAAAAGTATTGCTCTGAAACATTCGATGGCACAAAAGATTTGAACTAGAACCCTCAGTGCTCAGAGTGACATAAGCTCAGATCATCATATAATGTAAACTAATCGAATCCAATTACAAATTACAGCTACAAAAGCTCAATTTTGCACTTTTGCTGACAATCTCCAAATATCTTTGTGCTTAAAACACATTGAACACTCGGAAGACGACGATGAGTGATAACGAGTTTACTTAGAATAACCAAACAGATTGATGTGAGCTCGCAACTCAGCTGAATTCTCATCCAAAGCATTATCTGAACCAGAACCTGGGTTCGGACTTTATGTGAATTTGTTTTCAAACGACAACTTTATTATCGTTATCAGCACGAAGAAAATAGTTTATAAACGTTGGTTTAGTTGTAGAGCATGCAACTCTTTTTTATTAGCTTAAAATTCTCCCCTACCAGAGGTAAGGAATCTATGAAAAATTTGAAGGACTGTTGATGCTAATTGCACTCGTAAAGTAATGTTTGAAAACATTGACACTAGCTAAATCAAACGAAACCAAAACATAGTTGAAGTCAAAAACTACCCTTTTGCTGTCTCCTTAAACACAACTTTCAACAGACTCTAGTGTCTTACGAACGTGCTTTGCATGTTCATAACACAGTGGTTTCAATGATGACGTAGTCTGAGAAGAAAGATTACTTTTGAAGATTTCTGTTAGGAATTTGCGCTGTGTTTCCCTTTTTCTGCCATAAATGATCTTCTGTTGGCGTTATGCCATTTCAAAAGTTCATTGTTTTTGTTCTGAAGAGAGCTGAAAGGAGTTTTTCTGGTCATTGAAATGGAATAGTTTTTTTTTTACTTACAAAATTACCGCCAAAATAGCTGATGAGAAACTACCATAACTGCTCGCGCACAACATGACACTTTAGTTCAGAAACACCCTGTTAAAGTAAAAACAAATTTAAGATGTCTGGGATCTTACTATTGAACTCATCCTATATTCGCTCAAGTGGAATCAGAAGAAAAATAAAATTCAAACATCCTCACAATTAGTTCAGAAACCCGCATTATCCTGGTCGACGTTTTTTCTTCTTCTTATATTGAATTCAAAAGTCCTATGCATGTGATGATGTGATGATGATGGTGGTCATTGTGAAGAAGATGTTTATCTCAACGATGATGCCAGTTTTGAACAGTAGTTCCTCAAAAGAGGATTACACGTCCTGCCTTAAGGGAAAGGTAAATACTGGATATCAATCCTGCATCAAGGTGCAGAAAAGACGAATGTTTCTGACACCAAGAAACACAGAAATGAGTCAGCCCCATACTCATTCGTTGCTGTTGCCCAGCTAATACATTATTCAACCCCCCAACTCTTGCGAATAAAATCCATACTGCTTATGATTGCATTTTGGGATGGCCCTCATAGCAACCCCTCAATCATTCGCCCCTTTAATTCAAATTCTAATTTATTTTTCGCCTTCCCTTCTCAATAATATCGTCTCGTACGATATAATGTCATCATAAAAGTAATTTTCAGATTGTGGCCAAGCTACTGTTGCTGTTGGACGGGGGGTTCAATCGCATTGTGCTCCAGTGCACAGCGCACTCGACGAATTCCCTTGAAGCAAGTGCGTTTTCCAGACACCATAGAGGGTTGACTCGTAATAATTATCAGCAAGCTTAAAGGGAGTTACGTTGTAATATAAGAAAATCTGCTCCCGTTCACTGTGCAATTTCATCGGAAAAAATATTCGTCATTCAATGATATATGAGGCGTAATTAATCCCGGATAATCTGTGGTCTGGCGGCAAAAAGAAGGGTGCTGATTAGACAGACAGGCTTGATGGCAATTATGACGGCACTGCGTTAGGAGTTTATGATTTTAGTATTGGGCGCCATTTTTTCAAGTGAAACAGATATTCTTTACTTTCTGCTCGATTGATCTCAAACGCCTGGTTTTCTTTGTCGGCAAAGGTTCACTACTTCAGATCGGTTATTCTGACCGGCGCGGCGGCAGTGTCATATTTCGGCCAAGCGCCTGTCATGTTCTCTTCCAAATGAAACATGAATACAGTCGCGCATGACTCCCTGTTGTGATTTTCGTCCTATCTGTGCCATCTATTTATGTCCAGTAGGCGTTTGGTTTTCTTTTGTTGTTATCCGACTTTGATCGGCCATTACAAAGATTGTGTTTGGTATATCTCCTCTGTTGGACCATAAATAGAGTTGATCCGATATTTTCAAAAGATAGCTAAAATTAAATATCGATACGATTTCAGGGTAAGGTTTGCTGATCGTGGGAAAAGAGAAGATTGATGAGGCGACTTCAAAAAAAGTATTATTTCTTTTGAAGCTAAAGACGTTTGGGTTCTAGCAACCTAAGAGTATATTTACGATCGTATCATGATGGTTCTACTTACAGTGCATTCATGCCCTGAATCAAAGCAAACATTTGACTTAAATAAGAGCCGGTGTTCGTGGCGAGATGTTTAGCATGCCTGTTTTTACGTGAGATTTGAGGTGTAAGTTGCAAGAAAATCTTAATCTTCCAATAGACGATCGCCTTAAGAAAGATTTTGACAAATTCGCCGAGAGTATTTGAAACTCCATGAAAATCGCTTTCTTACTTAGTCGTTCAGAATCGGCAAAAATTTGTAGGTCTTCCCCATTCCTTCCCCAGGTATGCTTGCAAGAAATGCTTTATGCCCCAGGTTTCTCGAGGTCCCCGAGTTCTGTTGTGCCAGCCAATCTTTTTTAATTTATCTAATTTAGGATTCATAGATACCCGTGGCGTGATGGTTAGAATGTTTGCTTTTCTTTTAACGCGGTTTCGTGGTTCGAACCTCAACAGAAGCCACGGGTATCGAGGAATTGGCATCCGATAGTTAGTTTACTGCCATGAAAAGCGCTTTCTCAATAAGTCATGTCCCCTCCTTCCCCTCACAAGGCATAGTTGTGGGAAATAGGCTTCTGGGCTCCCGATCTGTTACGTCACCCTATTTATTTCATTTTGATTAAGGCTTCAATGCTAGTTAGCACTTCAGGGTCAAATATACTTCCTAAGCTTAAACCTAATATAAACTGGGGCGTTTTCTTTCTTATCAAATAGCAACAAAACTAAAAAAAGAATAATTTTGGGTTCATTGGAATTAAAAAGAAAAAATTTAGGTCTATAGTCAAAAAAAAAAAAAAAAAATTCATAGATTCTGACATAAAATGAATTGAAAAATGTTTTATTGTTAGCTCATTGTGACTTTTTTATTGTGTGGCTTGAACTAGAACAACAGCTGTTCAAATATTATACATGTATGAGTTGTTTGTTATGCATGCTCATGAGTTCTTTCATTTTTATCTCTTATCTTAACGCAATAGAAAAATTTATCCTCAACTGAATCGCTAAAATTAAATGCCAACTATGCAATTCAGTACGCATGAAGATTTTTTTTTTCTGTTAGAGGTTTTTAAAATACCAGCTGGTTCATTGTACTACCAGTTAGCAACCTTCTATTTGTTATAGCTTGCCAGATGGTCGGAGAAAAGCCAAAAGACGCTGCCATGATAAGGAGCCTAAGTTACCAGCTCTCACCATGTCTGCGACGAGTAACTGTAACCTCATGCGAGATAAAGCAGGACATTCACAGAGGAAGTGCTCTGCGGTGTCCTCATCTCCTTCACAAGATTCACAGATTGTGGTCTTGATCACTTAAGCCTAACACGTTTAAATGCTTGACAAAAGAGAAATGCCCGCTGACAACGCCAATAAGCTATCTACAGTCTTTTCTGCTACGAGCTAGCAAAAATGTTGCAGTCTTCTTACTAACGTTGGGGAGCATACGCTTGGTTTGTCTGCATCCAATGGAGGCATGCCATCTACGGATGTGCTCTTCACAGATCCAATCGTTGATTGAAGCCCTCACTAAGGACGCTGGTAGACCAAGCGACGGTTCAGGTCCTGAGAAAGCTGTCTGAGATCCTTGCCTAGCAAGTTCATCGGCGATCTCATTTCCAGTTATGCCGTGATGACCCGGAACACATATGAGACTCAATGAATTTAATCTTCCGATCGCATTCAGAGAGCTCTTGCATTCCTGGATCACTTTCGAAGTGGTTAGAGGGTTGAGAAGGACCTTAAGCACAGCTTGGCTGTCGCTGCAAACAAAGATACTTCTCCCCGTCCATCCATTGTTCGTAATGTGGCTCAAGGCCATTAGGATAGCATAAGCCTCCGCTTGGAAAACGGATGCGTATGATCCCAATGATGTGTGCAGTCGTATGTCGTCGTTCTCCACAAAGGCACCAGCACCAGAACCCTCGTCGGTTTTGAAGCCATCTGTGAAAATACGATAACAGTTCTCTCCAGGCTCAGATTCTGGAGCGAACCAGTCCTGTCGTCCTGAGCCGAAGGAAAGTTGACTGAGTAATTTTGACGCAGTTTGAGCCTTGGGATCATTGTGTCAAACGGCATATCCATTAGACGTGAGTCAAAAGATATGCTGCTTGCGAGTTCCTCAAAACTTCAGTGCGAATTGTGCCAGAGACAACATCTCTTTAAACGGGAAATGGTCTTAAGAGTACACCCCATGATGTAGGTATCAAGGGGAGGAAGATTCAGCAGTGCGTCGAGAGCAGCTCCCGATGTGCTGGGGAAGGCCCCAGTAACACCAAGACAAATTGTTCTTTGAAGTTTGGCAAACGAGGCAATAACGTATTTACGAGAGAGCTTATTCCACCAAACAACTGACGCATAGGAGATGATCGGTCTTATCATAGCCGTATAGATCCAAAGAACCCTTTTCGGTGAAAGACCCCATGTCTTGCCAAAGGCTCCTTTACATTGCCAGAAGACTGACAGTGCTTTAGTAGTTTAAGGCTCGACATGATTAGACCAAAGAAGCTTGTTATCAAGGATCACTCCAAGATGCTTGACTTCATTTGAAAAGGGGGTGTTGACGCCTTTAAGTGTAAGTTGGGTCAGACCAGTCAATTTTCTACGTCTCGTGAAAAGGACAACCTCGGTTTTAAGAGGATTGACGGAGAGACCGTTTCTGACACACCAGGTGTCAATAATAAAAACGCAGCCGGTGCTCGGGAACAGACAGCTTGGAGGCTGGAACGAACCGAAAGCACGGCGACGTCGTCTGCATATGCTTGGGCGTGAACGTTACAGCCATTGAGCAAGTAGAGAGTCGATCAACAGGCACCACAGAAGAGGAGATAAGACACCACCTTGTGGACAGCCCTTATTCACTCCCGTTGCAACATATTGTCCACATTCCGCCTCAGCGATTACGGTTATATTCACTAGCATTGCTTTAATCCACAACACTAATGACTCGTCCACACCGTGTTCTCTGGCAGCATTGCACATACCATCGAAGCTAGCATTGTCAAAAGCACCTTGAATGTCGATGAAAATGCCTACCGCAAATTCTTTCCTGTCAAGCGCGCATTCAATCCTGCTAACAAGATTTTGAAGTGCGGTCTCGCAAGATTTTCCTCTTTGGTAAGCATGTTGCATCTGAGACAGAGGGTGTGTTTGGAGTGAGGTTTTACGTATGTAAATCTCAATCATTCTTTCCAGCGTTTAAAGCAGGAAGGAGGTTAGACTGATGGGTCTAATGCTATGTCCGCACCTGAGAGTTAAACTTGTTTAACTCAAAACAATCCCAAACCAACATGATAACCAAGTGGTTTGCCATACAAAATGAAACCTTTTTAGTCACTGGGTTTCGAGATAACCTACTCGAAACCAAAGGCGCTGAATTCACTATTTCCAATATTCCATTGAATTTGACATTTAAGAGAGTGGATGTGAGTGGAGAGAGAATGAATTCTCTCATACGTCGTTGACGTTCTGCTCACACTTGTATGTCTGTCTCATTTTAACTTAAGACAAAAAGATAAACTCAAAACTTTTCTGCATATGCGGACACTACTTGGTTAACTCAAACCATCTTGGAACGAAACCCAGGTTATCTTCAGGTGCGGACATAGCATAAAGCTCTTGGCGAGTGAGTAGTCTTGTTTACCAATTTTTGGTATGAAGGCGACTCTAACACTTTGCCATGGAGTTGGTATATACGCAAGGGCTAAACTACCAATGAAAATATTTTTCAAAGTAGGTAGCAAAAGCTTTATACTTTCCTGCAACATAGCTGGGTAAACACCGTCAGTGCCAGGTGACTTGAAACTGTCAAAAGATGTCACGGCATATTTGATGGCTTCGTCAGTAACAACTAACGATGACGTGTACCAGCTACGTCGAGTGGATTTATCGGATTCACTTAATCTAAGGGAAATAGATTGCTGTGGTCCGATTCATATATGGTTTCCTTGAAAATGAGTTTCCAGCATAAGACTAAGTGTCTCTGCTTTGGACTCGGTATAGGAACCATCTGATTTCCTGATGAGTGTTTCTAGTTTGTTTACCTTGCTCCTTTTAAGGGCTTTGGCAAGTCGACTAGTCTCACTGAGTGTTTCTATACTTTCACATAATTCTTTATAAGAGGCTTTCTTTGATCTCCGAATTAACCTACACATGAAAAGTATGTACTTTGTTGGAAAACCCTATTTTTAGTAAGAATACATGAAAAATGTGGTACCCGTGGTGCGATGGTTAGCATGTCCACCTGCTAACCCAGAGGTTCGAGGTTCGAATACCAGCAGAGGCAAAAAAATGTTTTTTCCCGGGTATCGCCTTTCGCGAGGAATTGGCAAGTCCTCCGTTAGTAAATTCATGCCGTGAAAAGCGGTTTCTCAATTAGCCGTTCGGATCCGGCATAAAAATTGTAGGTCCCCCCCATTCCCTCACATGGCATGGTGGTGAGAAATGCGCTAGGCCCAGGGGCTCCTCGCTCTGTTGCGCCACCCTATTTATTTTTTTTTTTACATGAAAAATAAAATAAGTTCTTAAAAGTCTGGACTCCAACTCAAAAGCTATTCGGTGTTTGTTTATTCCTTAAATAATTTTAAAGATGTTCAACTGGTAAAATTGAAATATAAAAGATTTAGGATTCGTTGAACTCTCTCAAAGGCTGCAAATTTAAACATGGTCAATTGATCCGTTCTTAAAATACCATCAATGCCGATCGAGACCGCTGGCTGGCATATTCGACTCGTTCAATTCTTATTAGTTCAAAGTATTGGTGAACATTTTCGAATGCGGCAAGGGTGAGCTGCAATCTATGAAGCCTTCACTCGCTCAATGATAAAGTAGATCCGTGTTCAGTCAGGTGCCCAAACATCCTTGCGCCTAACAAATAATGTTAAAAACAGAGCTTTGAATCCAGTAAATGATAGTTCGATTGTAGGATCGAATTATTCTTTTGAACACCATTGTAATATCACCTGTCGCGCTCTCTTTTATCGTCTTTTGACACGCTTTTACTTCCTGGAAATAATTAAGCTGCAAAAACTTCGCCAGGAACGCTCATCAGTTTTACCTCAAATTTAACTTCGGGCATAAAACCAAGTAAAGGGTGGTTAAATTTTAAGGGCTGATGTTGAATGTGAACCACACCTAAACGTCAAGTTTTTTCTGCATTTCATTTGACATTTCTCAATTTCAGAATAGCTCTATTCGAAACATGGAATGATACACAATCGAGCAACGCGTTAAAGTTATTCAGAATAGTGGCAAGAAATGGCAACAGTGGATGATCGATTTTCGAAGAAAATCATCTTCAGTGATGAGGCACATTTTCGCCTAAGTGAATTCGTCAATAAGCAGAATTTCCGCATTTGGGTGAATTATAACCAAGAGTGGTTGTCGAAAAACCAATGCACCCACAAAGTGACTGTTTGGTGCGGTTTATGGGCTAGCGGCATCATATTATCGGGCAGTATTTTTTCCAAAGTGAGGCCGGTCAGGCAGTAACTGTGAATGGCGTTCGCTATAGTGAGATGGTAACTAACTTTTTGTCTCACGAATTTTAAGATATAGATGTGGACGATATAGACAGGACGGTGCCACTAGCCACACAGCTAAAAAAACAAAGGCTCTTTTGCGCGACGAATTCAATGGCCGTGTTATCTCACGTGGTGGCGATGTCAATTGGCCTCCAAGATCATGTGATTTGACACCGTTGGACTTCTTTCTTTGGGGTTATTTCAAAGAAAAGATGTACGTCGATAAGCCAGCAACAATTCAAGAGCTAAAGGATGAGATAATTCGGCACATTGTTACCGAATTTATACGCGAACCGAGTCTATGTAACGAGAAAATCTATTAATTACAACGTTGGGAATAAATTCCACACACCGCGAACAAAATAAAGAATTTATACCGGATAAAATAATATTAATCGCGAAAACTAAATTGGGATGTCAACAATCCCGATTCCCGACGTGCGCGCAACTTGTCTAGAAAACGAAATGTCAAAGTGACACAGGTTCGTGTTCGGCAACCAACAACACTTCAGTGCTGTCTCCCGTAGCTCAGTCTGATGGGTGGGTTCAATTTGATTTTCCCTTTTTAATCAGATTCGATTAAAAGGGAGTATCAAATAATTATAAAATGATATCGCGTATAAAATTAAATCACAACTAATGAGAGTACCTGCGCGTACTAACTCACTTTTAATATGGGCGCCAGGAAACCCTTTAAGATGGTGGTTTGCCTTAACCAAAGCTGAAATAGTAGCTAAAGAAGAAAGAAGAAACTAGGATAGGACTGAAATAAAACGAATCTAAATTTCAGAAGGAAAATTATAGATTTTTATTATGTTTGTAGGGTGTCTGGGAAACCGTGGCTGATACCTGGATAAAAACCCAGAATCTTTTCGGTATAAAAGAAAATGTACAGAGTTGTTTTCGAGAGTTAAGAAAATTTGAAAGTTAAGTAAGGAAACAAACAGATTGATGTGTCGTTTGAACACAAGAAGGAATCACGAAAGGAAAGTTTCCGAAATAAAAGCAATAGTAGAAGTAAAGAAAAAAAAACGGTCGCGAGTCGCGCAATCTCGGGATAGCAAAAGGTTAGGTCAACGAAGGCCTAGCGGATCTAAGTTTTGCCGCAAATAAAGCGACTCTAAATTTGTTCGAAAAACCCTTGAAAAGGGAAGGATTTTTCGATACGTAAGATACAAAAAAAATAACTAACACTCCTTCGAACTCCTTTAGAAAATATGTCCTCCGCACTAATCTCAAGATTTCCTCAAAATTCCCAACTGGAATTTTGCCGCAAAAGTCGAGTTAGACAAATCGGTATCTCTAAAGAAAATTTTCCTCGCTCCAAAAATCTCAATAAAACGCAAAATATTCGTAATAATTTTTTGCACGCTTTCTTCTGTATCTCTGCACACTTTCGAAGCCAAAAGCCAAGAGACCATCAAGATGGCGGGTTTTTCTCCTCCATCCGGCATCGGCCAAGCAGCCATCCTCGTCAGACCTTTAAGCGTGGTGTTGTTCGGTCTCACTTTTACTGCAGCATTCCGCCATTAAGCTAGGATGTGCGAGTGAGATGTCACGAATCAACTACCCGCGGTCCTTTGCGTTCAGGTGATGTGATCACCAGTAGCCGGGTGGACGAGTTCAACCCCTTTCAGAAAGACTTACTCCGAAAAATTATTTAACTCGCGTAAAGTCCCCAGCCCAAACCGGCCCAAACTAAAACACAGAGAAGATATTTTAACGGAGAACGAAGAACAAAAGATGCTAAGTTTGAAGCTATCCCTAGACCTTCGTCCAGTTAGAAAAAAGGATAAAAACGGAAACACGTCTTTAAGTGATTCTTCCTTGATATTGACGATACTGAATTTAATTTTAATTGGAATTTAATAGAAAATTTAGGTTGGTGTGAATATAGTTCACACATTGTTGGACATGGGTCTTGATCTTCATGCCATTCATCTTTTCTCGATTTTCTTTCGTAGGCCACCTGCCGTACGAACTTTTGTGGACCGACCATCACACAAGAAAAGTGGTTTCAATGCTATCGTCTCCATACCTCGGTATAACCTGAAAGTGGCTTTTCAAAAATTCTAGAAGAACAGGTCTCCGGCTGATGGACCAGGTCTCCAATGAATTCTTCTACTATTTTCGAGTAGCTCTGAAAAAGTGTGTTAGCGGGAGAAGAACGGTAGATAGAACTTGTTGTGGTAAATTTTACCGCAACAACATTAACGGCAAAGAACTTCAATTATGCCTCAGCGTCGCGTCATCAAAATATGGACCATCGAATGGAGGTGTAACGCCGCGGCGGCCATTTGGCCGATATTTTGTTCCATACAAAATTTAAACATACCAAGATTATCATAATAAAAAAGAAATTATAATAAAAGCTAATTAAAGAAGTCAGTCACTGGCCAGAATTGAGCAGAAACTAAATGACATTAATAAATCAGCATTCGGAAGAGTAAGGCTAAGTACAGAGACCAAGGATAAAGATCGGAATGTAATTTTTTTTTTAAAACATTAATTCGTCATTTTCTGACTGAAAACGTCAGAAATTAATAAAGATAGGCTTTTCGTGGTGAAAGCCCTAGTTGGCAGCTCTCTTTTACCCTTCGTGCCACAAAGCGGCCGCAAACATGCCTACTGATCAATCAGTGCTATTGACTGCTGTTTTGTGTGCCATCAGGGACCATAAAAAACCCTACTTCTCATTTTGTTACAGGTTAACTGCGTGAACACAATGGCTGCAGAGACGCAGCCGCAAGAAATGTCAAAACATTAAATACAAGCGAATACAAAAACAACGCAAGACGGAGCCGGACAAGTTAACTTGATTTTAACTCTTGCTGCTCCGGTTCATTGTGTTCACGCAGTAAGGTATTACTACTGTTATCAAAAACACGGAAGAAAGACCGTCCGTTATATGCGACCAACTAGAACTACTGAGGACCTACCGTATGGGCTGTACTTTTAGCTTCTAGGTTTATTTATTATACCTTTAAAGAGTTTTTGTTTGTGATTTGTTTGTACATAGGTCTGGAACATCTGCTCCCTGAAGTTTTTTTTCAGAAAGGCCCTGGCTATTCTAGCGACCGTAGCTCCGCCCGGCTGGAAAGCAAAAAGGACATCACAGATCATATATTCTACATTTCATATAAATGTTGAATGCCTTTCCTGAGTGCGTTTTCTCCCGCGATATGATCTACAATGATTTAGAGTCAATGTTCATCGGTATCTTCATCTTAATCCTTTCCAATCTTCCTAATGTTCGAACTTGATTACGCCACTTAATACGAGGTCTCATAGAGTTCATTGCTGAATCTTTTTCAGAACCAAATATATTTCCTCATCGGTGTTAGATAAGGCCCGAGGCCCGTACTTCTACGTCATATAGCAGAACTGTAATTTTTAAGGCGTTTCTATTCTGGAAGGCTCTGACCTCTGATCGTTGCCAACATGTGGGCGCACCACTGCTTCAACTTATAATACACGTCAGTTGTACTTACTATACCTTCAATACACCGAGGTTTAGTCGAAACGAACACGACTTGCCAAACTAGCAAGTTCGGGTATTGATCAACGAGCAGCACTATAATGCTCTTTGAGTAATAACAGACTTCCAGAAAATGAGAGCTGCCAGACCATATGGGGAAGTTCACGTCGGATGAAACATTCGTTGAACTTCAGCTATCAAAAGGCAGAAATTCCTGAATGAGCTTTCTCCATTATATTTGGTTTTAAGGTCTGTAAATACAAGGACAAGGCATTGAGTCGGATGAGCCCTGGTGAGTTAACGGCAGCTCTCAAGCCCCTGCAGCGGAATACTAAAAAGAAATGTTTCTACCCTTTATGTTCAAGGGGATTCCAATATGATCTTGTCTTCTTGGATAGGGGTTGACCGAAGGGTTTGCTACCCAACCACGCAAAAAACATTTAACTCCGAAATAACCAGTAGACTCCGAAAACCTTGTCAAAAGGACAAAATGATAAGAAGTTTCCTACAATCGCTACAAAGAAAGAAGAAAGCTAGAACAATAATGGCAGAAACAAATGCCTCTACGCCAGCAAAAAGTTTGCCTCAGACATAGACCAATCAAAAACAGGGAGGCTCATCGGCATTTTCCGAAGCCAACGCAGCACACTCAACAGTGTGAAGCAGATAATTAACAG
The DNA here is from genome assembly GCA_949752695.1 of Melanostoma scalare. NCBI lineage: Eukaryota > Metazoa > Arthropoda > Insecta > Diptera > Syrphidae > Melanostoma > Melanostoma scalare. Next base: position 271,894,143 of record OX456984.1, on the reverse strand, counting down.
TGCCATCAAGATCATAATGCTCATAGCCGCATTAAAAAAGAAATCGAAAAGACTGGAAGAGCAGTCAGAAACCTAAGCACATGCGACAGTAAGTTCAAAGGCTTGATGAAGAGTAAACCTAACCAAGCTAAGGTACTCAAAAGAAAAAAATCTCGAAAAACGTTTAAAAATATAGGCAGCTATGTAAGCAAAAAGAGAGAAATTGCAGGTTATAAACTTGAAGGAAGATCGAAGTCTGTCTATTTAATTTAAATGTCACAAGGAAGTGGATCGATGATCTACAAATAAATCTTTTTTTAGTACAATTATCAGATTATTTTCATTTCATTTTGCTTGTGAACAGCTACTGAAATTGTTTTCGGCGCTTTTCTTTGTTTTTCGTTCAAAAATTTGCATTTGACACAGCTTTAAAAGAACACCTCAAGAACTCCCAATTAAGTAATTCATTATAAGTCAAATTCCTTAAAAGACTCTTTTTATTAAAAATGCCCTGAAGCCCAAGAGCCAAGTTTGCTTCTCTTTTAACTCAGCACTTAGCTCGGCGCGGCGCATGTGTTTGCTTTGCCTCGAAGTTTAGTATATAGAAATTCATGAAATTATTTCTGCGTTCTCTCATCATATTTTCTACTTGTGTTCACATAAATTCATATTAGCCACGTGGCCTCCCTTAAATGAAAAAGTTTTCCTCGTTCCACAAACGTCCTCCTAAATAATAATTTCCCTTTTCCAGGTCCTCTTAATTAATTCAAAAGCCGAAAAAGGCTCGCGTTCTCGTTCTGCACCTACTTAGTGGTAATGTATATGTAAACGAGTTCCTTTAAGTTGCTCCCAGGTAAACTATAACGTCACCTTCAAAGTCTAATTAATAAATAATAGCCAGAGTACCCTCCAAACCAATTTTCAAAAAAAAAAAAACCAACTTATATTTCTGCAGGTGTACATTTATCTCGTTGTCCCAGGCAGCAACCACTATACGAACTACGGCAATGCAGGAAGCAAACAACATGAAACATGAGATCATAAATTACTATCCTAATGAGACCGCCCCATAAATATGTACACACACCTCTCTGGGCGAGCGAGGACGCATTTAAAATTCCACAATCTCTTCAAACACAAAAAATTTAAATCAAAAACTAAAAAAAAACTAACGCGCTCCATGATGTTTTTAATTACTGATTGACATTCCGAGCCGCACCGAACTCTGCTCCTTAATTAAGGACATCAATCTAAATCGCGTGATCCGGATGAGTATGTGTGTAAACGCACATAATTACAAGCCAATTATACCTTCGACTTGGAAGACACTTGAGTTTGGGGAAGAAAACCGAAGAGAACCCTCCCATAAATCAGAGCAGATAGGATGTGTCTCAAATGAAGAAGGAGCTCTGGGCCCGGAAAACACATCAGGCCAGAAAGTCAGGAAATTAAAACTAAGAAGGAATCTCATTAAGTAGCCTTGGTTGCTGCAGCTGCAACTTACCAGACCGACACTGATTAACGTGTCAGAAACAGGGATTCCAATTCTAACTCGCCCACGTTGTTGGTAGGTCGTTCGGTTGGCCACCATAAGCAACCCCAAGGATACATTGTGTCAGGAAAAGATACACTGATTGTGAAGAAAATTTCCAAGGAGACACCATCATCATCATCATCATCATCAACATCTTTGCTCACTGTAATTCGAATCCTTAAACATGTTTTCCTTGCAATTGCGAGGCGTTCAACTATGCGTCCATCATGCTGTGTAGCGGCACTGCGGCACAGAAGGGATGGTTTTGGTGAGCATATGTGAATCAATAGATGACCACCCTCATCATCTTCAAACATCATCTTCGCCTATGAAACACCCTTCACTGATCAATTTTAGATATTTTTCCGAAGAAAGAAGAAATAAATTGCGGAAGCGAAACTACTACACCACCGCCAACTCCCCAGCTCCTTGTATATCTGAGCGTGCCTCGTAGGCCATTAGACGCCTTATAGTTCCTGCGAAAAACGTGATGCGAGTCCACAAGCACTCATTTTATTCTTGGCAATTCATTTAAGGTCGAAATCAGCCTGATTTGCACATGGGGATGTACCTTTTTTATGGGTTTAGGTACGTTTCTATATATTGTTCCATCATGCATCCTTGCGCTTCTAGATTTATTCCCCCACTCTCAGCGTTCGTGTAATATTTAACGTTTAATCCTTAAAGACCATTTGCTGCATCATTTAACTAAAGCATGAAGAGTGAGCAGCAGCGCAAGGGCAGGATAATATGAAGTGTGCGGTTTTGCATCATCAGGATGTCTTCCATTGTAAGGGAAGGCGCATCGTAGGTTTGCAAAAGGAGATATAGTTTATCAAAAATTTGATATGGAGCTTCCGATGTGATGCATTGGGTAAATGTGGAATATGTTGGAGATATTTAAAATGAGCGCTTCAATGAACTTTCAAGGGAGGGTTATTCGAAGAACGGGGCTGAAATTGATGAGGAATTCAGATCGATTATTGATTAGTTACAGAAAACCAAATCCCCTTTTTGAAAAGTCTCACTTGTACGTGTAGCATTGAGGTGGACTACCCAAATGGGCTTAATTTGCAGTATCGTATGAGCTATGTTACTAGTTTTTCCAGGTGGAACCACAGAAAACTACAAAAGAGTTTCCAAGAAAAATAAATTGTTCTCTGAAACATTTATGAACAAAACATGTCATTGTATAAGTGTTACTAGACTACGATGTGTAGACGTAGACGTACATTCCTCGTGGTTGTTTCATATTTAATAAGCACCAGTGTACCATTATGCGAACGATATACGACGAACGATGAAGCGGCTTCCCACATGGCTAAGACCGTTTGTCATACTACTACCACGAAAGTAACTCCGACCTCAACCGCAGTGCTTAGTCAATAATTCAACCCTTTTAGGGTTCATTGAAATGAACCTCACGTGGCGTAACTTTCGCTTGAATACCAGCGAAAATGTCACACTAAACCACATGCTGACTTGCTTTTAGTAATACTTCAACCCGAGACTAATTGCATTAAAAGGCCAACGAGCTACATAAGCTCCACAAAACTCTGAAACCCAAACCCAAACCAAAACCAAAACCTAAACTCAGACTCAAGCGAATGGGGTGCGCCTCCAATACACACATCATCATCATCACAACTGACAGCCAGCTAATCAGGCTGTTTACATTCAACGAGGCACACTCCTCGGTGTGTCTTCATTTGAGTACAAATACATTTCTGTATGTCTATCAATGTATGTGTGTTGTTTATATGAGCTTCTTTGCGTGACATCTCATCAAGGAAAATGTTCCCCATTTTCACTTGGGGGGCTTCCCTGATGCGACTCCATATTCTACTGCTTTTACCAATTCGTTAGTCAGTAGTGTCAATATGGCTCTTCCTTTCCCCCCAACTCCACGTCTCTATGATTATTTCAATGTTCACTGGAAATTATCCTCTTCACTGTACTGACGGCGCGGCGCGGCGCGGCGACATCAAAAAAAGAGGAGAAAAGTGATGAAAAAAAAGTATAGCTATACCCAAATCCCTGTAACACACACATGACACAGCGACATATCCTTTTAGATTTACATTGCTATGCACAACCGCGCCAAACACACACACCCACCCATACACGAAAATATACTTCCCGTTCAAATAAATGTCAAAAGGAAATCCCGTGATTTCGGAGAAAACATTACGACACTTGATTTACCTTTTGCCATTTCCCGGAGAAAGCATATAGAAATAAAGACAACCAAACCCAACAAAAAAGAGAAATAAAGGACGAGACTAAAGTTTTGGAGCTATCCTGTGCTCCATTGATTTGATTCTGTTTCCTTGATGTGGGTCGACACTCAGCCATTCAATGTTACGAGTCCTTCCTCAAGGCAATTTGGTTGCTTTAAAGGATTTTGCTTAGAAAATCATATGCAATGTGTGAGATCCTTTTACACAAATTATATATACTTTTTCTCCAACCGAGTAAGACTCTGTTCTCCATGAATGGTGTGAAATGTGTCGCGTACTTTACACTAGTTTTTCCCATCAAAAGCATTTCCTAAAAATGCTGATTGATTAAGGATGGGGAACGACGATGAAGATTTTGTCTCAGGATAACCAACAACACCAACGAATGAATGCCTCCTTTGAAAGGTTATTTCGATTTAATGAACCGCGTTGAGGTATTTCCTCGCAATGACGATTGAAATACTGTAACATAAAAGAGAGATATGTAGGTATGGAACTTCCTATATTACTCTCATTCAAAGAGGAGATGATATCTTTGGAGATCGACACGTGTGCGACAGGATTATTAGGTGGGAAATGAGTTTATTATGTAAAGTGGGGTTTCAGTTTTCATAGGGGATTTCTGATGATTTCTTCATATACGGCTGGGTACTGTTACTGTGTGTGATGACTTTTAATTAAATCGAAACTTAGGGAATTGAAACAGAAAAGGGTTTCCAAGGGTTGACAGGTGAATGATTTGAGGTGCGAAAATGCATTTATTAGAATGTCAAACGTAATGAGTCGATCCTGAGGCAATAAGGATAATTTTGGATGTAGGTACCTACAACCTATTGAAGAATAAGTGTGTATCGTTAGTGACAATGAGCTGACACACTCATGGCCGCCACAAACCCGAAAAAGGTTGTGATTTCATTTCTATGAGAGCTCTAAATGTAGGATTTAGTCTAGTACCTACTTTGGTATACCTAGTTGTCCTTATCCCTGTCATCAGATGCCAACCTTTATTCACAATTGCGAGTTTTTTTAATACTAACTTTTCGATTTATGAAACAAATGGAACCGGCTGAGGTGTTATGATAAATAATTCTAATCCGTATAGAGGAAAAATCGGTGTCCAGAAAATTATTATCATTAACGAAGCAAATGGGAAGTAGGAGAAGCATTTGCACAAGAAACAAATTTTGATATGGCAACATTGCAAAGGGAGGTTTCTAGACGTGTGGTTTTCAATCAGGCAATACTTTTTTGAAGTTGGTCTTTTGGGCAGCTGTCACTTGATTTATGGTCAGTTTAGTTTGTTACTTGATCGCGGAAGAACTGAAGCCCCACGAACACTGCATACGTTCGGTGAATTGGTGGACGCCGCCGCCGCGCCGCTCCGATTTTAACATAATTTCGATATTTAACCCTATAAAATAAATAAATAGGGTGGCGCAACAGAGCAAGGAGCCCTTGGGCCTAGCGCATTTCTCACAACCATGCCTTTGGAGGAAATGGAGGGGACCTACAATTTTCTGCCGGTTCCGAACGGCTAATCGAGAAAGCGCTTTTCATGGCAATGAATACTAACGGAGGACTTGCCAATTCCTCGCGAAAGGCGATACCCGTGGAAAAAACATTTTTGCCTCTGTTGGGATTCGAACTCGAACCTCTGGATTAACAGGCGGACATGCTATCCATCACACCACGGGTACCACATATATTTAACCCTAGTTGCCTCCAAAATCGGGCGATTTGATACCGCTGGACAGTTATGTCAAGTCGCTTTTCTACGCAAATAAACCCAAAACGATTGACGCCTTGAAAGAGAATATTCGTCGCCTTATTGCTGACATACGGTCCCAAATGCGTTATGTTTCTTCTTGAAAACCACACGTTTAAGAACAAAGCAAAGGTTACACCCAAATAAACCAATAGAAGACAGTACTGCCAACCGATGGTTATTTACCTAATGGCGTAGTGGCAAGCATGTCTGCCTTTTACGTTGAACGTTCCAGGTTCGAATCCCACCAGAAAAATTGGGTTTCAACAGGTTAAGCCTTTCGCGATTAACAGGTGATTCCTCTGAGACTAAAACACTACCATGAAAATCGATTTTTATCACTTAGCTGTTCGGAATCAGCATGAAATTGTAGGTCTTTGAAGTATGGTAAGACTTTTTCGCCTCCCTGTTTAATTTTTAGAACAAATTGATCAAAGAGTTTGAAAGAATTAACTGAAGCCGTAAGCCGTTGGACTTACCTTAAAAGCTTAAAGAGAATAAAGGTCCAGGTCAGGAAAACGTATCAGGAAAATTTCAAACGGAATAATAACTATGTTTTCGATAGAATGGAGTAACAGATGTTATACATAGAAATAAGCCTGTCTGGTTTAATAATAGATTACGTAACCTTAAAAATAAACTTTCTAAGGCGCATAAAAATAACATAAAAGATCCTAGCCTGCACCTTCGATATACACGATGTAGAAAAGAATATGAGACTGCAAAAAAAAAAACTGTATATAAAAGCTATATGCGTAATATTGAGAATAATATTAAAAGTGACTCTAGAGCCTTTTGGAATTTCGTTCATTCAAAACGTAAGTCATATGGGATTTAAACTAGCATGAATTACTTTTATCAGTCATCCAATAGTGAGGACGTTATATGTGATATGTTTGCGTCTTATTTTCAGTCTAACTTTGTTCTAGATTCCGATCCTCATTCACATGAAATTCTGAGTGGTGAAACACTAACTAATCTTGGAAGTTTAAGTTTGTCAGCAGACCAGGTTTTGATTCAGCTTTCATCCTTGAAATCAGATTTTAAACTAACCCCTGATAATTGTTGCTCGACTTTACTTAGCAAGTGTTCTTTAAGTCTTGCAGTTCCACTCACTAAAATCTTCAACTTATCACTTTCTACTGGCAACTTTTTAGATGAGTGGAAATTGTCGATGATAAGTCCAATTTATAAGTCAGGTTCAAAACAAGAGGTTATTAATTACAGACCCATTTCAAAACTGAAGTTGATACCGAAAGTTTTTGAAGCTATTGTGAAAAAATGTTTTTATAATGAGGTTAGTATATCAGTAGATCAACATGGTTTCGTTAGTGGTAGGTCAACAGTGACTAATCTAGCCTTGTTTCTGCATTAGAGGTATCGAACGTGGAAATCAGGTTGACGCTATCTTTACAGATTTCTCCAAAGCATTTGATAGAGTTCAACACGATATTTTGCTAAAAAAAGAATGAAATTGTTAGGTTTTCACTCTAGCCTACTTATATGGTCTGAAAATTACTTGACCAATCGCAAGCAATATGTTAAAATTGGAACGGTAGTTTCAAAGGATAATTTTTAATAACTCAGGTGTTCCTCAGGGGAGTCATTTAGGACCTCTCCTTTTTATATTATTTATAAACGATCTACCACCAAGAATTCGATATTCTGAATGTTTGCTTTTTGCAGATGACCTTAAGCTTTTTAGGCCAATTAAGTGCGAATTGGATTGTTATCGACTTCAATATAATTTAGATGAAGTGTCAGCTTGGTGTTTTGAAAATCGATTATTTTTAAATATAGCGAAGTGTAAAAGTATCACATTCACCAGGTCGCCTAACGCTATAAATCATTCATGCGTCATTTCTGACATTCCACTTGAATCAGTGCATAGACAAAAAGACCTAAGCGTTATTTTCGACTCAAAGCTATCCTTTAATTTGCATTTAGACTACATTATTTCTAAGGCTGATAAATTAGTTGGATTCATCATGCGTAACTCAAAACAATTTTTGGATCCTTACACGATTAAATCTTCATATATTTCACTAGTAAGATCACCTCCATTCCCTCACAAGGCATGGTTGTGAGAAATGCGCTAGGCCCAGGGGCTCCTCGCTCTGTAGCGCCACCCTATTTATTTATTTTTTTTTTAGATCACTTCTAGAGTATGCATGTTGTATACGTATTGAATCCGTTCAAAAAAAAGTTTCGATGTACGCTTTGCGTAAACTAAATTGGGTTGATAGTATTTCGCCTAGCTACAATGTAAGATGTCTGTTAATAGATTCAAAGACTCTCGAAGCTAGGAGGAAGTATTATTTAGTTATGCTTGCTAGAGATGCTCTCTGTAATCGAATTGATTGTCCTAAACTTCTCTCTTTTTTTATATGCTCCTTCAAGACAGTTGAGGACGAACCCGATTCGGTTGTTTGTTCCCCGATCTTATACAAACTACGGTAGATCAGATCCGATTTCACTTTCTAGTTATGAATTTAATTGCGTTTATCAAAATATAAACTTATGCTTAAGCAGAGATGTTTTAAAAACTACTGTTTTGAGTCTAGTTTCGTAGTATGTTTGTATACTTATGTACATATGTAAGATAATTTTTTTTTAGCTACTCATTGTTTAATACTTGTTTTTACTTTTCTCAATATAATTTATGCAAATATTGTTAAGTCAAAAAGAGTTATGAACTCAATAGATGGTAAATAAATAAATAAATATACCAATCCATGGCAAATCAACCTTCGCAACCACACACCAGCAACTGGTTTTCCTTATGCAATGCACACGAAAAGAAAAATTCGCTGTCATGCAAAATGGAATCCAAATTATTGGAACGATTTGATTCATTTCGGCTGAAACTTCAATCAGCTGACACGAAAAATGAAATTGCATCAGGAAACAAGAAAAACGCAATTTCAACAGAAAATATTTGTTCAATGATACGTTTTCTGGCCGCAAAAAATTCTTTGAGTGGTTTTTGCAATTGATTGATATAACATTTGCATTTCAAATCGAAAGAAAAAATAGTTTTTATTCCACTTAAAAATTTTTCCATATCCCTAGAACTGGTCCCAAAGCTAAGCAATTTGAACAAATGAAAATCTTTAAGCATATGAAGTAGTGGGGAAAAATTGAGCCATTGGAACTAACTTGGCAAATTAAATCGAAAAGAAACGAAGGATGGGGCATTGAAACCAAAATCACCAATAAAACCTAATGGAACTTCAAACTCTCACTAAACAGACAGAATTGCTAACCACCACGACACAGGCACCAGAACAACAAAAGAAATACACAGTATCAAATTAAAGCTTCAACTACATATATCCGACCGCAAAAAAATTGGTTAATTCAAATTTTGCATAAGAAAACTACTATGTTTGTTGAAATGTCAAAAAGCTTACGATTTATGGATGAGTGCAAAATATTTGGTCACTGCCATTCCATTTATTTGCAATAGGAGTGAAATTGGTACGATGTAGACTTTTTGGACGGGTTCTCTGGATCTTTCCTGTGAATACGACAATATTGACTGTGCCGGTCGGATTCTATTTTCTGCAAGATGATTCTTTTGACATAAGGGCTTCCATGGATTTTGAAACTTCTAGTTCAGGAATCAGGAATAATATCCGTCATATTAAGCATTTTTGTCTAAGCTCCTGTTAACTTTCTCTAATAATTTTTCTATATTCTCCAACATTGTGAACCGTATGAAAATCCTGGACGCACAATAGTTGTGCGCAAAAAAGATGGCGGAGTTCTCTCGCCACTTCATCACCCTACGTTTTCTCGATGATTGAGGTCTTCATAACAAGTTGCTTTACTATTGAACATAGATCCCTGGTATTTTAACTTTTCACACTTGAGAAATACATTTCCATACCTCTAAAGGGCATGTCTCAATTAGAAAACAGGTTACACTCAGTCTTTTTAATCTTTTGGGGTACCTACATCTTTTTAAAACATTTAGATTTACATACGCCAAGTCCTTCTTGTAGAAATGTGGGATCCTCACTTATGATGGCTCCTTAATCAGCAGGGCAAAGCTTATGGGCTCGAGACGCTTATTTGATGTGCACCTGCTGTGACATGGAATGCTTCGCTGATTTCAGCATTTTACCTTCGTAATACTTGTGTTGCATTGTAGCGTCCGTGCTGTAATGGTTAGCGTGTTACGCGGGAGGTTCGTGGTTCGAGTCTTAACAGAAACCAAAAATGTTCTCCCACGTATATCGCCTTTCGCGAGGAATTGGCAAATTCTCCGACAGTGAACTCATTGTCATCAAAAGCTTTTTTTCGATTAGCCGTTCGGAATTGGCAGCAAATAATAAGCCCAATCCATTCCCTCCCAATGCAAGGTTGCGAGAATTGAGGTAGACACTGGAGCTCCCTGGTCTGTTGCGACGCCCTGTTTACTTATTCATCCGCACATCAGCTGCTGTAGCTTTTTGTGAGCGTTCTATCCTTACTTTAGATCTCGTGGTTGTAGATCCACCACTCTTAAGATGTCACCCAGCACAGCATGGAAGTCTTCTGTTACGTAGTGGTTGGAATGTTTGCCTGTTACGTATGGGAGCTCGAGAAACATAAACAAGTTTTTCTCCAGGTATCCTCTTTCGCCAGCAATTGACAAGACCTCGAGATCAATTGAACTACCATAAAAAGCGCTTTCTAAAAACTGGACGTTCGGAATCGGCATACATTTGTTGGTCCCTGAAATGAGTTAAGCCCAGAGGCTTTCTGAGCTATGTGGCGCGCCCCTTATTGTGCTTATTTTGTTTTGCATCTGTTGCTGACTTCATTTTCGCAAACCTACAAGGCTAATGATGTTTGAGCAGAGTTCTTCGTCTGCAAAAGAATTAATTGAAACCAGGTCCACTATCACCTTGTCTTATATGAAAAGTTTGTGGAAGTAGCACTTAGGCATAATCAGTCTCCAGTGGCTCAATACGCGCTCAACGATCTGTAATCTGTAAAGTGTAAGACATCAGCTTGATCGAACGGTACTTATCGCAATTTCGTTTATGTCTCTTCTCTTTGTACGTTTTCAGGCGAGGTAAATTTTCCTTTCAGCACTTAAGCAGTCTATCAGCTTCTATATCTACAACCCTGAGGATATGAGAATCATGAGCCATCTATGCCTGATGTCCCATATCTTAACTTCTTTCTGACAAGAAAGACAAGCACCATTTTTCATCCTTCCTGCATTACACTCTTGGTTTCAGAAGCCACTACCTTGAGTTATTTTCAAGTTGAGCCCACAAAGTTACCAAAGCCTGGATTTGCCCCTTATTTGCACTAGAGGCAATACCTTCATCCATCAAAGAAGCAAAATAAATACTAATTGTATGGCTTGATTATTTTGACCTTCTATTTCCTGTTTTAATTTTCAAGTTAGAGTCGGTCGAAAAGAAAACCCAAGGAACGCTTATGATATCTCTACAATCTTCAATAATTACACTTTACGATGTCAATTCACCTTGCAGTCAATCAGCAGTTCGAAAAACAAAAAAAAAAAGTAATAACAAACTAAAGACCACCTTTCCACCAAAATTAACTCTTAATTATGACAAATTTGACGTGCTGCACCTTGCATTAAATATTAACCAATTGCGCAACACACACATGCCATCATGATCCCCATTTCAAAGGACCTCACGTTCTGCTCGTACACTGCCTTTGTTGATTGACTCATGTCGGCGGCATACACTATTGTCATTGTCGTCCACACATCTCTACCAACAAACAAAAGATGGATTTTTATGAATTTATTATTCCAACCATCTGGACGCCCAAAATCGTTCATTCATCCTCTTTTCAGCCAGACTGTTTCCATTTCCAAGTTCCATTCTTTGCGAAATCAATGGACTCCTAGTCGTACGTGACATTCAATAGAGTCTATTGGATTTGTTGAGATCAAAAATCTCTGCTCTACAGCCATTGTCAGATTCGATGGGATAGAAAGCAAAAGAAATGTTTTCCAATTTTCATTCCCCAAAAAAAAAAAATTAACCCCAAACTGGTTGGATGGATACCTACTGAATGCCACATCATCAGGCCTAGGCCTACCCAAACATGTTTTTACGAGCTCCATGCTTCTTTAGGGGGATAAATAATAATTTCCAAGACGAGACACACATGCAAGGGTGAGTGTCAGAGCAGCACACACCAGACGACACCATTGGGGCACTGGGGATGAATTTAAAACGAGGTTTGAGATGAGAGAGTGCTGCAAATAATGCCGACGGGTCAGGACGTCGAACGGTTTGTCGGATTCTATAGAAAGTTGTCTAAGTCCTGAGATATCTTTTGCATTGGTGCATCCTTATTATTATTTTCTTTTTTTTTCGCAAAAAATACACAAAGTCAGATAGAGGGAGAGGGAGAAAGTTCAGGAAAACAATTTTTCCCCAATGACTTTTGGATGGCTTCCCAATTCGTCGAATAGACGATGACGAACACGAGGATGTCTTTGTGTGTCAGTCTGTGAATTATGGGAATAGATGCATTACGTGACCGGGATCAATGGACCGTGTAAATTGATTGAATATTTTCTTATTCCTTTCAGTTTTGTTTTTTGGTCTCTCCTACTACTCTCGTACCTACACGTGCTTTTTTCTATGGAAATTTTGAAGCGGAAAAATTGAGTTTCACATGGGGAATTCTTATTTCTCTGTCGGGATTGTAGAGTTGGATGGATGCCTTCGTCTTGGCTTGGCTTACGATGTGTGAATGATGGTTATCATGAGGAGGTTTCTGTCTTCTTCTTTTTTTTTCAAGAGAGAAGAAACATGAAATGATCAAGTGTCATGTAAGTTATGACAGTTGTTAGGGAGGATTCCAGGGAAATAATAGGAATACATTTTTTTTTTTTGGTTTTCTTCTTCTGGTGGATGATGGAAAATTATGACACTCAGGACGAAACGACGTGCGGGAATCCAACAGATAATAAGATGAAATATATTTCAGTAGAAATAGGTATGAAAAGAGTTTTATGGCTTTGGGAGTGGATTACGTGGAAGGTAAGACTTATTATCGTAGCAATGAGATTGTTAAATACGTGAGAAGAACAACCCAACACATTTTCTACTGTGCAGAGCTTGAAACAAGAAACACACCAACAAACTAAGTTAAGAGCACAGTGCTCTTATTGAAAAAGTTGACCCAGTTTATTTTCGCTTTAACAGAATAATTCAGTTTTGGCCTTACACAATACACACGTTCTTCCAATCTACCAGACGAATACGAAGACAAAAATGTCAATCATAAATGTCTGTCAATGGTTTGTAGAAATTTCAGGAGAGAACGTGAATTGAATTTGGAGAGTTCAATTGAGCGAAGAAAACTAAAATAAACATTCTTCTCAAAACTTTCGTTGATAAAAGAGGTAGCAGGGAGAACAGTTCCGAAGCCTATGCTTCGGTACCTACATTCTAGCAAATATAGTCACTTACTTACTTAGGTGGGCATTACATTTTGGGGTGAACCTGACCCTCAATTTGAAAACGGGTTGGGTTCGATATGCGGATTTTTATATTCCCGCTTTTAAAAATCCCGTTTTTTAAAATCCTTTCGTTATAATCCTGCTTTTGCAATCAAAACTAGTTGTTTTAATTTAAAAATTCGCTCAAATTTCGATTGCAAAAGGGGGATAAGGAAATCAAAACAAAGTAGGTAAGCAACATGGTTGAAATATATTTATTGTAGCGCTAAGCAAATAACAAAAATTCGAAATATCAAAATAGAGTAATGGCATATCAAAAGATGCACTAAAAAAAAGGACACAGGAAATGAACTAAAAATCACCTACAATATATAATTTAATATTAGTGTAATTGTATGCAATTTATGCGACTTAAAAAATTCTTCTTTTTTTTTTGACTATACAGGGTGTCCCTTAATTCGTTTTACATACTATGGGATGTGATTCTTGGTCATATTAAAAACACGCTTGAGCTATTTGCTAAGTTTTTTGAATCGGTCTATTCCAAATCAAATGAAAATCTGGTTCACCTTTCTGATTGTAATCCTAAACTAAATATAGGGTCCTTACAATCAGATCTCAACGATGTCTTAGAAAGATTGCAAGATCTCAAGCCGAACGCTAAGCCTGGCGTTGATGGTATTCCAGCAATAGGTTTAAAAAGATAATCCAATTCCCTTTCTCTTCCATTACTAATCATTTTCAATTCATCACTGTCATCGGGAGTGTTCTTAGATGATTGGAATTCCTCTTTCTTGATTCCAATTTTAAGGTCGGGTTCCAAAAACAATGTAGAAAGCTACAGAGGAATTTGTAAACTATATGCAATTCCTAAGTTTTTTGAAACTTACTTACTTAAGGTGGCGCTACAGTCCGGGTCGGACTAGGGCCTCAACCAACATGCTTCTCCAACCAGCTCGGTCCCTAGCTAGCTGCCTCCAGTTTTGCACGCCAAGTTGGTTGAGGTCCTCTCCTACTTGCGTGCGCCACCTGAGTCGCGGTCTTCCTCTACTGCGCCGTCCCTCGGGATTGGATTCGAAGACTTTCCGGGCCGGAGCGTTGGTGTCCATTCGCTCTACATGACCCAGCCATCTAAGCCGCTGGACCTTGACTCGTTTGACAAGGTCAGTGTCGCTGTACAGCCCGTACAGTTCGTCGTTAAATCTTCTTCTCCACTCTCCATCTATGCAGACGGGACCAAAAATCACCGAAGAATTTTTCTCTCGAAGCATCCTAAAGCGTTCTCGTTTGCCTTTGACAAGGTCCATGCCTCTGCGCCATATGAGAACCGGGATGATAAGTGTCTTATACAGGGACACTTTAGTTGGTCGAGAGAGGACTTTACTACTCAATTGCCTTCTTAGTCCGAAGAAACAGCGAAGTTTTTTGAAAGCCTTGTCAAAAAAATTTTGATTTCCTAGTGAAGGAACATATAAGTGGTACTCAACATGGGTTCATCTCGGGAAGATCGACAATCACCAATTTAACATGTTTCTCTTCTTTCGTTGTTGACGCTATTGAAAGCAAAGATCAAGTGGATGTTATTTATACCGATTTTAGCAAAGCGTTTGATTCGGTTTGTCACAAACTATTGCTACAAAAATTGGAGTCAATAGGTTTCCACTCAAGCCTAATTCAATGGATCTGTTCCTTCCTCATAAGAAGGGTTCAAAAAGTCAAAATTGACGAATTGACCTCAAGGTAGATAAAATGTACCTCTGGTGTTCCACAGGGTAGTCATCTAGGTCCTCTAGGTTCATTGATGATATTGTTAACTGTGTTAACTTCAGCAAATGCCTCATATACGCAGATGATCTGAAACTCTTTCTGAAAGTAACCTCTATAAGTGATTGTCAAAAACTCCAATTGGATCTTGATAATCTATGTCGATGCTGTATTTTAAATCGTTTGAAACTAAACATCAAGAAATGTTTTGTGATTTCTCTCTCAAGAAAGCATCATACGCAAGAGTTTTCATATTACCTTCATTGCAACCCCCTTCAGAGAACTGAAAAATTCTAAGATCTAGTCTTAATTTTTGACTCCAAATTCTCTTTTACACCACATTTAGATGCTATTATATCAAAAGCAAACTCGATGTTAGGATTTATCAAAAGGATTTCAACAAACTTTACAAACCCCTACACCCTTATGTCTCTTTGTCTTTATACCTCACTAGTAAGACCCAACCTAGAGTATGCACAGACATCATCTGGACCAACAATCTTTTTCAGATCGAATTCAGAAAGTTCAGAATAGATTTACCATTTTACAAAAT
The DNA here is from genome assembly GCA_949752695.1 of Melanostoma scalare. Classification (NCBI taxonomy): domain Eukaryota; kingdom Metazoa; phylum Arthropoda; class Insecta; order Diptera; family Syrphidae; genus Melanostoma; species Melanostoma scalare. The sequence continues at coordinate 271,878,855 of OX456984.1, read as the reverse complement.
GCGATGGTGTTTTCTTCCAAATTCCATAGCTAGGCAAAATCTTCTAGGTTTGCAGTCCCCCAAATCACGTAGAACTAGTCATGACATAGTTTTTGTGCGAGATATTTTATGTTAGTGTCCTTACTTGTTGTCCTTAATTTGTATTTATGCTCCGGAGAGGCCGTTGAGGGATAGAAATCTTCTTTTTCAATCAAGGCACAGAACTAACTATGGCATGAGTGAACCAATTTCAAGATCAATTAGAGAGTTCAATGAGATTTGTGGTCATATTGATCTGTCCTTCTCCAAAGATAAATTCCGAAATAAATTGTATTACTTACTTTTAAGAAATTGAAACTTTCTCAACTTTGACATGAATTTTCGACAATTTAAAAAAAAGGGAACTTTGTTGTACACTGATTTGTGCTAAATTCGATTTCGATGGTAGAGCTAGAGACTTAATTTTAGACTTAATTTTTTGTATATCTTTAAAATTGTTTAAAATTGAAAATCTGGCAACCCTAAGTCTATAAGAGCCCAATTTTAATACAATTTTAAAGATATACAAAAAATTAAGTCTAAAATTAGGGCTCTACCATCAGTATTGCCAGAGAAATTTAATTTAGCACAGGTCAAGGTACACCAAAGTTAGCCTTTTTTTAAACTGTCAAAAAGTCATGTCAAAGTTGAGAAACGGACACGCGACTCGCTTTCAATGTCAATTTCAGAACAGTTTTAACATTTGAGACCACTCTACTAAACCGGAGGAGCTCTACAACGTCTCCACCTACTGCGGTGACGTCTCGGTTATAAAGGAGCAGTTGTTCCATGGACTTACGGCAGGCATTGTATCAACGGAACTGCCAATCGATCTGTATCAACTCTTCCATATCGAAATAGAGGAAAGCTTCCGGTGGGACAAATCCAGTGAAGAGTGTTTTCTCCATAAATTCAATATTGGGGTAGTAAGCCCCAAATATCAGGCCATTGGTCGAGGTCATCGCCCTTGCAGTGTGACCACGAGTCAGTTTTATTATGAAGTCGTCAATTCTGTTTATTTGATCCCCATTGTTTTGTGCAATCCAATACAGGTACGCGGACACTGTCTCTCACACATCCGAATCATTTCCATTATGAGGGTTATGTAGCTTTGTCGTAGAGTTGTCTGCTGTGTAACAGACACCTTGTTAGAGCACAAGATCCTCTAGCTCTGGTCAAAGCCGCATCCATATGTTTGTTAAGATATAGATAATGATCTAGCCAGAGACCGAGCTACTTGACTACTACTTTGCTTGACATTGGGTGGCCATGTAGGTATTAGATCAATAATCACCAGTTGTCGCCAGCTCTTTAACCGATACCATGTAGCCCGAGCCAACGCTTTTCTAAACACAATTGATTCGGAGGGTCGACTTGTATAACAAGATCCACTGCTAAAGAAGCACTTTTTATATCTGTAGGTGTTGTTTCAAAACATTTCTCATCTTTTCTGTATATTTTTAAGGCAATATTGAACTACGACTTTCCAGTAATGGGTTGGAAAAGTGGGGTTGCCAAAATGAATCATTTTAATGATCGTTTCGTCTCCAAGGCATTTCATTCTTTGACACGACACGAGCAAAAGACCAGAGTTTCTCTAAGCTGCTGACCGAGAGCTTGTACAGATCGTATGATCTCCTTCCATCAAAAGCGGCTACCTTATCGAGTCCTTGATACCAACCAACGTCCTTAAAGATGGACGGTCCCCTTATAGCTTTTCCATCATAAAGAGTCCAGTAAGGAGGCTTGGAGATTGATTAAGATCGTCGTCTATTGGTCGAAGGAAATTGCGCCATCCGCGTTGCTCTAGTCGATAACTCTGACGATGGTCTTGTCCTTGAGAGCGGCACTATAGGACATGTCTTACCTGTTGTTTGCGGGTGCTTGATTTGCGCACTTTTGGCCTTTTTGCATTCGGAAATGATTCATTGAACGATCATTTACGCTAAAATATTCGCTGTTTTTTCGTTAATATGGCTATGATTTTCAAAGCCCACTCGAGTTAAGCTGATTGCATCTAGTCGAAGTCCGGTTTATATATGTCTAAATTGGCAATTCTCTCTGCGTTCCGCCTTACTCTGGAATTTGGGAATTTGTTTCACTTACAACTAAGAAGGGGGGGGGGGGGGGGAGGCGTTTGGGTAGCTCGACGGAAGTCCACCTTTTCAGCATCGGAGCAGATAGTCAGAGCGACTTCACCGTCGAGACTGACCAACATTGAGTCCTTTAGCTTTTGATAAGACAGGGTGGGAGGTAGGAGAGTTTTTTTTTCCTTAAAAGACCGACACGGTTCATTTCATATTCGATTGTCTCCTATCTTCCGCTAGCCGTCTCAAGGTCAATCAGCAGTTTTACGGGTAGAATGAGTAAGAGTATCAAATTGAGTCGCTGCGACATTTCCACTGTAATGGGCAGCCGGAAGAAGACCCAAAGGCTCTCCACCTTTCTCAGTTGGTTTGTTTTTTCATTGCGAGCTCCTCTCAATCGTTTTACCAAGGAGAAGGAGAAAAATAAAAATGTTTTTCCATAAAATGCAAATAGCGACTTCAGCATGCGGAATACCTTATTACTTCGGTTTTACCTAGGCCATAATATCATATAAAAGAAAGTACCTAAAGACTTTTCAAAAACGAATGATGAATCACAAATAGTTCCTATGTCTCATTGCAATGACTCATTTTTAGCATTTGTTGTTTCACAAAAGACAAAAAAAAAGAAGACGTTATGGATAGTAATTCTGTCATCTAACCAAAACTAATTAATCTCTCGGTCTGATCTCGACGCAATTACAATCTTATCCCTCTGCTATCATCATTTGCTGTCATCATCTCATTTGCAATCAGATTATATCATAAATTTATTCGTCACTCTAATACACATTAGGGGCGCATAAGTGCGCACCAAAAACAAACAAAGCTAAAGCCAACATTGACTGTGAGTCACTTTCTAATGAAAAAAATTCCAAAAAAAGAAACAGAACAACATACTGCCTGTAAAACGTGTTTTGTATTTAAATTTACAACCAACCATCCAAAGAGGGTGAAATTTCATTACATTAATTCAAAGGAATTTTATGAAAAATCGACACACCCCCACTCCCACAGTGATGGCATCTAGTATATACTTTACAAAATCTAAAATCAACAAATATGAAATTTCAAGGATACGAAGGGCAACTTGCAATTTTAAAATTCGTTACGAAATTTCACGCTACCGTCTGTTGCTGTGTTTTTGGTTTGCCCATTAATACCACCACCCTCACCACCACTAAGATCTAAACTCTGAACTGAGAATAACGTCTGATGGCTCTGGCCTTTTGTGAGCTTTGTTCAACCCCATTTTCATATGCAAACATTGGGCAACCAAAAAATATTAAACGCATCATTCATTTAATCCGAAATGAAATTCCAAAACATTTATTGCCGCTGTCTTGTGACACGAAACGAGAAATGAAAATTTTCCACCCCCTGAATCTAAACACTTTGCTACTATTGCAAGTTGCAAGGGGATGCCGCTTTGGCTACTGAGGGTTCTCTGTATGTGTTGTATTATTTAAGGTAATCCGAAACTTTCTATTGTTGATGGTAATATGATTGGTGGGGGTAGTATTCGTTGTCGATGCGACGCGACGTGTCGATGGGCTTTCTAACTTAAAGTTGAGGGTAACTGCAGCTTCTCTTTGGGGTGACACAACTTTTTTTTTCGATTTTCTTTCTTTTGGATGAGGATTATGCTCATTCCAAAACGCAATCAAATGAATCTATGAAGCATGTGGTGTTATGATCGTAGTTTTACAACCCTCCGTTGCGGCAGCACACTTTCGGAATTGCATTGCGATGGGGGGTGTTGGGCTGTAGTGTGCGATGCATAGTTATACATTTTTCATTTGGGTGCAGGGAAATTCCCTCATACCATTCGATATTTGAACAGGTTACGGATGGTTACAGTGGTGTTGAGAAAAAATGCTTCTGGAAACTTTTACTTCTTTAATCATGGTTTTCTTGATGGGAAGAGTTTAGCTTTGTTTAAGTTGATCAATATTTTTAGTATTTGCTTATGTTTTGGTATACAGAGAAAGATTGTCTGTAAAAATACTGCAAAGTTCAAATTCCGGGAATATGTCTACAAAGTTGGTGTTGATGATCTTCCTTCATCTCCAAAAGCTTTAGGAGTCGTAAGGTTAGGAAGAAATTTTTCCTGAAAGACCGCAATTGCATCTCAAAACTTTAGAGTTCTGGAACATTCTTTTTAGCACTACTATAACCACCAAGCTCATTGTGTCTACACTTGTAAAAGTTCAAAATTAGATTTTTCCGTATCGCCATTCGGTAAGGGAAGTTTCTTTTCTTCTTGCGCCCCATAATCATGGTCTCGTGTCTCATTGGGATAATGACAATCTGACAATCGCACACCCTTCGCCATTTTTACCAAAAAAAAAAATGAGAAAAAGTTCAATAAAAGTTTTACTTAAAGTCGAAAAATAAGGGAATTCCTCCCTCTGTGTAAGATTCAAGGTTAAGCGATGGGTGAACGAGGGTGGCACTTGGGTAGCTATTGCAATATACCAAGCCACTACACTATTGCCCCCATCTACCCACCTGAGATTACATGCGATCAGAATGAGTAATGATGGGGATGAAGTATGAATTCCTACCAGGGGGTGGTTCCCCCTTTATTTTATTGCGGAAAATCATTTTGTAAAAAGCGATAGCCATCAAAATAAAGTGTTTAGTAGTCGAAATACATGCCTGGGGAATGGGAGAGATTTTCTATATTTCAGATTGGAAAGTGTTGTGTTGTAGGGGGAAGGAGATAGATGGAGCGATAATGAGAGAGGATTTTAGTATAGTTCACCCATTTTGTTGCAGATGCACTCCTAGGCAATTGAGAAAAAGTTTTTCATGAGCCCCTTGGGGCTCGGCGGCCTTTGCAACATCACCCCACTCTCCCTGCCTATGGAGGATAAGTCCCATGGTCTTGATTAAATATAAAAGTTTCATCATTTTTGTTTGTCTGTGGAGACAGGCAGAATTCCCGGATATTTTTTTCACTTTCGGGGGACTGATAATGTGTTTGCATTTGAGATTAGAGAAAAATCTTGAATGCTTGTGCAAGTTTTATTTTTATTTGTTGTCATCTGCCAAAGTGGCTGCTTAATGTCTTCAAAGTGCGTATCGTGGGTGTGTGTTCATTTAGGATGAGTTTGAAAGCGATTTAATTTTATAAAGTGTGCGGGCAAAGACACACTGAAGAAAGATGACAACTCCTGTTTGCTTGTGTGCTCTGTTTGTTTAATGTGAGTAGATTTAAGGATCCTTGAGACATGATTGTTGTTATGAAAGAAGCATGTGAACAGAGAGAGCTTGCCATGGAATTGTTTATTCTGTTCTTGAGTGGGAATGGTTTATGGTATTTTGTAAAATTGAGTGATTATGTTGGCAAAGTTGTTTGAATTGTAGATTTTGATTTTAATTCGGGAAAATGTTTTGAACCCATCAAGTTGAGTATACTCTTACCAAAAAGGATTACTTTTCGTTGGGTTTGAGTATGAACCAGGATATGCACATGCTTTAGCTTTTTCCGGATTACATTAGGAGGAGACAGAAGACATAAGACAGAAGATCGAAGACAGAAGACAGAAGACAGAAGACAAAGAGGCAGTAGAGAGAAAACAGAACAAAGAAGACAGAAGACAGAAGACAGAAGACAGAAGATAGAAGACAGAAGACAGAAGACAGAAGACAGAAGACAGAAGACAGAAGACAGAAGACAGAAGACAGAAGACAGAAGACAGAAGACAGAAGACAGAAGACAGAAGACAGAAGACAGAAGACAGAAGACAGAAGACAGAAGACAGAAGACAGAAGACAGAAGACAGAAGACAGAAGACAGAAGACAGAAGACAGAAGACAGAAGACAGAAGACAGAAGACAGAAGACAGAAGACAGAAGACAGAAGACAGAAGACAGAAGACAGAAGACAGAAGACAGAAGACAGAAGACAGAAGACAGAAGACAGAAGACAGAAGACAGAAGACAGAAGACAGAAGACAGAAGACAGAAAACAGAAGACAGCAGACAGAAGACAGAAGATCGAAGACAGAAGACAGAAGACAGAAAACAGAAGACAGAAAACAGAAGACAGAAGACAGAAGACAGAAGACAGAAGACAGAAGACAGAAGACAGAAGACAGAAGACAGAAGATAGAAGACAGAAGACAGAAGACAGAAGACAGAAGGCAGAAGACAGAAGACAGAAGACAGAAGACAGAAGACAGAAGACAGAATACAGAAGACAGAAGACAGAAGACAGAAGACAGAAGACAGAAGACAGAAGACAGAAGACAGAAGACAGAAGACAGAAGACAGAAGACAGAAGACAGAAGACAGAAGACAGAAGACAGAAGACAGAAGACAGAAGACAGAAGACAGAAGACAGAAGACAGAAGACAGAAGACAGAAGACAGAAGAGAGAAGACAGAAGAAAGAAGACAGAAGACAGAAGACAGCAGACAGAAGACAGAACAGAGAAGACAGAAAACAGAAGACAGAAGACAGAAGACAGAAGACAGAAGACAGAAGACAGAAGATAGAAGACAGAAGACAGAAGACAGAAGACAGAAGACAGAAGACAGAAGACAGAAGATAGAAGACAGAAGACAGAAGATAGAAGATAGAAGACAGAAGACAGAAGACAGAAGATAGAAGACAGAAGACAGAAGACAGAAGACAGAAGACAGAAGACAGAAGACAGAAGACAGAAGACAGAAGACAGAAGACAGAAGACAGAAGACAGAAGACAGAAGACAGAAGACAGCAGACAGAAGACAGAAGACAGAAGACAGAAGACAGAAGACAGAAGACAGAAGACAGAAGACAGAAGACAGAAGACAGAAGACAGAAGATAGAAGACAGAAGACAGAAGACAGAAGACAGAAGACAGAAGACAGAAGACAGAAGACAGAAGACAGAAGACAGAAGACAGAAGACAGAAGACAGAAGACAGAAGACAGAAGACAGAAGACAGAAGACAGAAGACAGAAGACAGAAGACAGAAGACAGAAGACAGAAAGCAGAATACAGAAGACAGACGACAGAAAACAGAAGACAGAAGACAGAAGACAGAAGACAGAAGACAGAAGACAGAAGACAGAAGACAGAAGACAGAAAACAGAAGACAGAAGACAGAAGACAGAAGACAGAAGACAGAAGACAGAAGACAGAAGAAAGAAGACAGAAGGTATAAGGTAGAACTAAAAACTTCCAGCTCCGTCCGCACCGCTCCAATGAACCCTTTTTGCAATATGGGAGAATTTACATTGGTACAACAAAGAGAAAACTGAGTGTGAGACTACTAGAACATGAAACAGATGTAAAGAAAAAGAGAACAAACACAGCACTCTCACAACACATGAATGACAATGATCATATGGCAGACTTTGACAATGTAAAAATACTAGACAAAGAAAAGCGCATGACCACCCGCTTCAATTTGGAGAGCTTGAGAATCCAGCAAAAAATTAATAAGACGATGAACCATCAAGAAGACGTCGACAACATTAGTTCTTTGTATAGAGTTGCCATAAACTAGTTGTTAAATATTGTGATACTAGGTTAATTTTTTGTTGCACTTTGTGTTAAATTATTTTTTCATATTGTTTTTATTTAATTACAGTGTTGTCCATATTTTACTTCTTTCGCACTTTTTGTGCAAATTTCAATTATGTTTTTTTAATATCAAATAGTAAGTTCTTTTCAAATGTAAAATTTCTTTAAAAGCGTTTTGTTCTAACAATGTATTTAAATATATTTATATGTAGCTAAATAAAACCCCTGAAGAAGCTGGAAAACAACTGGCGAAACGTAGGGTAAAACCAAGATGGATTAGTTTTTAATCAATTTATTGATCGCATCCAACTTAATGATCATAAGAGCCCAAAAAACAAAAATTTCTCACCCTTTTTGCTTTTCATGTTTCAGCACTTTAAATTGTTGCATCATTTCATCTCCTAAAATGCATAGGTACCAATGCCAAAAATACATCGAGTAAAAAAAATGTTTCCCCTCCTGAGCTGTGTCCACTTTCTATGAACAAAAAATGAAAGAATATACAAATTGATTTAACCTCTCCATCGTCCATTGTGTGTCCCAATACTCTGTCAATCAATCCATAGGATCGTCAAAATCCCACCCGCACCCTCTATCAATACAACAACTGCCACAGCTAGTGCTTCTTAATTCATCAAACTGCATTATACTCAGTTGCCAAACTCGAATGATGAATCCACAATCCCGGTTCCCCGTCACACGTATACAAAAATCAAAAAAATGAACTCACAGAATCCAAAACAAACCCCTGATATCCAAATAGGATGAGTCCAGTCGAGTATAGCTCGCAGCTCACAAGTCTAGAAGGAGTGATTTATTATTCCAATTTCCCTACAGTAGTGTGCACTCGTATGTTGTTTCTCCCTATACTTTATGATATTTGAATGCTGATGGCGGACTCCATCTAGTCATTCATATTCAACAGATGTCCAAGTTTTCAGGGAAGGACATGCCATTGCCATTAGAAAAAAAAGAAGAGCAAAAGATACAACTATGTACTTCGCTGCAAATATTTACTTAATATATTCACACTCTGCACGTTTATAGGTGACGAGACTAAGTGTCAACATAAAGCGAATCCACATTTCTACGCTGTCCTTTTAAATTTTCTGTATTAATTTTTTGAATGCATTTACGTATGCGGTTGCCTGGACTTGTGTCAATATTAATTTCTCTATTTTTTCTATTGACGTGTTTGTAAAAAGGATTTCCATAGAAATTGAAAAGACGCCAGTCTTACCTTTCGACTAGCACTAGGGATAGGGAGTATGTTTTTGTAAAACCCTTAGAAGGGATATACGAGTATGCATGTAGATAGGTATGCCAAGAAGGTGTGTTTGGTTTGGATTTATTTATGGGATGTGCATATTTACCTGGAGACTCAAATGACCAGAAGCATTTGGTCGATGATGTTTAAGTGGAAAATTATGTTTACACTTTGGCTTAGCTGAACTGATAGGTGGTTCTAAGGTTAGACAGATGGAATATTAAGGTGACTGAATATGCAAAGTAAAGTTATTCTGTGTGTGAACTGGAAATTAGGGAAGTGTTTTTCATCGTGCCGGATTGATTTTGAATTGGCATCAGGAAATTAATGTTCGAGTTCTTTTTATCTGCTCTGAACTGATGTATAGGAACGATTTAGATCAATTGGGTGCATTTTTCAAACTCAAGTCTATGTAATAAGCGATACCATCCTCGAATTAATAACAATCAATGTCACTGTTGTGCTTAATCAAAATTTTTTAGTAACGACCCGTGATTGCAACTATTCAACTTAATTTAGGGTCCAAGATTCAAATCCCAAAAGGAAGGTGACGTTTTATTCCCTTGAACTGCGCCATGAGTATGTTATGCGATCTGGAAGTGATTGCAACACCGTCAGCTACACACTTTTTCCAAGTCCCACTTCAAATAACTGAACCACTTTTTAAGAACAAAAAAGTTCACTGCTCAGATTGGCTGCCATCATAAGAAATGTAAGTACATATATGTGATTGGGAGCATATAAAAACGAAGCCTGAACCCAACGCATCACAAATATCATCGGGAAAAGACCAAAGATGCCAGAAAAAAATTAGCACCGGACAAGGGGAAGTTCATACAACCCTGGAAAAAGCAGATGTATTTGACAAATTTTTCAAGGAAAACTTTGTGCCGAAACCAAGTTGAATCTACACAAATCAAAAAGAATTTGTTGAATCTACTCTACAACAACTGCAGCCAACGGACACTCAAGTCATGTTGTTCAACGATGACAAACTTGCAAGTGACCCGGCAGCGGCATCTGAAGAAAGCTTCACAAATTCAGATGAAGTAGTTGAATTGATCCAGGGGCACACGACCTAAAAAATCATCCGCACCTGACATGATCTACAACTACATCATAAGGAAATTTCCTTAAGTCCTGATCCTATTCCTGGCAATCATATTCAACAACTGCATCAACAGCTGTTATTTCCCAAAGAGATGTAGACAGCAAAAACCGTGCCAAACCCCAAGAAAGGTGATAGAAGTTGTCCATCTGTCTCTCTTCTGAACAACACCAGAAAAATCCTGAAAGAAATTATTCTTTGGAGACTAAAGGCTATCTGCAAACATAACAACATCATCCCAAGTATGCAGTTCGGGTTTCGAAAAAAAACCGCACTCTAACCTTCACATGATCTGGAGTTTTCAGAAGGACGTCGTCAGGGCTTTCAACAGCCACCAGGTTGGTGTTGGAAGCTTCCTCGATATCAAGAAAGCATTTGATAGCATCTTGATCCAAGGGCTGATTCACAACCTAACTCTTCTTACCTATTCAGATAGATTAAACAAAATAATTTTCAATTTTCTCAGTTGCAGGTCATTCTTCAACCAAACTGAAAACAGCCAATCAGCCAAATGTATCAGAGCAGGAGTAGCTCAAGGATTAAAGCTTGGGCCGTAGAATTCACTTCAGATCAGCTTCAGCCAAACAACACCAAGAACTTGGTGTACGCGGATGATTGTCTCACCTATGCAACTTCGTTGTCGCCAGCAGTTGCACTCTGAAGAGTCGAGGATCACGTTATACGTCTTTACGAATACTACACCAAATGGGGCATCAAAGTCAATTCGTCAAAATCCGAATAAGCCTGCCTCAGGAGACCCATCACACGTTGCGTCGAAGCACAAGATTAACCGCAAACTGCCACAAAACAACCATCCAACTACCCGATGGAACATAGTTGAATACGAAAACTGACATCAATCATCTCAGAAATAAATTTCGGAGTAAGATTACGGTTCAACCCACACGCAACAGCAGATCTTAAAAAAGTAACCTACACCTCCTGATGCGGGTGAGGAACGGACTCAGCCAAGAGACAAAGTTGCTATTCTACAAACAGCTCCACAGACCAATCATCACAGATAGGGATTGTAAATCAGTGTCGTAGAGTAAACAATTGCAAAAAATTCAATAAAAGGTCTGAAATATTGTGCACAATCCCTAACAAATGGTAACGAACACTCTTCAACATTTCAGTATTAACCAGTTCGACAATGGTTTCAGAACATCAAGCCTAGACCAGATGCATTTAGAGCCCTAAGCAACATCATCGAAAAACACAAAGGATATCAGACAGCACCAAGCAAGAGAAAGTCGAGACAATTCAGGACATGCCAGAAGTGTTTGCCAAGGCCACCAAACGAGTTGAGGTTTCTCGAAGAGGTTGATGCTGCAGTGTTGCTCTCTTATAGCTGAACGATCAACATAATAACCCTTTCTGCTAAGCTTTCCAGCTTAGCTGTCAGATAACTGCTTCAACTAAAAATTCCTCACAGTTTTTTCTAGTCCAAGGAAAATCATCCATAGAATATTTCCAGTACTTGTGCTTCCCTTTTCAACAGCAAATTTTCGTAGTTTACTTCCAACCTGTGGCGAGATGGTTAGAATATTTGGCTGTTAACCAAGATGTTTGTGGTTCGAATCTCAATATAAGCCAAAAATGCTTTTCCACAAGTATCGCCTTTTGCAAGGAATTGGAAAGCATTTCGATAACAGATGCATTGTAATGAAAAGCGATTTCTCGACAGAAAATTGTAGGTCCCCTCCATTCCCCCCCCCAAAAGGTATTGTTGTGAGAAATGCGCTAAGTCCCGGGGCACCCCGCTCTGTTGCGCTACTCTTAAGTCGACATAAGTGTTTTCAGCAATTTTTCATTTTCTCATAATCACTTATCTTTACAAACAAGAAAGTTATGACCATATTTAAAATAGCCTAAGCTAAGTCTTTAAATAGAGATTGAAAGTTAAGAATTCGTTTTCTGGATAAAATTTGAAAATGAACTTAAGAGCTTTTGCCTTTTCAGCACAAAATTACACCTCTAGTTCAAGCTATGGAATCTAATGTAATCAGCTACAGAAGTCGGATGGTAGAGCGGCTATTAAAAGCTGTTGGCCAACATCGAAAATGTGGTTGCCATAAACTGACAGGGACGAGTTAGGAAAATCAGTTTGTTTGCTTCCATCGAGCATTAAATTAAGAACCGATTCCAAAAGAAGTAGCAGCAATGAAGCTTGAATCTGACACATTTTAGAACATTGATAGAATCAACAGGCGGAAACTATTTTCAGCATTAGTAGTGCTTCAATAACTTCAATATGCGGTTTTAAGGAACTACGCTTAATATGATCCAGTCCTCCTTAAAAAGTTGAGGATTGCCGCTAATTACATCCAACTAACTATGATTTTTCTAGCTATCATAGATTTATTCAACAGCTGATGCTTCTCAAGAAAATGGTAAACAGTGTATTGGCCTTTGAACTCCAACCTACGAACCATAGGTTTGCTGAATAGGAAGCCAATTGCTGTGTGTAAGTTAGATACGCTTTAAGGGTCTGTTTTGAATAGCTGTACCTATCAACAGCTTCTTATTGCTCAGCAAATCAAATTTGGACTCAATTACAGAAGCTATATCCACACAATCAATATGTGCTTCTTCACAAAAAAGCAACCCAAACCACGTACGACAAAAAAAATGCGACCGATACTGGTAACCTTTTGGTACACCATTCCACTTCATCCATTTGAATCTAATTTACGCCGACTTTTGCCACTCACTGCAAACAAGAATGCAATTCAAATGTTGAATGCAATCTGACTCCTTCCTGGATCACCATCCTTACTAAACCATTTTTCTTCGTGCTAAGGATGTAGATGACTCACGCGTACGAAATGTAATTTTCCTTCCATCTTGCTACTGTCAAACTTCATACACAAAAAATAGGAAGGAACAAACACTCAGTTACGTGCAACAACCACCATCAGCATACTACAAACTTAGAAGTTCTACCGCAACATTGAACCCCTTCTCCCAACCCAAAGTACTCGCGTCAACCCATTGTACACAATATTGCAAGTTTACGGCTGCTACACTGCGCCACCAACCAACGTTGTTTTGTAGTCTTCTCTGACAAACATCGTCCTATACAATTGCAAAAGGAGCAATTTTAAGGTTGCTTTTGTGTCTGGATTCGACTACCGTGGTACCGACTACCGACCAACGCGACGCGACGGTGTATTTGGATTTGCAAGAGAATAGCAAGTATGAGACTCCATTTATCCACACGCCATAATGAAGAAGGGGGTTAAACCTTTTTGTAGATGCGAATCACGTTCTTTTGTCGAAGGCGATGAGTTCTGGAGTACAGCGAGGGCGAATGACAAGGATCCACTCATAATTAATTTTTCGCTCGATTTGCCTTTTATGTTAAGAGAATGTTATACCATTGCCAGCAGGCAAGCGGGTTATATTTTTACCCTGCAGCGTCATCATCCCCCAGCCATTGTATACATATATCAACCCCGGGCCCAATATTGCTTACAAAATATTTATGAGTGTACATGAGTTGGGCTTTTTAATCGACATCCAAAAGGGAAGAGACTGTTGTCTTGCTGACATAATGTACAGCTTCACCGGCTGTTGGCCACCGTGTCCAGTTTAATATCATAACAAGATCGTAGAGAATAGAGGGCTTTCGAAAGATGAATTTTATGAGACGAGATTAATGGATGAGTGGTATGAATAGGTCTTGTCTATGGGTAAAGGTGTCTTCTTTTTTGTGACGATGAATCATCGTGTAGAGATGAACTTCTTTAGACGAAATTTGGTATGAAACTTTTTAGAAGCACCCCATGCGAATGCGATTGTGTTCTTTGACAACGATGACGAGACAAGATTTTGCAGATTCTTCAGATTTTTGAGGAGATTGACAACGAGATTAGGCTTAGTCACTCAGATGCGATAAATTACTTCTGACATGCCATTAAAAATTCCGGATAAATCTTTGAAGCCTTTGAGAACTGAGTCCCGCATGTGTGTAGAATAAAATTATATGGCCGCCAAAACCACGTAGCAAATAACTGAAACCACATAATCACATTAGTTTTGAATTTGAACCAATGTGGTCATCAAGCCTAAGATTCTTTGTATAGTTTTTCATCAATACTCCACTTGACTTCAAATTAACTCTCCTTTACGAACCGGCAAGAGTCGTGTCCACCCGAACTGGGGTTCAAATGGACCCGACGATTTTTTTTTTAAATTTTTTTGATTTCTGACTTATATTGTTCAGTTATAGTACTTCTGGCAACTGTATGAATTGTTTCTAAGTATTTTATATAGCAGTGATAAAGAAATTTAAGCAGAGATGTCATTATGCTGGTATGAAGGAGGTCATAATAAACTGGGATTCCCGCTTATCCCTTTCGATATGTCTGTTTTACGTAATTACTGATTGTAAAATTCATCCATATCAATTGTTCCTGTCAGGTATGCCTATCAAAAGAAAAAATAGTCATTGTTTTAGTTTGTTCAGGTCATCAAACAATTTTATGACCACAAAAAGGATTGAATTTCCCCAATACATGCCAAGCAAGCCTGCCAAATATGGCTTGAAGTTTAGGTGGCTGAATGAAAGCTCAACGGGCTGTACACTGAAGTTTTCTATCTACACTGGTTACTCTGACCAAAGTACAGGAATTGGTCATGGATATGATGTGGTGATGTCGTTGATGCCATCATATTTCAATTCTGGACGCAACCTCACTGTTGATAATTTCATTACGTTGGTGGATTTGGCATTGAGGTTGCTGAATTAGAAGATCACTATTCTTGGCACGATTTGGAAAAACAAAAGAGATTTGCCTAAACCATTTGTAGCGAAAAGGTTCTTGATGACCAGAATGAGCATGTAAAGGTCAATAACAAAAAGCAGTATCGTCCAGTCCACTCATCCATCTTTGGATTTTCTAGAAAAATGGCGTTGGTGAATTATGTTCCGAAGTCAAACAAACAAGTGGTATTGCTATCAACACAACATAACTACGAGATAGCCACTTCCGGTCATCAAAGTAACCCTGAGACCAAATGGTGGACGGGTTCTTTTCACAAAAAAATCGCAAAAAAATCTGTAAACATCTGATAATCGTTTTAACTTAAGAAATTAATAAAAAAAACTAAATTTTGTTCACTGAGTAAAAATCCCATTTAAAAAAAATTAAAAACAAAAAAGTTATGAGTGTTCAAACATGCTCTGGGGTTCAAATGGACCCCAGTTTGTAAAGAAGGGTTAATACTCGGAAAATGTCACAATGCAAATTCGAAAATTAACATCAAAATTCGAAAAAAAATTTTCTTTACTTAATTTACTTTATTTTAATTTACTGGCCCAGCAAAAGAAAAATAAAAATGGACTGAGATCTGTACCTAGAAGCTGGAACATGGGTGCATTTAACGGATAAGGAGTATTCGACGAACTAGTAGAGACCCTAAACAGCTATACAAAGTAGCCTTATAGGATTTGTTTCCGATACAAGTGAACTTACTCGCATCAACCAAGTCATTAACATTGTTGTAACTGGTCTAAAATTATTGATTGATTTATGATCGAACACATTGGATGTCGTTCGTTGGTACTAATTCAGTGCAACAATGACAAAACAGCTTGATTAAGAAGTTATCCAACTTCAAAATAGCCGCACAGAGATGAAGAAATTCTCAACACTTACCTTACAATCTTGAGTTACTTAAATAAGCCTAGTTGTGCACCCACTTTTGAATGAAATAAGTGAACTTTGCGAATTTAAAACTAAAGAAATAAATAAATAGGGTGGAACAACAGAGCGAGGAGCCCAGGGCCAGCGCATTTCTCACAACCATGCCTTATAAGAATTTAGTTGACCTACCATTTTCTGCTGGTTCCAAACGGTTTATCGAGAAAGCACTTTCATTTACTATCGGAGGACTTGCCAATTCTTCGCGAAAGGCGATACCAATGGAAAAACATTTTTGAGTCTTTTGGGATTCGAACCACGAACCTCTGGGTTAACAGCAGACATGGTAACCATCACGCAACGGATACCACACTGCGAATTTGACGTAGGAAAAAATCGCATTATATGTATAATTTCTTGCACCGGAACCGCACCACTAATGTCGAGGTGGCAACTAAAGTTTGATTTGGGGATGACACCGTATTGTAAAGTTGAAATCGGTACAATTGCTTTAGAATCCCCGTTTCCGTTCCTGTGGGAAAATGCAGATGAAATAGAGTCAATGGTACTCAGAGGCAACAAAGCACTCAAGCGTTGAAAGAATTTTTGGAATCGGACCAGTATTTTTCCAGTTATGTTTTACGTTCCCGAGGGATTATGGAAAAGAAATATAGCCCATGTCATTTCTCAGGTTCTAGACCATTTTTGTTCCAAATTTCATTCAATTCGGTTCAATAGTTTTGGAGCCTTTTCAATACAAACACTTAGCTCTCTTTTACGTTCCTGTTCCCGTTGGAATATGGGAATGAATAGCATTCTAACGCTGAAAGAATTTTGAAATTGGTCAAGCAGTTTCTAAGTTCCCTTCTTCCTGAGTATATTCCACTTCCCTTGGGAATACCTACTCACGTAAACGCATCAAATCTCCTCCCCCTTTCTATCTTCTAAACAGTCAAATCATTTTCCCCGTCCAGGTGATCCGCGACCTTGGTATTATTTGCGACCTGGAGCTGAATTTCCTCAAGCATATCGACGATATAATCCTTAAGGCAAATTCAGCACTTTACTTCGTGAAAAGATGGTCCAAAGAATTTGCTGATCCCTTTACATTTCATTTGTTCGTCCGCTTCTTGAATACGCTTGTCAAGTCCGGTCGCCTTTCCAACAACTGCACATTGCCAGAATTGAGAGCATACAACGCCGTTTCCTCCGATTTGCTCTTCGTGGTCTTAATTGGAGTAATCCTTTGATATTACCTCCTTATCAAGACCGAATCAAACTCCTCAACCTCAATACGCTGAAATATCGAAGAGAAATATTTGACATTCTCTTCATTCACCGAATCTTTACAGGTACCATTGACTGCCCAGCCCTTAACGAATCCATCTTTCTACTAACCCTCGTAACACACGGAATCCCCGTCTCTTCTATCTTCACAGCCATCGAACCTCTTACGGCTCCAATGAACCCATCTCCCGAATGCTGAGGAATGTAGTTCTCACACTTTTAGTTTTGACTTCAATATGAGCACTTCCTGCCTAAAGCTCCGTCTCCTAAGCCCTCCAACCAGTTAACTTAAGTCTTAGCTATTAAGTTTCTTAGTCTGTAAGTTAGATTAAGTAATAGCTTGTATTAAGCCTAATAAACGGGTTCTTTTCCCCCACAAAAATTAAAAAATTGAATTAAATTAAAATTAAATTAAATAAAGGAAAAAAATACACATAAACGTTTCTCGTGAATAACCCTATATTTAAAAACAAAAACTGCATCAAAATCCTTTTAGTAGTTTTAAAAACTATGCATACAGACAGATAACGGAAAGCGACATTGCTTCAAACTGCGTAATGATATAAGGGTTTGCCAAAGAATTTTCGGGCAAGTGGTTACCGCGGCTAGTAAGAATAAATTCCAGTTGAGAGGCCCAACTTCAGACCACTTATTGCAGCATTTGGTGCTGACATACAGCTGTAACGCGGGAATATTCGCTTCCAATATCGTCTCGGGCTTATCTGCGTAAACCAGCAACTTCACATAACCGAAAGAGCTAAGTTTATTACCGATTTAAAATCTATACCCCTCTTCAGCTATCTTTTGCCATTGCAAAACGACAGCACTAAACTGCAGTTCATCCAGAAAATGAAATGAGGCGAGTCCTAAAAAGATATAAATAATTGACGATGGAACAAGTAGAACGAAAGGGTACTAACGCGTCCTCTGAAGCACTAAAGAGATATATCAAAGAAAAGGGAATGGGTATCGTCTTTAGGGTCGCATCAATTAAAGAAAAAAGGAATTAACCCTGAATACAGCTCGCTATGAATCGGATTTCCACTCAAGGTAATTCTAGTTTAGGCACATTTTCAATCAAAAATGTAAGGCTTATGTTAAGCCCCGCTTTATAAACCTCTGTTTTATTACTGTGTGCCAAATCTTTGCAATTCATCTTTAGAATACACTCGGATCAAAGCCTTTAGTCATTACGATTCGCGACAGAAAGGATCAGTGGACTTCCAGTTTTCGATATGTTGATTTCGTTTTTAATTTCAAACTCAACTCTCCTCACCTTTAAATCTCACTTTTCAATCAATCACATTACGTTTTACATTAAGCTGTTGAAGTCAAGCAGACTAAGATCCAAATCAGTGAACCGTGGTGAATGTTTACTTCCACAAAACATTAACTTAAGGTTCAGACAAGCTATCACAAATTGAGAATCCCACAAAGACGAAAAACCATTCGACGTCTTTGAAAAAGGCAAGTTGCCTTCTACTTTTATTCTGATGATCCAACATCATAATGAAACAAGGAGAATAAATACCCTTTCCCTAACAGTCTGTGTCCTTCCACAATTTTATCCTCAACAGATTAGACCATACTTTTTCAACTCCATAACCTTTGATAGGCTTCACTCAGGCTGTGTTGTACACTGACGCTGATGAACACAACTTCTTTTTTGTAAATCCCTCAAACGAAAAGGGATTTTCAAAAGATTTGAATACGTTCACCAAAGGCTGTGTTTGTTCAGTAAAGATGCGATGACTACAACTGCCAGGCAACTGTATTTAAACAATGTGTCTATTGTGAACGCCTGTAACAACAGGTAGAAGGCGCAAATACTCAATTCCATTCAACCTTTTCATCATTACAAATTGAAATATTGACACAAAACCACAAGATATCTTGAAAAGGGTGAAAACTGCTTGCCGATTATAGTCTCTAAATTGAAAAAGGATTTTTAGTTACAAATTGGAAAATTGGTTAAAGGTGCAGGTAAAGGAACATTGATTAATCCAATCATGATGGCAGTTAAAGTAATGAAAACATTGATGGGCGTTGGTTTGTGAATGCGGATTCTTTGTTTAATCAGAAAATTGAGTTATTGTTCCTTTTGAGGAAGCTGTCGAGGTGGATTAACAAGATGTTCCAAGGCATTAAAAGTCCATCTGTTTTGCTGTTCAGGTATTTATTTCAGGACACTTAATTTGTTTTTTGAAGCAACAAAGGGTCTTCTTTTTCGATTGGATATGGTAATTGGTTGCCAATGGATTTTTGAAAATTAGACTCCTTATCATAATAGGGTTAGAGATTGTTAGGCCTCGGTGGTACACACTCCATCCGTCCGATGGTGTCCGTGGAGTAGTGGTTAGCATGTCTTCTAGGTTCGAATTGCAGAAACATAAATTTTTTTAGAACTGGTAAGTTCTTGCTAGGAATCAGCAAGTCCTCTGAGAGTAATTACTCTGCTATGAAAAGAAATTTCTCACTTAGCCATTCGGAATCGACAAACGGTTGTAGGTATCCTCCATTTCTCACAGGGTATTATTGAGAAAAAAGCTTAATATTCTCGTCATGCTTTATTAATTTATCATTTGAGGTAAAAATTATTAACAGCGAATCTTCTCAGAAGACATTAAGTTTGAACTATTTTCACTATTGATCGTTTTACAGGCTTATTCTTCTTTACATGTTGAAAATAGAGTCGCTTTCGCTGTTTATATGCTTAAACTACACAGCGGATTTTGGTGGGGTTTCTTTTTGTAATATGTAGATAGATGATAGAATGAATAACGTGACCATACGTCTCGCTTTTGGCGGGAAAATCCCGCTTTCAGACAGCCTGTCCCGCTGTCCCCCGCGAGGCTGAAACTGTCCCGCTTTCGCAATTTTTGTGAGAGTTGAGTTTCTTTTAATTCGAAAGATTCGAGGTTAAAATTTAAAAAAAAATTTAAGTGGAAAACAAAAATATGTCTCAAAAATTCAAAAAGGCTACTGAACTTGTCCCAAGGTGGTCTTACTGAAAAAAACCTTTTTGGCGAGGTGAAATTTGAAGTTGTGATCAAAGTTGACAAATCCGCTAACTTTACTAGTGTAGGACAAAGCGAAATGAAAGTTGTGTAAGTAATTTTCGTGAAGTTGTGTGTGAACAGCTTGTGGACAAATGCTGCCATGGTCAGAGACTGCAATCTTGTTGATTAGTTATCGATGGTTTTGTTTTAGTCCCAGTAGTGTTTTGTAGAAGTATCCATTTATAAAACAAAGAAAAGATGACACCGCAGACGTTATATGTACATGTGATGCCAGTGATATAGAAATACATTTAAAATCAGAAAAACATAGACTTGCCGATTAATCCGCTGCTTCAAACTCGTCAATGGTCAATGCTTAATTTTTTTAAGAAAATCGAGTCGCCGACTTCTAAGGATTTGGATATATGTATGTAGCTGTATAGCTGCAACTGAGGGTACGTGGGCGCATCACACAGTGCAACATAATCACCGTTTTCGCTCAAATGACTGTTCTTCTTCTTTAATTCAAGCATGTTTTGAGCAAAAATTTAGATGCGCACGTATAAAATCAACCATGGCAACCGAAGATTTAAAAGAGCATTTACGTAAAGCCAACTGCATTACTTTGCTAACGGATGCTTCAAATCATGGCTCAATCAAATTATTCCCAGTTCTGATTCGCTATTTTTAGCCATATGCAGGCGTGAAAGTTAAGGTTTTAGAGTTTCGGGAGCAGCCAGGCGAAACATCGGATATTATTGTAGATTATTTGAAGGAAGTATTGTCTTTTAATGACTTAAATAAAAAAATTGTTGCGTTTTGTGGAGATAACACGAACTGCAACTTCGGGAGAGGAAATAATAATGTTTACTCAAAGTTGAACCAATCATCGGCGGACAGATTATTGGGATTGCATGTGGAGCCCACATAGTCCACAACGCGATCAAAACTGCCGCTGATTGTCTTCCTGTGGATTTCGAGTGCATCATAGTTAAAACTTAAAATTTACTAATTTTTTTACATCTACAGCGTTCGAGTAGAAGCTTTGAAAGAGTTTTGTATTTCTACCGAGACGGAGTATCACAAACTGCTGGGCTATAGTAAAACAAGATGGCTTGCGCTAATAATGCCCGAGCTTGAGAGAGCTATAAAAATGTTTCAGCCTTTGAAAAACTATTTTCTGAGTATCGACAAATGCCCAAATATTTTAAAAACGTTTTTCGGAAATCCCAGCTCAGAATTGTGGTTATATTTTTTGCACGCACAAGCAGCGACCTTTCATGAAGTTGTTTTGAAAACCGAAGCGCAAAATGTGAAACTGCCTTAGATCTAGGCAAAGTTAGGCTCGTCGGTTAACACAAACGAAAAAAAACATTACCTTAGTTTTCTAACCAAAATTAGCCTATTTTACGTTGCCTGGGCGTCTTATATTATCTTAGCTTTAGGCAAAGTTATGCTCGTCTAATAACATCCACACGAAAAATGTTACCTTAGTTTCTTAAGCAGAATTAGCCTATTCATCATTACATAGGACGTACCTAAATTGGCTTAATACTGAGCTAAGTTATGTTCGTCAAATAACATCCATACAAAAAACTTTACCTAAGGCGTTTAAGCTAATTTTACACAGTTTTTTTCTCTGGGTGTATAGAGTCTGCCAAGGAAATTAATCGTCTCCGAAATAACCTGGCACTAAAAGAGAATACGATTTTCCTTCCTCACATGGTCTGTAGCCTGATGGTAAAATTACAAGAAAGAGCAGAAGAAAAAGCAGCAGTTGACCAGAACGTTATAACTACGGAGGCAGTATAATACTTGGACCATTAGTGGTGTCAATTTAACACAGAACTATAGAAGTGTTTAAATGGGCAAATTTAGCAAAAGCGCCAACGTAGGAAGAGGTACAGAAAGTGGTTGATTTGCAAATCACGCAAGGATTTATTAGTAGCAGCCAAGATGCGAAAGTTTTTGACGCGTTTTCACTTATTTTGAACTTTGTGACAAATAAAAAAATTTCTGGCTGGAATACCGAGAATGTTTCAACTGAAAATCGTTGGGTCGATTTATGTCAGCACTTTCGAGCCAATAATCTAACTTTAACAAACTTTTCTACTATTATTGAGTACGTTATGTGTCTGCCTGGAAGTAACGTACCTGTGGAAAGAGTTTTTTCTCAAATGAACAAGGTTTGGACAAGTGATAAAACACAGTTGAGTGTCTCAGTAATGAAAGCTATTTTGATAACGAAGATATATGTATATTAATAAATCTTGTACTAAGTTTCACACTTTTCTAAAAACAAGACCCGATATTTTATAACAAATTTGTTTAGCCGATAAATATAGAAATACAAACAAGAATTCACGCCACTACTTATTTGCTTTGATTATTTAAAAATAATATTAATAATAAAAAACCATGTAAAACACTAGTAACTTTTTTTATTACATAATTCCGAAGATGTCCCGCTCTGACAAAAAAGTAAATGGTCACGTTAAGAATGATCCATCTTCTCATGGGAATATTTCAAATATTTCAGGGACTTACAATTTTATGCACATTTCGAAGGGATAAGTGAGAAAGCGCTTTTCATGGCAATCAGAAAGGACTTTCCAGTTCCTAGGAAAGACGATATCCGTGAAAAAACAATTTTATGTTTCCGATAGAATTCGAACATCGAATCCCCTTGCTTGACATTTCCAAATGTGAGTTGGTGCCGTTTTCTCAAAGAAGCAAAAGTTTTCCTTCAGATCTTATCATCTTCAAAACATTTTCGCAACCCGTTTGCCATTTAATCGTCATTTTGGTTTTATCTGTGATTGTGTGACGAAATGGTCGCTCTTATCTTTTTTGAAACAGGTGGAAGGTGGAACAACAGAACAGAAAGCACCGGGGCCTAGCACGTTTCTCTCAACCATACCTTGAATGGGAATGGAGGAGATATATAATATTTTGCAGATTCCAAACAGATAATCGAGAAAGCACTTTTGATGGCATGAAACTTCTATCAGAGAGATTGCCAATTCCTCATGAAAGGCGATACAAGTGGAAACCATTTTTATATGCTTGGATGTTTCTGGGACTCAATCCTCGAACCACCCACTAACCATTACGACATGGAACCAATCAATCTTTAAAATTGCAAGTGTTTAATGTCATTTTTCGATCTTTAGACTTCTTGAGACCTTATCAATCATCCATCTACTACCTTGAAGTAAAAAGGGATGCGTTTGACACTATTTTCAGTTATTCGTTTCATTTCTCCTATACAACACCGACCCATAAAATATTAGATCATCACGCCATAACTTTTTTGGACATAGCCTATTCAAGAAAATGGGTTGTTTTCACATCTCCAATCATTTCAGCCATAAAACTTGTTCCTTGTCCCGCAAAACCAAACTTGAGGCAAGTACTAAAGTAAATGATGTGATTCATATAACCGATCCCATATGTTTCCCAGCTTGGTTGTCGAAAAGTTTTGAATTATTATTTCTAGAGCTTTATTGTCCAACATTTTGAGCATCAAAATAGTGTAACTGCCCAAAAACCGAAACCAAATAAACAAAAAATACACAAACATTCCTATTCCATAAAACCACCAACGATAAACCAAAACTTTTTGCAAATCGTGACTTTTTTATGAGCTGCCGAGATTTCGAGATTTCGTCCGTGCTATGCAATTACAGTTTTAATGAACCATTTGCGCAACGCGAGTCATTCTGTGTTTTATTTTATATTTAACAGTCCAAAGAATTTTTATTCGATTTCAATGATGTGTTTATCTTTATATTCCATGGCGCTCTATTTATGCACGTCCCTTTACATTCCACTATGAGTTGTCTCTTCTCTGGTCTCTGGCCCCATCATTTATGCATGAGGACGAGCACACGAACACAAACAAATAAGATAAATGGAATATGGAACTCGGCGCGGACGACACGGCACTCGGAACGGGGAGCCTTTCAAAAGGGCGGCTGTGTGTAAATTAAACTAAATAACGTGTTTCGTCAATATTTGATATTAAGTCTCACACATATTCAGTGTTTTTCATATATGACGGGAGCAAATACCCATCGGGTTGGGGAATATGTTGAAAGGTTGTTTTATGTGTGGGATGTTCTATGGGTACCAGTGAATGCCAAACATAAAATATTCAAGCTTCAGTTTGACGTGTAAGTATAATATTTTTTGTGTGTGTTTTTGTTTATCACGGACAGATGGTTGAAATTTACAACCATTTTAGTATTTTTCTATTTTGCTTTGTTGTGTTTTTGGTGTTGGACAACTGTAATTGCTGAGGGAGAACGTTTCAACAGTAGGTGAGCTGTGGGTCTAACTAAATGTTTTTTTTTTTTTGCATATTATGAAGCGAAATTGTAGCAAATTGAAGAACTGGCTGAAACGAGGTTTTGATTGATTTGAACCATTAGGGTGTTTTATTATTTAGAAGAGCTAATGGATTTTCAAACAAATTTATTGAGGCCAATGGACATCCGTTTGAATGGCTTATTCGATTTATTTTCCACTGATTGGATTTCAAGGATGAGCGAGCCTTTAAAGATAAAGTGTTGTTCTATTTGTGTCATCAATAGAATAAATTGTGTCAATCGGTTTCACAATTCAAATTAAGGTGAAAAAATGTGAGAAATAATTTGTTTTTAACAAAAAAGCCAAATGGACATTTAGACTATACACAAGGCTTAAAGTTGTGCAGTGTGTTTTGTGATGGTAAGAATGTCTGGCTGTTAAATAGTAGGTTCTAGGTTTGAATTCCGGAAACAAAACTGTTTTTCAGGCGCCTTTTGCGAGGAATTGGCAAGTCCGCTGAGAGTATGTACATCGCCATGGCAAACGCTTTCTAGCTTAGACGTTCGGAATCGGCAAAGCATTATAGTTCCTTGAATCTGGATAGAGTTCCCTATTGTTATTGAGCCACCCACTCTTTGTGGTAATAATGTGTTCCAGTCGCACCTTTGAAAAGTTACTTCTTCTCCTTAAGTCGATCTGCCAAAAGCTTTGATATTTGAGCTTTCCTTAGAAGGGGTCCAGGTCTTTGATGAGATCACTTACGGTATCTTGAGTGGAAAATTGATACTCACAGGACGATAGTGATACATTCAGCGCAAGGAAATAATTCCCAACCTTTATTTTTGGGACTTATGTCCCACTTAAGTGAAACGCAGGTCCCAAATCCGTTTTAGGACTTATTTCTCACTTGGGTGAGGGAGAAGGGGTTGAAGGTTGGGACTTAAGTCCCTTCGAATATAGTTTTACAATCACGCGACTTTTAAATTTTAGTTTCTCAAATTCTCAAAAACTTAATTTTTTAAATTTCTTTTCAAAACAAAAGAATAGAAAGACTTTCAACAAAAGAATAGAAAGTCAGAGGAAAAATAAATGTACTCATACTTCAACAGTCATAGGCGGATCCACGGGGGGGGGGGGGGTGGTTTTCGGGTCCGGCTATTGATAACCTGAAAAATATCATCAGATTGATGTTTGCATATGTGACTCGATCCGATAAAAGGGACTTACTAGGCAAAAAATCGGTTGTTGGATCAGGACTGATTACACAAGTTCTTTTACTGAATATTCATGAAGCGCAATCAGAAATTGTAACATCGCTATTATTTCACAAAGTATAAATTCAGAGAAACGATTTTTTTGATGGGTTTGAATGCTACATCAGCGCCTTTCAGAGCGTGCCGTGTAAGCTTTCACTTTTGCCTAGAAAGTGCCTTTTCTCTCACTTCGCGTCACATATAAACTTTTTTACATGTAAATTTTTGATCGAAAGATTCTAACCAGTAAAACATTAAGCGCATTTTGGATGTTCTGGCCGCGGATTCGTTATCTCCACATCTTGACTTCTAACAGGAAATTTTCTTTCGAACAATCCGATTACAATCGCTAACAATCCTTCGTAAAAGCGCATTTCTTTTCGTTAAATTCTTGTTTAAAAAACAGTTGCTTGAAACTTTGGAAAATGGATTTGTGTTCCGAGATCTGACTTTTGAGTTGAAAAATGAACGTATGAAGAAACGGAATGTAGAAAGAAATTCAGTAGTAGTCTTCAATACTTTGTGCTTGAACGTTGCAACGATTTTTTTGTTGATTGCAACGGCGGCGGCGCGGCGTGGCAATTTCATTGTGATTTCGTATTCAGAACAAATTCTAGCAACATGCTTATAAATAACGTGGAAAGTAGAATCTGCGTTTTCGCGTTTGTACGTAAATTCATTCAAAGCGTCATCTGCCAGCTTAGTAGCCTCACCCAGACCTTGGTTTTTAGATTGCAATTCCCGACTCAAAGGCAAAACAATCGAATTAACTGATTCCATAATGTTATGATATATTTATATTTTGTTTATTTATTTGTATTTGTATTTGTATTTGTATCATATTAAATATTACAACGACACAGCAAGATTCAATCTTTTGTAGTATCTAAATTTAAAGACCTAGTATTTTTATATAACAATACGATTAAATAATAATAATAATAATAATAACAAAAAAATAAAATAAAAATTATATATATATATATATAAAAAAAAAGAAATAAAGAACAGAAAAAAAAAGCATAAAGGTATAGCAAAAATTATCTATAAAACTAATGAAGAGTTAATTACAAATTATCAATTACATTTTGATTCAATGTCAACAAATAATTAAATAATTCCTTCTTAAAAATGGTTGGTGAGGTAATCCTTTGAAGAGCAAATGGAAGGCTATTCCACAATCGAACAATTTTTACAAAAAAAGATCTTTCGGCAATGGTATATGTAAAGCGCGGTAAAATCAATCGTAGTCCTCTTTGAGACTGTGCAAATCGAAGCATCTCACCTAAATACTCAGGACTTCTATTTTGAATTATATTGTTTAGCAAAATAACGTTACGGAACAGTAAATATTTATCAAAATTAATTCCTAACAACGAAGTATGTAAATTTGACACACTTTCGTGTCTAGGAATACAGTGTATGAAACGTAGACAATCATTAAACGCGACGTGAAGTTTACGTTTGCACTCATAGTCAAGAGAAGGGTATACATTGCAATTAAAAGTAAGAGAGGGCATAACAAGACTCTTCACAAGATGTTTTCTCAAAGCAGGATTCAAGATGTTTGAAGAAGACCTTAGAGAACGTAAACTACTATAAACGCGTCTCATGGATTCAGAGATAGCGTCACAACAAGTAAGTTTGTTATTAATTTGGAAGCCCAAGTATTTTACTTTTGAAACATATTCAACAGCTTGAGAGTTTAATATGAATTTGGGAAAGTCTTCAAGATTAACTTCATTTCTCGAGCAAATCATACTAAGGGTTTTCGATGGGTTTAGCTGTAGTTTATTTTCAAGCACCCAATTTTGAATATTCGTAAGATCTTCGTTAACCCGAACAAAGCAATCATCCATTAATCCTAATTTTCTAAAAATATAAAGTATCACATCATCTGCATACATGTGGATGAAGCAATTATGAACAACATCTGGAAGATCATTTACAAAAAGTGAAAAAAGAAGTGGTCCTAGTACTGACCCCTGAGGCACCCCACGGTTAACAACAAACGGACTAGAAATACCTTGATCAGTGGTTACTATTTGAACCCTATTGCAGAGATAGTTACTTAAAAGCTTTAATGTGACAAGCGATTTGGAATTCAACCGTCGAAATCGTTGTCAAAAGATGCAATGCATTTTGCGAAGTATCTCGATCTTTCCACGTTTTGATTTCTTCCAAAGATTCAATGACAGCCGGTTGCAATTCAACGTACGTTCCAACTGCCCACCTGGTAGGACAAACAGACTTCAACTTTTGTTTTTTTTTTTTCTCACTTTTGTTTGTAATTTTTGAAATTTCTTGGTGTACAACGTCTTGTCTTTTAGGCCTGTGAAAAAATGCTTCAATCGCTCCGATAGTTCCTAACGCATTTTTGATTCCTGACACTTCGCATGCTGCATTGACTGCCAAACTAAAGCTATGTGCAGCGCAATGTACATAAATTGGGGGAAATACGATCCCAGATGAGCCTGTGCACCAATGCATTGGACACTCATTGCCGGAGCTCCGTCGAATCCTTGGCCATAAATATATGAGCAATCGACGCCAACATCATGTAAATAATTTCTGATTGAATCTGCTAAACCTCGTATATATAAATAAAATTTTGAGTAATAGACCCCCCACATGCCCAAATCCTGGATCCGCCACTGAGTCAAGTAAATGGTATTTTTCTTAGACGTCTGGCAATACTTTTTCAGGGTTGGTCTTTTTCACAGCTGTCACTTATTTTATGTTGAGTTTGGTTTGCCACTTCCTCGTAGACGAATTAACGCTGCACAACCACTGGTAACGTAACGAATTTGCTGTTGACGCGGATTTTTACATAATTTCGAGTTTGAAACCTGTGAGTTACTTCCAATACCGTATTTTTCGTGGGGCTATGTGAAGTCAGTTGTCCACTAAAGCTAGTCCTAAACGACGAACATGCTCGCCGAGCATGCTCGTTTGCATTATCCCATAGACGACGAACGCATTTGCCGAGCATTCCTTTCATGTAGATTCCCCACAGCGTAAATGTGTGTATTCTTCTATTAAATTGTGGCTGTCTGTTGCCTTTTTACTTTATCCGCGATATGCACACGACGACGTCCACAGCAGAAATGAGTTTGCTTCATAATAAAAAACCGGTTTGCTCGCGAGCATGGCCCTACATGGCAAACATAGAAACCAACGAACATAAGAAAATCGAAAATTTTCGCCAACAGCGAGCGGCTCGCCAACTACTCGCCAACCAACCCCTAGACGATGAAAATACGGCGAGCGCGAGCATGCTCGGCGAGCATGTTCGTCGTTTAGGACTAGCTTAACGTAAGCCCCAGCAGAGAATATTATTATATATATACTTTAGGAAACGCAAAACAGATAGCAGGAAAGAATAGAAGAGGTCCTAGATGATTTCCCTGAGGAAAATCAGCGCCAGCGCTTGCATTAAAAAGGTTGGAGAAAAGTTATGAAACTTTAATTGGCAAAATCTCTTCGACAGATAAGAAAATGCTTAATAAATTAGTTTACAAAGAATTGTACTATATGAAAGTTGGTGAAAAGTCCTGGAAAAATGGGTGTAGATGCAATCGACCCCACTACCAATTTCAAGTTGCTGTAGAAAGCATAGAAGGTTTGTGAGAGTCAATCTTTCAAATTCAAAAATTGTTGCTGTACGCGAATGTCGTTTGTTACATTGAAAGCCAGTTGGCCAAAGACTAGTTTTTCAAAGAGTCTTCAAAAGCTCGAAAGTTTGGAAATGGGTCTATAGTTTTTCATATCCCACTTATAGCCTTTTTTGAAACCGGAGTGGAAAATGATCTTTTATTAAACATCAAAGTAAGTAGTAGTGTGAATGCTAAGCTAGATTTATTCTTTCTTAATACAATTGCAGGAATGGTATTAAGCCCGGAAGAAAATTTGTCGTTTAAGGACTCAAGATACTCAGCTTAATAGTTTCAATTACAATGTCAAACAAAACATATTTGAATACAGTCGCGAAAATGTTCAAAAAAACCAACATCAATGTCAACTGTAAAAGCGGGAATGAGCTCTGAAACTGGTAATCAAATGCTTTACAAATATCTGAGATGCTCACATAAAAACAGTTCTCATACACAAAATTTGCTGAAAAGCCATCAGATTCCTTCTTTGAGTTAACAACTTACCCGAAGACTTCTGGGTCTTTTTTAATTGAATATCTCATACTGTTAGAGGTTTTTAAAATACCAGCTGGAGCACTCAGACCTAAATACCGGCCCATTGAACTGCCAGATAGCAACCTTCTTTGGTTATAGCTTTCCAGATGTTCAGAGAAAAGCCAAAAGACGCTGCCATGATAAGGAGCCTAAGTTACCAGATCTCACAATGTCTACGCTTAGTATCTGTGACCTCATGCGAGAAAAAGCTGGACATTCACAGATGAAGTGCTCTGCAGTGCCCTCGTCTTCTCAGCAAGATTCACAGAGTGTGGTATCACTTAAGCCTAACACGTTTAAATGCTGGCAACGTCAATAAGCTTTCTACTGTCTTTTCTGCTGCGGGATAGCAAAATTTATATATCCTTAGTTTATTTATTTATTTATCTACAAGCTTATGCTAACAGATTAAGATATATTGTAATTTTAGACAGTATATAGAGTAATAAGAAAATTTATTACAAATACATAATTTATAAAAATGTTCCAGTCTTGGTGATGGCCTGGAACCCAAATGAGACTCAAGGAATATAGTCTACCGACCGCATTCAGAGAGCAAATGCAATGCGAATGCAAGAATTCCTGGATCACTTTCGAAGTAGTTAGAGAGTTTAGAAGGGTCTTAAGTACTGCTTGGCTGTTGCTGCAAACATAGATACCTCCTCCATCCAGCCATTGTTCGTAACGAGGTTTAAGGCCATTTGAATAGCATACGCCTCCGATTGGAAAACGGATGCGTATATGATTCTAAAGAGGCGTGCAGTCGTATGTCGCCATTCTCCTCAAAGGCAACAGCACCATACGGTGAATTTAGATTGATAACCATTTTTAGAATGTATCTTAAATTTTTTTAAAAAAAAACTTAAGACTCGGACAATGAATGAGGTTCAATATAAGGGTTCCGAGCTTTGCCTCTTTTGTTTCTTCTAAAACGCAATCTGGCACACCTTTTATCTATTTTTGAATCGAAAATAGCCCCAATCACTTCAGGGACATTAACTGAACGCTCCTTTCTAAAATCCATGATCCTTACAATATTTTAATTATTTGAAATGTAGGTACTACGTAAGAAAGAGCTTTTTGTTTGCTTGTGTCTGATAACTTGCACTTTCCAAAGGCCAGCACCTAAGGCAAAATCATCAAGATAAAAAAATTGTACTAGGTATGGAAAAACCAGAGAAATCTGCAACTTTTAATTGGTGAGATTTGCAAAGAACTGAGTTCTAATAGCGGCAAACTTTTGTTAAAGCTAATATGAAATAGGAACGTCTATAAATAATAGAAAAGCTTTTAAGGTAATGGAGTCGGTAAGATGCTTGTCGCCGATACATGAGTCGAGTGCCTATTCATCTTATTTTTCTGTTTATACTTGAAGTAAACGTTGTTTATTCCACCCGTATCTTTGAAGCAGCATGCCGCCAGTCAGACGATATAGGAAAGACACCAAATTTGCCACAACAAGCTCTTCCAGTCTTTATTACACTCATTCTTAGTGCGTCAGCATTAAAAAGCCATAACAAATGCTAATAATTCTTCTCAATTGTTATCTAATTGCGCGTGAAAAGGAAAGTGAAACAATAACAATCAACTCGACAAGCGTAAAAAAAAAATTATGTACCTACCTACAAAAAGATAGATAACACAGAACAGAAATGACTGAGTATGAGCCTCACCGCGACCGTACTCCATTAAAGGCCCAACGCTCTTTTCCATATCTTGGGGAATCACTCTTTTCGAGTATGCCCAAGCCCATGCCTCACCCCCTGTTTATTTGGTTTAAGTATCTCTTTGATTCAACAGTCAATGTAGAGACTCTCTTGGAAAATGGATAACCTAACCTATATGCAAGTTCCATCAATTTAAAATTCAGTCCGAGTTTAGTCTCTAAAACACTGGTAGGGGCTTGGCAAACTCTCTCTGTGAGTTATCGTAGTTAAGTGTGTATTTAGAAAGAAAAAACAAAATAAGTATCTATCCAGTTTTGATGAGACTGTGTCGAGTTCTATTTAAAAAGAAAAATTAGTGTCAAAGGTGTGATCAGTTTTCAGGCAAACATAATGCCAAACATAACTTACATTAAATTTACAAGAAACTTCTTTAACGCCACTAATGGCCAGCTACCTTTCGCCGCGATTCATACAAATGTCAGCAATGCCTATCCGGATAATGTAATCTTACTGATCGAGGAGCACAATACGGGGGCAAACGATGATGAGGTATTTCATTTCAAAAGTACAACATCTGTGTATTTGATGATATTGGCCTGGGTCTTTATGATTGTTGGGTTTACATTGTGCTGGTGTTTCCAGCTGTTTGAGAAAAAGAAAACACAACAGTGGGAGACTGGAAATGTAAACGAAAACCAGCCAAGTGGAACGCAAACCTTGGGGTCTGAAGTTGAGGGGAATGGAAGGTGTTTTGTTTTGAATCGTGATGGTGAGCTCGATGCCGAATCCGAGATGGAGAATCGATCCCCAGGTGAGTGAGTAAGAGAAGGTTAAGTAACTTAAGAGATTTCCAGGTGAAGAAAAAGCTTTCAACATCGGATTTATTTTAATTGCAGCATACTTTTAGGCTCTATGATCGTTTCGATTTAAAAAAAAAACTCAGTAACGGTCACTGCATAACATCAAAAAAAAGCAGATTGCAGTTAATTCGTTTACGGTCACTGCAGAACATCAAACGTCAATTAATTGAGATACGCGAATTGCAGTAGGCACCTTGCCTTGACTAAAGCTGTCTCCAAGTTTTCCATTCCCAACTCTGAGCGAACCTCTTAAAAATTCATTGAACTCAGCCATCCGTATCTCAATATCAGTTTGCTACTCGGTCGTTGCAACCTGCAGAGGACAATAATTGAAAAACCCGAATTATCTCGGGAAAATATTCTCCACCTCAAGTGGTCTTCACCTCCCACAACTCTATAAAATAAAAAAGGAACAATTAAACCGCCCAATTGTAATTAAAAAGGAAATTCAAACTCAATATCAATAAAAGCGAAAAAATCCACCAGAGCACGCACGAATGCACGGATGCATTGGAATCCGTTTTCCACCATTGGAATGTCATTATAAAAATTGTTCAATGAGCAACGAGTAGAGGCGCACAAAAAATAATGCAAACGTAAAAAGGACTTAAAGGGTTGATAAAATAATGGCGGTTGGCGTGGGAAAGAGAGATAGGGAGCCCTTTCTCTCAGAGTTGTTGGTTTCCTTCCTTCCGTTTGTGGTTTAAACGCGCTCCCAGCTCTGAGCACCACGTCCGTCGCGCCGTGGCGGGCTTTTCTTCGACGAATTTCAATTATTTTATCCTCCTGGTGCTCTGGTATGAGAGGCTTCTGCAAATCGATAAACTGTTTGGAGTGGAGATAGTTTTTTATATTCATTCTTTGTGTGTTCGACTTCGTCCTTAATTTCAACTATCCTTTGTTTACTCTGTTCCGTCCAGTGGCGAATGGAATCCTTTGGTTATTCTAGGAAGTTTCGTAATTTGTTGTCATCGTCGTCGCCGCAACTCACAAACAGGATCGCATAGCATTCTGACTTTGTACTTTTTTCCTTTTTTCTTTTTTATTCCTTCCTCCTTCCATCTGTTTGATGCATTTTTGTATAGTAGTTTGAGTCGCCGGAATGTGCAAAAGCAATAAATATCCTTCTTATTTATTCTGGTCCCTATATTTTTTGCGCTTGCGATAAAAATTCCGTATCGGAGGACAAGGTAAACAATCAAATCGAATAGAGAGACCAACGAGCTATCTATGAGAGGCTAACAACTGTATCTTGTTATAAGGGAGTCTCGATGGCAAAATGGATGTTTTATCTTGTGGTGTGGATCACATCCTAATGAGATATCCTTGGGTATTGTTGAAATTGTTTATTTTAACAAGGATAAGAACCAAAGACCGGGTGAGCAATATTCAAGTATGGCATGATGATTCTGGGTCAGTGCAAATATGTTTTTCCTTTTTTATATATCTGGGTATACCTACTCGTATATGAATGTGATGTGTGATGCCAAAAATACGAAATTCTAGCTAACGCATTCGCATTCAGGATGAGATGATTGGGATATGTGCCAGGATTTTGTGGAATTTGTGCTGGCAGAGCCTTCGTCATTTGTACTTAGTTTAGGAAAATGTTCTCACGACTGGATGGAATGATGAAATATGGCCATTTAATGTGGTGTGTATGTGCCTTTCTTAGTTTTGATACATAGTGACAAATGTTCATTTAAAAACCACACAAATTACTCTCGGAAAGCTTTAGGTTGTCATTGAAGACAAAATAAACCAGGAATTGTGATTTAATGCCTCTGTAAAAGAAATATAACCTAAGCTTAAGCCTAAAGAAACCTGTTGGAAAGGATCCCCAAATTGTTTCTCATTACTACGGAGTTTAAGGAACAACATAGAAAACTTAGCTATGATGGAACTTGAACTGTTTGCTATGATTTTTGACCTTCCTGGGCAACAATACGCTCTTGAATGAATCCTCAACTTTAGGCTTGCTTATGAGTGATTTTCAGCTCGAAAATGTTTAGTCTACTGATGTCTTTGTGCGCTTGAGAATTGAGTAATGTGGCCTAAGACTGTGTTTCTCACCTTCGGGATCTTTCCCTTATTTGAATTCGTCGACTTGTCGGCCAATTATACGTTATCACCAGTCACTAAGATAGAGTCAGCAGTGATTGGTCTAAATACAAAAAACAGGAACCGTTTTTTCGGATGTACATACCAACAAAAGCCTATACAAGATGTTGTTCTATGGAATGGTTCAAGCTAAAAGTAAGAAACATCCTTGTGGAAGAGATACTTGGTAGCTTATTGAACATTTCAAAATCTAGTGACCTCTCTATATCTCTTAAATTGGTGATGCAAGTTTAGGTGTTAAATATTGTCGCGTATGCTTCCTAAATTGGATGAGAATAGGTAGAAAAAAAATGTATTTGGATAGATTTCCACAATCTACTTAAGGATATCCCAAAAACGTGTTATGTTTATCTGAAGTCAATATTAATTTTTGATTCAGTTCATTTATATCTACGTCACTTAGGCAAGTCAACTTCTGCTTGCCCATCCCTAACTCTTGAAGGTTATTCCACAGATTTTGGCCACCTCTACTTATGTTAAGCTTGCTAGAATGAAACTGCGACTTAGCCACTTTTATATTACGAACAACTTCGTTTCTTTTAGTTTTGTACGCGGAAAGGTACTCTTCTATTCTATAGAATAGCTTCCATCGACAATATGCCTGATCTCTTTGCATTATCAACAGGCGAATTTCATTGTTTAAAAACATATTTTGTTATCAATAAGAAAAGTGAAAATAATGAAACTCAATTTCAACCGGATTCAGCCGTTATTTCAAATAAGACGTTATCTTTGATTTCACCACGAAAAAATCTTTAGGGTGTTTCAGACAAATGGGGTACGAGTGTGTTACCTACTCTGCCACCTAAACTATGTCTTGTCATCACGAATTCATACCGGTATCAACCATATTGATGGCAATGCAAGAAAATAAACGTAAACTTCTAAAGGTGCAAACAAAATTTAAGGGATCAAGCAATATCACCAGCAATCAAATCTGCAACTTCCACAACGTTTCATTCTTGTGGTTCAGATGTCACAAACAATTTAAGAATACCCAGAAACACTTTTTCGAATACAAATTCCTCATCTTTTCACATTCTGCACTTCAAAATACTTTATTGCAATCTCATCCTTTGTGTCACACTATGACGGTATCGAGAGATTTATCTGCAATCCACAATGTAAGACCGGATTTCGTTTGTATATTTGAATCTAAAGTTAACATTGTCAACAATCCACACATCTGATAGTACTCGTAAGTCCATCATTTTAAGAAGCTGACATTAAAATCTAAAGTATGTCCGTATCGTCTACCCTGCTGCACTCTGCACTCGACTCCAACTCCGAAAATCCACCGATAAGAGCGTCAGTTTTATAGCTGAATTTGTATGCAGCCATTTCTCTGGCAGATAAAAACTCAAAAAGAAATGCGAAAACAGCAAATCCATCAAAAAATGAAAATATTTATTTACCCCAAGGAATTTGCCAGCAATCTCCGGGACTCGCTGCTACACACACATTCCACAAGCGATAAGCAAACCATGCTATGTATGTGAGTACGTAGAAGGATGGATAATAATTTTTTGCGCTCATTCTTATCGCGTGGAAACAGTGATTTTACGACCAAATACCGGGTCAATGTGAAGATGTGTTGCATGGGTTGGTTGATGTACCTAACCTACTCAAAAGGATGTGCATACATAAAAGATTCCAAGGAAGTTCCCATCATGCGGAATGGATAAGAGCGGAAAATAAGTAACAAAAAGTGATTGATAGACCGTGCCATGTTTGCACTTTACTTGACGCGCTGACATCTTGGAATTTCCCTCCCATCAGCTTCTACCTACCTCTAGCTAGCAAGCGTAATGTCCTTCATATGGGGACAACACTCACACAGGATGCTTCAATCTAGATAGCAACGATGATGAGACAAACTGCGACAAAAAAAAATTGAAAAAAGAAAACTGAGAAAAATATTTTTCCCAGCACATCCTTGGCTTAGCGCACTTAATCGCTCGCATACATCTGGATTTTAGTATACTGCAGCATCATAAGACACTACCGCGAAGATGGAACAGTCAAGGATATGATGCTCCTCCAAAGGGTGCACTCAAGTGTTTACTTTGCGGTGAATGAATGAGAAAATGTACTTGTGGTTCTAATATGCGTGCATGCACAGGATAACCAGTCGAGATGATCTTATTTGACATGAATTCTTTATTGATATGAAGTGTATAGGTATGAAAGGATTAGGGGGGTAATGCTATGCTATAGAAAATTTAGATCAAGGGTAAGAGGATTCCACTTCTTTAATGAAAAATTCAAAAACTTCCTGAAATCCTTAAAATGAGAAGTGAATTTCTCATCCAACCAACCACACACAGGAAATGGGTCACGAATGTCAAAAGCTTGTTTTTTTTCTTTCTCTTATTTTAAAATTCAACACAATAAAGCGCGTTCCAACGACCCAACCAACACCAATATGCAATGTGTGCCTGGTTTTCTGGACAATAATCCCAGGACTGCAGCACGAAGCAAATCGATTTAGACTCTCAGTTTATTTAATCCTGTGCCAGTTCGTGCCGCTGCTGCTGCCACTGCCGTCCTCGTCGTGGAGGGCGAATAAAAAAACTCAGCCAGATGAAATATTCAAGGATACACAGCAAGCGAATCGATATCTAATGGGATCAGGATACATGGAGTACTACAAATTTGTCCATTTGTATGAAGGTGAATTTGTGCCTCACCTCCTTAAAAGGACATCGTTTAACAAATGATGTTCTACCTGGGTGAACTTAAATCCTGTAAGAGATCGGAACGGAGATTGTCCTTTATTTTTGTTTTTTGTTGGTCGCTCGCACTTCCTCCAGAAGTAATATTTCAATGGTATAACCTTTCTTTAATTCACCGCTTACCTTTGATCCTCTTTTCTGTTTCATTTTCTAATTTTTTTTATCTTTTTCGAGTAAATTTATCACCGGACATAATAGGATCATAAGTACACGTTAATAGGCTTTAAAAGTGTCAAAGCATTTCCGTATTTTATTTCGGATGGTTGGTGTGAATTTTTTGTTTGGGTTTCACTTGGGAATTTTTATGGTCAGACAATTACATGGCACTTCCTCACATTAAATGAGGAAATCCGTGAAAATTGTTTGATTCAATCCTCGATGTATGGATGCGTTTAATCGCATTTATGGGAAGTGATGAGAGAACGGTGGGAGTTTTTTATTTGATAGGATCAAGATAACGATTGTTGTTGTGTTTTTTTTCCTCTTCTTTTTGAATAAAGACTTCCCGATTATTCTACGGTTTTGATAAATTATTGAGAATCATCTTGTTTGGCTTAGATCATTTTTTCACTAAAAAATGGGCAACAATTCTAGAGGCGCTTAGGCAACACATTGCTTTAAGTATTTGAGAGGACTTAACTTTTGGATTCTCAAACCAAAACTCTTCGATGTAAGTCTCATTTGACTATATTTGTCGATGACAGAGTCAGATCTTAATCAGTCTATGTAAATAAGAAAAATATTTGGCTATCTTGTACGGCTCATTTATCATTCAAACCCTTATTCTACAACCATTTTGTAATGCTATAAATCGAAGTATTTGCATCCCAACTTGCAGGGATGAACTACCCTCGTTTATGAAGGCTCCATCGTTAGGAAATAGTGGTTGGTGTACTTTGGTATTTTGTTCTTTATATCCAGTATAGGCATTAAAGGACTGTAACAAAGAGCAAAGGACTAAATGCGTTTCCTTGGTGTACTCCAACTGTGACTGGGGATGCTTCGGTGAATCCATCTGGGCACGGACATCTTACCCTCGTCACATACATACCCCTGCGCCTGCGTTCAATAACACATACATATAAGTCTGGAACACCAGTGTTTTTAAGGTTCGCGGCGGTTGTCTATCGAATGGTTTTTCGAAGTCAACCATAACGTGCAAATCCTCTAAAGGTGCATCCACACCATGCCGAGCGGCATCAATCGGTACATGCCGATCGGCAATACCGACTTAGTGTGGACGTCCCGACCGGCCTTCCTCCTTACCGAAAGCCGAACCGAATTCGAACCGAAGGAAATGGATCCGTATGTCGGTCGGCATAGTTTGGGGGTGCGTCCAAACTATTAAGGACTAACGATGTTTTTTCACGGGATTGCATATGTTGTTACCTTGCCCTCAACAAACACGCAGTGTTGTTTGCATGTTGAAAATGAACTACACTCGCCTTTTCCCTTGATCTAAATAATAAAACTTGATTTGAGAGCTTCACCTAGTATCAATTTACGTTACATTTCCACCACTTCTGTGATCGCAAGGGTATGGGCCTTGTTTTGTTTAACAAAATAAATAAACAAATAGGGTGCAAGAGCGAGGAGATCCAGGGCCTAGCACATTTCTCACAACCATACCTTGTGAGAGAATGAAGAGGACCTACAATTTTCCAGTAACCTATTGCTATAAAATTTTACGTAAGTACATTTTTGCGCACGATGTTCTTACTTTTTTCAGTTTTTGCAAAATAAAATTGTATTGCCGTAAGTACTTCCGTTCCCACGGAATAATGGAGCAAGGAAAAAAAGTATACAGATTTAATTTTGAAATTTTTGGAATATTAGTAACGACTCCCGTTTCCGTGAAAATATGGTGATCGTTCTCAGAGGAATATGGGAATGAGTTAAGGTTTATGTTACTCACTCGGGGATAGTGTAGCATTCTAACGGTGCGGTGGAAGAATTTTTGAAATCGGTGCAGTAGTTTCTAAGTTCTCGTTTACGTTCCCGTTCCTGTAAGAATTGGGATAAAACATAAAGTCTATGCCTTTCCTCAGGTCTTAGACTACCTCTGTACAAAATTTCATTTGAATTGGTTCAGTTGTTTGGGCGGGAGACGGTAACATAGAAAGACGAACAGACAGAGTTACTTTCACATTTATAATATTAGTTAGGATTGTTCCTAGCAATCTATTTATACAAATCAATACAGAGTATAAAAGAAGCAAAAAAGTATTAAAAACAAATTTTTCGTTCATATTTAATATATTTTTTCAAACTTTTTTTCAAGAAAGAAAAAAAAAACAGAATTTTGAAAAGCAGAATTTTCGTTTTAAAAGCAGAATTTTGAAGCCAGAATTTTGACCCTCTCCCTTCTTCGTATCATCACTTTTTGTCTTTACTTTTTTGTCCTTAAACTCAAAAAACGGGCCCTAGTTCCGGTTTTCTGCCATGTCGTTACTTGGAAATACACCATGTTTATTCACCTACTTCTCATTATCTATTTAAGCGCCAAGCTTTGACCAGCAGCTGACTCCATTATATCGTCTAATACGGCGCGTTAATATGTTAACCCCTACAGCCTACACAACCCCGAGCATTTCTCCTCTCCTCTCGTTACTGGTTAAAGAAGTCAATTAAGTCAAATGCTTGGTGTTAACAATGGATCTATGAATAACATCGTCAAATAGTTTTTATTACAAATTATCGTAAATGAGGAACGCTGAGTACAGAAAATGCGCCAGAAAGATTGCTAGCCAATAAAATAGAAAACTGTTTTCATAAGAAGCAGTACAATATGTTCTGTAAACGAAAGTTAGGGAATGTATAAATAAAAAAAAAAAAAAACGATGGCAAGGCGCTCTTCAATCCGCTATATGAGCCTTTAAAAGTAGGTACGAGTATATTAAAAATTGTGTTTATTATGACTAAGTATCTAACTTAAGATTGGTCATCGATGAGTGTAGTTGAATAAAGCGATCAGTGTATATCAAGCTCACCATACAATTCTAAAATTATTTTACTTCAACAGACTTGTCGTAGGAGTACTTCCCTATTTCCCATTGAACTCCTTCATTCTAAACCTTCTCGCACCTACAACAACGAGTATACTTCAATTTCGTGTTGCGTTGAAAATTTTGATTGATGAAGCCAGTTAAGTTATAATGAAAATAAATTTTCATTTGACGTGACATGAGAAGCAAAATGGAATTCCGAGAATACCAGCACTAGCACCATATTAACTGCCATCATCATCATCATCATTTTCATCGACACTGTAGTAAGTACACTATAGTTTGAATGAGTCTGTATAGCAAATGACTGTCTGTTGTTTGCATTTTACGCCAGTCCTCGTCTTCGTGTGTGGCTCTGACAAGGAGCCAAAGCAATATGAA
The DNA here is from genome assembly GCA_949752695.1 of Melanostoma scalare. Taxonomy (NCBI): domain Eukaryota; kingdom Metazoa; phylum Arthropoda; class Insecta; order Diptera; family Syrphidae; genus Melanostoma; species Melanostoma scalare. The sequence continues at coordinate 271,838,401 of OX456984.1, read as the reverse complement.
TATTAGCAATTTTTAAAAAGACATTAAAATGCCACGAGACCTAAGGCAGCTCCTTTGCAAACGATCTCAGCGATGTTTGCTGAAAAGAAAGTTGTGTGTGCGGTCGCTGGCTGATGGTTGTGTTGCTAAAGAATGTTAAGTATTCTGCCAGGTGGTGAATTCGTGTGGAGGTACGAAGCACATTATTCTCGAGGTGTTATTAAGAGTTTTGTACAAAATCCTTGAAATATGAGGTTTTAATATGATAAATGATGAAAGAATGACAAATGAGAATAAGGACGAAGGTGGTATTGGCAAGTTGGATAGTGTGGGAGGCACATCTCTGAATGAACTACCTATCTTCTTATGGTAATGATAGCTCAGCAACAAGCTGTAAAGTTGGTAATTTATATTGTATTGAAAAAAGAAAATATATGATTCCAGAAAAAGAGAAGAATTCCATTTAACATAATGTGGTCTCAGACTCAGAGTAACGAAGGACCTGCTGCGTTGGTAGTAAGTTCTTTTATTTAACTTTTTATGCCGTTTTCCTTTTTGTTATCGATTTTGGGAAAGTTCTGACAATTAATTTTCTGAGAGTAGGTTCTAGTCGTGTCCATTCTTGGCATTTGGCATTTTCTTCTTGATAGTATTTCTATAGCCAGGAGTTCCCAACAAGCAGCTCGCGAGCCGCACGTGGTTCTCAGTTTGTGAAGCTGGGGGATCCCCACGTAAATGTGTTCTGAATCGATTAACGTCGATTAGACACTCTCAGTCATTTGCACTCGCTTTCCACCGCACACCTTCTCCATGACAATCGGCGTTACTGTTGTCAGGACAGCTTTCAATGTAACGTCGACACGAGTATACGTAGTGTTACCTTTTGTCTAAATTCTCGTTACAAAAATATCGCTACTATAGTTCCTTTCTTTGTGGTACCCGGGGCGTGATGGTTAAAATGTCTGCTGTTAAACCAGAGGTTCGTGGATCGAGTCCCAATATTGGTAAAAATATTTTTCTACTGGTATCGCCTTTCGCTAGGAATTGCAAGTCCTCCGTTTGTGAATTCATTGCCATGAAAAGAGCTATCTCGATTAGCCGTTCGGAACGGGGAAAAAATTGTAGATCCCTTCCATTACTTCACAAGGCATGGTTGTGAGAAATGAGCTAGGCCCTGGGGCTTCTCGCTCTATTGCGCCGTCCTATTTATATATTTTTATTCGTCAATTTTCAAAAGAACTGTAACATCGTCACTCAAAAAAATTCTTAAACGAAATACAGACTCAGTTTTCCGTCCTCTTTCTTCGCAATACAGTGCGATGACTTTCTAAAGGCAAAGTGTAGGAACGTTTTTCTTTGTACTTGAATCAAAAAATAAATTTCTGAGTCAAAAACCGACTTTGATTCGAGAACGACAAATGGTAGCAAAAAATTTACTTCAACTTCATGGTGGGCATCACACCGAAATTTAATGAGCTGAATCTAAAGCTGCGAGGAGACTGAAGATTTTTTTGCAGACGAGTGGAAAAGAAAGTTGGAAGAGTTGGAGGCCAAGGTATGTACGCAAGGCAAGGCAACAAGGTCTCTGACGTTCTGATAACAGAGAGATATAATAGTTATAATAGATTGAGTTTAAAGATTAAATTTGCGGTTATGACGAGGGAAAGTAAACGTTTTAAACTAAGATGTAAAGCATATGTGGCAAGTTCTTTTGAAACAGTAGAAGAGGGGATATTTAAGGATTCATGGAAGTGCATGTATATTATATTTTGCTGAGAGCAACAGAATCCGTTGGAAGACCTTCCTTTTGGATTTAAACTAAAACGTTCGTCTTGGTCTTGCCGTTAATACAAACATTTTCAGATTTATTATAAAGATAGGAAAGTTAAAGACATACGTTTTCGTACAGTTTGCTATTGCGTATAACCCAGCCATTAAATATAACGACCATCAAAATTATCTCCGGTAGTCATTTAAGCTGCGATTTTTTTTTAAAGAAATGCATAGTTGAGTCATTTATATTGGTTGCATAGAATGGCCTTACCGTTTGCTACAATGAAGTGAGACATTTGGAGTGCTGATCAAAAGTGAAATAAGAAGCCAACTAGCTAGTGAAATGTTAGAGTCTTGTTTGAAACTTAAACTTAAAACAACAAGTTAAGAAAAGTCAACATTTCCATCGAATTTGTTTGCTTACATGTATGTTATTGTTTTTTTTCTTTTTATTTAAAGTACAAGCTCCATTGTTTGGTAAAGTTTTACTTCAATAACCAACTTGCAAAACCATCGCTCCCATTGAATTTGTTTGTTCAAATGTGAAGTGTACAAGTCGGTGTTGTATCTAATGATGCCATATATAAGTATGTATAATATATTATTTTACTGGCTGTGAAAAACAATGCTTATATGTGAACATATAGTTATATAAGTATTCATAAATAGATTCGTTTATGAGTAGGTACTATTTACTGTGGACAAGAGCAAATTTTGTGTTTCTTTAAAGACTTTAAATTTTAAATTTTGCAAATTGTAATTCCATAAATACGAACATATGTACTTACATACTTAGGTGGGCATTACAGTTCGTGGTGAACCTGAGCCTCAACCAACATCCTTCTATAACGACTTCGATTTCGGGCGAGCTCTCTCCAGTTTCGCACTCTAAGTCGGTTGAGGTCTTCATCCACTTGATTGCTTTCGAAAACCCGTCGAGCCGGAGCGTTTGGGTCCATCCGCTCTACATGACCCAACCATCGTAGCCTCGCGATGCGTACTCTTCTGGCTATGCTCATGTCGCGGATCGCGGTACAGCTCATACAGCTCGTTGTTGTATCTTCTTCTCCACACATTGTTTTCGCATACGGGACCAAAGATCATTCGGAGAATTTTTCTTTCGAAACGACCAAGGGTTTCCTCATCCCATCTTTCGATAAGGTCCATGCTTCCGCGCCGTAAAGCAGGACTGGGATGATTAGGGTCTTATACAAGGTTACCTTGGTTTTTAGGGTATTATTATTATTATTATTATTTATTATAATTTAAATAAATTTACAATTATAATTACAATTTTTTTAACAGCACTAGCTACATAGGCTTTCGGCTGTTTTAGGGTATTGTTTCTCAATTGCCTTCTTAACCCAAAGAAGCAACGGTTGGCAAGAGTTATTCTCCGTTTGATCTCCGCACTGATGTTGTTGTCCGTGTCTACAGCGGATCCTAGGTAGACAAAGTCCTGTACTACCTCGAAGTTATGTCTGTCTATTGTGACGATTTGTCCAATTCGTCGATGTTCTGTATCCCTGTTTGATGACAGCATATACTTCGTTTTGCCCTCATTAACCATCAAACCCATTTTTGCCGCTTCTGTTTCAATACTCGCAAAAGCACCTATGACATCACGCTTTTTTCTTCCCATTACGTCAATATCGTCTGCGTAGGCGAGTAATTGTACAGACTTTTGAAATATTGTTCCTCTGGTGTTAACGTTTGAGTTTCTTACAATCTTTTTAAGTATGATGTTGAAGAAATCGCATGACAGTTTGTCGTGTGTGAATTCTCCAAAGTAATCCTGCATAATCGTACGAGTTTTGCAGGGATGCCGAAACTGGACATGGCTCTTTACAGCTCGTCTCTATCAAGTTTTCAGCTAAACGCTAAAAAAAGTTTTCATTGCGAAAACATTTCGTACTTAAAATCACTTTTTCACATTCACCAGCTTAAGTTTGCTGACTATCTAGAATTATTTTGGAGTCCAAGTATAACGTCGCATCATGCAACGTTTAAGCTTATTCATGGAAGTATTGAGCAGGAGTTTGAGAGTGAATTATTGAGGGTGGTTCAAGTCACCCGTACGATCAAGCCTCCCGCTTTCCCCCTACTTGCCCCAACAGCACGAAATGTTTCACTTTTATAATAACTGTTGGCCGCGAGATGCTTCATGACAGTGGCGTAGATAGGGGGGGGGGGGATCAGGGTGATAAATCCCCCCCATTGGGATCGATAATTGTTCAACATAACCAGTCATGAACCAAAAAAGTTTACGAAACACACTGTGAAATTTAGTACCTACTTCCTACGTGAATTAAGTCTTATTATGTAGTTCTAGTTCATACATAAAAAAAAAACTTAAAAAAAATGAGCGAACTAGGTCTATCCCCCCCCCCCCCCCTTCCCCCATAGCGAAAAGCTATCTACGCCACTGCTTCACGAAGACCCAAAAATGTTTAGTTCTGTTTAAAAATATAAATATTCTTCATTCATTTAGCAGCACTTAATCAAAACGATACTTTTGTACGTTTTAACCAAGGAACTTGGCAAATTAGAGTGCTACTAATATAAATGTAAACATCACGTTATTGAATCTCTGTGAAATTCCATCAATCACCTTCGCTGACATCACAAAAGTACTAACTTCTCGATGAAAAAATATCAAAATTTTCCAATATTTGTGATCCTCAAGGCATATTAAATATTATAATGATTTGTTTTCTTCTGCTCTATTTGCTAAATTTTACTTGATACATTGTTATTTAAATATGTTATTAAATTAAAACAATTATGTACGTACCTACATTCTAAGACTGTACAAAGTTTAAACGACTAGTTCTTAATGTACAGGAAATTATAAGTTATAAGTTGTCAATATTAACCTGGTTTCATTATTGTCCAGTTTTTTATATTCTCCAACAGTCAGAACTTATTATTGCTCAATTATATGCACTTGCAAGTGCAAGTTAAAAAACCCAGTTTAAATGAAATAACTGTTAACAGTGCTAATCAAGTAAATGTATACAACACACTTCGCTATTATGTAACATAAAAGCACGGTAAGGAACCATTTAAATTGCTTATTATCAAAAGAAGAATTTGTAAACCACGACAAGTCAGGAATATTTTTTTATCTTTTAACTCAAAAATAAACCTCAACTCCATTTAAAGTAAACAGCAGCACCAATTCTAAACTTTCTTTATTGATTCTGTTCATTTCAGTGCATGTACATAGTTGGAAAAATTCATAAATCAACAGTAAAAAACTAATTTCAATATTCAGCGTGATCATTGCGCTAAGGTAAGTGATACTGTCAATACAAGAAGACAGTACATTATTCTAGCGAGCTTGTGTGAAAACATCACTTGGTCGATTGATAAAAACAAAACGCTAAGAGACACAAAAGTTCAGTGTACTTACTCGTTCTGTATAAATGGGCTTTTGGAGTGCAACAGCACCCTCGATAATTTATTTGATTAATAAATTATCACTACTTGTCAGGTGGTAGTGTGGACACACTAATACTCACTGCTCTCAGATAAACAACAATTGATAAGCTCAGGTTGTCATGAGGTTGATACAGTTTTTCAACACATATTTACTAAAGAAACTTTTGACGGCTATGCATTTCACTCAATCAATAGCTTATGATTGCAAACTTCCTCTAAAACCACCTTCGGTCAATGTAATTTATGTATTTCATAAGACTTAGACTGATGTTACAAAGCAACTCAAATGACACAACCCTCCAGACGAACTGATTACTCACTCACAGTTTTGTATATGAAAAGAGGAAGCTACAAACTTAATAAAAAGCAAATATGCTATGAGTTGAATGACAAATGTTTTGTTTCGGAAGAGATCATCACTTTGTTTGAGATGAACAACAAGGCATTCCCTTCGAATGACTATGTTTCCTCACTTTTGAGAAGTTTTCAGACTAAGAGTTGTGTAAATGACTACCTCACTAGATTTCTTATCGTTTTCCTCCTAAGTGTCATGGCGATATCAGATTGTTATCAAATGTAGTGCATTCTTACTTAAGACTTGTGTGTAAATAAAACTGAAAGTAATTTATATGCGTAGAGGAAACAACCTGGGTATCGTTTGACTCGTACTTCTTAGCCCGATATATGGGATAAGAAAAATTAGTACATTAGTTCGTTCCGCATATCAGTTCTTCGCAGAAAAAACTAATTAAACTGTGTTTTTTTAAATAATTTCCTCCTTTTGATTTATTTGGTAGATTTATTTTGTTTTATGAAGCACATTTTAATAATAAAAATAATAAATAACAATTTACAAAAATAATTTTTCGTTTTTATCATGAAACAAAATTTTAATTTGTTTCTGTTTGACACTGCCTAAAAGCCATGACTTAAAGGAGGGGGGGTGAAAGTTAATTCAGTCGAAAAAGGCATATTTTCAAGATTTTTTTCTTGGGGTAACGGGTAGTGGTCTTTTATTGAAAAAGTTACATATAATAAAGTAACATTTGAACAACATTCTCCTAAATTTGGAATGCAAAATGTTCTTCAATTAAAAAATAACGCGTTTTCAAAACAAAAATAAAATAGTCCAGCGGTGTTAAATCATTCGAACTTGGAGGTAACTCATTTGGAAATTATGTAAAAGTCGTCGTCGAAAGCGATTTCGTTTTGAGACAATTTGTCAAACGTAGGCAGTGCCCAGTGGACATGCGGCTTCAGATCTTAAACTACAAAATGGCAAACCAAACTAGAACTTGGCATAAATTAATTAAGTAGCAGCTAAAACTGGGCATACATCAAGTGGCAGCTGCTTAAAAATTCAACTCCGAAAAAGGAACTGTCATATTGAAAACCACAAGTCTAAAAAACCATCCTTTACAAAAATGGTTCCAGTGATTTGTGATCTGTGACCGCGAAGGAGTTTTGCATTAAGGATTAAGGCCCACTGCAATGGAAACAGCTTACTGTCCTCATCCTTTAGTTTCCATTTCTGAATAGCCAAAATGAGCCTATACATATGCAAAAATCATTTTCATTGTGGCAACAAAAAATGTTCTCTTTAGTAATCAATCACGAAATAAAATGATTTCAGGATTTCATGATTCACCTTTGCTGAGTATTCATCTTAAATAAATAAATAAATAGGGTGGCGCAACAGAGCGAGGAGCCCCTGGGCCTAGCGCATTTCTCACAACCATGCCTTGTGAGGGAATGGAGGGGGACCTACAATTTTTCGCCGGTTCCGAACGGCTAATTGAGAATGCGCTTTTCATGGCAATGAATTTACTAACGGAGGACTTGCCAATTCCTCGCGAAAGGCGATACCCGTGGAAAAACATTTTTGCATTTTGCCTCTGCTGGGATTCGAACCTCGAACCTCTGGGTTAGCAGGTGGACATGCTAACCATTACGCCACGGGTACCACAAGAGTATTCATCTTAGCAGCGTCAAATCTCTCTAGAGTCAAAAAAAAAACTGTGTCTGATATTCTTGAACTTATTTTCTCAGTGTTGCGAAACAGTCAAATCAGACATGCAGGAAGCGATTGGGGGCGTACAATAATTGTATCCGGACAGTTGTAAACATATTAACATCTAGTAGAGACACACACCTGTTTAGCCTGTTAACAAAAGAACTCCTGCATACCGATACCGATTGTGTCGGATTAGTGTCTTTGTTAATTGGGTTCTTGAAAATTTCAGATCGAGAGTCCAAAAATTAACCTTGTTATATTGTTTATATATACGATCGTTGTAAGTAAGTCACAATGGCGATTCAACAATCTTATGGACCGGAGGACATTAGTGTTGCAGCAATCGCTGCAATAATGAAACCAATAGCTTGGAACGGAGACTGCTAGAATGGCAAGGAGACAATAGGTTCACCACTAGTTCAAAAGTCTACACCATAATTCTATATTTTATACATACAATGATACAAGGATGTGACCTTTTAGTATTACATATTCACATGAGAACGACCAACGAACGATGAATGAACGAAAATTCGTTTATTTTGACATTTCGTTCACATGAATGTTATTTTTTTAATTTTAGGCACAAAAATAAAAGTTTATCCACCTAAAAATAAGTATGAACTATGTTTCCATCGTTTCCAAAAAAAATTCGTGAGGAATTTATGCTAGTAAGGTGCATAAAATCTCATTTCTTGATTTATTCGTCGTTCGTTGGTCGGACTCATGTGAATAGTCCTTTTGGTGTAGTTTTTGGTCAGTCTTTGCTCTTGGTTCAGATATAAGATAATGCGCAATTTATATTTTCCTTAAAGGACGCAATTTCCAATTGGAATTGACTTTTTCTTGAGCTGGGTATGATTTTCAAACTGTACTTACTCAATACAGTTTTAATCTTTTTTGGTTGATGGTGTCATTGTGTATAGGAACTATAGCAGGATAGTGTAGACTTTTGGACTGGCGATGGCGAGCCTATTGACTCCGGTCCAACTTATAGGGCCCATACACTACTCATGCCTTCATGCGCAATCAAGTGACTGCGCATGCAGATTGAAGGTGTATGGTGTTGACTGAGTGATTGTGCATGCGGATTGGGCAATATCAGAATTCTCTGAAATTTTCTTGTTTGCGCAATCGTGCATGTGTGGTGTGTGGGAAAAATTGCTCAGCCAAGTGATAAGATTCGAATGAAGAGAAGAGCAACAGCAGAGTTTTAGCATGACATCTTTACAACTTTTCTATTAAGATTGCGCAGTTTGCATGAGTAGTGTAGGGCGAAAGCGATACTGCGCAATCTTCTGATTATATGACTATAAGATTGTAAAATCACCTTTTGAACTTAACATATATATGTACAATTATATTATTGAATGTAAAAACCACATTTCCTGCCAGTTTTTGTTGTAATGTTATCGGCCTCTAAAAAGTTTACTAAGTTTGAATGAAACTTGCCCGTGAAAAGTGGGTAAAAGTCGCGCCCAAGAAACTTGCTTACAAACCAACAAACAAACATACAGGTGAAGCTTATTTAAAGCGTTGAAATAAGACATTTAAAAAGAAACTAAGATCCTGAAGGTGACTACGACTACCATGATCATGATGATGAAAAGTGTTTCAAAAATCATAAAATAAGAAAAGAAGCAACGAAAACAATGAAAACAAAGTTGGGGCTTACTATGCAATTCGATTCTCTAATAAAATTGTTCGAATGCCTAAAAATCCTTCTCCGTAATTCTAAAGGACGAAGGAATAAATGCATGACTTCAACGAAATTAGGAAACCAGTTAAAAAAATCATATTCGGTTCATTCAACAACACTTTTTGAGCTCCTCCAGGCAGCTCTTAATAAACTTATCAACTGGGCCCAAAGCTGCGGACTAAATGTCAACCCTACAAAAACTGAACTTGAAACTTTCCTGTCGCCAGCTCCCCTAGACCTTTTCACAGAAGATGGTGGCCAAAAGCGCAATGCCACTCGAACAATGCAATAATTCGAAAACATGCTTTTCAGGCCACAGAACCATTATGAATCATATTGATATAAACATTCAAACAGACTACACCTCCTCCACATTTACTGAATTTAATCCAGTGGCTTATCACTTATCAGCCATTCCGACAAGAGAATTCTGGGAGGAAAACAGGGCTATAAAAGTGAATCATGTCTCTGGTTTCCGGTTCCGACGGTTTCAAAACGGACGAGGGGGTCGGGCATCTTCTCAGATTCCCCTCCTATGAACGGCTTAATAAAGCTCCCTGACTTTTGCAGTGTTTTCCAAGCAGAAGTACTTGCAGTCTGTGAAGCCGCAAAGCATATGGCTGCATAAGAATTCATCAACAAAAATAATGACATCTTTATAGAAATCCAGGCGGCCATTAAGCTATTTCATCCATTGTCACAATACTCAAATTAGTAGAAAGCTGTCGTAATGATCAGAGACTGCTCAGCTCAACTTTTTGGTTGCAGGACATCGTGGCGTAACCGAAAATGAAATGGCGGACAAACTGACCGAGATCGGACCAGAACTCGAATCCAGCGAAACGAATACCTCAGTTCTCCAGACACTAGTACAAGAAAAAAAAATAATTTAAAGAAATTCTTTAAAAAACTACATCATGCCAGGTTTTCAAAAATTCATGGCCAGATATTTCCAAGAAAAAACCGAGATTCTGATCCAGCTGAGCTGGCCTCGACTCTGCTGCTTGGCACTCTCGCGGGTCATAACTCATAAAGTACTCAATGATGAGAGTGGGTAAATATTATTATTATAAATAATAATAGTTAATCCAACTTATGTAGAGAATGCCAAGACGGAGGGGCAGAGGAAGGATCATTCAATTTCATCTGTGAGTGCCTTAGCTTGGCCCACACCAGGAACCCCTGGAGAATACTTATTAGACGAGACGAACTGGACGACATCTAGCCTCCCTCTGTACAGCAACCTAAAGTCCAATCAGGGCTACAACTAATGGAGCTCTGAATGAAAATGGTTCAGTGGGGGTTGTTATCCCCAATGACCCTGTTATCAACCCAATGCTCTGCTATTCATCACCAATCGGCAAACAAAAGAAGGGCTTTTTGTTACGTATGATTCTAACAAGCCAATCATCTTTTGAATAGCTGTTGGAAAATCTCCCCTAATGCTTTTTTTCTCAAGATTTTTTGCATTTTTGTCCTCAATCTCAATACATGGTGAATAAGAAAACGTTATTCTACTTCCTGTTTAAAAGAAACAACTTTCAACTGTGATCATGTGCACGCTATTAAAAAGTATTCACATAGTTTCGAAGTCATAATAATTGTAGAAAACAAATAATGAACGGATTTCTGTCAAAATTCCATGAACATAATTTACACCCTTAGCATTCCGGGTCCTTTTCATAGTATCCTAGAGACGGATATCTTAGTCAGCCAATCCGATTGCCTAATGCCGCCTCAACCACATATGTACCACAAAAAGTATTTGAACTAAGACAAATGATACAAAGAGTTTCTTTAAATCAGCCAAAATATTGAATATTGCTTAAAACGTTAAAGTTTTTTATGATCTAAACGCCAAATGTAGTTACTACCCACAATGCTGAGTCGTCAGCATCAGCAGCACGCCCTAAAGGCGGTATTACACTATCATATAAATATGGCAAGTTGACAGAAAAAATATGGCACAACATCGTCATATAAGTGTGATAGGCATATATATATGGCTGTATTTGTTTGTCTCCATATATATGACAATGATTCTAGAGCCATATATATATGGTGTAGTGTAATACCAAATCATAATTGTCTCCATATAAGTATGTTCGTCTTGTGTCAAGTCGTGTAGAAATACAGGCATATTTCTTTTTTTTTTTTTCATTATTATCTCTGTCACTTTTTATTGAAATTTACATCTATGTACGAGTATACATGTGTAATAAATGATTTGACATAAGCACTCCGTGCATTCAAGGTACAAATAGAAATAAAGAAATTACTGCAAATAGAGAAATAAAAATAAAAAAACATAGGATGCCGATTGTATGACAAGCGCAAGTCATATAAAATCAATCGATTTTTATATGGCTAGTTCATTATATTCATGCTTGTCATACTTTATATGGCACACGATGCCATATAAGTGTAATAGCAATACTTTTCTTTGTCATATAATTATTGTTCGCCATACAAGTTGTCCATATACCTATATATGGCATAGTGTAATAGCACTTGCAATACTTACAGAAAATCTGCCATACATTATATGACAATTTTGTTCATATATATATAATGATAGTGTAATACTGCCTTAAGACTCGTGTTTGAGCAAAACGAACAAGACTTCTGGCCTTGATCCTACATCAGCTACCTGTGCCAAATATTTGAATACCTACCGTCTGTCTGTCAGGAAAAAAAAATTCAATTTTCGTACAACTACGTGTTTACCAATTTCTGTTATTCATTATCATAGGGACCATACCTAAGCTAAGAGCAACAACAACCCCCCAATCGTTATCAAAAATTGTTATTTAGATCAAATGACATCAACCGAACTTAACCCAACCCCACCTCTATCCGTAGTCACCTTTAGTCAATATTTAATTTACCATTCAGCTCTCGATCAAACCACATTTTATATTCCACATTTAAGCCAGAAATAATTCAAAAAGCAAACAAGAAACCTACAAATTTGCAACCTTACCTTTCGCTGCATCTGTATCTATATATTTGCTATCTATACTCTTGTATATTGCTTCTGTATCTCAAACAAACTCACACAATCGCGTTAGAGGCTTTATTTTTAAATCGAAGTTAACAGCATCCCTCAAACACGAGCTTCTTAGATTCGAAGGAACCTCACAGCGCTTCGGTTGTTTCGGTTGTTTTGGCTGAACTTTTTCCGATTCAATCTAGATATACCTACGGTTGGTTCGTACACAGTGTTTTGATCGCACATCGAACAATAACGTTTTGTACGCATTTTTCTTATTTTTTATTTTTTTTTTCAATTCGTATTTGCTTTTGACATCTCAGCAGCAGCTCGCTAAAAGCATTTCAAGGAGGCAAGCAAGTTGTAAGCAATTACCACAACTGTCATTGCGCGAGCATCTGTATCTATAGTGATCGCGATCGCCGACGCCGTATCTATCGAGTATGGATATCTATTCTTTGCGATCACAAACACTATCACTGTTTTTTGTTTACAAATATAATTATTAACATTTTTCGCTTTTTTTTAAATTAGAAATCAAGTTGTCGCCGGGCAGTGTCGTCACTAGGCAATTTCTGAGCTGTTTTATTGTGTTGATATCGTTTCTGTTCTCTTTCGCAGCGATTTGCGAATCAAACGACTTATTAAGAATATGATCGAGTTGTGTAGTAGACGTGCTCCATTCTGATTTATTTATTTTTTACGATAAACGTGCAGATTCGGTACGTCCGCAAGCGCCTTCATAAACAGCTCTATGGTAATTGTTTGCTTACACTGACAAACTGATTGACTGACAAGTCGCTGAATAGGATTTTTCGCGTGTGATTTTTTTTTTTTTTTGGTTTTACTATGGAAAATGTTAAGGTATATCAGGACAACAGCATTGAAGTGCAGTCGTACGACTTTGCTCAGAACTATACTCTTCTCATAAGCAAACTCGAGAAGTTGGCTGAGGGGTTGAACTCTGATTTGGAGAATCTCACTCACATAACCCACAATCATCGTGAAGTTGTTGCCGACGTGAGTGGTGAGGATTCTGGACCAGTGAGCATCAGTTTGCATCCCCACGGAATGACCGAAGCCGAATATAATCGAGTTGTTAGTGACATTTGGATTGGAGTGATCTTGACATTATTGATCGTGTCGGTGGTGTTTTTCATATGTTCCTGCTTCCTGTATCACAAATTCCAGCAGTGGAAAAATACGTGTAAGTTTTTATCATCTTTTCTAATCAATTTGCTCCTCTCAAGGGTGTTGCCAAGCAATTAAAATGCAATTTTTTTTACTCTTCACACAGAGACTGTCAAGAATTTCATGCTAATTTGCTGTTAATTAAAACAATTCATTGCGGGCTCGATAGAACTTGTGTCTTTAAGTAAAAACAGCACAAACTCATAATTAATTTTCTTCTATATCAAAATGTGTAGCTTAGCTAATGCAAATTGATATGCTGCGTCTCGAAATTTGTGCCTCTAAAGAAAAGTAGTCCAAAAGAAGCAGTGATCATGTCAACGTCATGAAAAGCGTTTCAAAGTAGTGCTTCAAAATATGTAGTGAACGATCTTTAGTGATTTGATCTTTTTAAATGGTTTTTTAATTTTTTGAACAAACACAAACGCACGAGGCAAAATTTGGAATCTATTCGTTTGAAGTTGATCCAATTTGTTGCCGAATCTTATCTTCTAGTAGATATGGCAGACAATTCGTATTTTTGATAAGCCACTTGACGTAAACTTAATTGCTTTTTTCAAATTAAAAGCTCAAAATAGAGAATCGAAGCTTGCCAAGTCCTTTTAAATAAATAAAAAAAAATACTGTCGTGATGGAGTCTGACACATTTCCCTCTACCATAGCCAGTGAGGAATTGAAAAGAGACCTACTAATTTCTGCCGATTCCGTACAGAAAGGTGTTAAAAAGCATTTCATATCAATGTCATTAGAATGACACGGAGATTTGCCAATACTTAAAATAGTCCAAGAGGAAAAACAATTTAATGTTTCCGATATTTAAACCTCAAACTCATAAGCAGGCCTGCTGACCATTGCGTTGCAGACATCTAGTCTTCCAATTGTTAGAGAAAAATAAAAGCTTGCAAGACTTATCAAAATAAATTAAACTTTGTGTCAATTTTGAACTATTCTGAGACACAAACTATTGACATACATTTTTTTCTTGCTCTTCTTCTTCCTTTCTGACGTTAGAAGCCTCGTAATCTCTAACAGATCACAGCTCTTCCACTTATCTGCACCCCGTTGCGTTGGTTTCAGAATGCGTCGGCAAATCTCTAGTCTTGGATTGTTCCATGTCTGAGGCGAACTAATTGCTGTTTGCAGATTTAGTTGCATTTGTCTGTCTCCATCATCGTGTATGAACGTTGTATGGTATTACCACTTGACGGGGTTCTATGGATCTTTATCCTTTGAACAGAAAAAATTTGAGGGGATGCGATTCAGCTTTCTGTATTTTCTGCTGTGTAGTTTACTCGATGATTGATATCGTCACCACAAGTTGATTTACTATTGACTTAAATTAGATTTGCAAATGGTTATATGTCGGAGTCAGAATTTTAATAAGACACATCCACACTCCTACTGTTGGCCGACGAAACAAGGACAAAGAAAGAGATTAAAAAAAAAATAATTATATCGAAATCGATGGTGACTGACAATTATCGGCCTGTAGACAGAATGTCAGCTGTAGGGTGCGTTCATGTGCACTTTTAGCTCGTTCAATATTTGAATGTCGCTATAAAAGGCTCCCCTCTTTGTGGGAGCGAAATCCAAGGGTGGCTTGCTGTTTCTCAGAGCTCTAGTTCAACTCAGAGCTCTACACCATTCTACACGCTTCAGTCGAAAATTAACACTTCGCGAAAAAAAACAACATTGAACGAAGTCCGAGATACGAGAAAGGGCCCATCACTCCATTTTGGCTTAAGGAAGATAACCCGCTCTGTGAATACGTTTAAAATGCAATACTTGTAAGCGGCGCCGGCGGTGAAACAGGGAATATTCAAACTGTCGGCCTTGACGATGACGTTATGAATGACCTCTGGCCAGCCAGCGTGTCGTTCGATCAATGCAAGTAAGCGAGTAACTGAGTCCGTTGAAACTTGAAAGTCTGCAGCCCGTCTAATTCTATGTATTTTTTTTGTCTTCTTTGTTAAAATACGAATGAAAAGAGTTGTTTTTATATACAGTCACTCACACTCAAAGTGGGACACCTAAGAAAAAAAATCTTCAATAAACTTCTTTACGAAATAAAATGCAGAGTGGCATACTTTTTTAAATAATTGTTATTTTTATTAGTTAGTACTAATCTCAAATTGATATAAACTAAAAAAAAAATAACAAAAAACAACCTCCATTTGTTGAACAAAAAAAAAATTTAAAGATCTGCCTTGTATTTTCTTTTAATGAAGGTCACACTCAAAGTGGGACACAGTAAATTCTTTCAAAAGAAAGACAACTCGATATACAGTTGTTTAATATTTGGTGACGCCCCCTTTGTTTTTGGCAGGCGCTTCAAGAGGCTTCTGCATACTCTCAACCAACTTTCTGCAAAAGGATGGCTCAATAGCTTCCCCTTCTTCCATGACAACTGTTTCAAGAGCTGTTATGCTCGAAACTTTCCGTCTAGCCACTCTCGTTTTTAGTTCTGCCCACAAATGCTCAATAAAATTTAAATCGGGGGACTGAGCAGGTGTATAGCAAGAACTTTTGAACAGTTGTGGAGAAGCCACATCCTAGCAAGCCAAGATTTATGCTTGGGATCGTTATCTTTGTAAAACACAAAGTCGTCTTTGATCCCAAGTTTTTCCACACTGTCTTTAAGATTTTGCTTTAAAATGTTAATGTAGTACTTCGCGTCCATTATTCCGTTGACAAAATGCAATTTCCCGGACCCTTCAGCAGACATACAGCCCCATATCATTAAAGAACCACCGCCATGCTTCACAGTTTTTCGGACACATTTTCCATTGTATGCTTCTCCAGGTTTTCTCCACACAAATCGTCTTCCATCAGAACCGAAAAGATTAATTTTGGTTTCGTCCGTAAAATGAACCTTGAATTGACCGAATAATGATTGAAGTTGGAGAACAAAATGCGACTTACCTTTGACCAGAAACTCATATCCTTTGACACATGTTCTTTGGCGAATTGCATTCTTAAACGGCAGTTCTTTTCAGATATTAATTTATTTTTTGCGCGCAACTCTGCCATTTAATTCGTTTCTATTTAGAAACTGGCGAACTGTTTCTGCACTTACATCAATATTTTTAGTGTCTTCAACATTTTCTGGAGGTCAATAGTGGACAGCAATGGATCACTTTTTATTTTTCTTAAAAGAAACCTTCCATCTCTATCGCCAATTTTTCTTCTGCCTACAACAATTTTGGGTTTATTTTTAATTCGACCATTTCGAAACCGTTTTATAACATTAAACACCGTTAGATGGGGTATTTTCGATTGTATTAACATGTCAATTTTCTGTTGCTCCTTACGGTCGCTGTAGCTTAGAATCAATTGCGAATTTTCACTTTCTCATCTGAAGTTCCCCTCCAAGATCTAACAGCGTCAAAAAAATGGCGATTTCGTTATTTAAAAGACATGCCTTGGTACTGCTCAAAGCAAAGCACACAAAAATGAATCCAAATTAGAGAATACAAAAATTAACCTCACGCCTGCCTTCAAAGGTCTTGAAACGGAAAATCATTTAAGACCTCTCAAATGAGTTATGACTTATACTTTCGTATCAGTTAAATTTTCGGGCATTGACCAGTGAAGGAATATAAATTAGTGCAAATTGACCACCACCTATACCAGTAAAGCACAATTTCTCCGTCGGTTTAATCGGTTTATGGTGGAAGTCCGGCGGCACGGCATATCAATAGTGACTAAATGGCTGAGCATAGACAAATCACTTCGTAAGGTTGAGAGTGGAGTTTCATTTCTTCAGGAGGTACATATAATACCTGTCATGGAAGCAATTTAAAACTAAGTGTGGATGGCCAGAAACCGGGTCTCATTATTGAAAATCAATATACTCAGGCATTTACCCTTAGGTTAATAAAAAATTTACACTTTCTCCGACTTTCTTTCATAGCCATGTCTATGTCTGTCCTCTTACTCCAGTTCTCAAACGACGGTTGTCGATAGTCGAACGTCGAAAATGAAATTCGGTATTGCGTATTCTTATTGTTCGATACTTTCAATTTTGAATTCGGTCGTTATCGTCTGTGTTTTTGCGTTCGACTCAGTGGCGTAGCGTAGGGGGGGGGTTTTGGGGATAAAACCCCCCCCGAAAATATTTCAGTCGAATATCATTTAAACGCTTCATTTATTTTTTTTTTGTTTTATTGATGCAAATTTGTTTTTCATATTTAAAACTTAAGTTCGAGCTTTTCACAAATCAGTATTTAAATACATGTATGTTTGTGTTTTGCCTACATTGAGCTATAGAAAAGAGTTGAAATGCGTTAGTAGGGCTACTATTTATTAAAATCATTGACTTATTAAACATGGACTGCTAGGACCCAACTTCACGATGGTTCCACTTATTCTAAGCAGTACTAGCGAGCATCATTTCAGCGGAATACTAGTGAAACATTTTTGACACTGCTAAATAATCACGCTAGCTAAATCACAGCAGATGTCGTTAGTGTTTTAGTTAAGAGTAAGATATTGGCTAGTGTAACCAAAAATAAGTGCAATCATTAGGTTTCTTTACTTTGTGGACAGAAATTCACAATCTGTCATATTATAAGGAGTGGGGGTAAAATTCTCTCAGAAACTCTCAGAAACTCTCTGAAAGAGCCTAATTGTCCTAAAAGTAAAGAAACGCCTTGAACAAAACATTCGCAGCAACGCAACGCTTGGAAAAATGTCTGTTTGACAGTTGTTGTATTTGTTTTTGCTGTGCACGATTTCTGTCCATAGAAATTTAGGTCGCAGAAATTCACAGGGTGGGGAAATTTTTTACTCTCTCTTGAGCACTCTCTTTTGTGCACTGCTACGAAAAATCGCTGTGCTGGAACGGCATTAGACTGACTTTCGACGAATTTCGGTGCATTTCGTGCGAATTTTTCAGTAAAGAAACACACCTATTATTATCCAACTTTTGTATAGAGAATTGATGCAACTAGCAGTCCGTGTATCATAAGTCAATACAATGCTTCAATCACAATGATCTATTACGCCAGTTCCACAAAGAAAAATCTCACTGAGCGCTCAATGTTACTGTGACGGAGCGCAAACAGTTTTGTGGAACATAATTCTCTGCTCAACTGTGTCCTTGTTTTCAAACTTTTACTCATCATCATCAGAATGTACAATATCTATCAGTATATTCGCTGATGCTGAAAAAATAGCCGAGTCTATAGGAGAAAAAATTGAAGTTTCCAGGATTGTGCATCGTCAAAAAAACCGACTAAATTACCAAAGCAGCTCAGCAGAAGATTATTACCGTACATCAATATTCATACTTTTCCTGGATCACTTCATATCATCCATATCTGACAGATTTGCGAAACACAAAAAAATTTTGTCAATAATCGGAAATACCATCCCTGAAAAATTGGTCATCAAAGACGTTGAGAATATTGATGAAACCGTGGAAGTTATAATGAATCAATGGCCAACAGCGACTGAGGCAGCTACTTCAACCGTAATAAATGAAGTGTTATTTTGGAGACAACGTTGGGTTGGGCCAGAAACTCAACCAAAGACATTTATAGAATCATTAAATCTTTGTAACGATGCACTTTTTCCAAACATTTTCAAGTTTTTGAAAATAGGTGCAACATTGGCTGCGACCATTGCTAGCAGCGAGCGTAGTTTTTCCACGTTGAGGCGTCTAAAATATTGGATTAGGAATTCTACAGGCGAAGATAAGCTGAATGGGCTTGCTCTTATGAGCATTAACAGGCACATTGACATTAAGGTGGAAGAAGTTATCGAATGATTCGCGCAAAGCAGAGAAGAATTGATTTGTAATTTCGTGTATTTTCATATGTTCTTATTTTCTGCACTTTATTATTGTATATCAATAAATTGGAAAAAACCTAATCAATACAATTGAACAACGACTTTTAATTACGTACAAATATTAACATGTAACCCCCCCCCCCCCCCCCCCGAAAAATTTCCTGGCTACGCCACTGGTTCGACTATAACTGAAACTAACTCAAATGTCAAATTATAGGATTTATTCACAATGACTACTTTCATTATTCACATTAACAGAAATCCTTGTCGATAGAGATACGCAATACCGAAAGGAAAATTTATCGAAGCTTTCGATCCTTGTCGCATCGAATGTTAGACGACACTCGCAATAAGGGCCTATATAATATATTTTTTAAGAAAAAGGATAGATAAGATATCTAAGGTTACCAATTCACGAGTCAAGTCAGTTTTGACAACACACGATGCAAGTGAACTGCATAGTTCTCAATTTTTAAAAGTTTTCTGTGAGTGAAAATGTGCGAAGTTAACAATTGCGGCAACTTAAGCAAAAATCTAAATCAAAATCAACATCACCCTTCGCAACCTAGAGTTTTTCGCAGCTATTTTGTGTAGTGACCGGCCTTACGCAGTAATTTTTCCAAAGCAGAAGAACATTTCTATAGAATCGAAGATACCATCTGTTCTAGAGGATTTTTGTATATTGAGAGAGAGTAGAAGCTCAGAATGACCCGCACTCAAAAAACACACTTTTGTGTCTGTATTCTGAAATTTTTTTAGTTGGAAGGTTTTTTTTCGCTTATATTTTGGCTACAAACGGTATGGTAGCTGACTTCCTCACATTGTGATTTTAAATTTTGTTGATATGAGTTCATTTCAAAGAAGTTACCGTGCGTCATTTCCATTTAGTCACAATTAAGTCGATATATAAGATCGAAGAATCTTTCAACGCTGTAGACTGCAGAAAAACTCGATTACGCTACAAAAACGAGTAACATTGAATTAATATTTCACTTAAGAAAAATGGAACAATAGAATTAAATTGTATAGACTCGTTCAGATGCCCTAACAAAATTACTTGCGTTTTGAACCTTCAAAAACACTAATTTTATCACAACTAGGAACTCACTTCTTCTTACGTTTTATGAAAGGAGTACAAATTGACTATTTGGGGGTTTTATATTCCCTGTGCGGTCTTATTATCTTTGAAGATACAACTTACTGAATACCATTGTTATAGTGTTTGCACTTCTTTTTATTTGATATTTCTTTGTCGTTATGTCTAAAAATAAAATACAATGTTATGTCAATACAGGTAACCATATTGAAATGGTACCGCCAAATGTGAATGGAAATTTAGAAAAAATAATTATTTTGTTATGATCGTACCTACGAGAATCTATGAAAACACAACAAAACTACCTAGGCAATGTTGTACTGTGTTTATTAATTTATATGCCATTCTTTCCGTAACGCCTTAATGATGCACGTCAACTGGGCTTATATCTTTTGATATCGCAACAATAAATTGAATTTCTTATCAGAATAAGAAATCTCTTTATTGGCATAATAGCAAGAACACCTTAAGAAAATTATGATTACATACTGTCAATTGTTTTAGGCTTTTATCACAGCGAGTCTATTTTTGTTTGACTCTACTAAATGATAAATGTCATGCGCCGTTGTAAATCATGCAAATATTCATCTTTATTTGTCCAGCCTCGAATGTTATTAACAGGCTTTGATGAACTCTGTAGCCGTAGTTAAGAATCAGAATGAATTTTATTGTCTTAAGGAAATAAATAATTATATTTTTATAAACTTGTGTCTTCTTTTTACGTCGCTACGAGCTTCGTAATGTCGAAGGCATCAAAACTCTCACATTTTCCGGCATCACACAAGTGATCCGTCTGACTGTGGTGTCAAAAGATGAAATCCATCCCAAAATGGTTTTTACAAATTGCGTAATTTCAAAAGTTGTTAAACTTTAGAGTTAAACTTTAAAGTCATTCAACTTAAATCTTAATTATAATCTTAATCAGCACATTTTTTTTAACTTATAAATGTTCAAATATTTTAACAATGCGTTAAAATGTTCTGCTTTTCTTTATAAAATGACGAACAAAATATAATACAGTTGCAATCTTTTAAATAAAGTTGCCGGGTTTTCATACAACATATGGTTAAATAAACAATTTTTTTTTTTTTCTAGGAACAAATTGCTTTTTTCCACCATCGAGCGTTGGTAGTAGGCCGTCTGACCGTAAATTGGTCGCATGGCTGTTTTTTCTATTGTAATTAGACAGATACACGTTATCAACAAACAAGTCTAGCTAGCTATGCTCATTTCGCTGTACGGCTCTTACAGTCCGTTGTTCGAAGGTCACTAAAAGCATTAGGTCTTGCGAACTTTGTTGTGCCACCCTATTCAACCACTAAGGACAAATCCACATCGAAATAAGCGTTGTTTCTGATGTTGTCGTCGTTGTTGCAATCGCCAGTCTTGAGCTTCCGATAGTTCTCCGGCTGCGCATAGCTTTAAAGGATGTTACGTTCCACATCAATCATTTTTTTTTTATTTGGTTGCTGGGGTTGTCATTGGTGAAATTATAATAATAATTATTCTAGGCTGTCAGTTGTTTCGGAAATGTACAGTGTTGTTACACCAACGTGAATCCAAAAGATAAATATCAAACCAAATCTTCTGGTTTCTAAACGATTTTATTTTCTATAAATTATAAATAAATTAATGAACAATATATACAAGAATAAAAGAACTTACAAATTGGTAACGAAAAAATGGTGAACAATGAACTACAATTAATTATTTATCTTCAATAAGGAAACAACTAAACTCGAACGAAATTACAACACAGAATGAAATGAAATTATTTGAGAAAAAATTAATTAATGAAACAGAAAAAAACCAGAGCATGCGATCAAATCAAAAAATGCAAAGTAGAAAATACAACAAGTAGTTATTTGAATGATGAGTGAATAGAAATTTGAATTAAAAGGAAATAAGAAAGAAATAAAAAAAATGGCTTGAGAACATTCCGGGGGCCGTCTGAAAACTACAGTGAAGACCTTAAATCTAGAACAGCAAGCCTTCCCACTGATCTCTTCAACTTTATTGATCCATTAGATAATTTGACATCAGCCATTCGAACGACATTATCTGGCCCAGGATATATTTTAACTACGCGACCCAATTTCCAGGCAGAACGAATTTGATCCGGTTCAATTAAAACGACAGCATCATTGACTTCTACTTGTTTTGTATTCTTGTACCACTTTGTCCTTCTGGTGATTTCTGGCAAATATTCCATATACCAACGCTTTACAAGTGCAGACATTAAATGTTGGGATCGTCTACTGTAAAGCTTGCTGCAGACATCTTTTTCGGTGAAAACTCCGGGTGCAGTCACATCTTTTTCATCTTCTCCAAAAAGCATAGTGTTTGGCGTAAGCGGAGTTGGATCCTCGTGGTCCACGGGAATATGTGTTAATGGGCGACGATTTATTTGAGCTTGAGCTTCCATTAACGCGTTTCGTAGGACATCTTCACGGGGAACTATGTCTTTTAAAATGCAACTTACGCTCTTTTTGATAGACTGAATTAATCTTTCCCATGCTCCTCCCATCCATGGAGAATATGCTGGAATAAATCTCCAAACGATGCCCTCATATTTGGCCACGAATTCACTTAGCTGTGATTCCATCTCTCTAGCGTCTTTTTCAAGCAGATTACTTGTGCCAATAAAATTAAGGCCATTATCACTATACAAATATCGGGTCACAACTCTGTTAATGATGAAACGTCTTACAGCCATCGTACATTGATCTAAGCTAAGATCGTTCAGAAGCTCTATTTGTACCGCTCTAAAAGTAAGACATGTAAAGATCATCCCATATCTTTTTACCGTGCCTCGTCCATATTTCACCAAAAGAGGTCCAAAACAGTCGACACCGACATGAGTGAATGGTTTTGACTCAAAGGCTAGTCGGGCTTCGGGTAATTGACCCATAAGTGGCATAACAGGCATCACTTTACGACGTTTGCATTCAAAGCATTTCGATCTTACTCTTTCAACAGCCTTGCGAATAAAAATTATCCACGCGCGTTCACGGATGTCTGAGATCACGTTTGAAGTTCCAATATGAAAATTTCTCTGGTGGTGATGTTGAATGAGCAAATCAATCAAAGGATGATTGTTCGGGAGAATGGCTGGGTTTCTTGTGGCATAAGAAATGTTAGCTTTTTGCGCTCTGGAACTCATTCGAATCGTACCATCTTCGTCTAAATATGGTGATAAGCTCAGAATGGAACTACTATGCTTAACACACCCGGTCCTTTGAAGAGATATGACATCATCAGGGAAAGAATCAGCTTGAATTTTTCGGAAGATCCAATTTTCAGCGCGACGGTATTCAGAAGGCGTTATAAACTTCGCTTTTTCAATTGGAATTTTCCGAATAACGTCTTTGAATCGAAGCAGGAAACCAACAACTCTCACCGAAGAACACCATCTTGTTTGAAATCTTGCACTGAGATAGTTGAAAGCACTAAAGGAAGGGGTTGTATGTTTATTGTGAACAAAAAACCTTGACATTTCGTGGCAGTTTAAATCCAAACTGGGCTTGTGAGGTTGAATAGGCCAATCGCAAAAAGGAAGTGAAAGAAATTGTGGCCCTTCGAACCACCTTGTATTCTGATCCCCCATAGAATCATCGAACCATTTAGTTCCATCGTCAGCAACATTGTCCTTTGAACCTATATGGAACCATTGACGTGGAGATGTTGAATCAAGAATCTCTCCGATTCTGACAGCAACAAACGGTGGGAATTTAAAATGTTTTGAATTAATCCACGAAAGTACAGTGTTGGAATCCGATAAGTAAATTTCTTCGTGAATTTGAATGGTATGAGATTGTTTGATAGTAGATACCAGGCGCACTCCAAGAACAGCAGCCTGTAACTCTAAACGGGGTACCGAAAGATGTTTCACAGGTGCGACTTTGGCCTTAGCCATCACTTGAGCAACCTTTACTTTACCTTTTCGTTCAAAGCGAAGAAATGCTATTGCGGCGAAAGCCTTTTCTGAAGCATCAACAAAACAAATAAGGCTTACCTTGCAGTCATCAGGGTTCCAGCAGACATATCGCCGTGGAATACGGATCTTCTCAATGTTCTTCAGCTCTTTGATGAAAGTAGACCATTTTATCTGCAACTCAGATGAAACTGGCTCGTCCCAGTCAAACCCTTCTCGCCAAATGTCTTGCAGAATAATTCTCCCTCTGATAATGAAGAGCGATATTAATCCCAGAGGATCGAATATTCTCATAAGGGCTCGGAGAATTCCCCTCTTCGTAATGGAAGCATTCGACGTCATCATTTCGATTAAGTCTTCATCTTTTGTCAGTTTATAGAAAAAGCAATCAGAAGATGGATGCCAATACATTCCTAAAACTTTTGCAACATATCCTTCGCATTCGTTGGGGTCGATACTGACTAGTTTGGAATTAATATGGCTTTCTGGTAAAAGATCAAGTAGCTCTCTGCTGTTGGATTGTACGGACACCAAATCAAAATGCATGGACTTGCAAATACGAATAGCATCTCTGGTGACTGACATGGCTTCTTCGACGGTGTCATGGCTGTTGAAGTAGTCGTCAACATATGTCCTTTTGACAAGTCCGTCAACAGCTTTTGGACATTCTTCTTTGAACAAATTCGCGTGATAATTTTTCACAAACTGCGCACATGTAGGGGAGCATCTGGGTCCGAACATCATAACTTGCATGATATATATTTTAGGTTTGCGAGAGTTGTCACCATCTCTCCATAATAGTCTCTGACATTGTTGGTCTTCTTCTTTAATTTTGATTTGGTGGAACATTTCTTTTACGTCTGCGTTCACGCCAATCATTCGCTCACGAAATTTGAATAATCCAGCATGCAGAGGAACAAGATTGTCTGGGCCCTTCAAAAGGAAAGTGTTGAGCGAAACTCCGTTGACCTTCGCAGCGACATCAGCCACGCACCTTGGCTTAATTTGAACTTTATTGGTGTTTTCAACAATGAAAGTTGGAGCATACCATATTCGAGGCCATTTCTTTGACAGTTCTTCTTCAGAAGCAATTCTTGCATACCCTTTTTCAAGCAACGAACGCATGTAATTATTTTGCCATTCGAGAAGGTGAGGCTTTTTACTCAAGGATTTTTCTAGACCAACTAGTCTCTTAAAAGCCATCGGGTAGCTTTCAGGAAGCTTAACATCATCAGAGCTCCACAAAAGCCCAATTTCATATTGATTATCTAGCAGGTTCAGAGAATGCTCCATGATATCCGTTGCTCGCCTTACTTCTCGACTTACTAAGTCTGTTTTTGGAGGAGTTACACCAAATTCTTCTGTTGTGAAGTGACGCTTGACTAGATCGTGTAAATTTTCTTCTTGTTTGATTGCGTCGTGAAACAAAAACTTCATTGTGGACTTCGGAACTTTATGAACACAGGAAACACGTTCAGAAATCACTGTGGTGTCACAACCATACACTATCCAGCCAAGAAGCGTTTTTAGAGCACACGGTTCTTCATCCTTTCCATACCGTTGGCCATGCCCAAGAAGAAAACTAGCTTGATCCAGTCCAATTAAAATTTTCGGTTTTGCTTCTACAAGGTCAACCAACGGAAGTCCACGGAGATGTGGATATAAACTCTTCAGATGAGACACATCAACTGATTGACTTGGCAGGTCGAGATTATCAACAGTGAATACGTTTTTCAGTATATGCCGTTTCTGTTTCTTTACCCCCGAGACTTCTAAAGTAGTTCTTAACGAATTTTCTAAGCGTATAACTCCTTTAGTCCATTGTAGGGACAGCTCTTCAGGAACTCCATCTAGGCCAAGTTGATCAAACAAATCCTTTTCGAGCATCGTCAACGACGAACCATCGTCGAGGAAGGCATACGTATCAATAACACAATTGTCCTTTCCATGAAGCCTAATGGGTACAATCTTGAACAACACTGAAGTGTTTGAACGAATATGCGAGGAAAGTACATGTGGTTGTGGTACGAACGGTGGAGCAGTTGTGTTCAACAGAATATTTCTTGACTGATGCAACAAGGGGTGGTGACGACCAGCACATCCATCTTTACCACAAGTTCTCTTCTTAGCACAAGTTCTCCAGTTGTGCTTTAAGGGTTCCAGACAAGTAAAGCAAATCGCATTTTCCTTTACAAACGCAAGTCTTTCTTCTTCGTTCAAAGCCTTAAAACTAATACACTGGTGAAAAGGGTGCTGGTTTTTATTGCACTTCTTACACAAGGCTTGACCAATCGCATCTGAAGTTTGAGCTTGGTGAGTTAAAACTTGATTAGTACCCTTACCTGACCCTTGAAGTCTTCTGGATTCAATTTGAACAGCAGTGTGTGGTTTTATTAGATCGGGTGGTAAATCTACAACTTTCTGACTCAAAAATTCAGCAAAATGCACGAAGTTAGCATTAACAATACCACTTTTCTTTCGCTGCCACTCCTGGTATAGCCCAGCACCAAGTTTGGAAGCTAGATTGGTCATCACATAACCATTGGTGAGATCTTCTTCTCTATTCATTGATTTGACGTCGGCGACATAACCATTCACCTTCACAGACCACGCGCGAATCTTTGGATCACTATTTGATGTTAACTTCGGAAGACTCAGCAAATCGGTGGTTAAATCATGCACAAGGACGTCGTAACGACCAAAAATGGCACGAAGGGAATCCATGATTGCGTTGGCATCAGTTGAATATTTCAAACGATCGCTAACCAGTTGGTACGCTTCCCCTTTCAGAGCCTTCCGCAATCGGGCAACATTCTCCTTGTCACTAAATTTTCCTTCTATTGTCGTTGATTTAAAAACTTCTTCAAAATAAGGCCATTCACGTCTATTCTCTCCAGAAAATAAAGGAAGCTCTTGGACGTTGTTTCTGTTAAGTATTGTGAGAAGACTGGCCATATCATTTTCTTGAATGAAAGAAGCACGTGTGATTTCTTTAACAGGCTCAGGAGAAAACGTGGTTGACGTAGTTTCTAAGGGTTGAACAGCACTTTTGAGCAACGAAACGTGGTTATCTTGAATCCTTTTAATGACTTCCCACCTCTGGTTAACACTCTTATTTACAGAATTTTTGTGGTCCACCTCAGGAACCGTAACAATTTCTTTCTTAGACGACGACTGAGACAACTGAAGCTTCATATTTTCAAGTTCAGCTCGAAGCGCAGCGATATCTTTATCGCGTTGATTAACAGCAGCTTGAGCAACTACAGCCGCTTCCACCAAAATGTCAATCTCATCCCAGGGTGCCGTCAAAGGATTAAGGTCCTGATGCATGGATTCTTGGGGTGTGCTTGTCTTGGTGAAGCAATCACTTTCCTCACAAAACCATGGAGTACTCGTATCGAACAGATCTGGATTAAAACCATGGCAGGCATAATGCCACCATCGATGACATTTTTCACAACTTACCATTAACCCATCATCTGCTTTCTGGCAGCTTTGAGAACTGCAACTTTTCTTCGAGTCAGACATAACTTGCTTGAAGACAATTTAAAATAAAATAATGTTGTTACACCAACGTGAATCCAAAAGATAAATATCAAACCAAATCTTCTGGTTTCTAAACGATTTTATTTTCTATAAATTATAAATAAATTAATGAACAATATATACAAGAATAAAAGAACTTACAAATTGGTAACGAAAAAATGGTGAACAATGAACTACAATTAATTATTTATCTTCAATAAGGAAACAACTAAACTCGAACGAAATTACAACACAGAATGAAATGAAATTATTTGAGAAAAAATTAATTAATGAAACAGAAAAAAACCAGAGCATGCGATCAAATCAAAAAATGCAAAGTAGAAAATACAACAAGTAGTTATTTGAATGATGAGTGAATAGAAATTTGAATTAAAAGGAAATAAGAAAGAAATAAAAAAAATGGCTTGAGAACATACAGTTTTAATTCGACTGGGTCATTCACCCCACACACAACCTCAATCGTGGACGGCCAGATCCTTTTTGAATCCCCATGAACACAAGAGCCGGATAATCCGAATTCAGTACGCTGCTGCAGGTGTTTGAGAGCTGCTGTTAGTTGAAGCTCATCCGTCACTATCTTTGTTTCAATACCCTCTCCAGAGATAAAAAATTAACTAGATGGCAAACCTTTACTTCTCTTGCCCCGCAACCACCATTTTTTTACATTGTTGTTTTTGTAATCACATCCTCTGTCTGTGAATACGTGGAAGCTGTACTCAAAGTGGTAGTAGTGAGATTTGTGTAAAGCCAATGGTGGAGTGGAAGCTGTACTCAAAGTAGTAGAGGTGATTTTGGTAAATGTATGCTTAAATCAGCTTGTAGGCAGTTTCAATGTGTGTGTGAAGTTTGGCATCTAGTTAATTTCTTATCTCTGACCCTCTCCTAGTACTAAAAGGCCTACCCTTTGAGTCACAGTGGCCAGAGTACCACCTATTTAAACTGCTGTCAAAAATGTCCTACTGCATATTTTGGTCTGAATTTTCGTACTCGGGAGTTTCTGAGGTCGCTAAAGATGAATCTGAGGTTATATTGACGGAATTCAACATGGCGGATCCAAGATTGCGGGCATAATATGTGAAACTGAACTTAAATTTTAGACTAACCAGACAAACATTTTTTCACTGCATATTTTGGTGTGAATATTTGTATTTCAGGTTCGTAGATCACAAAACCAAAGTAATATTAGCAAAATTCAAAATGGCGGATCCAAAATGGCGAAAAAATGTGTGAAATTGAAGTTACCATTTTGACAAGCCAATCAAATTTTATGCTACTACATATTTTAGTCTAAATATTTGTATTCGGGGGTTTTAGAGGCCGTTGATTACAAAACTACTATTAGCTTTGGAAAGTTCAACCTAAACGCAATATGAGTTTTCGGTATCACGAATCTTAGGTTAGATTTGAAAAAATGAAAATGGCAGAAAATGGACTCAGATTCGCGATCAGCGACCCCAAAAATCACAGAGTACAAAATTTCTGGTCAAAATAAATTAAATAATAATAATAAAATATGCAGCAGAAAGAAGCATGACTCAAAGGATTAAGGACCTATATAGGTGTAGTACGTTCTGGGTCTTCAGCTGTTTGACAGAAAAGCCCACCTTTTGCTTTGTAAATCGAATTCATCCGCTGTGAAATTCCCCATAAGCACCAGCAGACAGACCACAGCCATTACTCGCAAGACATTTGTGTTGCTCTTCTCTTTGGTCAGCTCTCGCACATTCAAGCTAAGCAAATCACCTCCGGTTGGACGAGACTAGAAACAAGTGATGTTAATGCTTGAACGTATAGTAAGCACAATTGACTTGTACTACAAACTGAAACATCTGGGCTCTGCAAAATTGACGGTCTGATACTAATGAGAATCTTCCCTAAAAATACAAGCTTACCACCAAAAATACTGAGCTCTCTTTTTTTATAAATCACGCGAACTTCAAGGGGTTGTAACTACCCTTATAATGTTGGAAAACGGTGCAGTGCAATATGGCCCACGGCAATAAGACCCGCGGGTCTTATTTCCCCTTTGTTTTGGAAGTAAGGCCCACGGGGGTTATTTCCATGATGAAATGGCAGTAACAGCCGCGGGCCTTAGTTCCTTTTTCTGCGAACTTAAATACCATTTCGTAATGGAAAGAAGTCTCACCGTTTGCACTTAAACTTATTTTCAATGTGAATAAACTTGCACAGGGACGTAACTCCACTTGACATAAGTCCATGCTCTGATTGTTGGTTATGACATACCAAAGAGGAACCTACGTACATAATAAATATCTATGGAACTATGAATCATACTATGTGTTTACTGCGGTCAATTCGCGCGTATTTCTTAAGTTCAACCGCAGGCACGTATTACACTACACGTAGGCAAATTTTGTTCGCTTTGCTTTTTACTCACGGATAGAATAATGAAGCTAAAAGCGAAGCGGAAAAAATTTTCTCAAGGGAATAAGGATGTGTGGCGTAGAAATAAAAATTCGCGCGAATTTTTATTTTTACACCACACATCCATATTCCCTTGAAAAAATTTTTTCCGCTTCGCTTTTAGCTTCGTTATTCTATCCGTGAGTAAAAAGCAAAGCGAAGCTAACGAAATTTCCCTTCAAGTAGTCGGGCTTGGGGTTGAACACAAACAGAACAGGAGAATGTAGCTAAAAGCACAACAAACATTAATAAAGTAGATTAAGTTATTATGTGCGCAAAAGAAAGTGGACTGAGCTTCCATCTTATGTCCTATGTCTCGAAGTGGGAGACAACGTGAGCTATGAATTCATATCCATGGAAAGCTGAAATAAGTTTCGAAATTTTGGAGCTTTGTTTTTCGGTATCTCAAAATGTTGTTTCCTTCAAATAAAAAGAATATATGCATTTAGCGCATCCACTATGTTCTTTACCCTTTCTAAGAAGGAAAACTAATTTTAAGATCCCATGTGCATTATACTCATATAAATGCTGCTTCAAAATGGCAACAAAAGACGTGGGCCTTAATTCTTTTCTTTGGTGGGTCTTATTGCCTCTTCAATGTGGAAACAAAGCCCGTGGGTGTTATTTCCATTTCCTTGGGCAATAAGACCCACGGGTCTTATTGCCGCGGGTCTTATTGCATTGCACCTGGAAAACACAGTGAGGTCTTGATATGAAAAAAAAATGTTTGTCACTTGCCCATAACTTTATTCTAATCAGTTTCTTTCTGTTTATACATTTTACCTCATAAATGAGGAGTAGTTTTTGTTTCCAACCTTTTGTCTGTACATCAAACTATCAAAACAATCAGACACACCCCCTTCTCAAAAACACAACATCAACATCAACTAATTACTGCTTGTTTGTGACAGTCGCATAGTAGTTAACCATTTTAGCACTAAATCATTTCAATTTGCATTTTGCTATCATTTACGTCTCGCCACTCAATAATAAAGTAAAAACTAAGTATAGCAAAAGCACAAAAGAAACTCGTTCAATTTAAATATTAATAAGAAGCTTTTGCGCATACATGCCAAGAATACTCAACTAGGTCTTTACGTCACATTAAGTTTATCATCGTTTATCAAAGTACGCCAATCGCTTGTCAAACGCCTAAGTTTTATACAAGTTATGACCATGTTTGTTGTTTATGTTTTGTTGCTACATCCTCCATTCCTAACCCTCTAACGTCTCATGTGCATACGTACAAATGTATGACTGTATATGATTTTCTCACTCATTACTTAATTGACTCCTATCATTGGGTTTTAAAAATAAACGTTATCCAAATGTCAAATACAAGATTAGGATATGTATAACGTCAAAGCTGTTGAGTAAATCTCAATTGATTTTTGACAGTTTAACACACAATCGGCCGCACGTGATTGAAAATTTTATAATTTATTCCATTTTCTGATTTTATTTCTTTAATTGTTTTGTTTTTAATCTCTTCGAATTTTTAATTTTTATTTTTATTAGTTTTAGCGCAAACATGCGGACCGTTTGTCTTCATTAGCCTCGCAGTAAGCATGCGGAAGATTATACTAATTATACTAATAGGTGTATTTGATACGGTAAAAAAAAAATTAAATCAATAAAATCATTGATGAAGTGATCAGTCGATTCTCTGAGTTTTTGGACTTTTTTCCTTTATCAGAAGATGTTAGTAGAAGTTTGGACATAGACAATGGGTGGTTACGAGTTTTTTCTGGATAATACGGGTTTTGATACATTTGATAAAAATAGTCGTTTCAAGTTATGAAATCAAGAATTGTAGCATCAAAAACAAATTCACACTTAAAGATCTTCTAAACACCTTTAACGACTTCTTAGAAAGAAAAATTATGTAAAGTTTTAATGTAACCGAAAAAACAGTCGAATTTCAAGCTCACATTTATTGAGACTTTGTATAATTAGCATTGTGATATTCGAAAACTTTCTGAAACTTGAAAGGACTTTGTTCATTTTAGATTATGTATTTTTACTTTCTCTTTTTTGATAATAAATTGGAATCGTGTGTTCAAAACAACAGGCTATCAATAATACTGTCTAGCAGCAGTCGCAAATAATAAATACAAGTATTTAATTATGCAAAAAACCAGAACTCATTCCATTTAATTAAAAATGCATATTATTTGAAAAAGAATTTAACCTGTTACGGTTGTTCACATCACTTGCAATAAATAATTGTCGAATTAGTTTAACCTTAAAGGTAGCAGCGGTATTTGTTTTTAATAAACACTTCATTTGTTATATTGAGACCCTCCAAAATGCTTTACAAAAGTCCCAACGGTTGAAAATGATACAATGTTTATTTGTTTAAAAATAATAAATTAAACAAAAGACAAAGCCTTTGCTTAGGCGTAATACAAAGTGGCATCTCTGTTTTTAGGTATTGTCTTAAGTGTGAAACAGATTGAACATTAAACTCAACTGACATGATGAATGGATGAAAGTAAAACCGTTGCGTCAGTAATTGCAAGCCAGTATAACTTGTAACCGGCCCCTGTTGCTCTTTGACGCTTACCACCATTATCTTTATTTGTGTATCCAAACAAAGATTCATTTTATTTTATTTTAAAACTCAAGACCAATTAATCCACTCGGGACGCAAATTAAACAAGTAGACACACTTTTCATGAAGGTAGGGTTAATGATCTGTGTTTGTTTTACACATATGAATTAAAGTTTATTCGAAACGTCAATTTAACTAAAATTAGATTTGAGTGGTTGTTTCTGGTTGGGGTTTTGATATCAATAAACAATCAAATGTTTCGAAGTTCTCTTAAGGGGGGACGCTGGTCTAGAATTTTGAAAATACCGAAATTTTTTTTTTGTCTTAAAAGGTACTTTAGGGTTTTAAAAATAACATACCAAAGGATGGATGCCGGCAAAAATGTCTAAATGCCCAAACTTTCCATTCTGCGGCAGCGCTCCTCAGGAATGCCGTATGATTTTATAGTATTTAAAACTTTAAACGCGTTTTTCTCGAAATCAATTTTTTTTAACTGGCCGAAAACATAACTTGAGCAAATCTTAACCGATCTATACGAAATTTTGACAGTACATTCGAAATACTATTCTCCAGAGCCATACGTAGGATTTTTTTTTTTCTATATTGCATAGTTTTTTTTTAATCAAAATTTTGTCGTTTTTTTTTTTAGTGAAAATTTTAATTTTTTGTTCAAACGCGCACCATTTCGCCAAAAAACAAAATATCGAAAAAATCCTACGTACGGCTGTTGTTATATAGAAACTAAAAATTTTCGGGATTTTGTTCCAGGATCAAAATTAAGGAGGTTACATTATCGGCCATGGACCCATCTAAAAAATGAGGTGCCTCCAAAGAAATGCTGGACAGCCGCCATTTTGAAAATAATTGACACATAAAAATTTGTATTTGTATATTAAAACCTAAACTATAAGACCTCTTTCACAAATTTTCGATAGATCTTTTTGTTGAGTCATAAAAAATTCATATATTATGCCCATTTTTTCACGCTCTAGACCAGCGTCCCCCCTTAAGGTTTCGGGATGATCAAACGGTTAAGAGATATAGGTGCCATGTTTAAATAGTTTAATAATTATTTTACTAACATTGCTACCAATCTTCAATCATGTTCTATGCCATCACAGTTTTGTGTTTAAACCTTTTTCTGCGTTTGAAGTCCTGAAAAATATTGGCTCTCTTAAAAATACACAGTCATGTGTAATGGATGGTATTTCTGGCAAATGTCTAAAAGGAGTAGCTTGCTTTTTGGTTGACATACTGTCATACACTTTTAATCGTTGCGTCTTCGAAGGAGTATTTCCTGAAGTCTTAAAATGCGCGGATGTTGTTCCTTTATTCAAAAAAGTTTCTACTACAGAGATCTCTAATTACAGACCAATTAAGATTTTCGAGAAACTTGTTAAAAATAGAGTATTGGGTTATCTAATAAGAAATGAATTTTTTCATCCCTCTCAATTTGGTTTCCAAAGTGGTAAATCAACCGAAGATGCACTTTTAAAGTTTTGTGGTGAAGTAATGTTTAATCTTGATAATAAAAAGTGTACTGCTGGATTGTTCATTGACATTACTAAAGCATTTGACATAGTTAATCATGTCATCCTTCTGAAAAAAAAAGGCAGGGTTCCGTGGTTTTATGCTGGAATGGTTTAGAAGATCCTTTTTATCAAACAGGTCTCAAAAAAAAAATTGGATGAAATCAGGAGTGATAAAATGATACTAAACTTAGGGGTACCACAAGGCTCTGTGCTTGGGCCAATTCTGTTTCTCATTTATATTAATTGCTTGTTTGAACTTAATTTCAAAGGCACACTTACTGCTTTCGCTCATGACTTAGGTTCCTCATATGATTCAGATAGTCTTCTTAACGCTAACATAAATTGGTACCTTAATATTTTGCGGATCTGGTCCTTAGTTCATAACTTAGTTATGAGCCCAAAGACTAAAGTAATGTATTTTAGTTTGTCCTCTAGACTGGACCTGGATGTCAATATTTATTTCCATAGTCCTGAATGCCAAAGGTTCAAAATGTGTACATGTTTTTGCTCATCAGTTACATCATCTCACTCATATGATTGTGATGAAACCTGTGATGATAAATGTTTCTTAATCGAGAAAGTTACAGAAACCTACCTACATAGGTCTTACTATAGACTCAAGAATGAATTTTGGATCTCATATAGAAACTTAAGAAGATATTTACGTTGCACACTGAGACATTTTTATTTCCTAAGTAATGTTTGTTCTTCTACGTTACTTAAAGCTATTTATTACGGGATCTTTCATTCGAAATTACAATATGGCATTACTTGCTGTGGAGGCACGTATAACAACAAAATGCAACCGTTGTTAGTTCTACAGAAAAATATTATACAGACAATATGTGGCAAACGTGGCAGACATCCTAGTTATTCATTGTTTCGTGACTTAAAAATTCTTCCTGTTCGTCTTTTGTATTGTTTTAAAGTGCTCAAAAACTTTTTTATGAAGTCTAGAAATAGCATATTTCGCTTGATTTCAAATTATAATTTGAGTGGAAACTTTTCTTACTCTGTATCTATTCCGATCTTCCATACTTCTTCTTATCGTAACTTTTATAATGTTTCTTCGCATCGTCTATTTAATAAACTTCCTTTATCCTTGAAGATGATCACTATACCTGGAATGTTTCTTAAGATGGTTAAAGATTGGCTTTTCATTTTCGTCCCTATTGAACGGCTGCTTTCTGGCTCTCTGGCTTAAAAATTGTTTACTTTATTTAAAATTTATCTTTCGCAGTTATACAAAAATACTGTGTAAGACCTGTGCTACATTACTGAAATTTATAAATAAAAAATTTATCTATCTATCTATCTATCTATCTATAGATGACAGTACTGGTACGTTGTTATCATAGTAATCAAAAGTAAGAAGAGTGCAAACCTTTGCTTTGCTTGCCCTGCAATTTCCGTTAGTTTATATTGTTGCTTTTACAACCGTAAATCTATCTCATGTGATTCACACACTCAGCTGAATAAAGAGCTGTACATATAGTGAAACTACAAAGATCACTTGGAATTCGGATGGCAAAACTGGGTGTGAAACCAGAATATAAAGAATTCTTTGCAAATAGTGCTTAAGTAACCAAGCACTATTTGCAAAGAATTCTTGTTACTTGATTTATGCTCAATTCAATTTACAATCATAATGAATAGTTTTATTCCGGAATAACGTTAACAAATTGTTCAAATTTATTACAAAAATAATGGTTCGAGCGCTGCGTCCAATGTTGGTGGACACAATCACCCAGCATAGTCGGTAATTCGGGCAACAATGAATCGGTTTCACACTAAGTTTAAAAAAGCGCATCCTCATCAGAGACGTTGTATCTACAATGTGCACCGAAGACGCTATGCTGTGGTGCAGAGTAGAAGACCCGAATAAGTCCATCCGCCATCACGCGCAACAATTGGAGCCCATCCACTTTATGAAAGATTTTGCTGAAGGATCTTGGTTTGCTGCCTTACAAAATCCAACTCGTGCAAGAATTGAAGACGTCGCACGGTGGTGATAGGGCCCAAAACGATAAGGCAAGATAATTTTGTGCAGCAATGAAGCCCACTTTTGTTCGAATGGGTGCGTAAATAAATAAAATTTTCGTATTTGGAATCATAATAATCCACAAGCCATTGCTGAGATACCGTCCACGCCGACGAGACGCACGGTGCAGTGCAATAACACCCGCGGCAATAACCCCTGCAGGGGTTATTTCCCAAACGAAAAGGAAATAGCCCCTGCAGGGGTTATTTCCTTTTTAATGTGGCAATAAAAACCGTAGGTCTTATTGCCTTTTACCTGTGGGGATTATTTCCAATTTCAAATGGAAATAAAGGCCACCATAGCAAACCTAATAGAACAAAACAAATTTTACAAAATAACCATATTCGCTTTATTTTAAGAAACTAAAGAAAAACATTGAAAATAATAAATAATAGAAAAAAAAACAATTTTAAATTCAGTTCTGAAATTTGGAAAATATGCTAAAATTTAATAACTATGCAAATATTTTACTTGTAAGCTTAACTATTTGCTTACAATTATTAATTTCACTAATGCAAAAAAATAGTCCTGCTGTTAAATTTATATTGGTATATTTTTGTTAATTGCAGGACTACTTTTTTGCATTAGTGAAATTGAAAAATTCGCGACTGTAATACTTTGCGTTGTTGCTTCTATTAAAATTGTTTAATGGAGAGTTCCAACCTGCTTGAGAACAATATTTGAAACCGTAATTTTTTGCGTTGTTGCTTTTTATAACAATTTTTTAATGGAGAGTTAAAGCTTAACCCATGTGTGGGGCTTGTTGCCAATTCAAATTGGCAATTACACCTGCAGGTGTAAATGCCTTTTTGTTGCAGGGGTTATTACCACATTAAAAAGGAAATAACCCCTGCAGGGGTTATTTCTTTTTCGTTTGGGAAATAACCCCTGCAGGGGTTATTGCCGCGGGTGTTATTGCACTGCACCGAGACGCACATCCTCAAAAAGTCACTGCTTCGAATCATTGGTTCATAGTTCTTTATAAATGAAACCGCCCATATTGCAGCGAATAAGAACGCTTTTATAACTTTTTCCAGCCTGAATTGGATGATGTTGACAACCTTTGGTTCTAAAAAAAAAAAAAAAACGCGACATGCCATACATCCAACGAGCGTATTATCTTGCGTCGTGAGCCTGTGGCGTGGCCTCCATTATAATGCGAGTTAACACCGTTGAACTATTTTTTTGAGGCTAAGCGAGTCGCTTTTCTACGCAGATAACCCTGAGAAGATTGACACATTGGAGGAGAATATTCGTCGTGTTATTGCTAACATACGCCCCCAAATGTTCAAAAAAATTTTCAATGCTCGCAAAAGCATTTATGACATGTGTGTGCGTCAGTAAATTATTGTAGGTACACATTTTAGAAATATTATGAGTCGGGTGTTAACGTTTGAGTTTTGCACAACCTTTTCAAGTTAAGAAAATCGCATGATATAGTGCCGCCTTTTGAACATCAAAGATCTCGACCTTGATGGAGCACCGTAAATTTTTCTGTATATTTGTCCTAGTTTTGTAAGAAAGCCAAAGCTAGACAAGGCTTTTTACAGCTCAGGAAAGCTAGACATGGCTATGTACAGTTCATCTCTGTAATTACTATCAAACGAGGCTTCAAAATCGATAAAGAGATGGTCGATGTTATATTTCCGGTTTTTTTTTTAGGGTCTGCCTTGATATCAAAATTTGGACAGTTATATGGATTGTCTGAAACCACATGAAAAATAACATTTCAGACGTTCACATAATACAGCAGATAAGATCTTATATGCGACGTTAAGTAGTAGGCTTATTTGTCTTTGATTGGTGCAATTGTACAGGTCTACATTCGGTCGACAAACGCGAGATCTAATATGGCTGGACGTCATACAACAAGGAGTTTTAGCTGCGTGTGTGTGGATAAAGTATGTGTATGAATGCACAGTCAATGAAAACCAAAGAAGTGTCTTGAGTATTTTGCTCTTTATAATTACAGTCCTTGACTACCTGCTGTTAACTACAGAGCACCCTGCTCGTGAATGACAAGTCTCCGTCTCCACGAGCTCTCGAGTACCTAAGCTAAAATGTCAAAGTTGCATAAGTTCACGACATGGTTCACAAATGTGAACACATGCAAAATGTACCGGAACTTGACAAAAGGTGAAGCTCTAACAATTTGACTACAAAAGACAAAAAGTGCAAGCAGTAGCACTGTGTTTGGTTCCTGTGATGATTTCCAGCTCCAAAAATTAAAAAAAAAACTAATTTGTGGCTAAAACGTCAAATCTTCCGACCTATTCACAAGTGTGTACAGAAGAGAAAAGTCAAAAATTTACTTTCTCCGCTCCGTACGTCCGTACGGACTAGGCTTTGAAGGTATTGAATTAGGTTGAACCTTGTGGCTGTAACCAAAAAAGGAAATTCTATTCTTCTTTCGTAAATGTTCAGGTTTCTTTATACAAAATCTTTCCGAAACTTTCAGTATATATGAAATATTATTAAAATTTACTTTTGAAAAATTGTCTGCAAATGAAGTCATGTTTGTAGGACACCACAACTCTTTGAACACGCGGAAGTTCCTCATTTCATTTCGTGTTCGAATTCAATTACAACTTTTCCATACTCCAATTGGTATTCCAAGCCCCGATTTGCGTCGCAGAGTTAATCAAATTATCACAATCATACTCAGTACGTTCGTTACAAAAATCAATAACAATACTGTCACCATTCTTTATACAAGCAATTATCATGCTGCGTATGGCAACACTTCCTAACACAATCAACACAAAATCCTAATAAACACCTAAAAGTATGCCAAGAAACTTTTAATGTTCACCAATCATTCAAGAGTCGTTGGCCGTTGGTCACATTTATATCTAAAATGCAATTCTACACTTTAAAACTCATCAGCAAACAGTTTTTTCAATTTGATTCATGTTCAAGACTATTTTATTCCACTCCTCATTAGTTGGTTGTGCTCCATAATCAACTAACAAAGCACCCGACACCTTTTTTAAATAGACTCCGAACGCCTACTTTTCATTTGTACCTACAACGAACGCCAACGTAAACGTACTACTCCTCTGTTTTGAATACAAACGGATATTTCGCGCTGTTTAATGCCAAACCCAATGTAATTTACACGGTTAACCGAGTGGATACACACGATGGGGTTAAACACAACATGGGGTGTCAATTGAATTAGCCGCCCCTATCGTGCCCTACCTCAGTGAATTCGCCTCACTGGCTAATCAGCAAATTGCGTGGATGGTAGATGTCAGAGATTTAACAAATGGCCAGCGTGTGAATGGAACTCTTTAACGGCACTTGTAAAATTCTGTATAATTTAACATGATTTGTGCTATTTTTTGACAGTTCCTTGTTTTAATGACTTAATAATATGGAGCGAAAAAAATAAGTAGAAAAGCATACTGTACATATTTTTCTTATATCTCCTATCCTATGCCTCTGTCAATCAAAAATTTAACAACCGGAAAAGTTTATACTTAGCGAACACTGGCGAAATACGTGTCCGACAGTTTTTATTGCTGCAAGTTCGTTAAACTTTCTGTATTGTCTATCGTGTTTTGGGTGCC
The DNA here is from genome assembly GCA_949752695.1 of Melanostoma scalare. NCBI lineage: Eukaryota > Metazoa > Arthropoda > Insecta > Diptera > Syrphidae > Melanostoma > Melanostoma scalare. Next base: position 271,798,817 of record OX456984.1, on the reverse strand, counting down.
TTGCGTTTATATACGAGTACGTTCCTATTCTTGGAATAATTTTCTAATCACGAAACTTTACAGTCATAAAAGTATGTTTTCATTTCGCAAAAGGACTCTCTTTTTCATAACCTAATAGTAACGAAGCGGTTTTATTGCTAATTTTATGTCTCAATTATCATTTTAATTTTTGTTTTGTATTTTGCAAACCACTATAACTGGGTAAACAAACAATAGTAGAGTGCACATGATATTATTGACAGTGTCAGTGGGTAGAAAACAGTAAGCTTTTATATGGCCTTTTGTTTGCAGTTGCAGCTGCAGTTGAGGTCTGTTGAGAGTAGCTGGGCAGGGCAGCATACAATTGTACACATTTGTGGCATGTGGACTTAATTTCAAATGACATTTCCCCCAATAATTAGTTTATTAAATTAAAATCACTCTTTGGCCAAATTTCCTGTCTACAATAAAATTTTATTTTACCCGATTTAATATTTAGAGAGGCAATGGAAATTTGAAAATAATGTCAAAATTAATTTTAATGCAGTTTTGCGAGAGTGTGGTTAGCATTGTTTATGTTTCGTTTCCTTTTTTCGTTTGTGGTGGTCGATTTTCAGAGTGATGGCTACATGAATAAATGCAAAACGAAATGGCATGCGGATTATTAGATATTATTTGTTTGAGGTTTTTAGAAGCTTCGGTAAATTGGTTCTAATTAGTCAGAAAATTAACTGTTACTAAAGTTCAGTCCATGACATCAGGAAGTATAAGGCTGGTATGTATGTTTATACAGGCTGTTAACCAATATTGAAACAATTTAGCGTTGACTTCCAACTGGTGTAGACTGTAGAGGTGTTTTAGGTGTTTGGAAAATACTGATGCCTACAGGAGCCCGCGATATTCCAAAAAATATCTATGCTTTTATATATGTTAAAGAACAGAGCGTTCAAGAATTTCTGGTTTTCGAAGTGAAGCGTCTTCAGAATCGTTGTGTTTTAAAGCTCGATGAAACGAAAATGCGTCACGATAAGGAAACAAATACATGAATGCATGAATGAATGAAGCCAGACACAGAATAAGACAGAATACATAATTTTGATTTTTCCGTCTCCTCTTTGAGTGATGTTTCGTATATTCCCCATTGTCGTCTACCAAGTATTAGCCGAGTTTCATTGGGAATTCATATTCACTTCAGCAAAACATCGCACATGGAAAAACAACAACTCTAAAGTGAACAACGTAAGTGGACAAAAATAAGTCACTTGCAGATGTGAACAACAGGGATGGCTGGTAAATGGAGTTTATGGAATAAAGTGGTATAAGTGAGTACAGCGTCTTATTGAGCGCCTAAGTGAAGTGAATATAAAAATTCCAAATAAAACTCGGCTATTGTCAATGCGTATGAGACTTGAAAAGTCGGATAGTGGGTATATCAATAGCCGAGTTTTATTGAGAGTCTTTAAACAACGCGCATGGGAAAACAACAACAACAAGTGAACAAAAATAAGTCACTTTCAGAAGTGAACACCAGGGATGGTTGGTAAATGGAGTTTATGGAGTTTTATTTTACGTTTTATTGAGCGTATTAGTGAAGTGAATATAAAAATTCTCAATAAAACACGTCTTATATTAACAGCTGGCCACGTTATGAGACCAGTAATCACAACGCCAGGCTTATAGGAAAGAAAGGAATTAGTCTTAGTTTTGTACATGTGTTTGCACCCGCCTATTGCAAAGTTTGTTGTATTGCAGTGAAGCTTAGTTTTTTAAATTTCGATGAAACGAAAAAGCAAAGCAAAAAAGGAAAAATATTCATAAATAGGAATGAGGTAGAATACAAGTATTTGAGTACATATCTTCTACAATCCTCTAATAGTCTTTTTTTAATATTCACTTCAACCCTATCTAAATTGCGCACATAAACTTTTTTTGAAGTGAAAATTTCTTTAGCATCGTTGTGAATTGCAATTTTTTGAAACGAAAAAGCGAAACGAAACGAAAAGATATAGACACATAAATTCATAAGACCTAACGTGGGAGAAAATGAGATAAAAAGTGTTTCTTATGTTCTAGTTCTCTTTGTGCTTTGCTTCGTACCTCCTCCACTCGTGTGTAGATGTAGTTTAGTTCAGGGATGGTTCCAGTAAATATTTGATCATCATATTCTCACGGGATCTCAATTTGGAACGAGAACTTAGAAACTACTGGACCGATTTTAAAAACTCTTTCACATTAGGATGCTACAATTGACCCTCAGTGGTACCCGTGGCGTGATGGTTAGCATGTCCACCTGATAACCCAGAGGTTCGAGGTTCGAAATTCGAATCCCAGCAGAGCCAAAAATGTTTTTGCAAGGGTATCGCCTTTCGCGAGGAACTGGCAAGTCGTCCGATAATAAATGCATTGCCATGAAAAACGCTTTCTCAATTAGCCGTTCGGAACCGGCAGAAAATTGTAGGTCTCCTCCATTCCCTCACAAGGCATGGTTGTGAGAAATGCGCTACGCCCAGGGGCGCCGCCCTATTTTTTTTTTTTTTTTAACTGACCCTCAGTAACGTAAACTATAGGTTTGTTCGTTGAAGCCCTGGGGTCACCACAAAGCGTTTTTTGAGAAACCTAAAATCGCCTTGAATGTCAAACTTAGTGTTTTTTGTGCCCTGGGGTTGACCTGGGATTGCCTGTCAAATGGCGTGTATTTCTATTCAAATGACAGGGATGTGCGGTGACTTTGTGGCTTAGCGATTTTGAGGACTGGAAAATCTAGGTTTTTTGACAATTCATTTAGGGTTGTAAAGGAAATCTGGGTCAACTTTGGGTAAAGTTCAACGAACGAATCTTATATTTCATCACCATATTCCTACGAAAATGGAAACGTTCGTCTCATTATCTTGTAGCTACTTTTTCTAAGGTTTCACTTCAACCACATGTGAACTGCACACATAAAGTTTTTGCCTCAACAGGAATTTAAAGAATTTTTAGCCTGTTTGTGTAATCAGCTGGTTCAAAATATTCATTGAAATGAAATTTGTGTTTGAAACAAAACGTAAAAATGGAATATTTGAGCCCTTCTCGATCTTTGGTTAGAAAAAAAGTCTTACTAAAACAAAATTTATTATATGATAATTTACTATCTAGACTGACAGTATATGCCAAATGTCGCACAGCCAGAAACATCTCAAAATGGGCTCCTTTACGTTTCGTTTCTTGATCAAAATTACAAAAACAACATAACAAAGCCGGTGTTGGAACCCAAACTTTTGCATCTACTTTCTGTCATGTTTTATAGCAAATCTACGAAACTCTCGGTAAAAGCTCATTCAATTTTTATTTGGGTAATTTTTTTTTGCAAGAAAAGACACTTACAAAGTCATTGCAACCTTACCACAACATAAACTTCTAATGAATCTTTATGACAAAAAAAAGCTTGGCATAGGATCATCACTTATGATAGCTCCATTATCAACAATGCAATTTGATGTTCTGTACTTTATCTTCATGCTGGTAGTCAAGGACCACAATAGAGAGCAGTCCCCTACTGTGACTTGTATTGCGTGGACATCTTTCCTTCGTCACCGCTAATTCATACACTCCTCAATCATTCACACATAGTCCTCTGGAACTCCTCATTGTCGGAGAGCCACCAATATTAGATCTCGCTGATGTCGATCGAATGCTTTTTTGAAGTCAAGCAGAAAAACACGCAAATCATTTTAGCGGCAAAGATGTTTTTCTAGAGGATCCTTACTTTGGGTTGCATCTGTTGACTTTCGCGCGACAAACCCTCATTGGTTATCAGATAGCTTTGTTATTTTTTACAGTTGGGTACCCAATATCTGCTCAATGATCTTCTTTTTTTTTTAAATAAATTCATATGGTTTCTCGACTGGTCTTTGCCTTTTTTGGAGTTCTTAACTGCTTCACTTTGTCATAGCGGTTACTGCAAAAGTAAGTTTGTAGTCCCACAATCAATCCCAAACTTCACTGTTGATATTTATTTTGAAAAATATTTGGGAATCAGTGTAGGACTCGAATTAATTAATGAACTCCAAACATTAGGTCCGTTCGTTGAACTTTCCCCAGGTTTGACCCAGCCTTTCTTGACAACCTTATGAGTTGTCAAAAAAAACCTGGGTTTTCCCAGATCATTCACAAATCACCACACATCCCTGTCATTGAAAAAAAACTTGCGATTTGACAGCCCTCAACTCGCCACAGCAAAAAGCTAGGTCAACCCTAGGGCTCAAAAACACTCTATTTGACATTCAGGGCGGCTTTAGGTTTCTCAAAAAAACGCTTTGTGGCAACCCCAGGGCGACCCTAGGGCTTCAACGAACAAACCTTTTGTCTCAAGAAATCTTTCTTTTCTTTTGATTTCAAAACTATCCCTTTTATTTGAAAATTGAAAACATATTTTTACTCACAAAAATATGTTCAAATTCAACAATTAGTTACATAATTGCGATTTAACATTTATTTCTTCACAAGCCTCCAACGTCTAATTAAAATTTATGTCTATTTTTGTGAGTAGCTACAGAATTTAAGAAAGGCATCGTGACTGAACTGGAATCATGATCTGTGACTTCGTGACTCTTTTACCAACCAAGTCTGTTTTTATTTCTTTGAAAAACGATGATAATTGACACTGATGCGGTATCTTTTTGTTCGATTTAAACTCAACCATCTATTAGCAATCATGTCACAGAAATCACAAAACAAATTCTTCAAATATTTGATTAAGAATAGAATTTTCCACTCAATTGTTTGCAATACTAAAACACAAAAGTCCGTGACTAATGAAATGATTGTTCCAAGTGTATTTCAAACTTAATTCGGCTTCTTCATCATTGAATCATTTGTACGTGGTGCTTATTGTGTATGTATGCATACTTTTGTGTATTTATTTCATATATACATTAATAAAGCTTGTCTCAAAAAACCAAAAAGCATTTTTCGAATATGATCGTATTCGTAATACACTTGTCACTTGAGCTTAGAATTGTGCTGCTTAAGATTCATTTTCATAAGAAACTCAATAAGAAACAACAAAATTAAAAACATGTGCATACATACATAGCTACTCGCAGCGATGACCCTTTGTTCTGAACTCATCCATATAAATGTTTGTGAAACGCGATTGTAGATTTGAAGTTAACTCGGGCGTATGTGAGTTTTTTCTGAGTTTTTCGCTTATGTCTCAATATTAAGCTGATCGGTTTTTTACCTGCAAAATGACATGATAAACATTATAATTTTGAAAGTATCATTTAAAACTCATGAAAAACTATCAACACCGATGAATAAAAAGTATTTCAAAAAAATATGTAGACAATGAAATCAGAAGAAATGTAAGGTTGCAGATCTGAACATGGTTGTTGGAAAATTATTTTTTTTGCAACTAATTTGTGTCTAATGCGCCCGCCCAAAGTTTCGAATTAACAAAGGAAAAGAACGACACAGCTGACTAATTGGGTACAGAATACGTTTGCTTAGTCAGGGGCCCAACTATGTAATTCGAATCTATATATAATAAAATTGTTCGAATTCGGAAAATTCAAACAGAACTTTGCTTTCGGGGAATAATCAAATCCAAGGATATATTAGTCCCTAATTCTTTTACGTTGAATTTGCTCCTTTCGTTCCCGATTTTCGTATAAATGAAACCAAATCGCAACGCTGTCCTTTTTTGTAATTATCACTTTTAATAGATTTGTTTCTTATTTTGAGAATGAGTCCTCTCAAACAGCTCGAGGATCGTTCGAAAAGCGAACATTTGTTAAAAAATTACCGGCATTCGATTCTGTTCTCATAGATAGTATCAATTAAAAGTAAAATCGAAAATTAAATTCGAATAGAATCAAGAATAGAATCGAGTTACATAGCAGGGCTCCGGGCTGTCGGTTTTGTTTTCAATAAAAGGCTAATCCACAAAATCACCATACATTCCTCTGATTTCAAATAAGCTACATGCCATTAGACAACCATGTTTGTTATCTGAACTTGCCAAAAAAAAATACATAAAGGCATCTAGGTCATTCGTCGGCCTTGAACCCTTCTGTGATGTAAATGGAAACCTCATGAAACACAAAGCCAAGAACATCCAACTTTAAGAATCCAATAAAGCTAGCCGTAACTCATTTGGACAAACCTGCTCAAAACTTTTTATTCCAAAAAATAGAATGAAAAAACATCAGAATTTCTACTGAGCATCAATGAGAAGGCCCTCAAAGCTTGCCAAAGGCTATTATCCGGGAAATGTTCTCTAAAGAAACATCTTCACCAAAAAAGATTAGTATCGGACCCCATCTGCAGACTGTGGCCCTTATTGCGAGTGTCGTCTAACATTCGATGCGACAAGGGTCGAAAGCTACGATAAATTTTGCTTTTGGTATTGCGTATCTCTATCGACAAGGATTTCTGTTACTGTGAATAATGAAAGTTGTCATTGTGAATAAATCCTATAATTTGACATTTGAGTTATGTCGATTTCCTTTCAACCACTTGCCGGCGATACTAATTTCGATTCGTTTTTGGGTGAAAGGAATATAAAAACGTAGCGATTTTTTTTTGTAAATGTGTGATGATGAAGACAGCAAAGTTTCAAATAGCCTGGAATTCATGTTCTGCAACAAATTTTCATTAATAAAACGATTTTACGTTTCCATATTTTGATAAAGTCAACACAAACCATTTATACACTGTTTTATTATAATATTAAATAATAAATTTTGAATTTATCAAATAATTGGGCGCGCTAGATTATTGTTTCGCAAAAGTTTCACAATAAATAATAACTTTATTTGACATATCCAAACTGTCAAGCTAGTTGTGTGTGTGATAATCTGTGTGAGAATCGGTGTAGATTCGTCTCAAAAAAAGAATCGCCGCCGAATCGATATTTCTCCAAAGGAACATTTTTAAGCAAAAAATATCGCCGCCGAATCGATGGCGAATCGATACTTTTGGTGAAAGGAATTCAACATTAGTTTCCGTGATACATGATAGTCGAACGCAAAAATACAGACGACAACGACCGAATTTAAAATTGAAAGTATTGAACAATAAGAATACGCAGTACCAAATTTCATTTTCGAAGTTCGACTATCGACAACCGTCGTTTATCGACAACCAAACGACACTCGCAATAAGGGCCTGTGCCTCTAAAGTGAAGAAACATCTTTACATATAAATTATTACAGAATGTTCAGCGCTTTTCTGGTTTAGAAGTCAAATACTTGAATATGAGACCGTCTCCCTAGAGAAGCTCAAACTCATCCACCCACAGAAGATTGTTAACTTCTAGTTCAATTCAGGAACAGGAAAACAACTCTGAAATTTCACTTGGGTTGACACAATAGGTTCCATCACCGCAGTGACCAGGGCTCATGGCCAGTCACAGTTCAGTGGAATCAAAATTATTAAAAACCCAAATAAAACCAATACGCTTGACTTTGTACAAATATTGGCTTTGATCAACTGCCAAAAATAAGACTGTAAACCGTAACCGATTGGAGAAACCTTCCATCGCTGGGAATTATGGTGTGATTTATGTCCTTCGTGGTTTCCTTTTCGCTTTCGAGACAAAGGTAGAAAACAAATGACATAGGCCCCTGTTCTGATTTTCGTTCGGATACCATATCCTCCCGTTTTACAATTTTTACAGTTCTCAATTCCGAATTCGTACGTTTTCAATTCGCTTATCATGTTGTTAACGGAATTGAATTCGGTTGATGAATTATAAAAAAACACGATTTATTGCTATACGTGACAAATGGTGAACCATATTAACATTTTCATTTACTAAAATAGTAGACAGATCCAGTGAACATAAAAATCTAATTTTTAAACCGTTTTGTTATGATATAAAATTAGTAGTGAATCTGTTCGGAAATAAGAACACACTTTTTCAATCCGCACGGAATCGATTTCGGTTTTCGTTTTCAATCCGGCTGAAAATCAGAACAGCCATAATAGCTATAATTTTTTTCGGGCATAGGAACATCCGATTTATCAGAGAAAATTACATTTTATCAATTGGTTACGATATTAAGTTGAGGCATCATACTTTCCTACAAACAATTGGAAAAGTCAACATGTACTCGAATTAAGAAACAAGAAACAATCCAAAAAATAAACCATTCCTACTTTCTCCTATTTCTTGAAAAGGTATCCCTTTAAAAAACTACCTGCAATTATTTTATATCCTACGTTTCTAGTTCTCAGCCATAAGACTCGCTATTAAACTTGAGCACCCAATACCAATTTCAACAAATGCGTTTCAACTCAATCCGATCCTTACATATGTTTGCATAAGTCATATTGTTCCATTAAAAGCCAAAAGCCTTGAAAACATGGAAACTAATCAAATGAATGATTTGAAGAGACCTAATTTCGAGATCAGCTGTCGATGGACTTATTTGGCTCAGATATCGAAAAGTTATCAAAATTTCAACAACTCAAGACACGTCATCAAACTGAGAGCATCTCACCCCGAAAGTTCATCTTGCTAAATGCAATTGGTTTTTCAAAATACGCTTCGTGGCGACCACAGGCGAACCCCAGTCCTTCAACGAACAAACCTAATATTTCCAACGAACTTATACCTATATGTAAATGTATGCTCTTATTCTTGCCGATTTACTCAAACGTTGCCCCATTTCCAGGTCTAAGAATTGAGTTTTAGGAATTTTCTTGATCGTGATAAAAAGTAGAGCAAGCCCTGAGCTTTGGCTTTTATTTAAAAACCAATTGAAGTTTAAAAAGACCAACTACCGGAACAAGAGTGAATGTCTGTCTATACACACTCTTTTGTACTAAGACCTTTCATTTGACCGATTCTTCAGTTCGAACGGTCTTCAAAACTAGATATGAGTCCCATTTCGTGTTCCCTTGCATGTACCAAATATCACTTCCAAGTGAACCCTTAAACAAACCATGGAGGCTTTCGAAATCATCTTACGAATAACTTACCTCCAAACCAAAACAATTCTTGTATTAACTCAAAACAAAACCCGAAAATATAAAATAAACTAATATTCAAAACAGAAAAAACTGAATTTTAGAATAGGTAAAAAAATAGTCAATTTGCTTTTATTTGTTCGGGACTATCAATTATGCATTGTTCATAATCACGTAATGTAAAAAATGTCTTTTAATCTTTGCACATACTAACTTACAATCTAAGGGCGAGAATATTCGTTTTGAAGTCTTTTAAGAGAGTAAATACATAGAAACTTATTCTAAACATGCTGCGAGCTCTAACAGTCTACTGCCACTTCTGGTGTCTGAGTATCTGACACTGATATTGAAGGAACTGCTTCAGTATGCATTTTCTTGACATGCTTCTCTAGAGTCAGCTTGCCAGAGTACAATCTTGGACAAAAGGAACACTGGAATGCCTTGTCCTTAGGCGTCTTTTTTAATTTGCTTTCAACAGTAGTATCATTCATATGACGTTTTGCGATGTGTCTGCGTACATGGACCCTCGCTGAATAGCCTCGACCACATATCTCACATTTATACGCCTTCTCGCCTGTGTGCGTCCGGTGGTGGACCTTTCTGTCGATGTTTCGTGTAAATCGCTTTTCACAGAAATCGCATTTGAATTGCTTGTTGGACGTATGGAGCCGTCTGTGGACGATTAGATTCTGCTTCGCACGGAATGTGGAATTGCAAACCTCACATTTGAACGGTTTTTCGCCGGAATGGACGCGAAGATGTGTTTTGAGATCGCCACTTCGGACAAACGCTTTGCCACATTCTTTGCAGGAAAAACGCTTATCCCCATTGTGATGACGCTGATGTAGAGCGAAATCCTGGCGGGTAGCACAGCCCAACCCACACAATTGACATGTAAAAGCTTTTACTTCGCGGTGTCGCATCTGATGCTCGGTCATCCGAAGTTTGATTCGAAAACATTTGCCACATTCTGGACATTTATAGGGCTTCTCTCCAGTGTGCAGCCGGACGTGTTCTATCATACGACACATTTTGTTGAACTTCTTCGGACACTTAAGGCAAGTGTAGTTACCTGCTTTGCCACCTGTAAAATGTTCGTCTAAGTTGGTTGAGTCTCCATCAAAAATATCACTCGCTGTTTCTGATGCTTCCGAGACTTCTGAGATACAATCAATGTCTTTGTAAGAACTTCGTGTACTGTTCTTATCCCTGAGTATTCTTTTCGCACACGTTAGTGCACTTGGAACTTCTTCTGGAGGTATAATATCTTCATTGTCAACGTTTATTCCTGTTGGAATGGCCACCATGGGAGGTGCAATTTCGTGGGCTGTTGAACGGCGCTTTATTGGCACAAGAACCTCCTCTGGCTCCTCTTTGACAATTATTGCACTCGGAACCATACTTTGTGGGTGCTCATCTTCTTGGAAAATCGTATGGGACTGATGCAAATGAGCTCCGAATAACTCCATATTCGCATACTTCCCCTCGCAAAATCCACAAATTAGAAACAGTTTTCTGCGATTCATGATAAAAATATTGCCACAGCTCTCAATGTTGTTCTCAAAATCCTGTGTTGTTTTTGATTTCTCTTCAGAAGGTGGTGCATCTTCTGGCTCTTCAACTTTAATAGGAACATGCCGCAATAATGTGTCGGCAGGGGTAGGTAAGTTTTTTTCATCCTCTGTTGAGCCTTCTCGAACAAATCGTATCTGAAAACCACCCTTCACTACTAACTCTGACACTGCAGACAACGAAACCGCGTCTGAATCACTTTCATCCGTTCCTGATGCGTTTTCTCCTTGACTAGATGATTCTTCATATCTTTTGGAGAAAATCCTGTGACTGTCATTCAGATGCTTGGCAAACTGCAACATATTTGCATACTTACTATCACAGAATCCACATATCAGAAATAATTTGCGTCGATTAAAGATAAATACATTGCCGCAACTCTCAATTTCATTTTCTAGATCCACAATAGTTGCTCCATTGGATGACACACTGCCGGTGGTAGATGCGGCGACAGCCGCTTCTGTCGATGTTGACGCCCTCCAGATGCCACTATCGTTGGAGTAATCATCACCGTCCAAGCTCTCCAACTTAATAGGTACATGCTCCAAAACAGCGTTTAGCATATCGTGCTCTAACCTCCACTTGCGCGTTGTTTATTCTAGCTAGATGCGTTTTATATTGAACAATTGCAATGCAAATTGCCACTTAATGATCCCCCCACTTTTGTTGTCTTTTTCTACAAGAAAACACAAAAACACAAATGAAAAACTGCGTGCGCACTACGCCAACAAAGGAATCACTCTGCTAAAAATGAGAAAAACACTCCGAACGATTCCAAACAGACGCGTCCGACGATCGAGTGACATTTCATATTTTTGTGTATGAAAACAAAAATACTCAACGGTTGTGTCTGTCTCATTCGAAAAGAATGTTCTTGTGTATTCTTTTGTCGACTATATTCATCGCATTTGTTCCAACGAGAACATCGCTATGTTTTGATTTGAAATCAACCACCACCAGCCACCACAAGCGTTTGTCAGAATGAGATGAGTGCTTTAGCTTTTGCTTCTTTTTTGGCTAGCGAATTTGCTTTTTGCCGGTAATTCTTAATTTTTAAATTTGTGTGTTGAAAATCAATGGCGGTTCTTGAGTGGAAATGAAAAGAGTGTGCAAACACATGCCACAATTCTTTTTTTTTTTTGATTTGCGCGAGTGTATTGCAGCAGATGTTTATTTTATGCATGCAAAAGAAGATGTGAGAGATCTTGTAAAGTGGTAGTGTGGAATGAGTATGAGGGTGAAAGAATAGGGAATATGAAGCACACATGCATGATATAATTTTTGTTGATTGTTTCGGGGCAGTTAAGTTATGTCTGGAGTTTACTCCTACATGAAAAAACTCCAATACCTACCATGAAAAAAAATGTAGGTATAAGCTAATTTTAAAACTTAAATAAAAGATTTTGATTCAACTTCACTTCAATAAGTACTTTTGAATACCTAGGATAAAAAAACACTTACAATTGTATGATTTTAATCTCTGACGAAGGACTTGTTTTCAGAACCTTATGGAACACAGCATAAAAAACGTGAAGCCCATATCCTCTCAATTTTTGCGAGAAAATAATAGGCTGCGGGTGCTGTAAGTATATTATGGGGAGTCAAACCGCTCGACCGCTTTCTGTTCGTTCAAGTCTTCAATGTAAAAGCATTACAGAAAACGGTAAAGAATAAAAAAAATAAATAAAATTATAGGTCTATTCCCTTACAAGTCATTTGAGAAATGCGCTGGACGATGGCTCTCGGCTCCGATGCTCTCTGCAATATTGCGCCAACCTATTTATTTTATTTTAAACACGTTAGGCTACAATACAAGGCTGTCCGAGCTTTCTTGAGTCACTTTATTTATCTAGTTACTACCTACTGGGTTTTTGAAAAAGTTTTTGAAATGTTAACCTAACATCTAATCTTGCACTTAAGTCTGTTTTTAATTTTTTTAATTATATCCAAATTATAAGTTGCAAATCTTCTAAACATTTACAGAAGGCAAGTTAGTTTGATGGATGAAAGAAATATGTATGCAAGAAGAGGCTACATGTAGGCCTGTGTGTTTTATGTATAGAAACCTGACGGCCATTGTCCTTCAGTTTAATTATATACACAGCAATTTTTAATTTATTCAGTTCATGGACAATCTTAAAGTTCTCCTTTGTCAAAGAAATTTTGTATCTATCGATATATCGAGCCCTTCCCGCAAAATCATCGTAAGAGACATTCTTTACAAAATAAATTTTTTATACGATTTATAAGTTTATACATTGTTTGGTAGTTTTCTTCATTTTTAGTTTTATGTACATTAGAACTGTTTTACGAAAAGTGTGGTTACAGCGGAAATAGATTTTTATCGTAAGCGACTGACTGTCTGTCCTTTTTGTATGAATGCTTATGATATAAAATCCAAATATAAACGTCTTCCTGTAAAATTTTCTTTTTGTCGCTTACGATGAAATGGCGTGAAGAGCTCGACGGACGCTGATGCTACAAAAACGACAGCGCGATTCCAGAATCCAGACATTTGTAGTTTCTGTGGTGCTGAGATGCAGTGTGTGACGTTGCAACTAAACAACCGTTTTGGGTTGGAAGAAACTTTTGGATGATTTCGGACTAACGACTACGAAGTGATAAATCACCAAAAAATGTTTGCAAAAAAAATTTTAGCATGTGAAGGTATTGCTGAAAAAAGTATATGTGCTGTCTTGCAAAGCTTTTCAGAACCCCCTCATAGACTAGACACTCTTAACAGTTTGATTGATTTCTTAAAAGAGGAAATCGTTTTGATGTCGATTTGAATGTTTGCACAGTTGCTTCTTAATCAAAAACTGGTCCTTTTGGCCACAAAACCAAATGATCACTTATTTTGCTAAAAAAGAGCTTTTTTAAATCTCGACTTGGAATCAAATTTGCATGCACTTTCACATACACAATAACAAAACACTTGACATTTTGAAATTTTTACATACTTCTTTTAGCGCGTTTAAGAAAAATCATTAGTACAAATTTTGTATGATTTAAAATCTACAATGTTAAAATTGGGTTTACATGCATCTGCAAGTTCAGAAAAGTAAAGCGTGACGGATATAGAAGATAAAGCATAAAAGTCAAAAAGATTAACTCGATTCTCGAGGTTGCTATAATCAGTTATAGCCTGATAGTTTCGGATTCGAAAATTAAATACTTTCTTCTTTTGGCACTTGAACGATGGACATTATGGTTGCAGATGAAATTCTAATACTGCAGATCAACATTTTCATCTGCATCTATAATTTATCATCTCCATCCATAAGGAAGTGTAGACGTCTGCCCTTGGTGTCTCTCCTCTCTATCAGACAAGTATGAATTTGTATCTCGTGGCTGCTTCTTTTGTACTATCAGATGCATGTAAATCCTCGTGTTTCTACGGCAATGGAATTTTTTTATACCATTAGAAGCTACATGGTATTAAAACAAAGAGCTGTAACATACGGGATAAAATTAGAGTTTGGAGTATAACTTCCAAAGTGCGTAGAGAAGTGGCACACAATTTTTCTTTCCAAATAGCACATAAACCGATTTTCTAAGTTCATTTTTTCTGTTTTTTAGGACTTAATCCAAAGCGAATAAATTGAGAAGTGGAAATCTTAAGAGTTGAATTTACTACGCGAATCGCATCTGCGTACACTGTTGGGATCACGTAAGACGTAACCCCTTGGAGTAAAATGTTTTTGTTTTGTCATCTGGAATTCTGTCATTCTTTGTTCAAATTCATAATTTCCAGTAACAAAAAACAGTCCAAGGAACTGTAAACATTATAAAAAGAACTATCCCTTTACTCTTTACACCCATTCCTTTGTATTTAAAATGTATTAAACCATACGTGTACGAGTACCTATATGTACCTACACGCTACACCTACGTCCTACGAGCTAAGCTAGTCTTTAACCTTGGATAACATTAAAGTGGAAGGACAGTTTATCCTTTGTGATGTCGATTGTCGACAAAAGACTAGACACACAATAGTTTACAAATAGGTAAGCAGGTACATGGGTATGGGTACATAGTTGTATGCTATGTGCCTATTTGGTTATATTACACCAATGCAATGCAATGAAAGTGAAGAGTTAATTCAACCATCATTCATCACTAAAGGATATTGAATAAATCAACCCCATAGCCCATAGCTAAAGCCGCGTTGTGTTAATATAAACACAAATGAATAGGTTGTTCTTTTGCATAGGCGTATAGGCAAGGTACATTACTTCATGAAAGGAAAGGACATCGAATTTTTGAGTAATTTCTTGAACTGGTTTTTGAGTGATTATCATTACATTCTTTTTTACAAAAATCATGGGTAGCAGAAAAGGAAAAATTAAGGGATGTACGAATGAATGTGCACTTTCTTAGCTTGTGGCTTGTCGGTTGTCGCTTGTGCAATGCCAATAATGCCAGTGCCAGTCCAAATAAGTTATTAATCATAATAGGCACTGCAGATTGTAGGATAAAGGACATGGACAAGTCGTAGGTAGATAGCTAGGTATTGCCGTTAACACCTACTTACCTATCGTAGTTAAAAAAAAAAACCTGATGATTGCGCATTCTTCAAAATAAGAACTGGAGTTTGAAATTTAAATATGACTACCTACCTACATATATATTATATGGAACAATATATTACAATTTTAGAGTCAACCTACCTTGTTTGCATCACTGTTCTCCAGAGTTCGATTCCCCAAAAGCAATGCACGAAACTCTCCATAGAAAACACTTTCTCGTAAAAGGAATGAAAATTTTATTGCAACCTGGAAAAAATTAATTCCTTACAAATACTGAGTCATTCTTCAAACGTATGTACCTATTGACCACTTTAATTTTGCTACATAAATCAAAAATTGATGTTTTGTAATGATTCCACTTGTTATCGAATTGAAAACGACACGAAAAGCTGAATGGTGGTATCTGTAGTCTGGAAGCATTTGTGAATTGTAAACAAAGTGCCAAGAAACACGTTCATAGCTACAGCTAGTACATAATTATTGTTTTTCTACCATTCGCTTTTATATCCGTTCTACTTTGTTTTGTTTTGCCAGAGCATCTGCATTATGCTTCATGCATGTGCTTTTGTTATCCAGTTTGCCTTTGCCGGCTTAAGTTTATCTATCAGAATTTGTTTTGAATTTTTTCCTTCAACGATCAGTGATTTCAGCCAAAAGAAAGAAAAAACAAAAAGAAAACAAAAAAATAATGAAAGAGTCAAATGTTCCTGTGTTTGTCGTTAATCGTGTATTCGTTTGGCTTTTTGCTGTCTAACTCATTTACCCTTTAGCGTAAAGCGAACTTAAAAGCTATTTGTCTCTTTCGTTGAGAGTTTTGTATTAATTGAGTGCAAGCTTCTTGTTGAGGTTGAGTGAATCATTTGTATATTCAAAGAGAAGAGAACCGCGATAACGACAAAAAAAATTAGATATGCCGAGTGCCGACAACGATGACAACAGGCAAGAGGCAACAGATTTATTTTGTTACGCATACGCCCTAGCATCCGACTAATTGAAGTAAAAAAAAAAATAGGTATAAGATTTTATTTGGGCTTCAGAATTGAGACAGATTTGAAAATCTCGTTCTTAAGCTCTACGAAAGAATAACAAAATGAGTGGCGTGTTGGCATCTTATTTGGTTTGGCAGTTCAATGACTTATGGAGTGCGTGATCGGTTTAGCATTGTTAATCATTGTATGAGTCATATCTCAGATGAACGTATTATGTGAGAGATGAGAGTCCTTAACAAGACAAAGATATGAATGGAATGTTGCTAAAGAATGTTCCATTGTTCCATAGTTGTTTTATTATAAATAACGGTCTAAAAGGAAGCGTAAGTTGTAAAGTTGTAGGGATCTGAAAACTTTGAGATTAAACTAACTACTGTGAGCGATTCTCACAATCACAAGTAAAGTCATCGAATTAACAACTGTCCTGATCATGTCCGCCATGTCTCAGATGAACCCTCAGTTGTTCGATTGAGGTTTGTGAGACTAGAATCTCATGGATTCATTCCTTAATTTTTTGGCTCAAACAGGTGTCTGGCATGAATGTGACATTTTTGAAAAATGTTCGCGTGTTAATTTGTTTGCAAAAAGAGACAAAGAAATTACTAAAATTCAAGTAAGAGACTTAATCATTTGAAAATAAACTATTTTAATGCAATTTTAGCAGCTGAAAATTTGATTTGATGAAATATATACGCACAGTGAGAAGGAGAATAAGTTTAACAGTCTTTTGCCGAGTCGTTTGTTATGGTTTCTTCTTTCATCAAATAAACATTGTGTCCTCTGAAGCACTTTCTTAAGCACTTCTTGGTATAAATTGAGTGAGCAAACAGTGGCTCAGGCGCTCTCTTTTCTCTCTTGCTGAGCTCGAATCGGTCAATCATCATTTCCGAATTTCATTCTGAATACTAGATGATACGAAGCCTTCCAAGATTATTTCTTGAGCTACTGATTCTTCTCATTTTGCACAGGAGATCCTGTCCAGCTTTTGCTATCTGTTTGGAACTTAAGATGGCGATGTGTCAATCCATCACCTTATCTCGTAGTCTGGTAAAAGCGCATCAAACACTCTCAATGTAGCGAATCGTAATTCGAGGATCATTTCTGACCAAGAACTCAATATCCTCTTGCATAGCGTCAGTTAAAGTGCAGGACCTGATAACTCAAAAAAATTCAACCAAAAAAATCTGAAAAATCAGACCCAGCTTTTTGGATTTTCAGTGTTCTAAGGTTGTTCTGAACATTTTGTACAAAAAAAAAGTTTTAAACTATTTTGCGTAGCTACATGCCAGGTGCTGCGTTTCTGTGTTTTTTGCAAATTCTGCAAAATATCCTTAAAATACTTAAAATGTCCTGTACTTTTAGACTGACGATTTTATCAATGATATGAATAATACTTAAAGCCGATCCAGCACTTGGTTTTGTTAAATGATAGTCCAAAAAATTGTCCGACCTATACATAATAAGAACTCTGTAAATAACTTTCATTCGCCCGCTCCTTGAATACACTTGTCAAGAATAGTCCCCTTTTGCCTGCAAGCTCATATTGAAAATAGTTAACGGTGTTTCTTTTGATTAGCTCTTATAGTTCATCTTTAAAGTAATCCTTTTATTGTATTTCCTTATCAAGATCACATCGAACTTCTTAATTTGAGCTCGAAGTGAAGAAAAATATTCGACATCTCATCGAGTATTTTTTTTATTAACTGCCGACTGTCCTATTTTATTTGTTTTAAATTTCATTTTCATAAATCTGCCTATAATCCGAAATCCCACCTCTAAATTCTGCAGGTATCTGTTTTATAATGAAACTTAATTTAAAAAAAATTAATTACTCCCGGGTTGTCTCTAAAAAATTAGCCGCAATTGATTAATGAATTTAATTTTAGTATAGAAATTGCAACTATATTTTTTTTTTTAAGAAGTGATACGCTATTGGATAGAATGTTATGTAAGGAATGTGAATAAATATGTTTGTTTGCTTCCTGTCAGCCGCAACATATTATGGTTACCAGGTGTAAACATGTGCCATTAATGGTTGGAAGTCATTTGATTTTTATAAAAGTTATACATCAAATTAAGATTTAATCGTTGCTGAGTTCAAAAATCAATGGTTTTCTGTAGGAAAACGACCGCAAACAGGCGATTAGGGATAGAGAAAGTAGTTTTCGAAAATTTAAAGGCAACCCTACCTACGGTAGAAAATCGAAATTTGTTCAAACGGGCCAGAAATATCTGTAATGCTCAAATACAAACGGCTAAGTTTTTACATGACCAAAAAGTAAGGCAAAAAACTATTGTGTCCAAAAGGAAGTAAAAACTTTTGGTCTTTGGTCAAGAACATTAAGAACTCGACCACGTCATTGGTCCCAACGCTCGTCTTCAATGACTCTCCGTATATCAGCTCCATCGACAAAGCCAATTTGCTAGCAGCTGAATTTGCTGCCAATTCGACACTTCCTCATAGCATATTGGCTCCCCCTGAGGTCGAGTCTGCAAGTTCTGTGATGAAGCAGATATTTTTTCGAACTCGCTCGGTTGCGAAAGTCCTTAAAGATCTCTACATACATAGATCCACTGGTCCAGATGATATCCCCGCCGTTATTCTGAAGAGGTGTTCTTCTACGCTGTCAAAACCATTGCGTAAACTTTTCCATCTTTCCTATTCTGCTGGGATTTTTCCGAGCAGATGGAAAACTGCTTTTGTCCAGCCGGTCCCTAAAAAAGGCGAATCTTCGTCCCCTTCCAATTACTGTCCAATTGCACTTACGTCCCTTCTTTCCAAGGTCATGGAAACGTTGATAAACCGTCAACTTATGAAATATCTTGAAGAACGAAAAGCTTCTTAATGACCGTCAGTACGGCTTTCGTAGCAAACGGTCCACTGGTGATTTGATTTTCATATTCGTTTCCAAATTCACGTCCCTGCTCTTCGGATGTGGAACTGGAACGGTTGCGTATGATAAGCTCATTGAATTCTGACCTTGACAGCATTGTTACATGGGGTCATAAGAACCGAGTAGAATTCAATGCTTCGAAAACTCAATGCTGTCTCTTGTCGTTGAAGCTTAACATTCCCCCATTACCATTATTTATGAATGGTACCTGCATCCAAAAAACCGGAAAGCTGTCAGTACTTGGTATGTGTGTAAGCAATGATCTTCGTTGGACCACATATTTGAAGTCGCCAAAAACGCTGCTGAATGCTTAGGCTTCTTGAGACGATGCAGGAAGTTCTTCGCCCCTTCTGATCTGGCTACAATTTATAAGGCCTTCATTCGCCCAACCAAAACTGGAGTATAACTCCCATATCTCGGCAGGTGCTCCTCAAACATCTTTGCGCCTACTTGATAGGGTACAAAATAGAGCGTTAAAATTGATAGGTGATAACGTAGAATCGATTGATTCTCTTGAACATCGTCGAAACGTCACCTGTCTCACTCCCTTTTATCGCTTTTTTCACAAATAGTGCTCTAGTGAAAAAGTCAGTGGCATTCCTCCCTAATTTAGCCGCAACACCCGCCTCGCTAGGAATGCTCATCAGTTTTACCTTGAGCCCAACTTCGGGCGTGCAGAGATTCGTATTTTAGTCGCACCACCCGAATGTGGAATGCTTTACCTGGCTCGGTATTTCCCCTGCATTACGATTCACAAACACTCAAAAGCAATGTGCATCGGTGTCTCATACTAAATCCTCTCCTATTTTCCATTCGCATTGTGTTCTATAACATTATAAGGGTAGTCATAACCCCTTGATGTGCGCGTTAATTATAAAAAAAAAAAATTATGAGTTAATAGTATTCGTTTTTGAAGTGAAAGCATTAACATGAAAAGCGCTTTCTCGAATTGCTGTTCGGAATCGGCAGAAAATTGTAGGTCCCAAAACTCACTTTGACTCTTAACTAATTCCACCATGTTGGAAGTCATTTGAAGAGAAAATGCATCAGAACCATGTTGTACCGAATTGAGTGAATAGGATTACGGTTGGTCACTAATTGATTATAATTTAAAACCAACAAAGTTTATTGGATGACAATGAAGATATTTTAGTGGCTTTAAAAGATTTAACTTCTGCATGAGATTCTCAATCTGAGAAGATATGGATAAAAGCACTGATGATTCTGATATAAATTCAGATTTAGATATGTAATGCATTAAATGCTCACTAATAATTCATTTGAATTAAATTTCATTAAAAAAAAAGGTAAGATACCTGAAGAATTCAGCGATGAGATCATCGCCTATTACATATTAACAAATATGTATAAAACTATTTGAAGAAGTTTCAGACAAGAATAGAAACGAATTCACTCTCTGTATTACGTAGATACTTTCTGCTTTAAATTATTTTTAATTATTCCCAATCTACCTTAAGCTCACCTCAAAATGTCACCACACAAACCAACCCGGTGTACCAGAATAATGCTCCACATAAACAATATGTGAAACTGTCAGCTACTCGCTGTGTGGTTGTCGACAGCAGATGGCACCACCGAAACTATTAAGACAATCGAAAAGCTACCACCATCCTGTGGCTGAGTTGGCAGCGGTTTTATTGGCAAATATTTCTTCAAAACGCCCCCTTTTTCATCAGACTTAACAATAAGGAGATGGTGGAAAGAGCTTCATAAAAATATAAGTCCCACAATGTACCGTATTGCTTGGAATCTGACGGTACGACGACGCGTGCTACAAAGACAACGCGTGTAGCCACAAAATAAATTTTTATTCGCCTTACTACTTTTACCTCCAAATCGTATTTTTGGGAGTTTTAAACCCATACACCTCCCGAGAGCATTGTGAACTTAAAGTTGAAATGTGGATAATGGAAGTGTCAGGGTTGTTGCACAATCATCCATCCTCGCAGCTTGAGAATGGGAATCGATTTAATAACAAAAGTTTCTTATTTCACATCTTTTTGTTGTGCAATTCACATGGGGAATCAGGTTAATCATTCCGCGTGCTCACTCAGCATTCTCAAGGGGGTGCGCCATAGTAAGGGCGGTTGGTATTGGCTTGGCATGTGCAATATATATGCAGCCCTCTTGTTTAGTTTCTTTTGTATTTATTTGCCTTATTCGTATAAGGAAAGGGAAGATGCTAACGCAGGATGTAGCATTTAAAAAAATACAAAACGCACTTGCAAATACTGTTGCTTTGGGTGATTCTCTTTTTGGATGGAAACATAAAGGGGGAAAGTGTTGGAATGAATTTAGCCTTTTGTAAAATTACATTAGAAATTCCGATGGGGTTGGGGGTGTGATGGTGTTTTATTCAGGGGAATTTACAGATTCATAAATAACTATGCTTAAGACAGATTCGTCTTGCACAAAGGGTGCGGATGCGGAAAGTGGTTATTCTCTTGACACTGATCGTTTTTTATTCGACCATAAGCTTCGGCGCGGCGTACTGACAGGAAGGGTGTTTTTTTGTTTTTTGAGTTTTATGCCTTGCAATCGGACAGCAGTTGGATTTTATAACGAAATTTTTTATAGAAAAGAGAGCGTATTAATGTGTGGGTGGTAATTTATGCAGATGTAGAGTCAAAATTAATGAGCTTTATTGCTGATTCTAAGGCTGCATACTGTCTGATTACATCGTTCATTGCTTGGGCAGCCAAGCGTTTTCATTAAAAATAAATTAAGGAAGTGAGGGATCGTTAACTTAGACCATGTTCGTGGTTTCGTTTAAGGCATTTAGACGAACATTTTGGAGCTCTTGAACTGCATTTTGGTGGTTTCGTTTAAGGCATTTAGACGAACATTTTGGAGCTCTTGAACTTCATTTGCCATTAGAGGAAAATAAGTTCCTCTGGAAACAATACTCTTAACAGAATAAACCTTACAAATCATCGACTAAAACGAGTTTTATAGTAATTCTCCATCGAGAAAATCCATTCGACCGAGCAGGCAAGAAACAAGAATTTAACCCTGTGGCTAATAATATTTAACTTTTAGCGAACAAGAAACACACAAACACAGCCTATATACAAAGTGACTGTTCAGGTTATTTTACAATTAATTCGGACCCTCTGTAGGATTTGATGACTGTCAATAACTTCATTAATTTATTTTGCCTATGTATTTTTAAAAGACGTCTCTATGAAGCAACAATCTGAATGGACCACACGGAGGGCGTGCAGCATTGGCTAGTCAAAACTTAAGAACGTTGTGTTCACAAACGATGCACACTCTAATTTCTCAAATTATAACTCATTCATAGTTTTAAGGCTTTCCTCACCATCGGTCATGAATTATCATAGAGACAAACGTTTTTCGGAAGGACGAACAGCATTTGCTTGTGTTAAGAACATTGTGTTCAAAAAATCTGAATGCTCATACAATTGTTCGAAACGAACACATTTTATGGCAAAACACTCAAATTTAGACTCATTTATAGTTTTTTAGTTTCCCTCACCATCGGTAAGGAACTGTAACAGAGACAAATGTAATTTAGATGAACTTGATGTGACCTGTCAAAATCAATGCTCAAGTTCAACAATTTTATTAAATTCAACTGGTAAACATCACTCAATAGGTATGTCTTCTGAATCTGAATCAATTTCGAAATAAGTCCAACAAAACTAAAAAAAACTGCAAACAACTATACAAAATTACACCGGAAGGCACCCGTTTGCTCAGTCCCACCGAGCCGGAACAATGTTCTTTTTCAAAAAAAAAAGGAAATACCTAAAGCCACGTGCATCTACTTCTCTGCAAAGTTTCCTTCCACTCCTTCTGCTTTGCCATTTTAAACGCATGGACAATTTTCTTTTCAATTTCCGAAATTGTCAACCTGTTCAAAACCGAACACTAAAAAAAGGAACAAGCACAACGTAAAAGAAAGAACAAAAATGCCCATGTAATAGTTTGGCAAATAATAAGGGCTAAGCAGTCCCACTTTACCAAAAACCAAGGCGCGCCACATGACACGAGTAATCCACAGGAATCATCAGCATCATCATCGTTGTCGTCGTGGTCGTAGTCGTAGTCGAGTCGACTTGTGTAGTCGTCGTCATCTTTTTTTTGCTGCTCGTTGCACAGGCACAAAGAAGAAGTGGGGTTGAAAATACCACCCTCCCATGCAGTTTTTGAAAATTACATCCAACCGGGAGTATGAGCTTCTGTTAGTAGCGTAGTAGCTATTGTATTGGTATAAGGAACTTTTCAGGATGTGGGTGGATAATGGAAATTCACATTTTCACTGCTTTTGTCTATCTGCATCGCTTCACACCCTTCTGTTTGTTTTTCGAATTAAATTCGATCTTTTCCATTACCCGGGGGATTCTGTGAGGGTGGACACGGGAATTACATAGTTTTGCCGGCTTAGAGAGATTTTAAAATGACAGGGGGGCAACAGATTCATATCCATCCCCTTCTATAGGTGGACAGGTTGAAAAATGACGTAAAATGATTGGAGTTTCTTCCTCTTTGTATTTTGCTTTTAATTTCCATTTGAAAGAGCTTTAAAGACCCCACAGTCAGACATTTTATGTTCCTGGATTACCTACGGTTAGGTTACTCATTTAAATTAAATTTAAAATGGTAGTAGCGATTTTTTGCGTCAGAAGCTATTTTCCAATGTCGCATGGCAAATGTATAATGTATAATGACATTCGGCTTAGAAATATCCTTAATCCTTTTTTGTGTGTGTAATTTTCAATTGACTTTGTTAATTATAGCATTTATATCTAATGAGTACGAGTATAGAAACGCCGCCGCCGCGCCGAGGACTCTCTATTCCATTTTACTCATTCATGCGATCCGAACTTGGTGTATGCTTTTTGGGTGAACTTTCGAAATGTCAAATGGGGATGCTTAGCAAAAAAGGGATGACTATCGAATTTATTGACAGAGGTTGGTTGGTTTCGGTGGAGATGCAGGATGACACCCAAAATTAGATGAGAATTGATTAAATAAATGATTTTCGTGGAAACTTTGGTAATTGTGTTAGAAGTGAAGTAGACCAGCTGTCGAGGGGTTAAAATGGTTATCATTTGTAATTTGAACTGATTTTTGTTCTTTTTTTTAATTGAAAACTGTTGTGTCAGTGTTGGAAGGTTATTATTTGTGAAATTGGCAGTGAATGTTGATAGAGTTATGAGTCGTGTCAACTTGTGTCTTTGATGTTTGCAAAGATATTGTGTGGCCGGAATCGTTCATTAACTGAGGGAGAAGAATTTCGCATCCAGTTTTTTATATGGTGATCTTTTTTTATTTGTCTTTGCATCATGAGCTGGAAAGCGAAGTTTATTTGAACTTATCAATTTGTTTTGAGCTAGAGTCATGTTTTATTTGGTTTGTTCGTTGAAGCCCTGGGGTCGCCACAAAGCGTTTTTGAGAAACCTTAAGGGCGACTTTAGGTTTCTCAGGAATGTCAAATTGAGTGTTTTTAAGCCCTGGGTTTTCCCTTAACTCGCCCTAAGTTTTTGCTATGTGTGAGTTGAGAGCTGTCAAATGGCGTGTATTTTTATTCAAATGACATATGCCTGAGTAAAATCATTAAAGATAGAATTAGAATTGATCTTAATGATAATCTCAAAATTAGACTACGTAATCTCAAACCTTCACCAAAAGTTTTCAAAGAAATAAACCAACCGGACGTAAAAAAAAATCAGACCCCTCTCAAATACCAATCTCATACAGAAATACCACTCTTTTTTCGGAATCTGAAAAAATTAACGCTTTTCAAAATTATTTCAGTAACTTATACTCAAATCAAATCCCTACAACAAACCCACAGTCATTATTAGAAATTAATACAACAAAAAATTCATTTTTAGCATGGCATAACAATCCTACCGTTTCATTTTTCTCTTTAACAAATAAATCAGACTGTCAATTAACAAATGATTTTGTCTCTACTGATTTTGTTGAATCCATAATTAAAAATTTAAATAATAAGAAATCATCAGGGCCCGATAGTATTTCTAACTTCTTTTTAAAAAAATGTTATAAACCAATTCTGACACCATTGACTATATTAATCAATAATTGTATTAATAATTTCTACTTTCCAGAGATGTGGAAAGTAGCAATTCTATTACCAATAAAGAAAAAAGGTTCATGCAATGACGTCGAAAACTTTAGACCTATTTCACTTCTGTCTAACCTAGGGAAAATCCTTGAACGTGCGATTTATAACAAAATTGAAACTTTTTGTGATGAAAATAACATCATCCCAAATACACAATTTGGCTTTAAGAAACATCTTTCAACCGAACACGCAATCATGTATTTCGAAAATATCATTCTTGAAAATCTAAGAAGAAGAGAATGCACAGTTACATGTGCCATTGACTTAAAAAAAGCATTCGATTCAGTCTGGCACGACGGGCTCATTTATAAAATGATTTCGCTTAACTTCCCAGTTAATTCAATTAAAATTATATCTAATTACCTTTCTAACAGATCGTTCAAAATTAAAATCGGTTCAAATTTCTCCAACAATGTGCAAATTTCATGTGGAATACCCCAAGGTTCATACTTGGGCCCTTTCTTATATAACATATTCATACACGACTTACCTTCAACTTTCGGACCATCTCGAAGCATACAATATGCAGACGATACACTTATTTTTGCTTCACATGAAAGACCCCACGAAGCACTTCAATCAGTCAAACAACATGTTGAACTTCTTGCAAATTACCTTAATTCTTGGGGTATTTCCATCAACTATCAAAAATCGGAATTAATCTGCTTTAGAAATGCTTCTCCTCGCGGTCATTATCTTGCTGTTAGGGAAAGCAAGCAAATAAAACTTAACATTAACGGCAATAACATCCCCCTAAACAAGCAAATAAAATATTTGGGCATTAATTTAAATGAAAAACTTAGAATGAATCCACATGCTCGCATAGCACTTAAAAAAGGCAAAGCAGCAACATCACAACTAAAGACACTATTTAGATCAACCTTTATCGACAAAAACACGAAACTTCTCTTATATAAAACCCTCGTCAGACCTGTTCTATCATATGGCTTTATATCTTGGTTCAAAATTTCGCCAACAGTGGCCAAAGAGCTCCAAAGCTTTGAACGATACGTTCTAAGACACTGCATTAGCAAATACAAACGACCTAATGGCAAATGGTTTCAAAATAGTGTTATATATAATGAATCTAAAATCAAACCTCTACTTGCATATCTTTCTGATCTGGCGACAAAAAAAATTTTCTCATACAGTTACCACGAAAACCCTCTGATCAAAAATATCTACACGGAAAATATCTCCTTTAATATTGAAGACAGATATTATGTCTCTCCAATAAGTATTGCAAACTCCTCAACAACAAGACTTTTCGAAATTGATGAAAATAATTTTCTCTCTGACTTCTATAGGAGTAGCAACCCAAACACTTATCGAGGCTGAACCGACTCTACCAAATTTTAAGTTATTCTTTTTTGACAAAAATATGAAATAAGAAAAAAATAAAAAATAAAAATAATATGATTCATGTCACCACATTTATTTAACAAGTTCAAAAAAATTAAACACCCTGATTTAACTATTTAGTACAATAATAAGATACTTTGTAAGTCCTTAATTTCAAAAAAAAACCTCCATTTGGAAGGTTTCATGTAGACGGGAATCGACGATGGATGAATCATTATGATTCACCCACCGTCGAATCTAGTCTACACTTTCTTTTTCATTTTTATTTAGTTTGTAAGTTAGTCTTTAAGTAATACCAAATAAACTTCATGAAAAGTGTCTTTGAGCATCACTTATAAAAATATTGTTCCTACTAAGTAAGTTTATGAAAATATTGTTAGTAAGTCATTGTACGTTATAAATATACACCATTATGTAAGAGCAAGACTAATTCTAGGTCAGCAATAAAATTTTCTTAGTCATAAAAAAAAAAAACCAATGTTAAAAAGAAAAGTCTCAATAAATAATTCATTCATTCATTCATTCATTATTCAAATGACAGGGATATGTGTTGATTTTGTGGCTTAGTGTTTTTTGAGGACTGGAAAACCCAGATTTTTTTGACAACTCATAGGGTTGTCACTTCGATGAACGAACCAATTATCTCTTACATTAAGCAACATTAGATTCGTTCGTTGAACTTTACTAAGGGTTGACTGATGTTATCTTGACAACCCTATGAGTATTCAAAATAAAAGCCTGTTCTTTACATGAAATCGCCCAAGCGGGAATCTAGGGCTACTTCAGGGCGAGTTGAAGTCAAACCCAGGGTTCTAAAAGCACTTAGTTTGATATAAAGGGCAAGTTTAAGTTTTTCAAAAAACGGTTTTCTGGTGACCACAGGGCACTCCCAGGGCCTTAACGAGAAAATCTACTATCTTATAAGCAAAAGTGTTATTGCGCTTGACACTAAGTTTTTCAAATAATAAAATTTTTTTGGCCTCTGATTGGTAGAAGGAACGAAAAACTTGACTTCTGACTTCAAAGTTTCATGCGTTGAATCTGCGCATTGTAATAAGAAGTTTTAATTTCTTTGCTTTGTTTCATTAATGCCAAACGAAAGTGAAGCTTTTGCTAAAGCGTAATCGTATTTCAGGCTTAAATGTCCAAGACAGTTAGTATAATTTTGTGTATAATATGAGTTCCAAACCTGAGCTTAACTAAAAGTTGGGCTAGTGAAATCATTTTCTGGAGAGAGGCGGTTGGGTTAGTAAGTTTTATCCTCTATTTATTATTACTTTATAGTTGAAATGTCAGCGTTGACTGATCGGAACGTTCGTTCAGTTCTGACTTCTGACACTAGTTTCCGTTATACTTCCGCCCATAATAGCTTTCTCAACTAAAAATACCAGTAAGTTTTTTGATGGAGCTGATCAAGATTGACTGCCTCAACCAGCTCTTACATCGGTGACCCACCAAATTTTTGCGTATTTTCAAAGTGCTTGTTGTTTACCTGTCTCGTGATGGTTAGCATGTCTGCTTGTAAACCCAGAGGTTTCTTGTTCGAATCCCAACAGGCAAAAATGCTTATCCACGGGTACTGCCTTTCGCAAGGAATTGGCATCCTATGTTAGTAAATTCATTGCCATGAAAAGCGTTTTCTCGTTCAGCTGTTCGGAACCGGCAGAATATTGTAGGTCCCCTCTAGTCCCCCGCAAGGCAAGTTGTGAAAAATGCGCTAGGCCCTGAAGCTCCTCGATCTGTTGCGCCACCCTATTTATTTAAAATACCGCTTGCAAAGTTTTATGAGTTAAATATTTTTGAATGAAATATTATGTGGAATTGATTACAGGTTCATCGATCATTGAATTTTGCCAGTGTTTGACACAGGTTTTATAAACAACACCATGAAGTTTCAAAAAAAAAACCATTCGGTTCGTAAGAACTTAAAAACAATGTCACTTGAAAAAATGTATGCCATTTGACATCACTGTTCGTCCCCTGAACTCGCCCCAGCAAGAACCCAGTACTACTTAAATGCTAGTTAGGGGCAAACCCAGGGCTCATAACAAACCTACTTCAACACTGAACATGATGCGTTTCTCTTCACTCAAAGAATTCATTGAGGACTTTATTACTTTTGAAGTCGTTTTCTTCTTCATTTGATAGCTTCAACTGTCATCTCGAAGGGATCTTATGTCACTTTCAGTTGGACGAAAAGAAGCATCCAGGAGCATTTTCAAACCGTTAAATTGGTGCAAAAAGATCGCTTCTCTTGATTCTAAGGAGTGACAGCCGCTTCTCGATTTGAAGTGAGAATCGACTCAAGAATCACTAACAAAAATGTTATTCAAATGTCAAAAAGAAAGTTTTTTTCATGGAATATTTTTTAAGAGCCATAGATGTTTCACTCACACAAAGGAAATTACGTTAAACTGAATAGAAACAATTATGGGTGTTCCATTGGTTTTTAAAATGAGTTCTTCCCCGAGTGAAACCAATGGAAAGCGACATTAGTATACCAGAATTTGATGTTTTTATATTCTGCCTTTTACTCTTTTAAACTACAAATTTGAAAGAAAATGCGAAGCTCCTATTGTATTTAGATCTTCATAGCTGGCAGTTTGCAGGCAAACAAATTACTTGTGTGCATTTCTTACAACTTTTCTCATTGCTTGAGTAGGCTCTCTGTTTTAAAATTTCGTGCAGATGTTCTACAGCTACTCTATTTTTAACTCTACTCCAAGAAATCATCACCGTCCCAGATATTCTGTAGCACTAGTCCGCCATCTTTACCCCTTTTCTTAACTCACTTCAAGAACTATAGACAGTTCAGCAGACATTTTACTTGTGTAATCCATCACGTGACATTAACTACCACTAGAATATTCAAAACTGCAAAAGTTTTGTTTTTCTTCAGCAAAACTCTTTTTCTATAGAAGACCTACACATCACCCTGCTCAACACGATTCATTGCTCCAATATTTCTCTTCTCTTCCGAAAAAAAAAACCCACCAATCACACGATTCACCACCTTAACGGATTGCATAAGAACACTATTGCCTCCAAGCCCCACAAAGCAGCTCAGCTCAACCAAAAAAATGAAAGGAACCCCTTACTGCCAAGGAGCGCACACTTAATTACCATCCCCCAACTCGTATTCACCCTCAAACAATGAATAAGTATATTCAGTAGAAAACCCCAAGAAAAATGAACTTGATGCTCAACTTTGTTTCGCTTAAGCTTTCCCCTTTTGTATCCCAGTGCCTATCCTCCTATCACATACACACACTTCCTATTCTTTTGTTGCTCCGACCCCAATTCATGGAGCACCAGATGTAGAAAACTTTGTATAAAGGAAGGTCTGGGACGCCAGCGTGCGTTCCATTGTTCTGTTCCAAACACTGTTGCTTCTTCAACCTCTATCGTCGTTGTCCAAACTCATCCCCTTTCGTTTAATGCTTTGGAGCAGTTCAATTATGTTAAAAGCGGTACTGCCTTAGGCATTCGTCCTCTTTCCTGGTAATTAAGTTATCGACATGAAATTGAGAGCGTGTTGGGTTGGGGGATGAGAAATTCCACCTAGTTAATTACCACTGTACTAATGCACTTCCTTCGTTCTTTTCGTTTCTTGCAGATCGAGCAACTGAGACTTTGAACCCAAGCGATGTCATTCGCCGTTATGACATTGACGTTGAATCTCTACCCAGCTACACTATAGTGTCGGGTCTTCCAACCTACGACGATGCTTTGGAGGAATTCAGGAAAGCTGGTCTGATTCTCAAGCCACCAATTCCCATCATAAAAATATTCGACGCTGACACCAAGGAACAACCACCAGGAGACGGTCTTCCTGAGTATACCCCACCAGACAACATATCCCAATGTTCTTGTGGTGCCGGAAACGGTCAAATAATCGAACTTAATCCCGAACATTTGAAGATTCTCAGCCAGAAGCGTTTGTCATTGCAAATTTCATTTAATGCTTTGCCTAAT
Source organism: Melanostoma scalare (assembly GCA_949752695.1). Classification (NCBI taxonomy): domain Eukaryota; kingdom Metazoa; phylum Arthropoda; class Insecta; order Diptera; family Syrphidae; genus Melanostoma; species Melanostoma scalare. Next base: position 271,768,423 of record OX456984.1, on the reverse strand, counting down.
ACTGTTCGTCAAAATAGTCGAAATCGAATAGATTTGTGCCAACAAGTCGGTCGCAATAATATGCTGAGAGCCCAGAGAGATAGAGATCTACTGACACCGGAAATTCATCGCTCGTCGTCGATGACATTTGAAAATGAACGAAATGCAATCGAGCATCGACTGAGAAGGCTGGAACAACATCGAGGGTCCATTTCATAAATAAGTTGTATAAGAAAATTGATTGAATTGGATGTTGTGTAAGATTCCTGCCAAGACGAGAAGCAATTATTTGCCTTAAGTAAAATTTACTTAATACAAAGTCATGTGTCAGTATTAGAAAATGTACTTTAGTTTTTAAGAAGAAAAATACATATGTACATAGCAAATGTAATTAATAAATTTTTTATAATTATTTCAAAAATGTAGACTACTCGTTACTTTGCTTTTATCCAAGTCGAGAACCAAGCAAGGAGCTTGCAGAGTCATTCGAGCGGAGGTAAGCTTTTAAAGTTCAACAGAAAAGAAAAGCATACTCACCAGAAAGTTGTGTGGGTTGTTTGTTTTTATTGAATGTTTGCTGTATTTTAACCTTGATTCCGACGACGCTTTTAAGGTTCGTGTGTAACCGCAAACCGTTCATTGGATTAGAAGTCATTCTTATTAAAAAATGAAAGAAATTTTGTGAAAATGTCATTCGTGATACTAATGTCGCTTTCCATTGGTTTCACTCGGGAAAGAACTCATTTTAAAAGCCAATGGAACACCTAAAATAATTTCTGTTCAGTTTAACGTAATTGCCTTTGTGTGAGTGAAACACCTATGGCTCTTAAGGAATATTCTTCGGCTGTCACTCCTCAGAATCATGAGAAGCGATCTTTTTGCACCAATGTAACGGTTTGAGAATGCTTCTGGACGCTCCTGGACGGTTCTTCGTCCAATCGAAAGTGACATAAGGAACATAATTTTGCTGCGCACCATTGCTGGTAAGCCAAAGGAATATTAATCCAGCTAATGGGGGCGTTCATTGCAATTCAAATTTTAAGATTAACTGAAAAACTTATTCAGTTTTGCGTTGGACGGTTATCTAAAAAGATATGTCAGGTGCGACGGTTTTGATTTGCATATGTAAAATAAATTCATTAACTTGTTGACTTTACTGCGATAAAAATTTCATAAGAGTAAAAAACAATCAGTAATGGAGTTAGAATTAATTAACTGTATTTTTTCAAATAAAAATCACGCACAAATAAATCACCATCAAATTATTGGCAAGTATAATTTTTTGATGTCGCATCTGACAGCTTAATAAACTGAATCTAGATTTTCAGCCTTCTTTTCCTGACTGAAAAACTGAATTTGAAAAATCTAACAGCTGATGAATTGTCAACTGAAAAACTTAACGTCTGGCCAATCAGAGGCCGAGAAAAGTTAGTTAATCTGAAAATCTAACTTGTGATGAACGCACCCAATGTCAACATCAACACAATTTTCGCCAGAAAAAACTGTATTGAAAAACGCTCTCAACAGAAGTATAAACACAGCTAAGGGGTCAGTTATAGCGATAAGGAAAATGAATCAGGAAAAATTTTCCAATGGTATAAAATCTAGTTTTTCTTTCGATTTAAAAGACAATTGTTAGATCAATCGATTGCAAATCACTCAAAAAAAATTTTTACGGCCAGAAAATGTATAATTGAACAAATATCTGCTGTCAAAATTGCATTTTTTCTAGTTTCCTGATGCAATTTCATTTTTCGTGTCAGCTGATTGAAATTTCAGCCAAAATGGAACAAATTGTTCCAATTGTTTGGATTCCATTTCCATGTATTCCACTGAAAGACTCACAGCAGATTATTTTTTTCGTGTGCATAAGGAAAACCAGTTGCTGGTATGTATTTGCGAAGGGTTGGGACTTGGGAGTTTATTGTAACTGACATATTTTTGCTGTTCGCTACAAGCGCTCTGTATATGAATAACTCTCAATCATCCAATACACTCAGAATTGTTATTTTCCTTGTGAAAGAATCAGTCAAATCTTTTATTTCAATAAATTTCAAGTACAAAAGTAAATTTGATTAAGTTAAGTTGAAATTTCACAAAGTACAACTGTTGCGAAGCCAGTTCAAAATGAGAATGAGAAAGAAAAATTGAATTCAAAAAGACTATTGAAAAAATAGAGTAAAACAACATCATTCGGTATAGAGCGAGACGACATCATTCGGTAGGCCTGTCATTCGGTAGGTCTGTTCACGTTGGTTAACCTTTGGTGTGTCTAGGGTTCCCGAACACGCTCATTAACAAAAAATTCATGATTTCATTGGTCCCAATAATTTTCCTGATTGTTTTTCGCTATCGCTATAATTAGCGAAGGCAAGTTTAAATTTTATATCTTATTGCTGGGTTTACATGCATCTGCAACTGCAGAAGTGCAGAAAAGTAAAGCAAGACGGATGAAGATTACAAAGCACAAAAGTTAAAAAGAGAGACGAATAGGATTATGGCTGCAGATGAACATGTTCATCTGCACCCATAATTTTTCATTTGCAACAATAACTAAGGAAGTGCAAATGGTGCGTTCCCTCTCTATCAGAAAAGTATGAATTTTACATCTTGTGTCTTTTTCCGATTTTCATCTGCACTTGCAGATGCATGTAAATCCACCGTATATCTACTTCTTCTGCACTTTTGTACTAGCAGATACCAATAAAGAAAATAGACAAAAGATGTAAAATTCTTACTTGTCGGACCAAGTGCAGACGTCAAGTTATAGGATGAACACGTTCATCTTCACCTATAGGTTTTCATCTGCAGCCACAATTGGATTCTTCTCTCTTTTTAACTTTTGTGCTTTATAATCTTCATCCGTTCCGCTTTACTTTTCGGCACTTTTGTAGTAGAAGATGCATGTAAATCCGTTAACATAAACCGCCTACTTGTTCCCTTCTATGTTGCATCAATTTTTCGGCATCTACTTGTAGTCGATTCAACCAGTTTGTGAAACAGAGAAGGAAAAAAAGAAATTAGTCGATTTATTCTCAAGAAGTTTCATAAAATCGACTAACGTGAACTTCATCTCTGTAACTTTTTGAAGACGGCCAAAAAACCTACATTTTGTTGCAATATTTTCCCGTAGTGTAAGTAATACCTTAAGCATATGTTTTGTGAACACATCCCATAAAAATGGCTTGGCGTCGCCAGCTGTTGGGACTCACGCGTTGCCATGCGATGGCATTAATTTACCATTTGTCAACTGTCACTTCGTTTGTCACAAATTCAACCCCGCGCACTTCTAATTCGAAAAAAAGAACAAATCTTTTTCTGTCCTACAAAACAATCCATTTTTTTGTTTTATATTCAAAACAAAGTTTATGTTTGTTGCGTCTTATAATTAATTTCACAAATTAAGTGCCATTGATAACTCAAAAAGTCTTTCAATCTCAACCTATTTCAAGTCAGTATTCAGCAGAAAAGAAATTCGTTTGTGATTCCCTTGAGTTTGCTTTTCTTTCTCTGGTGCTTCTTTTAATTTGTTTTATAATTTTCAAAGTGCATTGTGTAACAATCAATTGAAGACTACCTAAGACACTCATGTAAGTAGAATTTAATCTAGTTCAACAATAACCAACGAAAGATAAACCAGCTCAAGTGCTCCCCACGGTTACTTTTCGGTGATTTATTTCCAACAAAAAACATGGAATTCCATTAGATTTGTTTATATTGTTAGGTGGCGATAGATTCGCACATACAGCATTTCTAATAGAACTTATTGAACACCGTGTCGCTGAGACACACACGTGGACTACCATCGATTTGTCATGGGTTGAGTTTCATTAACAAAAATAGGAAACCGATAAGAAATCATTCTTCGTGAGTCGTGTCTATCGTCTATGTGCCAGCTTCGGTTCGGTGGATATTCATTGTTTGCTTTAAAGCGTTTCCTTATGGGTGCTATGCATGCACTTTAAGTTTTTTTTCGATTTTTACAATTGCGAAGAAGCACTTGGCAAATTAGGCCAAATGGCCCGAAAAAAATGAGTGTGTACAGTGCCGGGAGGGAAAATGCCTCTCTTCCGTGGAGCTTAGTTGTTTATAAACAAAAAATTACCATAATTACGAGCACAAAACAAGGCAATCGAAGACTAAGTTCAATCACACGTACGTGTCTGCCTTGCTTCAGATGGGTGTGATGGTGATGTCTCGTCGTTGTTGTTTAATTCTCTTCTGAAAGCTTTATTGGAAATGCGAGCTATTTCAATAAAAAAAATGTGTTATTGCTTAGATCTCGGAATAGCAATGAAGAAGACAGCAATCGCCATTTAAAAATAAATTGATTCCATCTGGAGGCAGAAAAAAACGTTTTGCTGGTGGCAGTGTGGATTTGAAAACGCGCCTTTGATTGATTGAGAAAATGCTTTCTGCTTCCTTTGTCGATGTTACTTCTCTGGGGATAAGTGTGCCTGTTAATCAAGTCCCACATAGTGAACGAGCTTGGTGTTGAACGATAAAACAAGAAAGATGATGTCATTAAAACTAAAAAAGTCGGTAAATGAGATGCCTCATTTTTTAGTTTAAAGATCGATGGTCAAATTAGTTTGGGATTTTTTTTTTGGTTATCAATTACAGTGGAATACAGAAGGTGACACTTTGCTGCGTCTATGAAAAGATTTTAGTGTGGAGGCACTGGCAAAGCAGTTTAAAGTATTTTGTTCCAGAGGAACGTTGTGTGTGATAAGTTCGTACGTCTTTTAAGTCACCCGTAACCTCACGCGTATTTAAGTTTCTACGGAACTCGTGTATTAAAATTGAGATAGCAGATGTGGTAAGGGTTTGTTATTGTTATTAGAATTGAGATAGCAGATGTGGTAAGGGTTTGGGTAATAAGACTACACCTTGTGAACGAGTTATTCTTTTAACGATTAGATGACTTTGATTGGAAGGGGCGGAGATGTTATCGGGAACATATTTGAGTAACAACAAAAAGTTTGTTTGGTTAGTTTCTTGTTGGGTTTTTGCTGAAACGATAAGCTCCTGAGCTCTTAAGTCAGTTCAGGTTCTTCATAAACAAGAAATAGTAAAAAAAAAAGTTAATTCCCATACCGGGAATCGAACCCGGGCCTCCCGGGTGAGAGCCGGGTATCCTAACCACTAGACAATATGGGATATGATGAGTTGGCATCATTCTGCTGCAAATAAATGAAACAATTTTCTTCTTTGGGACTTGTAAATATCTTACATTTTTTCTGACTGCAAATTCGAAATACTAAATTGACTGCTAACGCATAATAGAAAATCGGTTATATTTTTAGCCGTGTTTTATTGGGAATCTATAGTCACTTTAGCAAAACATCGCACATGGGAAAACAACAACGATTAGTGAACAAAAATAAGTTCAGAAGTGAACAACAGGGATGGCTGGTAAATGAAGTTTATGGAATAAGTTTCATTAGTGAGTACAGCGTTTTTTTGAGCGTATTAGTGAAGATGACTATAATATTCCCAATAAAACACGGTTTTTATTATCAAGAAGATTGAAAGATGTGCGTGTGAATATCATTGGAAAGTGACTCCAGAGATTGGACTACATAACTTTTTTTTTTGCGGTTGGCATTTTCATCGACATAGAGGGTGCTTTTGACAATAGGTTTGTTCGCTGAAGACCTGTGGTTGCTCAATAGTCGTCACAAAGCGTTGTTTGAAAAAGCCAAATCCGATATGAATGTCAAACTGATTGTTTTTTAAACCCTGGGTTTGTCTTATGTCGCTTTCCATTGTTTCACTCGTGGAAGCACTCATTTTAAAAACCAATGGAACACCCAACATTTTTTCTATTCAGTTTAACGTAATTGCCTTTGTATGAGTGAAACACCTATGGCTCTAAAAAAATATTCCTTGAAGAAAATTTTCTTTTTGACATTTCATTAACATGTGTTAGTGCTTCTTGAGTCGATTCTCACTTCAAATCGAGATGCGGCTGTCACTCCTCAGAATCATGAGAAGAGACCTTTTTTCACCAATGGAACGGTTTGAGAGTGCTCCTGGACGGTTTTTTTGGTCCAATGGAAAGTGATATTATACTCGCCCTGAAGTAGCATTAAGTTTTTACTGGGGCGAGTTCCGGTAGTGAACAGGGCTGTCAAATGGCAAATATTTTTGTTCAAATGACAGGGATGTATGGTGATTTTGTGGTTTAGCATTTTTTGAGGACTGAAAACATAGGTTTTTGACAACTCATAGGGTTGTATAGGAAACCTGGGTCAACCCTCTGTAAAGTTCAATGAATGTACCTAATGCTACCTTTGATGGGATGTGCATGTGCATGGTGTCGGTGTGGAGAAATTAGGTCTGTTCGTTGAACTTTCCCCAGGGTTGATCCAGGTTTTCTTAACAACCCTATGAGTTGACAAAAAACCTGAGTTTTCCAGTCCTCAAAAAACGCTAAACCACAAATCACCACACATCCCTGTCATTAAAAAAAAGTACATGCGATTTGACAGCTCTCAACTCGCCAGAACAAAAAGCTAGGGTGAGTTGATGGAAAACCTAGGTCAGCCCTAGGGCTCAAAAAACACTCAATTTGACATTCAGGGCGACTTTGGGTTTCTCAAAAAACGCTTTATGGCGACCCCAGGGCGACCCTAGGGCTTCAACGAACAAACCTATTATTAGCCTTGCGAACAAAAGTAATGTGAATGAATAGAACAGTGATCGTTGATGCGGAGTGTTGACAATAGCCGAGTCTTATTGGGAATTTTTATATTAATTTCAGTTAGGCGCTCAATGAAACGCTGTACACTTATACAACTTTATTTCATAAACTCCATTTACCAGCCATCCCTGTTGTTCACTTCTGCAAGTGACTTATTTTTGTCTACTTACGTTGTTCACTTTAGAGTCGTTGTTTTTGCATGTGCGATGTTTTGCTGAAGTGAATATGAATTCTCAATGAAACTCGGCTAATATTTAAAATTCCGGATTAGCCGCGTCAATATTAAAAATATTAAATGAGTGCAATACTGTACCCCGAAGGTTTCGCTACAAGTTACATTGTACGTGGTCACCGGGAAACTGCTTTTGAAGTTTTAAGACCCCGACCCATAGAATCCGTTGCGTCCGTTCGCTGCCGGATTCAACTGACAGCTCGATTAAATACACAAGATCTTATGAGAGGTGACCCATAATCATCGGATGCAACGGACGCAACGGAAAAAGTAGCCCAACTTTTATCTTTTGCGTCCGGCAGAACTGATGACATGGGCAGTCAAAACCAATTTGAAGTTTTCTCTTCACACCGCAACGGATTCTATGGGTCACCCCAATCAGTTGTGTCCAGTAAAACTCACTGCTGTCAGTTGAATTCGGCAGCGAACGGACGCAACGGATTCTATGGGTCGGGACCTTAATTCTGTTCTTTGGGTACGCAAGTGGTAACCAGAGTTGCCATGTTTTGAACCACCTCGATAGCCCAATTTCAAAATTTTTGTAACTCAAAATCGAACCCGAAAGAGTAGCCCAAAATCATTAAAAAAGATTTTTTACAGCAGTAGTGATTTATTCAATTTGAAGTTTGGGAGTGTTTCTCAATCTTTTTTGTAAACTTTTTAATATTTTTCCTATTTTTCCTATTTTCCCATTTTGGGGAGGACAAATATTCCATCAGGTTACTTCTTTGCGGTTTTTTGATTTTTTTTTTTGATTTTAATAAAATTGGCGGGGACAACGGCCGGCAAATGAACAGTGCAGAAACGTCAAACGTTAAAAAAAAAAAAATGTACGAATGAATTGAGTGAATCGAAAGTACTGCCAAACTGTGGAATGGGTTAAGGGTATGTTTAGATTTTACATGGTTTATTTAAAGGAAGAAAATTTTCGCCTAAGATTAGATTTGAACAGATTTGTAGCCCAATTACGATTGGGCTGTCGTTTTAAAATTGTTGTCGGGAATTCAGGAAAAAGATAGCCCAATTTCCGATAAATCGCCCAATCTAGCAACTCTGGTTGTAACGGTGCGTAGACGATTCTATTCGAAACTGTTGTTGTTGCTGGGTAGAAAATTGGGAACAAAGAGTGCTCACTATATCGCTGGATGTTTTTATGGCTATCTGGATAGGCCGTACGATGTTGATGACGGGGTCCCATGTACGCCACAATTTGATGCTGTCATAGCGATTGAAATTTTGATGGCGTTTGATTTCAATCGCTTCGCGTATAAGCCGAGGGATATAGTGAGGCTCGTGAGCTAAAACTTTAGCTTGTTTGACTTGCCGACTTTTCCCGCTGTTTTTTGCTCACACTTCGTTGGGTTTGCACCACATAAGATAACTCGCAGCTGCAAGGGACTGCATAGACGCCCAGAAGTTGTAATGGAAAGTGATCCTTTGGTGATCGAAGGTGGTTTTTCACCTTTTTTGGTGGTATAAAGATGGACTTTACACCGTGTTTCTTTAACACTTTCCGAACTCTGTTACGCCTTTTACTTAAGGAAGAAAAGCTTTCTTCCCTATTTCATCCCTTTCTCGTGGCAAAACTGCCTTTCACGTTCTTTGCCTTTTGGAATGGCCATTCCTTTTAAGAATGTTGTCTACCATGGTAAGTTCAGCGGCGAGGTGGTCTTTATCACACAGTCTATGTGCTCGCTGAATTAATGTAGAAACAACAGATCTTAAGTTTGCCGAATGGTGATGGGAAGTAGCTAGTAGGTATCTGTTTGTATGCGTTCTTTCTTCTTCTTTCTGTAGACTGTATTTCTTAATATATCGTTCATGTTCCTTGTTACCTTGCATCCAAAAATGTTATGGAATTATTGTTTTCTTTTTCCATCGTATTTTTGGATTTTGCGAGTTAAGATGTTCCAGGAAACTCAATCCGGTGGAACTTTTAAGGATGCAAAATGTGTCATCCACATATCTCAATCAGACTTTGGGGTTTTCGACAGCACTACTCAGGGCCTTTGTTTCAAAGTCGTCCATCTACAAATCTGCAACCAATGGAGCTAAAGGTAAGCCCATGGCCACCCCATCTATTTGTAGTTTGAAAATATTAACCCCCAACACATGCTAACGACGCGACGTCGCCGTGCTTTCGATTGGAAGTAGCCTCCAAGATGTTTGTTCCAGAGCACAGGATACACTAAACTCAAATGACATTTGGTGTGTTAGAAACGGTCTCTCTATCAATCCTTTCAAAACCTTTCCTTCACGAGATGTAGAAAATTGACTGGTCCGAACCAAGTTACACTTAAAGGCGTCAACATGCCTTTTCAAACGAAGTTAACAATTTTGGCGTAATCCTAGATAACAAGCTTCGTTGGTCCAAACATGTAGAGTCGACAATTGCTAAGGCACTGTCAGTCTTCTGGTAACGTAAGAGAGCCTTTGGCAAGACATGGAATCTGATACCGAGAATGGTTTTTTGAATTTTTACAATCAATGGATAAGAGTAACCATCTCCTATGCGTCAGTAGTTTGGTGGAACAAGGTCTCACGTAAATACGTTTTTGCCTCTTTCGCCAAATATCATAGAACATCATGTCTCAGTTGTAATATCATTGTATATATATAAACCATAGTAAGATTATGTAGACTTTTTTACCCGTGGTGAATCTAGGTCTCCGTACCAGAATTAAGTCTCCGTTCCGAGCTATGCGTTCCATATAAATTTTTATTTTTGAAAGAGAGCTTAAGTTTTGTGGATGCTAGCAATTTGAAAGAGTAGGTTTAATTTGTAAACATTGAATTTTCTGGGCACCAACACAAATGAAGAAAGTGTACATCGGGGTTGCTTTTTGCTTATGCACGCATAGAATGTGAATGGACAAGGGTGAAATGCTTTCGAAAGTCTTCGAAAAAGTTTTATCGCACCAGATCTCTAACTATGTAAGGAGTCAAAACTTATTATCTTCGGTGCAGTCAGGCTTTAGGGCAGAGCATAGTTGCTCTACGGCGATGGTTAAAGTACTTGACGATATCAGAATCCAGTTTGATCAAGGTATGTTAACGCTACTATGCTTGCTTGACTTTACAAAAGCATTTGACCGAGTCAATCACAGTATTCTCTGCGAAAAGCTCAATTTATATTTTGGTTTCAGTAGGAGGTCTGTCCGACTTATTGGAGACTACTTGACACACCGTAGTCAAAGAGTTAAGGTTTGTGACATTTCATCGGATTCAATTGAATTGGTTGCTGGCGTTCCTCAGGGTTCAATATTAGGTCCTCTTTTATTCTGCATGTTTATCAATGACCTTCCATTAACTTGTAAAAATGTTATGTTGCATCTCTATGCAGATGATGTCCAAATGTATCTATCTCGACCATTTAACTTGTTGGAGGACTTAACTTGCCGAATGAATGAAGATCTTGAAGTGATTTACAAATGGACTCTGTGTAATGGCTTAACGCTTAACCCAGCAAAATCCCAAATCATTGCAATCTCTAAACCGAAATTCGATACAACCAATCTTCCACCTGTGTTCGTATCTCGATTCCAAATTGAGCTGAAAAATGTTGTTACAAGCCTTGGTTTTAAAATTAATCGTTCCATTTCAGCAAACGATCATATTAATACCTCTATTGGCCGCATCTATGGTGGTCTTCGAAAATTGAATATGTTTTCATACCTAACACCTACTGAAACCAAACTGAAAATCAGGAAATCATTTCTTTTGCCCATCATAGAGTATGCTTCAGTGGTTTACGCTAAGCTTGATTCTCGTTCTTTTCATAAATTGCTAGTTGCTTTTAATAATATAATTCGGTATATTTTTAGTCTGCGTAGGTTTGACCATGTCTCTCAATACCATCAACTAGTCCTTGGCTGTACTTTTGAACAGTTTCTAAATACGAGATGTTGTATATTCTTACACAAAATAATTCAAAGAAAAACGCCGCTATATTTATTTGAAAAGTTACAGTTTTCACAATCTGCCCGAACTCTGAATCTTATTACACCTTTATGCACTTATTTGAACTCTTCTAGACTATTTTATGTATATACCAGCAAACTCTGGAACTCCTTGCCAGTAAGTTTAAAACAAATAGTAGGAATCTTACAGTTTAAAAAAGCAATATTAAACTATTTTAATTCATTAAATATGCAAACAGTAAATTGAAAATAAAATATTTAATCTTAGTCTAATAAAATTCTTCTTACCTAAAATCAAAATAATTAAAATCATTTTGTAAATATTATCTAGTTTTTTTTTTTTTTTTTGTTAAAATATTGTATATGTACTATTATTGTTACTTATTTAAATAACTTAACTTGTACTTGCAAGTCCTGTCTTAAGGTACTATAAAAGACTCAGTCTTATTTGTACACCATTATGAAATAAATTGAAATTGAAATTGAAATTGAAATTGAAATTGAAATACATTTTGCAATGGAATGTACGAAAAAAATTAATCCTTTGCTTGTGTTGTGGCCAGTTTAACAGTCGAGCACCAAAACCAAAGACGAGGTCGTAGACGGGGAGATCGGGGCTGTTAATGCATACACTGCGGCAAGGTAGAAAAAAGCTTGGTTTTCTTGTGTTGATCATCAAAACCAAAGAGGAAACCGTAAAGGCCGAGATCGGGGTTATTCACGCATACATTGTTGAATTGTATCGTGTTTTTGAGTATGTAAGATAACATGGACAATATAGGAAAGCGTGAAATATGCATCTTGTAAGAAAGGAAGAAAACAACCTGTTATTTTTTGCTTTTGCCTGTGATTTTCTGATTTTTTCGTTTGTTGGCAAGTGTGGGGTAGGTCAGTACTATTATATGAATCCAAGTTTTGGTATAGGCAATAGGCTTCTGGTTTTTTTTTTCTCTATCGTTTTTTTGTAGACATTTTGATATATGTACCTATACTTCATGTGAAATATTTGACGAACAATCTTAGTTTTCTTGAATGTAGTCCAATATTTTCACATAGTACTTAAAATAAAACTTTATCAAAAAAGAACTTTGTATTAATAAATAAATTGTAATGAGTTACAAAGAAAGCCTCTTTGAGTCCTGAGGAAAATTGACCACGACAGTTGACCTCAACTATTTGTTAAACCACATACAAAAATGAAGCTTCAAAAACTTGCAATCTTCGTGTTCCCAGTTCCCTCATTTTTGTATGATAACCAATTTTCTTTAAAGAATAATTCAACTACTGGTGATGTAAATGAGCTATCAATTTGAAATAGTTTTGTTAATATTTTTATAAACGGGATGCTTTGCGTAGGGTGTGATAAAACCCCAAGAAGTATAGATTAGGTCAAGCCAAAAAAAATTGTACGAGAGGAGGAGTCTATATCTACCTCCCTTTAGTGAGTTTTATAAAAATATTGGCTTATACATAATTCTAAAAAAAAATTATTAAAAATCAAGTAATACGCTAAGAACCACATGTTGAACTGTTTTTGAAAGTGAATGTTTTTCCTTCAAAAGCATTTTAACTTTGTATTTTGCATTATTGTGTTTTGAGTATACCTAACAAAATATTTACGGCGTTTTGTGGGAACTTTTTTGCATTTAATCAATTTTAAGTTTTAAGTCCAACGATGACAGCCGAAAATGAAAATGTTTCTTGGTTTTCGAGAAATTAAAAAAAAATGGGTATGGCTGGCTGGGATGGCTGGGTCGTAAGGCTAAATACGATATCAAAATCTTAAGACTGAGTACAAGACTTAAGTATTTGCTCTTATAATATATTAAGTAATACAGGATTGCCAACTATACATTAATTTTGAAAATTGAACTAAACCACGCAAAATATTGAAAAAACTAAATTAAATATTCCAATGGTTTCAAGCGAAAATCTAAAAACGCCATTCATCTGCAATTGCTAATTTATATACAGCTATGGACAAAGAAATAGCACACTATTAAGAAAAATCATAAATTCAAAATTTCCGGTAGGTATGTGAAATGGTTGTGATGTTTCTTTTTCTTCGGGTATGTAGATTTGATAAACAAATGCAGTCTATCAAGCCTAAAAAGTACCGCAATTTTTGCATCGTCCTAAGTGCGAAGCGTACAATCCTAAGTATACTTTAAAGACGGTGAAACATAAAGTGGGAAATTTAATGGTCTGGGTGCGTTTTCCTGGCATGGGGTTGGATCATTGGATAGGATTGATGTCAAATTGGATGAATTCGCTTATCTTGCTATACTGAAGAATACAATGGAACCATATTCCTTTGAGTTCATGCCAATTAAGTGGATATTCATGCATGAGAATGACCCCAATCACGCATCAAATATAGTAAAAGCTTGGCTCGTGGATGAACAAATCGATGTCCTAACCTGGCTAGCTCAAGGTCCCGATCAGAGATTAAAATGAACTAAGTCTGCTTGTGAACAATGAGTATTTACTTGAAAAAAACGAGTTTGAACAAGCTGAGTCAGCCCACAAGCAAGTAAATTTGAACGATCTTATTTGTGAACCAAGCAACTCTGAACAACCCCTATTTTCAAACGAACCAAACAAGTAGACTTGCTTGCAAGTCAAAATGAGTTTGAATAACATTGAGTTAAGCTGCTTGTGAGTAAAGTGCTTGTGAGTAAAAGTGATTACAAGCAATTTATTCGTAAACAAGCAATAAGTTCATAAGTATGCAGTGTGCTTGTGAATAAGCAGTGTGTTTATAAGCAAGCAATGTGATCATACCAAATAGGGTAGTTTGATGGCGTGTTCGTTTTGAGTACAATAAAAATCTAGGTATAGGTAAGAAGTACGTTTGTTTAATAGCTTGGTTTTTTATTCTTTTCTTTTATATGAAGAAAAAGGTTATTATACAGTAGATATGGAAACAATTTATTGTATTCATTGAAGTAGATAGTACAGGTTTGTAAGTACATAAAAACAAAAAATTAGAGTTAAAAAAAGCGAAACAAAATCATGATAAATAAGGATAAATTAGAAAAAAAAAAACAAAAAAGACTTATTAAAAATTTCTTTTACTTTAAATTTTATTAATTTTTAAATTTCAATATGCAACCATTAAATTATTAACGGTTTCCGGGTTCAACCTGGTTCGTTTTTCAGTTATCACATTCCCAGCCTGTGAGAAAGCTCTTTCTGAAGGGGCTGATGTTGCAGGTATGCAATTTAATATTTTGCTGACTTCATATAGGCGCTTAAAAATGTTTTTGTGTTCAAACCACCATTGAAGAATATTGACAGGATCTTTTGTATTGGTTGCAATATATTCAGTGATTTCCGTTTCAAATGAATCCTGAGCTGTACTTTCCCCAATAAACCGTGTGAAAACATTATGCGTTCGGGAAGACGTTGCCGGTTGCGCATCCAAAATATCTTCAGTGGGTAGAATAGCTGGCACTGGATTTTAATTTTTAACGTAATCTTTATATACTTTCTACATTCAAAATCAGGTACCAAAAAAAATTTACGCTTCTAAAATAATGATCAAAACCGCATTTGCGGTTTTTTATGATACATTCAGGTCACTTTTTCTCAGATAAACTCTCTCATTATGCATAATTCCGAAAAAAAATCTTTAAAACTTATTTCGTCAACGACGTTAATACCTTCATGTTTATAACTCTTCCTAATTCATTGATGACTTTTAATTTTTGTACCTACCTTCATAAGCAACCCAAACATTTGCATGCCATAAAACGAAGGAATTAGCAATCAATAAAGTCATATAAAATTATTATATTGTAAAAATTATTTTCAAACACTTTTTTAATTCCTGGAAAATAGTAACATATACATACAAAAATATTAAAAAGGGAAATTTTGGAATCAGAAATTAAAATGTTTTATCATCCCGCAATGCATCCAATCCGTTCTTTCTCTTATCATAAGCCAAAACCAGCCATTTGTATGCCTTTCTTTGTTTTTCAATAGAATTATAATAAGGTATAAATGTTCAACGCATTGCTTTCCGATGAATACACTGCCTGCTTATAAACACACTGCCTGCTTGTAAGCACGCTACCTGCTTGTGAACACACTGCCTGCTTGTGAATATTTTGCATGCTCATGAGTATTTGAATATATTCAAGTAAGTTCAAACAAGTCAATCTGCTTGCAAGTCATTTGCTTGTGAGTGCAATACAGAAAAAATGACTTGTGAGTATCCATACTGATTTAGTTTGTTCACTAGCAGTTTTTGCTTGTGAGTAAATATGCTTGCGAGTTATTTGCTTGTGAATAGGGGTGGAAAATGATCAAGTCTGAGCGATCGTTGAGAAATTTGGGATGTGTTTGAACTGATTTGAACATACTCATTTTGATCTCTGGTCCCGATCTTAATCCCATAGAACAGTTATGGAATGATGTTAAAGTCAAAATTGGGCAGACAAAATTTAAAAATTCAAACGATCTTTGGGCCGGAATCAAAGAAGCTTGGTACTCAATCACGCAAAGTAGATGCCAGGCGTTAGTTGAAGGCTAACCAAGGAGGTGCCAAGCAACTTGAAAAAATCGTGGTCAACCAACTAAGAACTAACTTGGTAATACCAAAATTTATGAAAAAAATAAATATTTTCACTAAAAATAATTTTTTTTACGATTATAGGTAAGTGTGCTATTTACTTGTAGACAAGAAATTTGATCATCACTGCAAAATATATTTTTAAAAATTGAATTGTAAAGAAATAATTCCCTACTACTAATTATTATTAATCCTTAGAAGTCACTTCATGTCATAAAATAGGAAATAAAATATTTAAGTTTAAAAGGAAAAAATAAATGCAGTTTTCATAAGAAAATGAATGAGTGTGCTATTTCTTTGTCCATAGCTGTATATGCTGAACATTTTATCAAAATCGTTGGAGCTGTTTTAAGAAAAACGGTTTTTATGTTTCACTTTTTTTAAAAACGAGTTTTTTAGAAATTCAATATGCAAAAAGATCTTACTAGAAGTTGTTTTGAAAAAAAAATTTAAAAAAAATCAAAAATACAGTTTTGAAGTTATTTCAAAAAATCAAAAGTTTTTTTTTAAAAATTTAGAAAAATTTCAAAAAATAAAATTTTTTAAATTTTGATATGCAATCTTTCTCAAACAACTTACGACTTCTAATATACAAAATTTTGTTAACATCGTGCAAGCCATTAATGAGAATTTGATGAAAGCGGTAGTATGTGAGGTACCTTTTTTAGACGTTTTCGAAAAAAATTTTTACATCATTAGAAAGACAATCTAGAATTAGGCCTTCATATTAGATTCTATCAAAATCGTTGGAGCGATTTTTAAGAAAAATAAACATTATCTTATCGGTTGTATGGCAGGTACCGTTATTTCAAGACCTAGAGACTCAATTCCAAAAATCCCTCTGTAGGCTACCCCAAAGACACCATCATAGACGTTTATAAATTGGGCCTAGATAGAAAAAAAAAAAAAAATAAATAGAAAAGCTTAATGTTATTTGCCTTAAACTTTTTACTGTTACGTGCCCCAAAAAGGTATATATTGCCAGAAAGGTTTTTAAATAAACTATTTAGTGCACGTTCAATCAGCTGCAGAAACTTGCAGATTGATTTTTAATTAATTTTTAAGCGACCTAAGGAATTGATTCAACATTAATCGTGAATAACTTCTGAAGAAAGTAGGTGAAGTACCTATTGAAAAGTTTTAAAACACCATTTTTGTAGAACATCAAATGTTCTTTAAGAAACATGTTTGCGATTTTTCGTATATTAATTTGTTCGTTAATTAAACAAATTCAAAGTAAAAGAACAAAATCGAAAATACATACCAGTTTTTTAAAGCTTGATTAGATACTTAGAAATGGTTAGCCTAACAAAAATTATCAAAATGACCTTTTTTAAAGAAAATTTCCTATAAAAATGCGTATCGATAAATTAGTTTTACTCAAAATAGTTCAACAGTTTTGACGTGTTTTCTATTCTTTGTACAATAAGGAATACAAAGAATAGAAAACACAACCAGTAAGTAATTATGGTTGCTGGTAGACGGCCAAAGGCCATACCATTAAGACTTAAGAATACTTTTGATCCAATAATTTATAATCTATTTATATATTATCAAATTATAATTATTTGTGAAATAAAAGGAGTCATTAAAACTAAAAAAAACTAAACTAAAAAACTAGTTGCCTTTATTATACACATAGGAATATACAGACAGACAGAATTGCAGGAACTACTTTTTTCGTATTCTCTACCATCGTAATATCACGTTTAATTAATTTAATTTAATTGTTATCTCAAAAATTTTTCTCTGCACGATTGCAAAACTTAGCTTATAGTACCTATAATCGCAAGTAAAAATGAAAGGGAAACTTTTTCACTCCAATATTTATTTATTTAGGAGTATTTCTGATGAGATGCATACCTACTGACTGCGAAAACTCTAACTACCTAGTGTGACCTTAAGAAAAGTAGCTTCAAAATTGGTTTCTTTTATAACTGATGCATTTATTTTATGTATATTATATTGCAGCTTTTTCTTAAGTTTTCTTTTTTCCATTTCTCAGAATTATCTTGCAATAGTTGCAACTTGATTGGCTCAAAAAACATAAGTAAATAAATTTCTATTTCTCTATTATCTAGTTTTTTTCCTTCAAAATAGATCTGGTAAATGTACCTAGGTACCTACTAAAGTGTTTAATGCACCTGTTTTTATGGAACTTTTATAATTCGTAACAGATTGTGGCATACAATTACTTTTCATTGAACAGACTTAAATTTCTTGTTTTTACAAAAATGGTACATATCTTCAATCACTACCTACCTACATTATGTTTATGCATTTTTTCAATAACTCCATAATATACCTACTTGAAATACATTTTGCCAGTGGCGGATCCAGGATTTGGGCATGGGGGGGGGGGGGGGGGGGGGGTCCATTACTCAAAATTTTATTTATATATACGAGGTTTAGCAGATTCAATCAGAAATTATTTAAATGATGTTGACGTCGATTGCTCATATATGTATGGCCAAGGATTCGATGGAGCTCCGGCAATGAGTGTCCAATTCATTGGTGCACAGGCTCATCTGAGATCGTATTTCCCCCTGGCAATTTATGTACATTGCGCTGCACATAGCTTTATTTTGGCAGTCAATGCAGCGTGCGAAGTGTCAGGAATCAAAAATGCGTTAGGAACTCTCGGATCGATGCGATTGAAGCATTTTTTTCACTGGCCTAAAAGACAAGACGTTCTACACCAAGAAATTTCAAAAATGACAAACAAAAGTGAGAAAAAAAAACAAAAGTTGAAGTCTGTTTGTCCTACCAAGTGGGCTCAGTCTCATGAAGTAGTTGGAACGTACGTTGAATTGCAACCGGCTGTTATTGAATCTTTGGAAGAAATCAAAACGTGCAAATATCGAGATACTTCGCAAAATGCATTGCATCTTTTGACAGCGATTTCGACTGTTGAATTCCAAATCGCCTGTCACATTATGGAATCAGTTAATGAAATTGCCGCCGTTGCAAAAAAATCGTTGCAACGTTCAAGCACAAAGTATTGAAGACTACTACAGAATTTCTTCCTACATTCCGTTTCTTGATACGTTCATTTCTCAACTCAAAAGTCGGTTCTCGGAACACAAATCCAGTTTCCAAAGTTTCGGGCAACTGTTTTTTAAACAAGAATTTAACGAAAAGAAATGCGCTGACTTCTACACATTTTACGAAAATATATCGGATTGATCGAAAGAAAATTTTCTGTCAGAAAAGATGTGGAGGCAACGAATCCAGATCCAACGGCCAGAACATCCAAAATGCGCTTAATGCTTTACTGGTTAGTATCTTTCGATCAAAAATTTACATGTAAAAAAGTTTATATGTGACGCGATCCGAGAAAAGGCACCTTTTAGGCAAAAGTGAAAGGCGTTGATGTACCATTCAAATCAATGTAAAAAATCGTTTCTCTGAATTTATATTTAGTGAAAAAATAGCGATGTTACAATTTCTGATTGCGCTTCATGAATATTCAGTAACAGCCTTATTTATAAACCCGTATTATCGGCGGATTAAGGTTACTACGAACTTAATACTCCACTAATACTCCAAACCTTATTTATAAAAAAAATACACCAGTATTAGAGGTGGATTAAGCTAATACTGGTTCATAGGAGTATTAACGGAGGATTAAGGTCTAAATGTCATTTTGTTCACATTTTTGGAGGAAAAGTGGAAAATTATTTTGGTTTTGTGAATAATTTTAATTCTTTTCGCCTTAACTACGAGATAAATAAATTAATAAATGAAAACTAATATTTCTTGTTTTGTTTTGTTTAATATCCATTTTGGAAAAATTTCCGCCAACCACAAAAAAAAATAATCATAATGCTCGGGTTCAACGCAATAAAGTTTTTCAGATAATCTAACTTTTTTTGGCCTCTGATTCGTCAAAAGTCACGCATCAAAAGAAAATCTAAAACTTTGGCCAATCAGAGCCCGAAAGAAGTTAGATTATCTGAAAAAACTTAATGCATTGAACGTGCAAAATGAAGTCAGCTGGGATTTGTTTACGTTTATAGTAACCAGAGCTATAGATGGGTCATTTTTTTGATGAAAAATTTGACATAAGCAAGTATTAACTAATACGGGTTGGAAAATGTTTTATAAATAAGGATTCGCTCGACCTGGCGTAAGGGAGTATTAAGTGCTAATACTAGTATTAACTAATACCAGGTTGAAACGAGTATTAGTGAAATCTAATAAATAAGGCTGTAAAAGAACTTGTGTAAGTTTTTTGCCAAGTAAGTCACTTTTATCGGATCGAGACACATATGCAAACATCAATCTGACGATATTTTTCAGGTTATCAGTAGCAAGTCGTTCAAGAATGTCGATATATTTTGCGAGTCTTGGCAGTTGGCAGTACTACCTGTAACTACAGCAACTCCGGACCCGAAACCCCCCCCCCCCCCCCCGTGGATCCGCCTATGCATTTTGCGTAATTCTTTCTTTCATCAATTACAAAATATATTTCAAAGTAGTCAAATTGTTTTCCAAAGCAAAATGATGCAATGTGACAATTAGTTCTACATTGGTGCAGGTAGTTTACCTTGAAATAAAGAAGAAACACAAAATCATATGGCTATGTCTCAAACGAGTTCTTCCCCTTGAGATAACGACATCCTTTCAACCCTTTTCACATTATATCCTTAAAAGTGAATCAAAACAAAACTGCGTCATCACAGATCCCGCCAGAGTATTTTTTCTCATGTTCATGCTCTTTTGATATTTTCCGCTCACTCTCTTAAATACGTTCCACACAAAGCACACAATTTATTTTTACATTTTTTCAGCGTTCGCAGCGCCACCATGCTCCTCCGGTCCAAAGGATTGTTAAATCGAATCATGAACTTACTATAGTTTATATATACAATGGTAATATGGCCTTCCTTAGCACTCCGGGTGCTCCTTTCGATGCAATGCTGAATTCTCTTCCCATTATACATCACGGGTGTACTTCCAAAACCATTTCCCGTTTAAAAAAAAAAAGAATTCTCTGGCAAAATTCGCTTTGGAGATTTTAGAATGTCGAAAGCGTCAAAAACACACCGTCAACTTTCCGTCGGCCGAAGACTGGTTCGCTCTAGAATCTGAATCAAAAAAGTATTCCCATCGTATTTTCACTTACGGATCCAGAACCCATTCTGGATATTGCGCTGGAGCCTTTGTGGAGAGCGATGACATACGACTGTAGGTCTCGTTAGGTACATACCTGAGCGCCTTCCAAGTGGAGAAGCATGCTATACAAAAGACTTTAAGCTACGCTACGAACATCGGTTGGATGGTGAGAATTATTTGTGTCTGCAGTGACAACTGCTGTGTTTAAGGTCCTCATTAGAAAGTGATCCAGGAATGCAAAATATCTCTGAATGAGGTCGGAAGACTAAAAATTTTAAGTCTTGTTTGCGTTCTAGACTATCACGGTATAACTGGAAACTATATCACACTTGCAATGTAAGGTTCTCTAAGAGCTTTCTCAGGATCTGAACCAGCTTGGTGTGCTAGAGCCGAAAAATAAATTATAAAAAAAGTAGGGCACAATAGGTTCAGTTGGTATTCTCATATTCAAAGGAGAGATGCAGAGAACCCCGTCAAGAAGGCAATGTCATACAAAGTTCAGACACGATCGCGAGGAACAAAAAGAAGGGAGACCAAAACACTCCTGGTAATGCAACGAAATCTGCATTTTATTGGCCTCAGACATGGAACAATCAAATCGTAGTTGTCGATCGAATGCTTTTTCAAAGTAAATCAGCACATCATGCAAATCTTCTACGAAATCAAGAATTTCAAAGTATCCAGGCATCGAGGAACTGTCGTGGACAAGTCAACAACATTGCCTTTCCTGCGACAAGCCCGTATTGGTTATCAGATAGCTTTATTATTTTCTGCCCAACACTCTTCAAAGTGTGGGACATCTGCTTGATGAAACCGTAGTAATTACAATTTTATGTGGGAAATGTTTTGTCCATTGGTAGAGACTAACTTTGCCTCTATTGCTAAGGCAGACCTTTTATAAGTTAAGATGAGATGAGTTACTCATCTAAGCTCGTGTCTCCCATCTTTTCCCAGAACTCATACGGTATCTCGTGGCCCGGCACCTTTGCCTTTTTTTGGAGTTAAGAACTCTCCTTTCCTAACCTTCGATGTCAGGTATTTCCGTTAAGTTAGGTTCAACTTCTTGAAGTACTTCCGAGGAAACTGTTCGTTCAAATGGCCATCACAATACTGTCGCCACATGTCGTCATCTTGTTTGAAATTTTTAGTACAGATGCATTGCTAGCCTCGACGTTATCTGTTCGTGTGTATTGGTGAAAGTTAATGATCACTGCGTTTAAAAATCGTTCAGCTTCAGTGCAAACACTAAACTGGTAGCTTATTTCATCAATCTAATTGCTTTTTGGTTGTTTAGTTTTTTTTTACGGGTTTATGTTAACGACTAAGGAAATGATTAATGATACCGTTTTAAACTTTCTCGTTATATTTTATTGGGTATTATGAATAAACACCAAACCAACGTAATACACCGTTTAGAATAAAATTTAAAATGACAAGAAGAATATGCCCAAATCGACTGAGTCTTCTCATCATTTTTTTATTCCAATCCAATTCGTTTGGTTTGGTGAGTATATAAAAACGTAGTAATCACTTAAATTGAAACAAACTTTTTCACAGCGAGACTATGAAATTCAATTTGATGAACTAAAGTGTATTGTAAACAAGAACTTCGTCAAAGCCACTTCTTGCTCCATCAGTAAATCATCAGAATATTCAGTTCTGAATATGGAAGCTGTAACGAGGAAACTGATAAAATATGGTTCTATTGATTATGTGCTTTATGCTTCAGATCCGAAAAATAAACTTATTCCTGTTTTCGCAATAAATCGGGCAAATTACTGCGACCTCTATAAACTTTATTCATCCATAACAATGTTAAAAGCTCTCAGAGAAATGGTTGAAAAAGCTGGTACCTTCCCAGACTGTTCTATTCCCGCGGTATGAATATTTTTTTTTTACAAAATACCAGGAATTAATTTAACCTTGCGATGTTATTTCTTTTTAGGACTTCAAGTTTGTAAATCTAACTTTTAATACTGAATATTTACCGGCCTATGTACCGAGAGTGTCAATTAAGTCGATATTTGTTATGTATGAGAAGAAAACGGTTGTTGCAACAGTAACTACTTTAGGCAGAATTATTTCCAAGAAGAAGAAAATCAAAGGACGAAGGAATTTTTAATGCGGTTTTTTGTGTTTTTTAGTTTGCAGTTGGGTGTCAGTGCTTTTTGAATAGCATGTTTTCTACTACATATACTCGTATGTATATTATAGAAGACGTTGGAATTGATATTTGATATTGTGTGTTAGTTCAGCCTACTCTAATAAAATTGCTCAAAGCCGTTCTGTTATTTTGTTTATTTTTAATATTTTTAGTGGTCCTTTATTAATCCTGCGAGATTTATGCATCGCATTCTTTTGTAATTTAAGGCCAGGTTACTCCAAAAAACGTAATTTTTTTCAATACGTTTTATTTATAGAACAAAACATGTTGAGTAATCAATTTTTTACATATGAAAGCGCATATCGCACCTCCGGTGGTATAACGACGTAAGTGCAAGTATGTCGATTCTTCAGAAAACGTGATTTAACATTTTGAAAACCATTTTTATTGATAAAACATCATAAAAATTCATTTATTTTTGTTGAAATAAACTGATTTAAAAGTAGAACTGAACTTATTTTTTGGCAGTTCAGTCATTTTTCTGTGCGTCAAGCAGTCTTCATATTAATAATAGTATAAGCAAGGGTAACAGTCTTTTTACATAAACAAACTTTAAAATTATGTATTAGTAAAAAAAAGTTTCATAATAACTTAGGATGATATTATTTTTTAGCAGGCTTAATAATCTGCTTTTTTCCTTGGTGCCAAAGGTATTTTTGATGAATATGTGGGCTTTAAATGTATATTTTGCAACTCCTTTGTCGCAGAAGAACGTCGGTTTACCGTTTTAAATAGAACTTGTTGCCAGCTAATGTCTTTATAGCTTGTTTTGCAAAAATACACACTACTGCCTTTTTCAAAACATAAAAGTATAATTTCTGACATATTAATGTGATCTTTGTTACATAATTTTTTGGCAACATTCTGTTTCCAACTGTCAGGGTTTCGAGATCTTTTTTTCACCTTTTTTATGGATAAATTGGCCACCGAGTCTTCTGGTTGTTGATCAGTCGTGTCATCAATGGAAATATTCGATGAATCACAGTCACTCTCTGAACCTTGACCTTCTTTAGGAGAGTAAGCACTTTCATCCTCAGAAAAATCTTTGTCTTCCGAATCGAGGATTTCACTGAATGTTTTCTGGGAACCTTTCTCAAATTCATTTTTGTTTCACTAGTTCTGGTCACAGTGAAATAACATTGGTCATTTTTGTTGACTTCATTATATACGGCTGCTGAAGTACTTGGTTGGGTCTCGGAATTTTGAACTTTGGGACAGCTTCAACTTTTGTCATTGCGATTGCAAGTTTTGCAAGCATTTTTCCACGCTCTGACATTTTGTAACAACGTCCTATAACCTATATACAGAAAACGATCCCAGTATTTGGTTAAAAAATGACACAAAATATACTTACGTCGCTTAAACACTTTTTTTTTTAAAACAAACAATGACGCAATCCACACTTATGTCGATGTCTCACTAAAATATAACTAATATCTTAAAAATTTCGAAAGAAAAACCGTCATAATGAGCACTTACGTCTTTGTTTAACCGAAAATATAATAAAATTAAGCAAAAAACGTCTGAACTAGCAAATAGGTCTTTGATATTCTAAAATAAATGTTGTTCGTTGGAAATCTGTAACACAAGTGACAGATAAGGCTATGTATTCCCGACACATAAGATTAAAAACATTGTAACGGTACAAAGTCATATCTTCTCCCTAGAGGCAAATAGAATGTTTTCAATTGGGTCTTTGTTTTATCGGAAAGAAATACCTATTTGAAGAATTATGGTGTCATTAACTCAGAAAATTTGAAATTCGCACTTGCGTCGCTGTTCCACCGGAAGTGCGATATATGAAATTACTTTTTTTTTTGTCTCTTGTCGTTGAAGTTTAACATTCCCCCATTGCCATTATCCATGAATGGTACCTGCATCGAAGAAACCGAAAAGCTGTCAGTACTTGGTATGTGTGTAAACGATGATCTTCGTTGGAATGATCACATATTTGAAGTCGCGAAAAACGCTGCTAAATGCTTAGGTGGTTTCTTGAGACGATGCAGGAAGTTCTTCACCCCTTCTGATCTGGCTACAATTTATAAGGCCTTCATCCGCCCAAAACTGGAGTATAACTCCCATATCTGGTCAGGTGCTGCTCAAACATCTTTGCACCTGCTTGATAGGGTACAAAATAGAGCGTTGAAATTGATAGGTGATAGTTCAATCGTAGAATCGATTGATTCTCTTGAACATCGTCGAAACGTCACCTGTCTCACTCTCTTTTATCGCTTTTTTCACAAACAGTGCTCTAGTGAAATAGCCAGTTGCATTCCTCCCCTGAAACAATTTAGCCGCAACACCCGCCTCGCTAGGAATGCTCAACAGTTTTATCTTGAGCCCAATTTCGGGCGTACAGTCAAGTATAGAGATTCGTATTTCAGTCGCACCACCCGAATGTGGAATGCTTTACCTGGCTCTGTATTTCATTACGATTCACAAAGGTTCAAAAGCAACATACATCTAAAGGGTAAAATGCCGTTTGATTCATATCGATAAGTGCAATAGTTTTTGAAATGAGAGTGTCATCCATGCAAAAAAAAAACGTGGTTCGGAGAAAAATCCGAAGGCTCAGACTTACCGCTCCCCACTCTTTTATACCTGCTTCTCGGTCTTGCTGACCTTCGGGATTAATTTTATACTATTTCTATGAGTATACAGTAGCAATCTATGAAAAAAAATTTCGATTTTTTCAAAATTATTTGGAGTAACCTGCCCTCAAACTTTATTAATACAGGGTTTCCCTATGTTTCATGTTACATACTTTGGGATGTGATTCTTGGTCATATTCTAAGAAAAAAATTGTTATACACTTAAGTTCGTTTCTCAACTTTGACATCACTTTTTGACAATTTAAAAAAGGCTAACTTTTGTGTACTCTGACCTGTGTAAATTCGAATTCTCTGTCAATACTGATAGTAGAAACCTATTTTGAGACTTAATATTTTGAAAAAATAATAATCTTTAAAACTGTATTTAAATTGGGCTTCTACAGGCTAAGGGTTGCCAGATCTTAAGTTTTAAATGGTGTTTAAATTTTCTTCGCCCAGCAAAGTTTTGACTTTGAGGTTGTTTTTTTTTTTTCAGATAATGCCTGTTTACATAGAGTTTCTTTATTTTTTTTCACAGATTATAGATTATAGTGCACTCAAAAACCCATAAATTTGATGATATACTTGAAAAAATCTAGAACAGGTAAAAAATCTAATTTTATTTCAAGAATTTGTCACATGAACTTTGTTATGATTTTGTTTTTGTCACATGAACTTTGTTATGATTTTATTTTTGTTGGTGTAGCCTTATTAAAAATATATAACAGTTTTGCTTCTATCACATCCAGTTTTCTTGTGACAGCTACATATTAATTTCTGACCTCATATATGTTTCTTCGTTTACATAACTGCACCGTTTACATAACTACGAAGTCGACTACTGTGTAACTATTGTGTTTGCTAAATTACATTTTATCTACGTTAGTTAGATCGTAAATATGCCACGAAAGGGTTTGAACAACCCAGCCAATTTTTGTTATGTGTGTGGAGAATTAACTTTTACATCTCAGCGTCGAAATTTCACATCACTAATTGAACAGTGCTATTAAGACTATTTTGGTTTTCCTATGAGGAATCAAGACAAATCCTGGGTTCCACATAAATGCTGTGTAACGTGTGTGAGGCTCCTTTTAGGTTGTGCTAAACAAGAACCTAGACATTTGGATCATGTTACTGATTGTTATTTTCTTTGACTCAAACAAAAGGCATTACTACCAAATCCAAACACACTATCCAGTATCCAAACTTGTCTTCGGCCAAAAGACCCATCCTGCCTGAGCCGATGCCTCGAAACCGATCAAAAAGTGAGAATTCTAGTCCGGAATTTGTTCTCAGTCAGCATGATAAGGTATCTCAAGATAGTGACCCAAGTTATGAACCGTCAACTTCAAAAGAACCGCACTTATTGACACAACGTGATTTAAACGATTTAGTACGTGTTTTGAATCGGTCTAAAAAACAGCCTGAGCTTTTGGGGTCTAGATTAAACGACTGGAATTTACTTTCTCCTAGTACAAAGATTTCTTATTTGAGAAGCGTTATCAAGGGAAATGGAGTCCAAGAATGCTAGCAGACTATTGTTGTAGACTTAAAAGGGACCTACCAGAAACCAAATATTCAAGAAAATCATAAGTATCGATTAGATATAAGGAAAAAATTGTGTAAGTGTGGCTGATTCTTGTACTTCTTACGAAAATATATGTTTTGATGTCACAGGAAAACCTGATGTGTAGATTTTTTTTCATTGATATATTATTGTTTGGTGGCCCTAGTATATTCGAAATTTGATATAAGTTTTCATGTGACAAAAAAAGTTACAAATTTGTTGACCAGTGATAATTTTTATGACTGTGCACTGATGAAAAGGGTAAAAATCGTATTTGACCTGCTACCAAAATCCTAATTGACTTACCTCTTCTCAGGGAGACTTAAGTTTTGGGTAAATAAGTCGTATAAAAGAATAAGAAAACAAATTTGTTCATCAGTTTATCAAAATAAGTCACGATTGCAGTTTGATCAGAGAGCTTTTTGAAATGCCTTCATTTATGAAAGAAGAATACGCAGACATTTTATTCGTATGTGGGTTTTGCAATGGAAATTCAAGAAGAGCACAACGAAGATACCAGGAACTTTAGCCTAACAGACGACTTCCTTCTCAAAATGTTTTTGGAAATACCTTTCGAAGGCTTCGAGAAACTGGATCAGTATATTAACTGCAAGACCTAACGCAGGAGCTGCAACCATAAGAAGAGTTTCGGTCGATGTAAGAATACTGGCAGCTTTTGAAATCGATTCTTCCATTAGCATAAGGCGAAAATATGCATCCATATCACCATAAACCTGTGCAGGAACTACCTCCGAATGATTTAGAGATGATAAACAGAATTCTTTGGACAGACGAATCCCAATTCACAAGAGATGGTATCTCGAATTTCCATAACCTCCATACATGGACTTCAAGCAATCCCCATTCAAGACGGCAAAGATCGTTTCAGCGCAGATTTTGTGTCAATATATGGGCAGGTGTAATTGGAAATAAATTGATCGCTTCTTTCAAGTTACCACCCAGACTTAATTCTACTAATTATCTGGAGTTTTTACAAAGTAATCTACCAGACCTATTGGAGGATGTTCCAATGCTTCAGCTAGTTTCATCTTATTTCAAGCAAGATGAAGAATGAAAGTGAAGTTAAGGATTGGCTGGAAGAAAAATACGGTGGTCGATGGATAGGCAGAAATGGACCAATTCACTAGCCTGCACGATCTCCCGATCTCAATGTACTGGATTTTTTTGGACAAATGAAAGAAATTGTTTCCTTATCTGAAATAGCAACCTTAACTGAATTAGAACAACGTATTTCCGAAGGATCACTACAAGTAAAACAAGTGGCGAGTTCCTAAACGCAAGTCTTGCACAAGTTATGCAAAGCAATCAGTTCCTAAATGCCGACAAAAAATCCCTTCAAAGCTGAATGTCCCAAAACGTAGTTACTGTTAAACTCTTAGCTGTCAAAAAGACCAACTCCGAAAAAAGTATTGCCAGATTAAAATCCACACGTCTAAAAACACCCTTTATATTGTTGCAACGCCGTGGTGCAGTTCCGGGTGGATAGTGTAATTCCAAGGAATAAGTATAAAGATTGACTTCAAAAGACTTCATGTTCAATTTTATTTACTATAAAAGAAATTACTTAATATTATAAGTCTTACAAACCAAATTTAGTGTGTAACTTAAACTCCTAACCTCTTATCTTACTTCCTCCGATTCCAGCAATTGCAACCTTTTGTCTCAATATTCTTTCTATATTGTCTTAATATTCTTTATTTCGTTGAACTATTCTTTGATTTCCTTTAACTAGGTATTCCTTAATAATAACTTTTTCGGAATGGTTGTAGGTGTATCTTCCTTGTGAAACAAAATGGCCCAATTTTGATTGCAAAAGCGAAAATGTCTCTAAAATATGTTGTGGTTAAATGTGAAATGTCAAAAAGGCCTACAAGTGACACGGGTATATGATACGCTGACAACCATTGAAAGAACCAGGGATGCAACTGCCGAAATCGGAGGGGAAAATTTCACTAAAGAAAGCTGTTTACACGGAGATACTACGTGAGGATTTTTCTTGACCTTGGTTCGATGACAGTATCACAAAAAATATATTTAAAAAACACATCACTATCGTCTTTTACTAGAGAAACTTGATTTTTTCTAAAAAAATCTTCCCATACCGGGAATCGAACCCGGGCCTCCCGGGTGAGAGCCGGGTATCCTAACCACTAGACAATATGGGAGTTGAGAAATTGTTGTCCTTTTGAAATCTTCTATCATTGGTTGATTTGTTTTTGTTTTTGAGTATTTAAAGATACAATAAATAAAAAGCTTAACATAAATGTGTTTTTCGATTGTATTGCATTGTATTTTTTTTTTTTTTAAATAGATTGCATGCAAGAGTCAGACAAAAAATCTCCAGAAGTACTGCAATGCTTGATTTGATTCCATAACCTTGCTCATCATAGGCAACCATCTGCCAAATGTCTTAATTCGATAACCTACTTTCAATCTTTAGCTACACACATTCCAGTCATCAAGAGTTCGTTTCAAGTGCTTTAAATTAAAAGCGAGCTATTTGCCACAATAATCAACCTCAATTAGTTGCCACTTCACTAACCCGATGCATCATCCCGTAAAGTTTCCAGACGAAAGACCTCTTCAACTCTTCGCAAGCAGCCGCCTGCTGTTCCTTAACGATTCTTGTTGCCCGATCCCTCATTCCAACCCGATACACCCACTTTAAAGAAAAGAGAAAGATGAAAAACATTTTCATTCTTATAGGTACCGCTATTTCAAAAATAAAAACTGCAATTGATTCTCTCAAAAAGAAAAACAACAGACATAATCTCTCTGAATGCATTCACAACCTTAACACCACCGCCACAGATCGAATCAGTGGATGTGTGTCTCCAAAAGTTCTCAAAGTCCATTTAGGCATTCAGTCTCTGTACCATAGACTTCTAGAGAGCATCATCATCATTTCGGCTCTGTGAAGAAACGTCGAAATATTACTTTCCAAATAAATAGAAAATTTTCTTAGAACCATATGTTCTAAAAATATCTCGTTTATCGTCGACGTCTTTTGAGGAACGCATGC
This sequence comes from Melanostoma scalare, assembly GCA_949752695.1. Taxonomy (NCBI): domain Eukaryota; kingdom Metazoa; phylum Arthropoda; class Insecta; order Diptera; family Syrphidae; genus Melanostoma; species Melanostoma scalare. The sequence continues at coordinate 271,738,524 of OX456984.1, read as the reverse complement.
ATTGCGTCTCGCGTCTGCTGGCAATGCATTCGTGTTGTTTATTTGAAAAAAAGTTTTTGACTTGAAATATTGGTTTTTCGGTGTAAATAAACTAACAATAAGTGAAGTGATTAAAATCCACAAGCAAATAGATAGGACATCGTTTACAAAGCTTATTTGCATTTGAATTTTCCCACACCGTAAACACCAACTCACCCCAATCTATTGTGCTTCTCCTCGTGCCGGCCGTGATGAACTATTTTTGTGCAAATGGATTTGCTTAGTGCCACAACGAACAATCTTTATGGCTGGGTATGTTTTTGTTGAATATTATTTTCGGGTTTTTCGAAAATAACTCATAAATCACAGAAAAAACTAACAGTATAGGCCTGCAAAGTACTGCACCCCCGTGCCCATATAATGTACAGGAATCTCCACCTCCGATAGACACCGATATCGCATTTGTAGGTTTTATATTGCGGTAGATATTAGCTGTGGAATGCATGTGGAACGTATTCATTGTATGATAGAGTTGTGCATGAATAGTTTTAATTTCTTCGTTTGGATATCGTTTGTGTGTCTTTTGACTAGTCTCTGTTTTCTTCGTTGCGAATATATTAATAACAATTGTGTGGAGTGGGGAAGGAAAAGCCAAACTACTGAAGAAGACACGAACGACACTGCGAGACATGAGTCTTCGCTTCGAGTCAATCGTGTGTGGTGTATGATACGGATACGTCTTGAAACAGTCTGACGGTGACGGTGTTGATAGTGTTTTTTCCCTCTGGTGCAATATGGTCGTGTGTTGTATTTATTTATATTTTTGTGCGGTGAACTTTTGAGATCCCAACTAAAAAAAAGAAGACTTTGTTTTGGAAAATTGACCAAATTCAAAATGAGGGAATTTCACGTAAGAGATTGTTTTTATTTGTTGTTTCAAAAAGCACAGTTTATTGATTTTTAATATTCAAATTATGTTACTCAACTCTCTGTATTGAAAGATCAAGACGAAACAGATGCAAAGGTCGTGATAACTTATTTAGCAATTCTTTAATTAATACAAAGTGTGATCAATAAACAAATTTGAAAAGTTTATTCGCTCAGGGTAACGCACCCAGAAAAAAGAAAACAAATGAATCCAGAACAAGGAACTTTAATGATGGAAATGGCAATAATATTTGTAGAGAGGTCTGAAGGTCATGCGTGTCCTTTGAATGTGAAAGACAAAGTTTTATTATTTGCATGCGATTTTTTATTTATTTTGACATAAATCAGGTCATAAATGATAGTCGCGTGGAGTGTCTCGCTATGAATAGAAGTCCTTAGGTTGGATTAGGAAACTTCGTTGAAAGGGTGGTGTAGGTACGGGTGGAAGTCCTTGAGCAGCACCTTCTGCGACACTTGTTTTTTGTTTGTTTTGTATGCTTATGTAGCTCCACTGGAACCTATTTGACTTTTGTGGAGTAATTCTTTTTTTATATTCTCTAAAGAAGTGTAATTATTGAAGTAAGTAAAATAATTTGTGATTCGCATGTTTACTGTACGTGTAATCGTGTACCTATCTTTACTTACATCATAAAAAAGATGAAGCATGTGAGGAAGTCTCACAAAGTAGTTATGGTCTGAAAAGTTGAAAACAATGAAAAGGCAGTTTCCTCAAACAAACTTTGCTGAAGTTTAGGAACTGAATGATTACATTACATTGATACAATATCATCCGGTCGCAACGCCTAGGTTTGTTGAACCATCTTCTTTTCACGAAACTTTTCATCCCAAATTCGCACATGTCCAACAAAATGTCTTCGATAACTTCACGAACTCCGTGTTTGAAGTCTAAAATCGATTTTGATACATTGGCATGTGCATTATCTTTCATGTAGTCCCAAAGAAAAAAGTCTAACGGTGTAACATTAGAAGATCTCGGTGGTCAATTGCGATCGCATCTTTGACAAATCACACTGTTTGGAATTTTTTTTTACTCAAAAGAGCGATGAAAAATAAACGTTTCCCACATCAATATCTTCCGATTGTGGTCAAGCAACCAAGTCTTCTTAGCTTCATCCTTTCCTCTGATTCAGACATTAACAATCCTGGCAATAGGCCAACCTTTGTTACGGCTAAAAAACAGGAAGTGATTGTCCTGGTACTATCTAACTGATATGCCAAGTAAATTATACCAACTTATAAAAACTGCCGGGTTTGTCATTATAGTACCACAGATACATTCAATTCCCTCCCCTGTTAAAAATGTGGTCTCTAATTCCATAGAAACAAGGAATCTTAAAAAATCCAACTCTACACTTTTCAATGATGATTTCGATAATCTCGTCAAATCCTTATCTAAGCTCTAAGTGGAGGATGCAGTTCTTAACGTTACTGTTCCTTACATGGAGCTTTGAACTATCGTATCCAGATGGACAAATGCCTAGTAGATCTACGGTTAGTTAGTGGAACGCTGAAAAACAGATACTTCGCAGGGAGCTAGAAGTTCAAAAGTCTCTCAAGACAGAATTAGAGGCAAACTGGAACCTGTATCAATTAAACCAGAAGAACTTTGAAAGGTTGACCAAAAAATACCTCTTACAAAAAATTCTGTAAAACTATCGAATTAGTGAAAAAATTAGTCTGCTACTAGCCAAAACCCTTAAAAGGAAACACTCAGGAAATAAAACGATTCCTACACTGAGACAAAAGCAGAAAAGCTCAGTCTTATGTTGAAAACGTTGATCTTAAGAAATCAGTTATCAATTCGAAGACACAAATCTAGATCTCTTAGATTAGGTGAACCCGATAAATCTGCTAGACGCCCCGCCGCTAGTACATGTCATTGTTAGTTTCTACCGACGACGCCATCAAATATGGTGTGGCACTTTTTGACAGCTTAGAGTCTCCTGGCACATACGGTACCCATCCAGCAACGGCACAGAAAAGCTTAAACCGATTGCTACCTACTTTGAAAAATATTTCACCTGGCAGTCTAACCTTAGTGTTTATCTGAACCCCTTTGCAGAATGTAAGAGTCACTTTAATACCGAAAACTAATGAGCAACGCTGTTCAAAAGGTTTAGACCCATTAGTTTTACCTTCTTCTTGCTGCCAACTGGAAAGAATGGGTGAGGTTTTCATACTCAAAACTTCACTCCAAATACACCTTCTGTCTCAGATGCAACATGCTTACCAAGGCGGTAAGTCTTGTGACTTTGAAATGTTGATAGCAGGATTGAATAAGCGGTGGATTTTCTTCAACATAGAAGAAAGTGGTTTTGACAATTCTAGCTTGGCCAAGATGGGCAAGGAAGTCAGAGAACATTGAGTGAACGAATCTTGTAGATTAAAGCAATGAACAGTGATTGTTGAAGAGAAGTTAGGATAATATTTTACAACAGTGAATAAGGAGTGTCCATAGGGTGGCTTTCTACCCTCGCTTTTGTGGTGCATGCTGATTGATTTTCATTGACTTGAAATGCTGAATGAATCCAACGTTCACGATTAAGAATATGCCCACAACTCATGCTCTCGGTTGGAACTAACATCCAAGATTTTTTTTTCAGAGCACAGCTTATAGCGTGGTTGATACCTGCCGAAACGGTGTCTCCGTCAATCCTCTTAAATCCGAGGTTGTTCTCTTCACGAGGAGCAGAAAGTTTATTGTTCTGTACACTTTTTTTTGTTTAAAAATCACTATCTAGTCGACTGCAACCCCATTTGACGGTCTCATTTGTGGTTATAAATCATGCAGACCCCAACTTGAAAGCATTCACAAAAATGCATTCAAATCGATTCAGCCGTTTATTTGCTTTACTTAAAAATAAACTAAACTTCAGCGCCATCTGTCGGGCTGATTTGTGAATCTAAACCATCCAGGGCGTCACTCAAACGTATCTCAAAAATTCATGCAAATCGGTCTAGCCGTTTAGGAGGAGTTAACTGACATACAGACGTACAGTAGAACTATCTATTGTATATATATAAAAAAGAATGTATGCTTGTTTGTTTTCATGACAATTTTAAGGTTAATATACTCTAGTCCAAAGATGGTTCCTGTCAAGGTTTTGTCCCCATATTTCTACGGCAACAGGACTGGGACTGGAAACTTAAAAATTACTGGTACGGATTTCAAAAATTCTTTCAGTATTAGTATGCTACATTATCCCTCAGTAGCTATGGCTATATTTCTTTTTTTTATATTCCCACGGGAACGGAAAAACGAGAACGGGAACCTTAAAATTACGGCCCCGAGCAACGCTGGAGGGCACAGCTAGTATATACATAAAGAATAAGAGAACATAAAAAGGCCCTCACTAGGAAACTCATATTAGATTTCGCGTTTGTTGATCGATTGCTTTTTCGAAGTCAAACATGCAAATCCTCTGAGGAATTCAATTGTTTTTCCATCTGGATCCTTTTACTTTTGACAGCATCTGTTGTTGACCTACTCGCGACGAGCCTGCATTGGTTATTAGAAAGCTTTATTAGGAGACCAACTTGATCAAACGGTAGTTATCGCAACTTCGCTTTGTACATTGGCAGAAATAAATTTCCCTCTATTGCCTGAGCATCACCTAATAGAATCTTGGTAATGACAATCGTGAGCCATCTAAAAATCTTTTAAAAAAAACTTATATGACGTCTCTTCCGGCTCAGCACCTTTGTCTTTTTTGGTGTTCTTCATTGCCTCACTAACTTATTCGACTGTCATGTTGTGTATTTCCATTGTTTTTTTTTTTTGTTGGAGGTTTTTAAAATACCAGCTGGAGCACTCAGACCTAAATACCGGTCCCTTGCACTACCAGTTAGCAACCTTCTATTTGTAATTCCATTGAGTTATGTCCAGCTTCTGAAAAGTAAATTCGATGAAAATTTTCATTCGATAGACCGTAACAATACACCTGTCTAGAACATTGTCGTCATCCACAAAAAGCTGTTCTAGAGCAAGAACTTCGACGAATGAAATTTCTGCCTTTTTTAGGTTTTTTTTTAAATGTTTGAAGATAGTTGCCCTGTTACTCAGTTTTGCACTCTAAGTCGGTTGAGGTCTTCATCCAATTGATTGCGCCACCTAAGACGAGGTCTTCCCCTTCCGCGATTTCCCTGCAATGTGCTTTCGAAAACCCGACGAGCCGGAGCGTTTGGGTCCATCCGCTCTACATGGCCCAACCATCGTAGCCTCGCGATGCGTACTCTTCTGGCTATGCCCATGTCGCGGTACAGCTCGTTGTTGTATCTTCTTCTCCACACATTGTCTTCGCATACGGGACCAAAGATCATTCGGAGAATTTTTCTTTCGAAACGACCAAGGGTTTCCTCATCCGCTTTCGATAAGGTCCATGCTTCCGCGCCGTACAGCAGGACAGGGATGATCAAGGTCTTATACAAGGTTACCTTGGTTTTTCTTGAGAGAGTTTTGTTTCTCAATTGCCTTCTTAACCCAAAGAAGCAAGGATTGGCAATAGTTATTCTCCGTTTGATCTCCGCACTGATGTTGTTGTCCGTGTCTACAGCGGATCCTAGGTAGACGAAGTCCTGTACTACCCCGAAGTTATGTCTGTCTATTGTGACGTTTTGTCCAATTCGTCGATGTTCTGTGTCCTTGTTTGATGACAACATATACTTCGTTTTGCCCTCATTAACCATCAAACCCATTTTTGCCGCTTCTGTTTCAATACTCGCAAAAGCACCTATGACATCACGCTTTTTTCTTCCCATTACGTCAATATCGTCTGCATAGGCGAGTAATTGCACAGACTTTTGAAAGATTGTTCCTCTGGTGTTGACGTTTGAGTTTCTTACAATCTTTTCAAGTATGATGTTGAAGAAATCGCATGACAGTTTGTCGCCTTGCCTAAAGCCTTTTTCGACATCAAAGGTCTCGGTGAGTTCTTTACCGACCCTGACGGAGCAGCGTGAATTCTCCAAAGTCATCCTGCATAGTCGTACGAGTTTTGCAGGGATGCCGAAACAAGACATGGCTCTGTACAGCTCGTCTCTGTAAATACTGTCATACGCGGCCTTGAAATCGATAAAGAGATGGTGAATATCGATATTATTTTCTCGGGTTTTTTTTCCAAGATCTGCCGTAATGTGAAAATTTGGTCTATTGTGGACTTCTCTGGTCTAAAACCACATTGATTAGGACCTGCTATCAAGTTGTTGACGTGGGGTTTCAGACGTTCACATATTACAGCAAACAAGATCTTATAAGCGACGTTAAGGAGGCTTGTCCCTCTGTAATTGGCGCAATTGTGAGGGTCTCCCTTCTTTATGCTAATGAATAGAACAGTTATTGTTGAAGAGAAGTTAGGATAATATTTTACAGCAGTGAATAAGGAGTGTCCATAGGGTGGCTTTCTACTCCCCTTTTGTGGTGCATGCTGATTGGTTTTCATTGACTTGAAATGCTTAATGAATCCAACGTTCACGATTAAGAATATGCCAACAACTTCGTCATGCTCTCGGTTGGAACTAGCATCCAAGATCTTTTTAAAAACGAGGTTGTTTTCTTCACGAGGCGCAGTAGAACTATCTGTATAATAAAAGTAGAAGTATGTTTGTTTGTCCAGTATAGACTCCTAAACCGCCCAAAGGGTTTTTTTATGAAAATTTTAAGGTAAATATATTTTAGTTCAGGGATGGTTCCTGTCAAGGTTTGATCCCCATATTCCTACGGGAACTGGATTGGGAACGGAAACTTAAAAACTACTAAACGTATTTAAAAAATTCTTTCAGTATTAGGATGCTACATTACCTCAGTTGCTTAGGCTATATTTCATCCCTATAGTCCCTTGGGAACGGAAGAACGCGAACCATAAAACTACGACCCCGATCAGCGCCGGACGGAGCAGCTAGTAGTATATAAAGAAGAAAATAAGATAAAAGGTTTTCTCGGTCGAATGCTTTTTCGAAGCCAACGCACCACATCATGGAAATCCTCTGAGGAATTCAAATGTTTTTCCATGAGGATCCTTTTACTTTTGACTGCATCTGGTGCTGACCTACCCGCGACAAACCCGCATTGACTATTAGAAAGCTTTATTAGGAGACCAACTTCATCAAACGGTAGTTATCGCAACTTCGTTTATCTCCTTTCGCTTTGTACATTGGCAGAAAATAAATTTTCCTCCATTGCCTGAGCATCACCTACTAGAATCTTGGAAATCACAATCGTGAGCCTTCTAAAATTTATTTACAAAACTTATATGGCATTACTTCCGACACCTTTGTCTTTTTTGGTGTTCTTCACTGCCTCAGTAACTTCTTCGACTGTCTTGTTAAGTTATGTCCAGCTTCTGTAGAAGTAAATTCGTATAACCTTTTCATTCGATAGGCTATAAACAGTACTGCCGAAGAAAAAAAAGTTCAGAAACAGCTGTTGCATCGTTGGAAGAAAGGACTGAAAAATGGTTTTTATTTGTATCCAAACAAATAATTGTTACATCCCCAGCATAGTACTAGAAATCATATCGAGTATAAAATATTAAACATGAATTGCAGTGCCTTGGATTGGATTGGAAGCCTTTTACTAAAGATTCCTGTTAATTTTTACCCACTGTTGATTTTAGTGTCATTTAAACTCGCCAATCTACCCGAGTTCTTTTTTTCAATTAAAAATAAAGTCAAACCCCACGGTTAAGTGCTATTAAAAAACTATTTTTTATTTGTCAATTGTCACCTCGTTAACAAATATATCTCTCTCGCCCCAAAAGCCCTAATCCTTTGTTCTTGTAACCGATAAATATTGTCTTCAAAAGAAAACTAATGTAAACACGCATAAAATAAAAGTGCTAAATTAAACATATTTTACAACTGCCCTAAAAACCGAGAAACGAAATTGACAACGCACATTGAGGGCATATCTAAATGGCCTACAGCCAGAGAAGAACAACCCACTCGTCTCGAACTTACACGAACAAACCCAGCTGCTGCATCAAATTCATTTTTTTACACTCAAGCTCCCTTGACTGCCATTGTCGTTTTTCTTTATGTTTTTTTGTGACAAATTGGATCACATTCCTTGCTTGAAAGTTAGTTCTTTTTTTTCATTTTCAGATGCAACTCTTTCAGCAATGTGAAGAGATCTCCTCAACATTATGTTCCTAGTAAAGAATTTTGGAAATTCGAATGACCGAACTAAATTACAAAGAAATTTAAAGTCAATAAATAGGGCCCACCTGGTGGTGTATATATCGAGATAGCTTCCAATCAAAACATTATGCCTTTGAAAATAGTCCCACATCAACTTAGACTGGAAAACACTGCCTCTACAAGATTATTGCTTTTATTCATCTAATCTTTTCCCATCGAACAGATTTTGTAATTCATCATGTGTTGGAGATTATCCAGGTCAGCTTTCCTAAGAACTAATTGAGAACATAGCAGAAAGACCAATTGCAATTTGCTCCACAACAAGTAGTTCCGTCAGAATATTTTTTATTTGAAATTCAAATTTTTGTTGTTGTTGTTCCACTTGAACACTACTTTCATGCTTGTTTCCGGAATAAATCAAATTGAAAATTTTTTTAAGTGAGTGACTGTGGGTTTTCCTGTCTTTTCTATATTCTGGGTGGCGTCAATGGCATTTCCCGATGTTTGGAATGTCATGTGGATGCTGTTGAAGAGGTGAATGAAGTTATTTTTGGAAATAGAAGCTGGTCTAGTCGCATATGGCCAAAGCAGTGGTGCTTTGATGTGTAGAATCATTGAACTGTCCAAAACTGGAGACAAATCATTTACTTTGATCTTCAAAGTCAGTTGATTTTGTAACAGGAAACGAGTATGGTCGTGAAACCGTTGACAAAAACAAATCAAAGCATTAAATAGTTAAATTTTTTGATACTAGCATTCTTGCAACAATATCAAATTTTCAAAACAATAGTTTTTCTTACCGTTTTTTCTTTGTTTGCAGTTTACATCTCTAATTCGTCGCCGTGGACGCTATAAACCTATCGCCTCGAGTCCACCAGAAGAAGCAACCACATCCACATCACATCCAACAAGAAATGTAGAGCTTATTCCAAATTTAACATTTGTAACTAATCAACCGGAAAGTCGTTGCCAGAATGCAAAAGTTGGGCCCTCTTCTGCCACACGTTCACGATCCGGGCAGAGAGAAACACCAAAACTCTTGAATCAAGGTGTTGTCATAGAAATGGAAACTATTAAAAGTGTTACAATCACCAGTGATGATGCTAGCATTGAAGAAGACATTGAGGAAGCAATATCAGCTGGGAGTAGCTTAGGTCTCAGTGAAGCTCGAGGTGGAGAGGAGATTGATGTAGCCGTAAAGAGACGCAATCTTTTCGGTTTAGAAGGTAGTGAAGATGAAAAGTCTAATAAGAAGAAAAGCACATTCTCGGCATTTCAAAAAGATGACGATAAACCAGTCAATATCAAAAAGGACAACAAAACAGATAAAGAACATAGTCTCCTCGAAATAGATGCCACTAAGGAAAGAGGTAAAAGAAATCCCAATGAAGATGACGACGAGCAATTTAAAATTGATGATGAGCAGCTGTCTGGTGACAAAATAGCACAACATTTTGTCCTAGAATCTTCTCAAAAGAGCAGTAAAAACGACAAAACATTTGATAAAGAAGAAAGTGAAGATAGAAGTTTGACAAACCAAAGCACAGCAAATGATGTATCAGAGATTGACGACGAAGTCTCTGATGAGATTCACCAAACTTTAAGTTTGCCAACGAGACCAAGTCTCCCAGAGGTGGAACAACCGATACGTGCATATAGAAGTCTTGATGCTTCTTTAAGATCCATTAGCCAAGGCGATAGCTTGGAGTCAATGCATTCTGAAAAAGATCATTCAGTAGGTGAAGAAGTGGTTCATGTAAATCAGTCAGTAGAGTTAAACATGACCTTTGATGATAGGAATTTGAGTTCATTGAATCCTAGTTTGGCTAACAACGAAAGCTTAATTGATCGACTTTTAGCTGGAACTCCATTGCCAGAGGAAAATTCTTCTTCTTTATCTAGTCGCGACGATGATATGGAACAGATGAGACAACGGATTTTGGCCATTAAACAATCATCTCAGCAGGCTAAACCTTTACCTCTGGACCAACAAACAGAGGTGGTTGTGAAGCAGATGGAGCGTGTGTCGGGTGAATTCAGCAAAGATGCTCTTGAGGATATCACAGAGGAGTCAGAGAAGCAATATTCTTTGTCGCCTTCTGATGACAACCTAAGGAGACATCCTTTGTCTGGTGTCGTTGATGCACCTCTGGTTTCTCCTGCAAACTCTGTTCATGGAGATTCAACTCTAACCGAAATGCAACATATGTCTAAAAAGGGTGATGATTTTGACAGTATTGTCAGTTTGAATATGATCCAAATGCTCGAGGAGAAGGTGTCGGAACTAAAGAGTATTGTTGAAGTGAAAGACGCTTGTTTGGCTTCTCTAGCCATGCAACTGAACTCTGCACAGCGACGGGAGTCAACTTCAAATGCCGAGCAACCACCTTCTGGTCGAGATTCCGGGAGCTTGACAGCAAATTCTACAGAGTATAGAACCCTGCAAGAGGAATTCGGTTGCGCTGTAAGTAATTTTTCAAAATAAATGTAATTGAAAATTTTATCTCTATCGAGATTCTTTTCAGACAATGGATTTTTATACGGAACTGACCAAACGAGACGAGCTCATAGCCAAACTCACCGATTCCCTTCAGCAATCATTGCAAGTGCGGGAAAATCTACAAAGTGAAAGTGAGAACCTTACCACTGAAGTACAACTACTACGCAAACAACTTACTGAAACTTTGGAAAATGCTCGGCGAACCGGCTGGCCACGAGACCAGGAAAGTAATGGAGGCCAACGAATTTCTGAGATTTCCATCGATTTGGTGAGCGAGAGCGATGATGATTTGGATCGCCAATATTTGACTGACAATGAGGATAAGACTTCCCGACATTCGAGGAACTCCCGCGAAAGGCAACTATCCATGCCGAGAACTTTTGAAGCTTTCGATTTTGCTGAATCTGAAGTGCAACCAATAAGCAAACAGATTGAGCAGTTTAAAAAATATCTAACACCCAATGAAGTTCGATTGTTTTTCATGGTTCAAAAGAAATTCGATGATTTCTTGAGTCAAGAGTTGGAAAAGTCCCGAATGAAATACGAAGGAGAAGTTAAGATCCTGACGGATCAAATGAGTTCAGAAAAAGTTGAGAGGGATGTTGAGATTAATAGACTTCGCCAATTACTGACAAGTGTGAAAAATGGCTCCACTGAATTGATGCAGCTGAGACATGAAATGGATGCAGCTCATGCAAAGGAGATGGAGGATCTGAGGCAGTATTTTGAGAAGAAATGTGCCGATTTAGAGAAACAGTGAGGATTTAAATGAATTAAGATGTAATATTGAGAAACTATTAATTTTGTGTTTTTAGATATTCAGATGAGGTGTTTTCCCAGAAGAGTCAAAGACACGATTGTAGCTCATCTGAAGCTTCTGACCAAGAAATGATGCCAGAGGAAATTGCACCAAGGTCAAAAGAATCAAGTCCAAGAAAGAAAACAAAAGCTGAACTCTTATCTAGTCCGAGTCATAGGCAGTTGACACCAAACTTTGTGGATATAGGTGCTGGTGGGGACTCTATGGGAGTAGATGCCAATTCGAATGAAGTGGTAAGTAAAGAAATGATTGTAGTTGCAGTTAACTAGGGCGAGAAAAATAATGGTACATATTGTATTTGCTTGTGAGATTTGCTCCAAAATAGCATTATCTTGAGTACAAGTTACGTATGCACAAAGGCACACTCTAAACAATGGTTCGCTAAGCTTGAATTGCTAAAAAGCGTTATAAAATTAATTAAGTAGTGGGGAAGCAAAACACAGGGCATATTCAAATAATGTCATGTCGTATACATTTTTATAATAATCAGGCTTGGCCACGTTTGAGCATTTGATTATGTTTTGTTTGATCAAATGTTTATGTCATTTGAATGCTTTTTTCTTGTTTAATCTCCCATTTGTGAGTCTATCAATTTTGTTACAATAAGCGTTTCACTTAAACTCGTGTAAAATGACAGACATCAGATTTTGTTCTATAAGAACTTGGAATAAGAGTAAATACTCATATTTTTGGCAACGTTACAAAATATACTACAGAGATTATTAATATTTCATTCCTCTATGTAAGCAAGTATTTATACCCGTCTTCGAATGTAGGCTTTCTGCACCTGACTTTGCCAATAATGTGCTAAACAAAGGCTGTTGAAAGCTTTTGCTTGAACGTGTTCCCGTGGTTATATTATTAATAATATAAAAATATTATCACTTCATGCGAAAATTTATCAAGAAAAGTGATTTCTTATTTAGCCGTTCAAACCGACATTTCCCATCAGGTATTGTTGCTAGTTTTCACTTGGCAATCCCAATCTTGTTGCATCCAAATATTAATTCTTATTTATTTATTTTATTTATATACAAAAAGCTTATAAAAAATAAATTTACAAACTTTTTTAAAAAGAGGCATTAGGGTGACAAGACCATGCAATGCCGTATTAATTAAATTATTTACAGTTAGAGTATTTCATTGCAAATTATATATGTTAGGTTTATATTTCACTGTGTTTGCCATGTATGGATGTAGACTTTTTGATATTTTTGAAAGTATTAAAATCTGAGGGATCAAGAAGTTCAGGCAATTGTTTTTTTTTTTGGTGAGAAATTTGTTTTGATTTTGTGCATTCCATTAGGATGTGTGGAATTGTCAAGACTACTCCGCATTCAACGCATTCCTCTGGAGCACTCCGGTCGAATAGATGTTTGGAGTTAAAGACAGTTTTTCCTACTCGGAATCTGAATATTGTAATGCATTCGTTTCGTGAAAATTTTATGTTGTAAGGAATGCGAATTCTTGAGGGATATAATATTTTATTTGCCCTTGTTAATTCTTGTTTTTGAAGTTATACTTCTTTAGAGTCGTTGTTGTGTGAAACTCTATGAAACGAAAATTCGTCACAGCAAAGAAACAAACACAAAAATGTATAGGATTAAGACGAAACTTTCTTGTGTTTAAACCTCGTTAAAGCTACCGTAAGGTAATGTAACCTTGTATTTCTTCTTCAAATCGTTTGTGCAAACATTCAACATCGCTACACACAACTCAAACAGTTTACACAAACATTTTTATAAAAAATACATTTGTTTGGACAAACGGTTAGCGTAGTGTATGGGCCCTATTATATTATATTATATCAGAATCTAATGTAGATATGAGACATATAGCAATAAGAGACTTGTAGCTATAGTCCAAATGTCAATATTTCAACGATATCGTTTTGACTATTACTAAGTTTTGTAATGCAAATATTTAATCCAAAAAACGTAACTCACCTCCCAACCAAAAACTGTTTCAAAAAAAAAAAACCTGTAAAAGTCTGGTACGAAATTTTTGGATTAGAAATCCTTCAATGTATTTGAACTTCCTTGGCAAAACTTAGTTTTTCGTAAATAAAGGGTTTGAAAAACGTTCTTACGTCATAAAAGGCTGACTATTACGCTAAAATATTAGTACAGAATGCAAGTCATCTCTGAATGTGAACAGAAGACAAAATTCTTTGAGTTTTCTTTCATCACGGCATAACTAAAAATGAGATCGCTTATGAACTGTTCAAGGCAAAGTTCTCAGACAGCTTTCTCAGGGCTTCAATCAACGATTGTATCTGTTAAGATCACAACGGTAGATCTTCATGCAGACAAATTATACGTATGCTCCCCAACTTTGCGAAGATAGGTCTAACATTTTAATCATCCCTCACCAGAAAAAATGCAGAAAATTTGTTGACGTTACCATGGGACATTTCTCTTTCACTAATATCGTTTTTCATTGACAAAAAGAGTTACTCCTTTTGTGAAAAGATCTACTCCTTTTCCATTTTTAATGTTTCATTGAAAAAAAGAGGAGTTCTGGAGTTACTCTAAACGCCAAAGATCTACTCCCAATCGGTTGGGAGATCTACTCTGAAAATGCAAAAACATATGTTTTATCAAACGTCAAATGGAAAAAAAATGTGAAATTTGTTTGGTGATTATTAAAATTGAAAAGAAAAACGAAAGTAATTGAATATGAGTGCAGAAATATGTAAATAATTTAGAATTTGTTAGTTCGCTGCATTATTTGTTGTCATCTACTTCGTCGTCATCCCTTTCTATCCATCACCTACATGGAGTTAAAAAAAAAATTGAAAAGATGCAAGTGGGCGCATTCACTGCTTTAGTAGCTACGTAATCAAGTCACAAGAAACAACTGCGAAATGAGTTGAAAATTTTTCACCCCACGTAATGTAAAAATTTCAGATATAAAGTTAATTTAGAATCATTACGACGTTTCACAATTGGCTGTTCGGAAAAAATACGAAAGATTACAAACAAAAAAGGAAAGGATTTGTGTTTGTAGTTCAATTTTGCATTCACAAAACTAATTGAATTTTGACTCCATAGTGACTACATAAGTGAATGCACCCAATGCTATTCCTGACAATTGTCATCAATACTACGACAAAACTGTTGAAAAATGTTTCATTGAAAAGAGTAGTTCTACATTTGAGAGTAGTTCTTTCGGATTTCAATGAAAAACGCTATAAGTATTTTAACGCGTTTTGCTTAAGTGGTACTGCAATCTATGAATTCTATGGAGATAATGAATACTCCGTGGGGCACGTCCCCTGTGACTGCTTTGCATTTTCTCGACTCAGGTCACAGACACTGGCGCAGCTATGGTGAGACTTATAGCGTTTTTCATTGAAATCCGAAAAAACTACTCTTTTCAATGAAACATTTTTCAACAGTTTTGTCGTAGTATTGATGACAATTGTCAGGAATAGCATTGGGTGCATTCACTTATGTAGTCACTATGAAGTCAAAATTCAATTAGTTTTGTGAATGCAAAATTGAACTACAAACACAGTAAATCCTTTTTTGTTTGTAATCTTTCGTATTTTTTCCGAACAGCCGATTGTGAAACGTCGTAATGATTCTAAATTAACTTTATATCTGAAATTTTTACATTACGTGGGGTGAAAAATTTTCAACTCATTTCGCAGTTGTTTCTTATGACTTGATTACGTAGCTACTAAAGCAGTGAATGCGCCCACTTGCATCTTTTCAATCTTTTTTTTAACTCCATGTAGGTGATGGATGGAAAGGGATGACGACGAAGTAGATGACAACAAATAATGCAGCGAACTAACAAATTCTAAATTATTTACATATTTCTGCACTCATATTCAATTACTTTCGTTTTTCTTTTCAATTTTAATAATCACCAAACAAATTTCACAACATTTTTTTTCCATTTGACGTTTGATAAAACATATGTTTTTGCATTTTCAGAGTAGATCTCCCAACCGATTGGTAGTAGATCTTTGGCGTTTAGAGTAACTCCAGAACTACTCTTTTCTTCAATAAAACATTAGGTTTGTTCGTTGAAGGCTTGGGGTTGCCCTAGGGTCGCCACAAAGCGTTTTTTGAGAAACCTAAATTCGCCCTGAATGTCAAATTGAGTGTTTTTTGAGCCATAGGTTTGCCATAGGTTTTCCCCAAACTCGCCCTAGCTTTTTGCTGTGGCGATTTGAGGGCTGTCAAATGGCATGTGTTTTTATTTAAATGACAAAGATGTGTGGCGATTTGTGGTTTAGCGTTTTTTGAGGACTGGAAAACCCAGGTTTTTTTGACAACTCATGGGGTTGTCAAGAAAACCTGGGTCAACCCTGGGGAAAGTTCAACGAACAGACCTATTAAAATTGGAAATAGAGTAGATCTTTTCACAAAAGGAGTAACTCTTTTTGTCAATGAAAAACGATATTAATAAACATAGGATCCTCGTTTGATAAAGATAGGGTTTTTATCATGTTAGCTTTTATAGCAAAAGAATGTTGCTGTTTGGTATTATGGGACCGGTACTTATGGCTGAGTGCTTCAGTTAGTTTAAGAAAACCTCTAGAGGTAAAAATTAAACACGTAAGTACATCAACGTTGAGTTAAAAACTCAACTTGAGAGTAATAAAAGAAAATCAATGTGTAAAAAATCCAACTCATCAAAAGTTTTGTATTTTTTTTAATTGATGCAAGTGTTTCAAGCAGAGCTACTTCTGTAGATGACTTTACTTATGATTACAGAAATATTTATCATTTTCACCAGTACAGTGAGTTTTTGGCACTCGGTTTGATATAAGCACCTTAATTGCTCCGAATAAGGCTTAAATGAAATCTTAAGCAGCTCATAACCTTCGGAATAATGTGCCATTGCACAATGTCCATTCATCATCGAGGTTACGCCTAAGAAAAACTGGGTACTTACCTCTTATTTCCTGTTTAAGGGATAAGTTCTTTCAAGACTCTTCATAATCATGTTATATTTTTTTTTAATTACAAAAAACCTTAAGTCAAAAACATCAAACGATACAAAATAAATAAATCTCAAAGCCAAATACTGTAAGTGATAGGAATTCATTTGGGCACCTCTTGCTAAACAAGTCTGCGGCATTGTGTCTGTTGTTAAATAGATTTAAACACAATCGCTATGGCTTCGTTATTAGGTTTTCTACTGCAACTTTTTGTAAAGTGATTTGGTTACTAAATATACGTACATATTTGTTTCTTATCGCTGTTTTCTTATGATATTTTATTTTTGTAATAGAAACACTTAAAATAGTTATTTGGTTGCTTTCAGAAAACCAACATCGACGAACTCAAATCATTTTATCAATCGAAAATCAATGAGATCCACAAAAACCATGATGACATTGTTCGCAAATTGAATGAAAAGCTTAAACATTATGAAAGCAAATTTCCTTCAGAGGACGATTTTATGGTAAGTCTCGTATTTATAGAAATAGATTTTATTTCTAAGTTCATTTTGCACGATTTAACTTTTCTAATATTAACTCAATTAATTTGTTTGTAAGTGTTTTGCATTTTTATTGGCTGGGTGAAGGTGAAACATGAATTACAAGATTGACAATTTCATGGATCAAGAGGTTCATTGGCACACACATACTAAAATTAATACATAAATAAATAGGGTGGCGTTTAAAGGTTCACTGACTTTCAAGGACTAACGCAATTCAGAGACCTACACTTTGGCGATTCCGAACGTCTAAGTGAAAAAGCGCTCTTCATGGCACTGCAGTCAATTGCTCTCGGAGTATTTTCCAATTCCACGTCAAAGCTTTTACCCGGAAAAAAAATTTTAGGTTTCTGAGACTCGAACCCTTTACTCGAACAGAACCATTACGCCATGGGACACACAATGGTTTTGCTTAAAATCTATTCCTGCAAGTTATTATATTATAATCTGGTAGTGGGTCGTTCAAACTGATGATGATTGAAGTAAGTTTATGTGCAATAGCTTATTCTTTCAGAAGGTGGCATCACTATTACTACCATAATATTAAGGAATTGAACTCGTTTCCGTTGTAACTAAAGATCAGCAGTGAATCCAGAAGCAAATTAACTATACGGGCTTTGGTGCGAAACTTTTTTGTATCGTAAAAAATGCCTACTCACAAGTTTTACTGGTTCTTTGCGTTTCTTTGTTGAAGATACTTTTTAAACGCAGATTATTCTGAATACTTTTGAACTCAGTTTATATTTGGTGGAATCAATATTGATTCTTTCTCTCGCAGACAAGTAAACATATACTAAAACACTCTGAAATTGTTGAGTGTGTTAGACTCGACGGTGGATTGAAATTAGTAACTGTCTTAGAAAATTAAGCTATGAACACAGTTGTTTGCCTAAAACCTTCACCCTTCCAATTTAACAAAAAAAAAAAAAGTCAAAACGCTCCTGAGTTTGTATATTTAATCAACTTTGTGCTAACTGCATGTGTTTTTCTTCTGCTCTTTCTCACGCAAATGGATTCCAAATCAATAGCAAAAAGCTATTCCTCCCACAATAAGCCCTATCCCTTCCACAAATCCTCCAAATACTTCCCTCCTAATAATCGACCAAGATGAACTTAACAACGAAGAAAGTCATGTGATTCAAAAAATCATCGAAGAATACGATCGGCGTTTACAGGAACAAGTAACACTGGCTAAGGAGGATATTGTCCGTGAGTTGGAAAACCAAATTCAAGTAAGTTGTTTTTTTTGTGTTGTTGTTTTGGCTTTCAGGAAAAAGTATATCTTAAACTGAGTGAATGTGTGTGTCACTAAAACTTAAAGAAAAAGAATATCTAACAATCACTCTAACAACTAATTTTGTGATTCATTGCGTTGTGTCTTCTACTTTATCGATGTTTGTGGCAAAACGCCAAACGATGCTGCTGCAACACATGGCCAATTTGCGGTGTGCCCTTAGGACTCTGTGTGTGTTGCGTTTTGGCTGGCGTTGATCCCTATCCGAAAGTGGTACACCCTACAAATTGCTCAGGGATGATCTCATCGAGAACGAAATTGGCAATAAACAAATTAAAAAACAAAAATAAAATTAATTTTTTGCCACACGTTCGTTTTGATGTCAGAAAATGTTTAAGCAAAGTGTGGTACTATTGGCGGATGGCCATTGGCCACCTCTAGTATAGTAAAAGTGACTGAAAACTGTAGCAGATACTTGTTGAACTGCGGCAAGAGATCTTGTTGGACATTGTACCGTCTGGGTTGTGTAGCTGATGGGAATTGAGGTGGAACTTTGTAATGCATGCAGTGAGAATCATAAAATGGGCGGGTATATTCTGGTATGAATTTATTTCAACATAAATTAATGGTCAGTCAAATGTAATGAGCGGGTTTAAATAAAAAGTCAAAAAGAAAATAAATGGCGTGGGTTGATTTGGCAGCAGTAGGTGGTGGTTCCTATCCGAGCAGTAAAGATGTTGATTGAAAGGCATTTTAAGAACGTTTGGGCTGAAATTAGACTAGCCTGTGAAATTTTGGGTTGACATCTTCCACCAGACTGCAAAATTTTTTTTTTCGATAATTTATTCTTTGGCGAACACGAATTTGCCGTGTAATTTAAATTTCAAGTCTTTCTTGACATTCGATTCAATATATTATCATTTAAACTTTTTTTTTAAGTAAACACAAAGATTAAATCTGCTGGTTACAACTCTCAAATCTTTCCAGATTTCTTTTGTGGTAGTTGGGAGTTTAAAATATCAGTTTGTGGTGGCAATTCTGTCACTGTTCAAAAGTTGCTCCGTCACAAATTCGACGGTTTTATACATCGGGAAAGTGGTTGCTCTGGGGTTCTTAGGAGAGTTCGTACTGAGAAAGTAGATTGAAAAGTTATTCATAAAAAACAACACTTTTCTTATTAAACGTGTGTATACTCTGATTCTATATCAGCTTCAGAAGTGAAAATTATTTTTGGTATTCGCGTTATAATATAAGACGTTTGAATACACGCCTTTTATATCGAGAGCTCTAGTGCAGATCCATCTATTAATGAATATATGAGTTTGGGGCTTTATATTGCAGATACACCTTTTAGATCTGGTGTGTCCTCAGCTTAAGTGGTAATCCTCAATTCTAATTTTTTAAATTTTCTAGTTTCTTTGCTGAAACTGAGTATCTCGGTTGCGATTAGGGATTTAGGCTTCTTTTTGTCTATTTAGTATTATCCAAGATCCTAGGCACTTCTGTCTTTGCTACGTTAAAGCTTCGCAGCTTCTCAGAAAATGATCCAGATAATCTTCGTGTTCCTTACAGTATATTCGCATTAATTGTTGCTGTCTACGTCTACTATTTTGAGGTAAATTGTTTCTATTTTGATTTATTGTGTTTTGTTCATCATGATGCATTTACCAAGTAGGAGTTTGGCTTGGCGCAGTTTCGGAAGTTTATACCAATGCTTTTCTCGGCTTCGTTCCTCTGACTTTTTGTTTTCTTTCTTGATGTGGCTCTGTTGCACCACAAAATTGTTTCCTGCCACAAGTAAGAGAGGTATACAGTTGCTCCTGTCTTTGCCAGTTTGTCTGCCTGCTCATTTCCTTTGCCCAGATACTTATTTGTATTTTTGTATTCGTATTTTATTGCAGCATGCTTCTTCATATGGTTTTTATAGTGAAACGTTATTTTACCTTCGCTCACTATTTTGATAATAGGACGTAATATGTACATACATAAAACGAAAGAGAAGGGAAAGAAATAATAGCAATTCCCAACAAAAACTATTATCTTAGAATTCCATCATCGGTCCCCGATGATTAAATGTGGGCTTTCGACTTGCAGTGATAATTTGTCTGTTCATCAATGAACAGCTTATCAAATTACTCGTAGTTGAAATATCTTTCTCAGAGATTCTGAACAAGGAATAAAACATTTAAATGTCTTATAGAAATCCTCAAACCGACCGTAGTAGTTGTTGATTTAGTAAATATAATGACTTCTTTGGATATTATACTGAAGTTAAAAAAATTGATTGCACTAATTTTCATAAATTACTAAATGTGGCGCGGCAGAGAGGTAGGAGTCCAAGGGTCTAGCGCATTTCTCACAATCATGCCTTGTGAAGTAATGGAGGGAACCTACAATTTTCTGCCGGATCCGAACGGCTAATCGAGAAAGAGCTTTTCATGGCAATGAATTTAGTATCGGAGGACTTGCAAATTCCTCGCGAAAGGCGATACCCGTGCTAAAACTTATTTGCCTTTTTTATATTCACCTAAGTCAATACTTAAGCCAGGAATTGTTTAACTTTAGCATCTTGTAACTAGTCAGATTTATAATTCGTAGTATTTTTCCAAAAGTAAATAGCTTTTTTCATTTCCAAATTAAATAGTCTCAACTTAAAAACAAGAAGTCCTAATAAATCGTATCATCCGTGGATATAAAATTCGAGTATTCACAATCAAAAAGTCAATAGGTTTGTTCGTTGAAACCCTGGGATTGCCCTGTTATGCTCACAAAGCATTTTTTGAAAAATTTAACCTCGCCTCAAATGTCAAACTGAGTGTTTTTTGAGACCTGGCTTTTGCTCTCTACTCGCTCTGAAGTGGCACTAGGTTTTTGGTGGAGCGAGTTCAGGTAATGAACAGGGCTGTCAAATGGCACAGGGATTTGTCGTGATTTTGTGTTTTAACGTTTTTTTGAGAACTGAAAACCCAAGTTTTTTTTACAACTTTTAAGGCTGTCAAGGAAACCTCGGCCACCCCTCTATAAAGTTCAACGAAAGAACCTACTACTAAGTTTTTTCCATTTATATAGAGAGGAACAATTTTCTGTGCTTTTGCTTTTCAAAATAGATCATTGAAACATTGATTACAGAATAAGTGAACTGATTGATTACATAAAAAAACTTAACTGTTTTAATGAGTTTCCTTCAGTTTCTGTCACTCATATAAAATGTCATCATTTTACTTAACACTTTTTAGTTGTCAATCATCACGTTCATCAAAATACCTACCGCAGTCATTTACCCTAAAATTTACTCTAAAAACACTTCCTACTTCTTCATTGACAAGAGATCTTGCCATTAAAAGACTGACATACGAATGCACCACAACTCGAACTATGACCATACAAAGAGCACATTGAACTTCAACCAGATAAAATTAAACATACGGATCAAAGAATAGAAGTGCAACAACCAGCCAGCCAGCGCAAGCATGTCAAGTTCTCCCCGCATTGTCCTCTTCTTTTCCCCCTTGCGTTTCCCGTTTATGTTGTAATTTGTTTTTGTTGTTTCTCATGGGGAGAAGAAAAAAAAAAGGAAAAGAAATTCTTTCCGAAATAATTCACTAAAATTAGAAATTCAATTGAATTTATGACTAGCCTGTGCGCTGTGCTGATGTGTGTTGGAAAAGAGAAACATTGGTGCGGGAATCAGACACTAACAGCAGGATTCAATTGCAAAGGAAGTGTTTTATAGAGGGATATTATTATTTTCATTAGAGACGTGATGAGAATTATTATGGCGACGCGACGGAGTGTTTACTTGCTGAACAACTGTTGGGTTTTTTTAGGTGAGCAAATTTAAAGGATGTGAGAAGTACATATATCAATGAGTGGCTACTATTTGTAACTAGTTAATTGAAACAATTATACTTAACGAAGTAATGTTACTGCTCTTTGAACAGTGTTTTTTATCAATTGGTATCAAATAATCACTTGTCAGCACTCAATTTAGAAAAAAGTTTTTACTGTTTCTCAACATTGTTCAAACATAAAGCGAAACATTTAGTTCCGTGTAGGTATGATACTAGTTTCGTTCGTTGAACTTTACCAATGGTTAACCCAGAGGCTTCCTTGACAACCTTATGAGTTGTAAAAAAAACCTAGGTTTTCCAGTTCTCAAGAACGCTGAACCACAAAATTACCACAAATCCCTGTCATTTGAACAAAAATACATGCCATTTGACAGCCCTGTTCAATACCTGAACTTGCAAGAGCGAAATCTAGGGTGAGTTGAGGGAAAACCCAGGGCTAAAAAAGCACTCAATTTGTTATTCAGGGCGAGTTTTGGTTTTTGAAAAAAAGCTTTGTCGTGACCATAGGGTTTAACGAATGAACCTAATGCTTATGATTTATTTTATTTTAATAAAATAAAAATAATTTATTTATTTTAATAAAATAAAAATAAATAAATTTATGATTTAAAGAAAGCACTAGATGGCCCACCGTTTACAACACAGCCAATGCTCTTATTATCCACTTCACTCTTGATTTCTCCAATCCCTCATAAAGCCCATGATTGTGAGAAATGCGTTAGGCACCGGGGCTCCTAGCTCCACTCATTTATATTTTTTACGTAATTTTTCTCAACGAGGTCAGAATTCAAACTCACTTTCTCTGCCTGCGCGAGTTCCTATATGTTCATCTAAACCCCGACCTACAGTCTACACCATCTTTTCATCGATTTCAAGGCTGCGTACAACAATATTTTCAGAGACGAGCTGTACAGAGCCATGTTTAGTTTTGGCATCCCTCATAGGAGGCAGATATAACTTTGAATTAATACAAGACACTGTCTACCGATGAACCGGTATAGACACGGCAA
The DNA here is from genome assembly GCA_949752695.1 of Melanostoma scalare. NCBI lineage: Eukaryota > Metazoa > Arthropoda > Insecta > Diptera > Syrphidae > Melanostoma > Melanostoma scalare. The sequence continues at coordinate 271,715,588 of OX456984.1, read as the reverse complement.
CCAACATCAGTGCGGAAATCAAACGAAAATCTACTCTTGCTGATCGGTGGTACTTTGAGTTAAGAAGGCAAACGCGAAAAAAATATCTCTAGAAAAAACAAGGTAACCCTTTATAAGACTTTGAACATCCCAGTCCTGCTATACGGAGCGGAAGCACTGATCTTAACTAAAGTAGATGAGGAAATATTAGTCTTTTCGAAGGAAAACCACTCCGAAGGATATTTGGTCCCGTTCGTGAAGTAGAGAACAAGATTCAACAACGAATTGGTCCCGTTCGTGAAGTGGAGAGCAAGATTCAACAACGAATTGTAAAGCTGGAAGAGTACGCATCGTGAGACTAACAACGTAAGACAACACTTCAAATCAACGAGTTTTCGAAATCACATTGCAAGGAAATCGCGAGAAGGGAAGACTTCTTAGGTTGCGCAGTCAAATGGAAGAAGACTTCAACCGACTTAGAGTGCAAAACTGAAGAGAGCTCGTCCGAAGTCGAAGTCGTTATCGAAAGATATTGGTTGAGGTTCTGGTTCACCCTGAACTGTAATGCCTACTTGAGCAAGTAAGTAAGTATTTTTCGAACCTAGTCGAACGTAATACTTGGAATATAAGATACCCCACTTTTTTTTCACTATATACCGGGGGATAACGATCGGCAACACCGATTTACTTTGGTCGTCTCAATGGGCCTTCTTCCTTACAGAATGTTTACCCAAATTCAAACCGAATAAAATGGATCCGATTGCCGAAAGTCGAATCAAAGCATCTTCCGGCATAGTGTTGACGGACCTTTAGAAACTTCTGCCTCTGTGGCGTCTCGACTCTTTGCTTGAATTTTGAAATTTTAAAGGGTGTTGTTTTAACGTGTGCTTTCCAATACTTTTTTCGGAGTTGGCCTTTCTGACAGCTGTTACTTGATTTATGCTCAGTTTGGTTTACCTTTTCATCGTAGAAGAATAGAAGCCGTCTCGAAACGAAATCGCTACTGATGCCGATTTTTTAATAATTTCGAGTTTTAAATCTGAGAGTTATTTTCAAGACCTTTCTACTTAACACCGCTGGACTGTTTTTGAGTGGAGTTATGTCAAAACGCTTGTCTTCCAAAGTAAACCCGAGACGATTGACGCCCTGAATGAGAACATTCGTTGCGTTGTTACTGACATACGGTGCCAAATGATACAAAAAGTGGTTGGAGCCAGATGCGGCGACCATTTGCATGACATAATCATTTTTAAAACACAATTTCAAACTCTTATCTTTATAACAATGTTCATAGCATTAATTTATATGTATTTTATTTCTTCTTGAAAACAACACATAAAAAATACCCTATTACTCAACTGTCAAAAGTTGGTTAAATTTTAAAAAACTTTCTTCGATTGTTATGAAAATGCCAAATCATTTTCAATAGTTTTGCATAGTATCTTTCGAAAACGCTTCATTCAATGTCTTGCTCTCATTTGAATTGCCAGAAAAGCACCCAATTGAATCATCTGATCATTAATGTCTTCTATATCCGTCCCATAAGCATATACATTTTGTAGTCAATTTGTCTCTGTAAACTTTCTTTGTATTTTTAAAATTTTTCAAAATATTAGCAGTGTTTTATATTTATAAAGCATTTTATTTTACTGTGGCCAATTCTCTCAGCAAAGATCCAAGTCTCTCCAAGTCATGAATTCTAAACAAAATCTTCCTCATGGTTTTTCCCCACAACGCAAGTTTCTTACTCACCACACACACAACGTGTATAATAATTTTTTCCCAAACAAATTTGCCGGCTCCGAATCCGAAAACCGAATTTGTTTTCGAATTTAGTCTACAACGGGACTTTTACGTGATCACACATCGTACGTAACAACGGTGGCGGATTCAATTAGAAAATTTTATTTCGTCATCTATTCATAGACACTGTTGAGAGTAAATCTTTCACAGCATAAGCAGCATCATAGTTGAAACAATTTTTTTTGTATGTTCGTACCATCGTCGCATAGTTTGGTTTTGTTTTTATTTTTTGGCGACAATCCTAAAAACGGTCGACAGACTTTGAGAAATTTAAAAAATCGCGCGCGCTTAAATTGAAAACAAAAGAAAGAAAAAAGAACTACCAACGAACGCAACGGTACAAAGTACATTATCGTTGGATTTGTTTGAAAATAGATTCACTTTGGCGGATGTAACTACAGACACAGAAACAGTTTTTCTTGTAACTCGATGTAAATTGAATTAATATTTGAGTTTTGGATTGAAATTTTCGGGTTGCTGAAATATTAATTGGTTGATAAGTGTATTTGAAGTTAAAGTAAGTGTGTGCATACAAAGTGTTAATTCAAAAAACTGCTTCAAATAGTTGGCGCGCTTGAAAACGCACATCTGGTGTGCAGATTTTTGGATTGTTGCAATTTCTTCAATTGCGAGGGAGGAGTGTGAGTACTTTGCATGTGTTTTTTTTTTATTCTTGTAACACTTCAAGTTAAGTGTTCGCATTTTTAAAGTTACGAAGTGAATTCTATGCCTGCGGAGTAATGCGGAAGAACAGATTTAGTAGGGCGTGTAGAATAATTTCGACAATTGTTTTTGCTAGTCGCCAGTGGGTTGGCACTGAATCTAGGTCAATATACTTAAGTTGTGTTTTAGATGTGGTTTGCCGTACTTGTTTTACGTTTAAGAATTTTTTTTTCTCAATTTATCTGTTAAGTCTTCAATGAAGGACTTGCACAACAAAGTTTAAGCTTTCAGAAAACGTGATTGCAATTGCCTACAATCTTCCTGATTGAATCGTCAAAAGCCAACATAATTATTTTGTAGCTACTCACCCTAGCAAAAGCTCGTTGTTTTTATATTCAAAATCTTCAATAGACATTAAGTAGTAATCGGTACCGATCAGTGGAGATTTTACCGCACTAAAGCCACAGATGGATCCAGATTAATCTACGAAAGATCTACAGAAGATATTTCTTTCGTAATTTATAATTTAAACTAGTTGACATACCTGGCAGCGGCGTTGCTCGAGTCTAACCTATTCAAAAGCGTTGTTCACACAAAATTGCCAAAAACCCAAAAATTGTCAGGAATACCCGCTGAGCTATGCTGATGGTGACAGAAGTACAGGTCGAGTAGTTTTTGAATACCCGTTCGCTTTCCCGTGCAATTATGGAGATAATATGCAGACTATGTTGCTCAGGGATTGAAATCGGCCAAGTATTTTCTAAATTTCCGTGTATGTTCCGGTTCTCGTAGGAATATGGTAACGAATAGCATTCTAACGATGAACAAATTTTGAAATCGGACAAGCAGTGTCTAAGTTTGTTTTTTTTGTTGTATGTCCCCGTTTACGTCCCCGGCAAACATGGGGATAGAACATACATATAAACCCTTCTCTTGGAACAACCTATCTATTAAACCGCATCAAAATCCGTTGCATAGTTTTAAAGGTCTAAGAATTCAGCCGATAACGACTTTGTTTTACTTAAGTAAGGATTAGTGGAAGTTTATTACTTTCCCATAGCTTTCAGATCATCAGCTCATGAGGATTGGTTCTTCTTAGTCTTCGAACTTTGTCTCTTACATTGAAGACAGTCTCCATTTCGGAGTTGATGTGACTGCAGTGGATGATTGAGTGATACAGCGTTTTTAAAGCATTTATGTCACCTGTGCAATTATTATCTACAAAGGACTTTGATTTGCAATTTTTGGATGAATTCCGGATTTGTTTTCTTTGTACAGCCCCATAGTTGGATGCCATAAGTCCAACCTCCAACTGCTTTTCAGTACTTGCTTATACAGGGTGTTTTTAAGACAAGTAAAAATTGTATGGGAGAAAGGGGAGAGGGTTTATCTATCATAAAACTGAGCAATTATTAGATCAGTTAGTTATCCTGGTGGGTTTTTGTTCTTTTACTTATGTTGATACACACTTCTTACTTCTTCGAGCGTAACAAAATGAATTTCACATTCGTTGTTTCTATCAATCAGCTGTAAATTATCAGTATCTGGGTCTTTTTAAACGCTTGTATGCTTTCCATAAGAAGTGATTAGTGAACTTTTTGGGAATCTACTTAATCACTCACAGATTCTTTTTCTTTTAGTTCGTTGCTAAGCCGGTTGCCTTCGAATCTGCCTTACCAAATATAGATATCGTAAGCAGGGTTCGAACCTCAAGAGTCAAATTTCGAAGTGAAATTGTAAAAAAAGTGAAGTAAATGGAAAAATTGCGAAGTAGATTTGATTCGAAAAAAAAGTTATTAAAAACAGTATCGAAAATTATGTGTGAACACAGCGAATTACCAGAACAAGAAGCAACAGATTACAGATGTTCTTTGCAAAATGTTCATTCCTCATGTTCAGTTTAGTTCCACCTTCCAACTTCTCAGTAAAGGCGCGGCGCGCTCCTATTAACTTTCAAATGCAATGCGCGTATAAATTTTGGTTCTCACCGATGCACTGCATCGGTTCTTTTTCTCATTTTAAAGAATAGTGTAGAGATTTCATATGCATGTTGCATGGGCTATAATGGAAATAACACATTGGGTTTGTTTGATTCCAAGATTGAAATGAATTTGAGGCCTATTCAATGAAAAATAGTGAAAGGAAAATGAAATTTTAGCGGAAATTGAAAATCGAGTCAAGGGAGTTATTGAAAATTAAGACTGATTGAAGTTTGAAAGGGTAATTTTTCAGTGTGAAAAAAGTGAAGTAGATCTCAACTCAAGCGAAGTAGCGAAGTAGATTTTAGATTTTTCTTAAAAGCGAAGTACATTTGCTTCGATTGATGTAAAGGTTTGAACCCTGATCGTAAGTTGCATTTTCTTCGAGATCTTCTTTTTTCCAAAATTAGTTTCTTTATTTTCTTTCACAGTATTTTTTATTTCTTCTTCTCTCAAGTTCTTTTTCCGCCTGTTGAACATCAGCAAATTTTTTTTTCAATTGTCAGCTAAGGCTTACTAAGTCGTCAGCTTAGACTTACTAAGTCGAAATAGCACATCTTTGAAACACAAGAGTGAGGAACCACCGACAGCAAAAAGTATTTTTCTCGCCGGTTTGGACCAGTTTTAACCTCACTTTTGTCTATTTTGTCTAATCGATATCCATTTTTCGGGCGCCTATTATTTTAAGGGTTTTGTCTTTTCACGGAAACAAAAGTGTCTGGTGTGGAAATTCACTCATCAAAAATATTTGCAAGTGAAAATTCGATCGGGCGTTTTGCAAAGCAAAGTCAAAAAAATAGAAAATAAATTGGTTTTCTCACTCAAACCTCATTTATTATACAGGATATCCCGTAATTCGTGCTACAGACTTTGGCATGTGACTCTTGGCCATGTTCTAAGAAAAAAAAAAAAAAATAGTATGGAAGGGGAGGAAGGGGGGATGGTCCATCTCCCTCCAATTAGGCGGGACCTGATTTAAAAAAAAAATTGAAAATCAACTAAGCCACTAACTACCACATACTAAATTTTTTTTCAAAGCTAATAAAGGGTTTTCCGATAGGTATGATATGATTTTGCAGTGGCGTTTCGGCCATTTGTAGTATGTCATGATATGTCATTTGTTTTTTTTATTGCATTCAGAACAATTTCACCATTGGACCACCGTAAACGTCGTGAGTTTTCTGATTTTGCCATGGAACAATTTGAAAACGACAACGATTTTTTAAGAAAATCATCTTTTTCGATAAGGGGCTCACTTTCATTTGACAAGTGCGGTAAATAAACAAAACTGTCGATTCTGGTGCCATGGAAATCTACAAAATATTTATGAAAAACCATTACATTCACCTAAATTGACAGTTTGGTGTGGTTTTTGGGCTGGTGGAATCATCGGTCCGTACTTCTTTCAAAATGAAGCTGGCCGAAATTGGAAGAAGTTGATCTTGACAGTATTTAATTTCAATAAGACGGGGCTACATGCCACACAGCAAATGTAACAATTGAATTATTGCGAGAAAAGTTTAGAGATTCGATTATTCCAAGAAATGGTGATATTGAATGGCCTCCAAGAAGTTGTGATTTAACACCATTAGACTATTTTTTGTGGGGTTATTTGAAGCTATTGGTCTTTCAAAATAGATCAGATTCTCAAGCTTTACAAGTCAATATTGAACGTGCCATTCATGATATACGACTTGATTTAGTGGAAAAAGTGCTCGAAAATTGGGTTCATCTAATTTGAATGACGTTTTATTTAACATTAAATAAAAAATATTTGAATTTCCTTAACTACAAGTGTGCCTTTTTTTTAAAAGAAATCACATCACTCTTATTGGAAAACCCTTTACTTCGTTCTTTATTTTGTACAAAGTGACTTTGATCTTTTTTAAATTTCTCAAAAACTAAGAAAGATTTTTTTGTTCGATTTTCTGTGTTTGACTCAAAATTAGTTTGAGCATTGATTTATTGAAAGGGAAAGTGGCTTTTTTTTTTAAAAGGTATAGAACTTTGAAATGGAATAAAACAAAGATGATTTTTTTTTATTGATATGAAATTTACTTTATTCGGAAGACAATCTTCTGGCATTATAATTTAAATATGATTTCTGGCATATGACCGCCACGGCTGGCTCGGACGTAGTCTAATCTGGAGGTCCAATTTTCGATGACTTTTTCCAACATTTGTGGCCGTATATCGGCAATAACGCACCAAATATTGTCCTCCAAGTGGTCAATCGTTTCAGGCTTATTGGCGTAGACTAGCGACTTCACATATCCCCACAAAAAATAGTCCAGCGGCGTCAAATCGCACGATCTTGGAGGCCAATTCAAGGGTCCGAAACGTGAAACTATTCGGTCACCAAACGTTTCCCTCAATAAATCAATTGTAGCACGAGCTGTGTGACATGTTGCGCTATCTTGTTGAAACCACAACTCCTGCACATCATGGTTGTTCAATTGATGAACGAGAAAGTCAGTAATCATTGCTTTATAGCGGTCAGCATTGACTGTAACGTTTTGGCCAGCATCGTTTTTAAAGAAGTACGGACCAATTATTCCACCAGCCCATAAAGCACACCACACAGTCAGTTTTTCTGGATGTAACGGTGTCTCAACATACACTTGAGGATTATCATTTCTTCAAATACGGCAGTTTTGTTTATCCACGTATCCATTCAACCAAAAGTGAGCTTCATCGCTAAACAAAATTCGCTTATGATTTTCACTATGGTTTTCAAAATAAATCTGCACAATTTTGAAGCGTTGTTCAGGCGTCAGTATATTCATGTTGAAATGCCAAACCAAACTAAACATAAATCACTTGACAGCTGACGAAATGGCCGCCAGTTAAAAAAGTGTTGCAAACTTAAAGTTCTATACCTACCTCTAAAAAAACACCCGTTATAAGTCAAGTATAATAGACAAATTTCAAAAACCATTCACTTAATTTACCTGAATTAAAATGTCTATTAAGGAACAAAGTATTGGATTTAAAAAAAAAACTTTAGTATGTAGTTACACCGAAAGAAAAAACCTTGGTTGATTCAAACATGCTTCATTATGGTTTAGTTCATTTTTGATAATTTTTGTATTTTTTAATTAGGTGAATTTTTATTACATTGCCCTTCCGGCCTAAATGGAGGGAGATGGACCCCCATCCAATACGATTTTTTTCTAAGAATATGACCAAGAAACGCATCCCAAAGTATGTAACACGAATTACAGGACACCCAGTATATTATGTGTGTAACCAACTTATGGTTCCGATAATCCTGCGGATTAGATTAACTGCTTGCCTACCAAAATCATTCCTAACAAACTGGGCTAGTCAGCCACATTTGCAAACGTCAATGCGCTCAAAAATATATACGTGCTCTCGCCTCGATTTTATATCAGATACGTATACGGTTATTGAAAATATTCCCAAAATAAGAGAAAGTTGTTTAATTTTCCAAAAATCAACAAAAGAAATGCTACAAGAGGTTGCTGTATAGGACGGATCGTTGTGTTCAAAAATAAATTTAGATTTTCGCTCTGCAAACACGACCACAGGTCGTGACCATTGCAAAATTATTTTTCATAACTTACGGAACAACACCTATAGTCTGAAAGCTGCTGAATGACACGATTTTAAGACGTGTTGGGGTATTTTTTTTATTCAGGCAATGCCTCAACCGAATTTGATAGTAAAATTGACACAACTTTCCTTTTGACTTTGTTTGGTCAACATCGAAATTTGAATTGTATAGCTTTGAGATAGAATTGGTCTTGTTTACTCATATAGCATTGGTTGTCCGCGTTGATTCACACATTACTCTTGCACTAAGTTATGATTAAATTGTGATAAGCAGTGATGAGATTAGTTGTACTTTTCAGTTATATTACTTGACAGAGATCAAAAGGATCATCACAATCAACAAGCGAAGTTCAATGAAATTAATCTTTCAATGCGTGATTAGTTGTTACCGATGCGATGCTAGAAGTGGAATAAATTGTATTTGAATTTATATATTTGCATACGAGACTAAAATGTTTGTGATAGGCTCTAAAGAGAAGTTTAGGGAAGTCTTTTTTGTTGCTTTCTGATAAGACTTTTTCTTCTTCTTTCTTCTTTCTTTTTCGAAACAATTTACTTCGAATTACATAATCAGGTCTTTGTGTTTTCACTGTCGTCAAAAAGTATGGAATATCTTATATCGCCACACTCTTTTAAAGTCATTATTTTTGGAGCCATGGGTTTGCCTTTAACTCGTCCTAAAACAGCACTAGGTTGTCAGTTGGGCGAATTCAGCTATTGGGGAGGTATGGAAAATGGCCTGTATCTTTGAATATTTGGACAAGCATAGCGGTTTTTTCGTGATTGAGTATTTTTTTAGTACCAAAAAAACGGGGTTGTCATTTAAACCTGGGTCAATTCTGGATCATATACCATACCAGCTCGAGCATTCAGACCTAAATACCGGTAGATACATTGTACTACCAGTTAGTTTGTTATAGCTTTCCAGATGTTCGGAGAAAAGTCAAATGACGCTGCCAAGATAAGGTGCCTAAGTTACCAGCTCTCACCATGTCTGCGCCGAGTATCTGTAACCTCATCCGAGAAAAAGCAGGACTTTCACAGAGGAAGTGCTCTGCGGTGTCCTCATCTTCTCCACAAGATTCACAGAGTGTGGTATCACTTAAGCCTAACACATTTAAATGCTTAGCAAAAGAGAAGCTAGCAAAAATGTTGCAGTCTTCTTACTAACGTTGGGGAGCATACGCTTGGTTTGTCTGCATCCAATGGAGGCATGCCATGCATCTACGGTTGTGCTCTTTACAGATCCAATCGTTAATTGAAGCCCTCACTGAGGACGCTGCCAGACCTAGCGATGGTTCAGGTCCTGAGAAAGCTGTCTGAGATCCCTGCCTAGCAAGTTCATCGGCGATCTCATTTCCAGTTATGCCGTGATGGGCCGGAACCCAAATGAGACTCAAGGAATTTAATCTTCCGACCGCATTCAGAGAGCTCTTGCATTCCTGGATCAATTTCGAAGTGGTTAGAGGGTTGAGAAGGGCCTTAAGCACAGCTTGACTGCAAACTAAGATACTTCTCCCCGTCCATCCATTGTTCGTAACGTGGCTCAAGGCCATTAGGATAGTATAAGCCTCCGCTTGGAAAACGGATGCGTATGATCCCAAAGATGAGTGCAGTCGTATGTCGTCGTTCTCAACAAAGGCACCAGCACCAGAACCCTCGTTGGTTTTGGAGCCATCTGTGAAGATACGATAACAGTTCTTTCCAGGCTCAGATTCTGGAGCGAACCAGTCCTGAACCGAAGGAAAGTTGACTGAGTAATTTTGACGCAGTTTGAGCCTTGAAATCATCGTGTCAGACGGCATATCCATTAGACGTGAGTCAAAAGATATGCTGCTTGCGAGCTCCTCAATGCTCCAGTGCGAATGGATCAGCTCTTGGTCACCCCTAAATGAAACTCAACAATCGAGGCTAATGTTTTTCTTGAACTTCCCTAATTTTGTCAATGCCCCTTGCTTCACTAACATGAAAAGCGTTTTAGCGTTAGAAAGTCAATTCTTTGAAAGTTCAAGTTTTCGCATGCATTTGGGCAGAATCAACAATTAAACAGTTTTAAACCAAAGACCAAACTTTTTAGGATCAAGTATGGCAACGCTTTTATGTTACCAAACGTTTTTTCTGGATTCTCCAAGAACCGAAAGGTTCGAAAGAGAGGCTTCAAGACTTTGACATCGTATGCGTACATTCAAACCCCTTTCCAAGAATACAGTCCTTTTTGAGCTATCACTCTCAACCAAAATTTGTAGTTGGCGCTCGATCTACGTGCAAAGCAATGTTTTTTCTATAAAAACCTTTTGAACAAAGTATGTAAATGCGATAAGCAATCGCTATTTGATCCCCAGAACTTAGTTTATTTCAGGTATTTTAGAACACATCGTTGAAGGATATTCGTTACTTTGGTGTCAAGAGCATATTTCATTCTAACATCGAAGTTATTTTGAATGATTGTATTTTTTGTTTAAAATGTTTTTTGGTTGGCTGTAACATATAGATAGACTCAACTCACCCACCACACCTAAATCATAAAAGCAGTCGTCTTAATTTGTCCATACAATAAAAACTCATCGAAAGGAAATCAATAATCAGCGCAGCTTTTGCATCAACAACTCAACTGCTTACAAACATACGAGCATGTAGTTGATATACCCTAGTTTTGCTGTTAATCATTTCCAGTGACACTTTTCTGTTCGTTTTGTGTACAAATTGACTAAATTATTGTCACATTTGGACTAATTTCGTCTCAATTGACCCACCAATTTGGACAAGACGACACCATAATAAATTGGCCAAGATACAAATCAATTGTGACTTTCTTTTTTTCTATCTACTTATGTACATATTTCAAAACGGAAGTCTTGGTACTTCATTATGGCGCCCGCGACGTCGATCATTCTATTTATCTTTCTTGTGACATGTCAGAACGTCACTTACTTATTACAGAAAAAAATACCAAAAAAACGTCATTCATTTGAATTTGCTTTTAAGCAATGCATTCGCATACAAAAGAAAACGTCAGTCGTTCATAATTTAAGAAATTGTATTCCAAAATTTACATTAGCAGATGTTTCTGATGAGCACTGTGGTGTGGTTTGCTTAAGTTATTTATGTCTGAGTTCATTTAAAAAATTAAAGCTAGAAGCTTCTTCATGAGTGTTGACAGTTTCTTTTCTTTTTTATATTTCACTTGAAGGGCAACGGAATGAAGATTTAGAAATACAAAAATAAATTGTGGGGGAGTATCACCATCAATATCACCATCAACCATGCTCATTGCGTTGAGGGAGGGTTTAATTTTGAAAATCATAAACGTTTTGCCTTCATTTTGTGAAGTTAAATTTATAATTCAAATGAACTTATTTTGTGTTTTAAAGTCTTTCGAAATGTTTTTATTGTCGTCTGACCTTTGAAATGTTTTTTCATTCGAATTTCGACTAATAACACAGGGGAATTAAAATTCCTTACAGTTTTGTAAGAGGAGGTATTTATGTAAATATGTCAAAGTCGTGATGAAAGCCATTTCAACTGAAATCCTTTTCTAAATAACAACATAAAACTGTTAGTTTCCAGTGTGCGGAAGGAAATGCTAAGTAAAGTTTGGTTGATTCAAGAAAGATGGGCAGATATTGATGGATTTGTTTATGGCTGACAGGAAACACAAAAACAAAATCCATCAAAACATGATGAGATGACGCATGTTTGTATGTACATATGTTTACGTTTGCTTAGGAGTTGGTTGGTTATTTTACAGATCCCATTGTCTACTCTGAAAAATAGGTCATTGGATTGTTTTTATGATCGTTGTTTGTAAACATGAAGTGAGATGGTTGCAAAGGATGTGGTGGGAGGGTACGTTGAACTTTAATGCTTTTCGGGATTTTGAGTAATGGTTTTATGATTGAAGAAGCTTATTTGTTAAATTTTATGGGTACATTTTTAATGTTGTCCATAACATGAGTTTTGTGATCTTTTTTTTTTATGATGGGACATGCATGACTTATTTTCTGTAATCGATTTTGAAATGAGTCATCATGGACGTTCTTCTTTTAATGTAGTGTGAGTTTTAAAATTTAATTGGAATGGGGATTAGTTTTCTATAGCCGTTAAATACACACCACAATATTCACATGGTACTTTAGGAATCATTGCATTTTGGAAGGCCGAGTAATCTTAAATTTTTTATTGACTCTTGTATCCATCGCTATGCATGAAATTTCGGTCGTAAAGTTTTTATCAATTCTGTGACTTGAACTCGTCGTAATGTTTATACGATTTTTTTTCTCTTCATCTTCACTAATAAAAAAAAGCTTTAAATGAAATGTCGGCAAATCAAAAACCACATCATATTTGGCCTAAATAGAAAAACACCTACATAATTTTATACTTTGGACTTTTGGCCTACGTTTCTTGATCAGTAGAATGTATACAGTGGTGGCCAAAATAATAATAGTGAAACCAATTTTTTCCATTACCTCTTCCATCAGATCTTCATTGGGCTTCTTTCTAACATAAATTCTGCCATCAGAACCAAATAAATTTATCTTGTTTTCATCACTAATAAAAACATTTTGCCAATTTCTGTAAGCCGATTGTGAAGGATTTACTTTTGCAAATCGTATACGCTGCTTTATATTCTTAGAACTAAGTAACGGAACCTTCATCGCAATTCGACCAAGTAAATTTTTATCCTGCAAACGTCTGCGGATCGTGCATGAGCTGATATCCAATGATAGATTTGCTTTTTTACCGCTAGATGTTGCAAAAGGATTTTTAAGCACCTCTCTTATAATCCTTTTGTCCAGCATAGTTGTTGTTTTTTTGGGCGTACTATTTTTTCGGTGAAACTTGTTGGTTGACCTCGCTGCTTTAGCACTATAGCAACAACACATTGAGATCGGTTAAGAACAATCTGAATAAAACTGAATGTTTTGCCTCGATCTCCTAGTTGGAGGATCAAACGGCGTTCTTCTTCAGATGCTTTTCGCGTCCTATTATTTAAAAAGTTAATGAGTTTTAAACACTTAAACACAAGTCTAACGGTAAATTTAATAATTAAATTGCGATCGGAAGTGAAAAAGACCAGAAATAATGCAATTCTACACAGCACTCTTATATTTTTGACCATTGCAAATTTGACATTTCTAAGTAAAACTAACGGTACATTGCAAGTGACCATCATTAATGTTTGGTAGCACTGGAAGTGTTTAACAGTCTGGTCAAAGAAAATTCGTATATATATATTTTGATCCAATTAAAAAGGTTCAAGGCATAAATCTATTGTGAAGAAAACATAATAGTCCACTCTTATTATTTTGGCCACCACTGTAGATAGTTAATGTATTCGAGACCCTCTTTTTGTAGAATGGAGTTCTTTTTTATTAAATAAGTCACTATTTTTGGTACTTGGGCTTTTTATAATCATTTGCTGTGACGGCTTAGAATATCACTATAGCGCCTCTCCGATTGTCGTAAAAGGCGCCTACAGGAGGAATCACAATCATCAAGATCAAAATCTGTTTGGCGATATCAATAACACAGTTGAGTTTACCTATGGTCCCAAAATTTGAAATTGAATAAAAATAAAGATGCATTTTGGCTAGAGGATATCGAAAATGAGGAGTTTCTGTTTATTTGAACAGACATTGGGAAGAAAAACGAGAACTATATGGACTGCCATGGAGTGTGACTTACGGTACCATGAACGCTCCTAAGTGTATCCTAAGTATGTGCAAGTATTTAAATACCAGATTCATCAAACAGGGCCGACCGACACTTTGTGACTTACACCAATTGCTGGAAACAAAACCAAAATTGAGTACCACTTGGTAGTCTTAATTTTATTAAATTTTTAAGGTTGCAGGTGAAAGACTGCAAAGTGATACTGGAAGAAACTGTCGATCAGTAACACCGTCCTCTGAATATAAATTTTTTTTATGAAGGACGTGGAGGAAATCAAACAAACAAGGACTATACGAAGAAAATAAGTTGTATTGCTTAGCAATTTGGAAATTGGTTTTCATGGCAAAAGTGGTCCTGAAATAATGAGGATACAAAGATTGATCTCGAAGTGGAATACGGAAGCCAAGAATAAGTTAGACATGCATTGGGAGGTGAAAGAAGCATCTTCAATAAAACCTTTGAGAGATGTAAAAATGCTCAGTTAATTCGTTCACAGAAGTTAATTAACAATCCTTAAGGACAGCTTCTTGTGGACGACGACAAAATTCGACAAATATGGTGAGAGTATATTGTAATGGCCTTTTGGGCCAACATTTTTGCTCGAGACAACTTGGCAGGAACTGAAGCTAGCTTAACGAAAAAACCGAGGTCACAGTCAAAGAAATAAGTGAAGCTGTTTAGAACATCAAAGAAGGTAAAGGTGCTAGGCTAGACGAAATAGTATATGAGTCTTGGAAAAACTTTTTTAGATGGCTCGCGATTCTCATCTCCGAACTTATAGGAATTGATAGTATTCATGAGCAATTCATGGAGAATTACCTTTTACCAATGTACAAAGGAAAGGCAGATTCCCGAAGTAGACGACTGCGAACCAATGCGAGTTTGTCGCGAATATATCAACATCAGATGCTACCCAAAGTATAAGGATCTTTAGATGACTGTTTATTGCTGTTGTTCTGGCTGACTTTTAAAAAGTGTTTGATAAAACCACGAGATCTAATATGGAGCTCCTCCAGGAGGTTTTCCAAACGCCTATGTGTAGATGAGCTGGGATATTATTTGTGAAAGATCAGTGACGAAGGTAAGATGTCCAAATAGAGTCTCCGAAGCATTTCAGTCTAAATAGGAGTACATCAAGAGAGCTTCTTGAGTTCTTGACTTGACTTGCCTACAGTCCTTGACTACCAACTGAAGATAAAGTCCAGAGCACCAAATACATCAACTGTTCTTAGCGGACTATGTAGTTTGGACTCTACATCCCTAAATAATACTGGAACTATACAAAATCTTAACCTCTTTGGGCAAATACGTAGATGAATTGCTTACTTCTTTAGCCTCTCTGCTTGGTGATCAGTTTTAACTGTTGCACTTCTATCCCTGAGACATGTTTTTTTTAATGTCGTATTAAGAAAAGATCCGAAACTGATGATCCTCATTATTAAAAATCTGTTCCTATTTTTTTTTTTTAACATTTCGCTCTCTGAATATGTGGACTTTGTATTGATTATTACTTTTACGTCTCAACATTTCACATGATTTCAAATTGAAATAAATCAATTAACCATCATCAATTATCTCCGCAACTTTCCCTTTAAATATCACCCCAAAAAATAGAAAATTCGAATGAAAATACGTGTTTCCTTCCAACAAAAACAAAAATGAAAAAAAACACTTTTACACTTGACCATGATCTGGCGTTGAAATATAAAAATAAAGCAATTACCATCACCGACCTGACTTTCAATTTCACACGAAACAGACGATGCGCACGTCAGAAAGAAAAATAAAATAATCAAAAATAAAACATCCAAAAAAACTCCCCGTCGAACTCAATAAGATAATATCATCTGTTTGGGAAAATCCATTTTCCATCAATTTTCATGCGAGAACTTAGCCAGAAACGATTTGCTTTTCCATTTAATTTCAATTAACCCCCACAAAGCGATAAGATTCTTTAATTTATAGCCAGACATGACTCCATTAAAATTCAATCCTTCTATTTTGCTTTTTCATAGATAACAAAATTAATTAATTTATGTACCATTTCAGGCTTTGTTATCAGAGACAACAACCGACGACCACAATTGGCCACCAGAGTTGATTTTACTTCGAGAAAAGTTCACGGCAAAGAGTCAACTAGAGATAGCCCAACTGCAGATTAAACATGAAGAAGAGGTAAGTAACCGACCATATCCTTCCAAGACCATCTGTTTTGATTGTTGATTTCTGTTCTATTCTAGATGTCGCGTCTAAAGGCTGAATTTGAAAAACAATACACTCGCAAGGTAAAGCGAAACTCGGCTTTCGACCTTAACAGAGACTTTGATCAGATAATCTTAGAACGCGATGGCTTGCGAGAGCTTTCCAAAACCTTACGTTGTATTTTATCAGAGTTAATGAGAAATGTTAACAACTGTGAGGATGATCTTAACACAACATTGTTTGATGAAGTCCAGCGGATAATATCTAATCAAACATTGGACGGGGACGAACATGATCTTAACACATCTCTGATGAATTCTTCGTTGTTGTCGAAGAGAGTTAGATTCGCTCCTGATATATCGGGTCTGATAGAGGTTATTGAGGATCCTCATTTTGTGAGTTTTGTGTCATCGAAGTCGGTGGGCACATCGAATTCAGTCGATGTAGACGATTTTGATTTGAATGAATGTTTAAATCGTTTGAAATCCGAAGCAGCACATCTTCTTGAGTTGTCAGAGGAAATCCATAAGAAAGATAGACGTAAAGCTAGTGAATCTAGTGGAGCTGAGAAAGTGGATAGTTGTGAAGAGGATGGAGTTAAACGTTACTCCTTTGTGAGAGCAAGCTCCTTTAATGAAAACATATGGCAAACAAAGAAAGCCACCAGTCAGGAGCTCCTTTTATCTCTTCCTCCAGATTTGAATCAAGTTCATGTTCTCAATGAGTCACTGGATGATTTCAGCTCGTCGATTGCTGCAAGTGAATTGAATTTCCAATTCCATGAGTTCAAAAATCGTTTGACAAAGTCTGAGAATGAGAGAGCTCGCATGCAACACGAACTAGAATTGGCTGTACAAAGAAACAAGGAGTTGGGTGCACAAGTTATCCAACTACGAGATCAACTCCAACATATGGATCATCGTGAGGATTACCAAGGTTATGGCCTTGGATTAATTAAAAGCCCTCAGAGAATTGATGAGGAAAAACCAACGACGTCCTTTTCTCAATTGCAAGAAAAGGCGCGTCATTTGCTAAGTAGCCCTACACAACAGGCTAGTGATGCAACCTCGGCATTACTACAAATGATTGAAGATTTCTGTCGTGAAGGAGATAAGGTAGTAGAAAGCGGCAGGAAGGACCGTGATGATTTGCAGTCACAGGTAAGTTCGGAGCCAAAATTGGAACAACATTTGTGCTCGTTGTATATACTTTTGTAATTTTTGTAAACGATGCTGTTGTGAATTATTGTGGCTATTCGTTTAGTGATCAATTCATAAATCATTGCATGCATTTTTGAAGTAGTTCAATGTTTTTTTCCGTTGTTATTGAGAGAAAGGTGTAAATAATACAACTCTCTTTGGACGCAAATACAAATCATGCTTTTGTGATAGCGTTGGCCTACTTACGTCTATGATGGGGTTTCTTTTAGAAAATTGCATATGAAAACTTAAGAGTCAGAAAGTCATCGCTATCATAAAAGCGCGCCGTGTTTTTGGTGCTTGGGAAACACGACACATATTTTAAGATGTGAGATGCGAGGGTTGATATCGTTTGTGGATTACCACTCTAATTCGGAGTTGTAACGAACGTGATACGGCAGCAAATCTGAACCAAATAGAAGCTTATTCCGTTAGCAGTTCATCATTGTATTTTTTGCAGGAACAGCAGCCAAATCAAATGCTTGGCTTTTTTTTTAATTTCCTTATGATTGAAAACTGTAACGATTATTCTTTATGCAGGATGTCTTTAGTTTTTTTGGTTTAGGATGATTTCCTCTAAGTATCTTTTCTGTTCAGTTCTCTGCTGTTTTTCTCCCGCCTATGATCTACACTATCTGAAGCTTCTAAGAGGACAACCCACGAGATTCCAAATTCTGCACACAATAGTGTGTTCATTCAACGTCAGATCATTAAAGTGTCTTTCGTAATTACCTGCTGGCCTTTTTTCTGATCTGATCACTATTGTCTGTTCATTTGAAGTTACCGTATCTAGAGTAGTCTCGTTTGACCAATTGTAGCATATGTAAGAGCTGTTGCAGCTGCATAGTAAGTTTTCCTTCCATCACAGGGTTAACGCAGCAACTTCGATTGATTTCATCATTAGAATTACCAATTAAATAAATACGAAGAAATTTATACTCAAAATTTGTGTGGCAATGACGATTTTGTACGGTGATGAATTTTTCCATGAATCTGTTCATTTGAAATAAATCCTGGCTAAGACGATTGAAATCGTTGATATTTGTGTTCATAATATCAAGTGAAATGCTGCATTGACAAGAAGGTTTGAAACCTTGTTCTTCAATAAAACTCGCTCCAAAAAATGTCATTTGGCAAGGATTGTAATGTCTTTTTCATCCTGAAAGATTATTTCAAAACTACAACGCATTATAATGCTTGCAAACAATAAAGGCGAATCTTACCCGAACGCTAAACATTCATATCCAAATATCTTTCTGGGTTGTCTGTTTTATCCACGCTCGAGGGGGTAGACCTGGTTGGTCCATAGTCATATTTGCTATTTTGATCATTTTTAAAGATATTTCCAAAGTTTTCTTTAGTATAAACTTTCTCTTGTCAGTTTTTAACATATTGAAAAAAATTCGACCAATTGGTGGAGTCGTTCTTGAGTTTTGCACTTATTAACACATTGATCGAACTGTGGGTTTTATTTTTCGCTATTTATTTATTTATTTTTTAAAGTGTAGGCTAAAACTAATCTAGAGCACTCAGACTAATTGTCGGTCCATTGTACTACCAGGATAGCAGCCTTCCTAAGGTGGTTGTAATTTTACATATAACCTCAAGGGCGGCGTCCATATGAAACTGTATCACTGTATCCGGCCTATGCACTCAATTCTCTACCTTTGCACCACGACCGCCCTTTACCTTGTGTGGTACGCCGCGCCGCCGCGCCGCCCCTTACCTTCGCCACTGCTCCTTCACTAGTATCCTTATTCATCAGGTCTCTGGAACTCGTCGTTGTATAAGGTTACCCATTCGTGCTTTTCGAATTCAACCAGCAGAACATGCAAATCCTGTAAGAAATCACGATGTTTTTCAACGAGGATTCTTTTACTTTAGATTGCATTTATTGTTGCCCGTGACAAACCCTCATTGGTTGTCAGCTGTCACATAGCTTTGTTATTATTTTTACGTAGTCGGCTACCCAATACCTGCTCAGTGATTTCAGAGGGTGGCATATCACCTTGATCGAATGGAAGCTATCGCTACTTCGTGTATCTCTCTGCTCTTAGTACGTTGGTATAATACATTACCAACCATTGCTAAGTTAGTACTATCACCTCTGTAATGTCGCAAACTACTCAACAGTTGAGTGGTCGGCAACTAAATAGTTATTTGAGTTTGTAACTCGAGTCGCCAGTTGCCCAAGTGCGTTGTTTTGAATTGGACCACATTAGACGATCCTCAAAGGCAACTGGTTAAAAACTTGCATTGTCAATGAGTTTCTTTTTTGATTGCATCGATCTATTCCATTGATCTATTTTCTTTCAAACATCAATGTTAAGATAATGTAAATATTTGTTAGTATGAAATGGGAAAATGTTTTTAATTTTTAAGTTCTTTTTATTTGTAATGGTTTTGGTTGAAAGATCATCTGTTTTTCTTTGTAGTTGCAACAGTCTTAGACGTGTTATCTTTTCAAAACGATGCAACTTTTTTAAACTTTTCTTTTGGTTATGGTTATGGTATTTCAATTCACTTATCATTTAAATTATACGTAGACTTCATAACGATTGCACAACTAGACTTTGGTTCATTTTATTTGAAGATTTTGGATATTTTTTTTGTTGTTTTCTTTTCAATGAGGTTGTTTAGTCTCGTTAGATACGAGAATTATAAATCCCAATTATTGAAATACCCCTCTTTTGCTACTATTTATCAACCGAAAAATTCAACAGATCGATACAGCTGACAAGCAACTGAAAGCAACGCGTCAATTCCTCGAGGATCAAGCTGCAGAACGTGAATTAGAACGCGATGAGTTTTTACGTGAAATTGAAAAATTAAAAACATTACTTCGTGATAAAGAAAAGGAGAGGAATTCCTTTGAAAATGCCTCGAAGGAGGTGAGTACTAAACACAAACAATTGCATAGAACTTGAATCTAGTCACAAGAGGGTTTTTTTTTATAATTTAGTTTTTAGTTGTTCCACTGAACTTTTCGTTTGTTGATTTTTGTTGGAGACTAACTTGAAGAAATATTTTATATAAGTACATCATCTTGGTAGAGAACAAGAACATCATTATCGCTCTCAAAAAATGCCTTTTTAACAAAGCTCACCCGACTAACTCGGTTTCTTGTGTTTCTTTTCTTTACACGCTGCCTTTAAAAACAAAAACAAATAACAATTTACTAAATATCACTAAATACCTCATCAAAATCACCAATGCACTTCTTTTATTTTGTTAACTGCTCACTTACACAAATACCTACATACATTCAAACACTCATCTTCACTCATACCCCGTCTCACGCATGCTTCCACTTTTATATTCATCTTCCCTCACCCAAAAATACCACAAAATTTCAGAAACTCGAATATATTTTTCGGAATACTGTAAGTTTGATTTCGTTTTATGTGATAAATGTTTTTATGTATTTTGAGTTTTTTTTTAATGACATTGTCGACCTTAAATCTTACTTTGTACCCCGTCTCCTCCTAAGGTGGAACATTTGGAACACCAAATCAAAGATCTTTCACATAAACTCAATGACTGCTCGACAAAAAGAGACAAGTTCGAGGTTGAATTGAAGGCATCCATTGATAAGATATTCGTTTTGCGAGAGATTATTTCTGAATTGGAGACACAGGTAGAAACAAAAGCACTCAACGAGCATGTGCTAGGAGAGAAGATTCACGTAAGTTATAAAAAGATGTGGAGAGTGCGGATACTATTAATGAGATGTTTTTCGTTTGTATATTTCAGGAACTGGAGGCATATATTGGATCACAAAACCGATCCAATGAAACACTTCAGCATGAGGTGCACAGTTTAAAGACAGACATTGGTCAAGGTTACCAGGAGAGAATTAGACAACTTGAAGAAAAACTGCAAAATACTCGCCCTTCATTGGAGCAGGGTATGCTGATGGATCAGATTGTTGAACAGGTAGGCTTGTTTCTTTTCGTTTTAGACGACCTTGTGTCTGTGTGTACGCACATTTATTGTTAAATAAGGAGTTAGTTAGTACTTATTCCACAAATAGGGAAACAAATCAGTTTTCCAATAGTAAGATATACATAGCTTACTTCTAGGAGCAAATATCTAACGAATAGTGTTTTGATTAGCAATTAAAAATGATATCAAAATTATTTTGAGGTAAATATTACATCACATAAGTTTGCTTTGCAACTACTTATTTTTCTATGAGAAATGAATAATGAATGAAATGGCTTTTTAATTCTCAAATTCAAAGATCAATGTTAAAATACGATGAAGCACTGGAAAACAAGAATGAAATTATGAGTAGAACTGACTTCTTTCCCTTACAATATGAAATACTAAATATTAAAACAATTTAAACCTTAAATTGGCTATGCAGTTCTCGTTAAATATTCTTTACCACTGTTTTTATTTCTCATATCGAACAAGTAATTCCAATGAAGCTAAAAATGTGAACTTCAAAACGTTGTCGTTTTATTATTGTAGCTCGAAAAACACATCCAAATCATTGTCACTTAACACTATAAAGGTCCAAAATGCTGAATTGTTCCATTTTTTCCATTTTTCATTTGATGTAGTAGTATGAAATGGCCTGTAGATGCCAGCGCAAATTTGCATCGATTTGATACCATTTCGATAATGAAGATGAATACAACATGTTAGCTGGGAAACTTCCGCTTGCAGAGTTGAAACTAATTTTTAAGAAAATGAGCTTGGCTATCTCATCAAAAAATTGCGAATAATAAAAAATGTTCAGTGGCAATAAAATTACTATCGCAGGACTTGACATTCCTTGCGAAAGGCGATATCCGTGAAAAAACATTCTTTTTCTTCTGTTGGGATTCGAACCTCGAACCTCCAATGTAGCAGACAGACATGTGCACCACACTCACTAAACTTATGTTCGGAAATGATAAATTTCCTTTTAAGTCTTTCATCGCTATCAGATCACTTCTTTCCAAAACTGTTCGACCGGCAATTTCTCCATTCTTTCTTTTTTCATTTAAAGTCAAGCTTAACTCCATAACTTTTATGTCACTAAAAAAGTCTTATCGATGGTTCGTATGTAAAAATGTTTGCATCGTGTTCTTATTCCCAGAGTATCCTCTTCAGATATGTGTATTTTGTAAATAATGTGCATATCCTAAGGTAAACATCTTTGGAATCCATTAAGCTGTCTATGTATGCCATAGAAAAATTGTTGAATTCTTTAGGCACCATCACTTTCTTCTTCTTTCTGTATAGGATTGTTGTTTGCTGGTACCTGGTACAGGTTTAAGCTTTAAGGTTTTGAACTTCGATGCAAACAAAATGCAAACGAATTTAGATTAACGATTTTCTGGCTTCACAATATTTACTTAAGTCACACAAATGTTGCCTGCAGTTTTGTATGATATTGAACCGTCTTAAGTCATTATTTGAAGCAATCGCTCCTTGGCATTTTCATTGAATTGAGGTCACACTACCAGCTCTGCTTAGGGTGCCAGCACGTAACTTGATAAAATCGAGGATTGTCGATCATCGGTCAGTTGGAAACAAATTATTGTATTATATTATATAAAGATGATTGGTTGACAATTTAACAATTTCGGACTACGAATATCAACATGTATGTTGTATGTTTTTGAACAGATGGTAATGGATCTGGGTCCTCAACGAGGGCTTCAATCAACGATTGGATTTGTCAAGAGCACAGCCGCAGATGGCATGCCTCCAACATTTTCACCAACAGCAACTTTATAACTCACCGGTTATCGTTAATTAAATTAGCTCAACAGGGTCGACTTGATTTATGTCCGAGAGCTGAGACATAAGTTTTGATGGACCACTCCCCAACGATAATAAGAAAACTGCAACACTTTCGTTATCTCGAAAGAAAGGAAATGCAGAAAAGAATGTAGAAAGGCATTTAAACGTGTTAGTTCTAAGTGATGCTGCACTATGTAAATCCTGTGAAGAGGATGGCGACACCGCTGAGCACTTCCTCTGTATATTTCCTGTATTATCTCGCATCAGGTTACAGATACTCGGCGCAGATATGGTGGTGGCTGGTAACTTAGGCTCCTTATCATGGCAGCGTCTTTTGGCTTTTCTACTAACATTTGGAAACTTATAAAAAAAGAGGGTTGCTATCTGGAATCTGGTAGTACATTGGGCGGTCTGATTGCTCCAGCTAGTATTTTATAAACCTTCATCAGAATTTGAATTTGGTAGCAAAATATTCACTACGAAAGCGTCTACGATGCTTCCGTCGTGACGTTCGTAGTCCGAAATTGTTACGACGGTCCTGGTGACTATAACTAGTTTGTTTTCCCATAGTTTAACAAACAATTACTGCTGACAACACCTATTTCCTGTCGATTAAAACTTTTTTTTTTCTAACATCATTTTCAAACATGTGTGCTTCCAAATGTGACGATCCGGGAACACTCGATTGATTCAAAATGGGTACTGCCGATGCTCGATTGAGTCCACAAAACTTGATTGGATCAAGTTGTGTGCTGGCACCCCTATTCTTCTACTCAATTTAATCGAAATTTTGTAATTAATTTAAATGTTTCATTCAATTTTGCTCAAACTGTCTTCTTTCTTTCGAAGCAAAGTGTTGCCGAAGTTTGTATTTGAAATTCTTAAGAAAGTATAACTGCTTAAATTTTGTTGATGCGTATAAACCATTTGTATACGTTTTACGTGACTTCGGGACGATCATTTGAGTACTAGAACACGACGGTTCAATAAACTTTTAGCAGAATTGGTATTAAAGAATTATTTTCTAGCACTGTTATGTTTCTAAATGAAGTAAACAGAAAAGGTGACGTAACACTGCTCTTGGAGTCCCGGCGACTAGGACGTTTTTTATTCAACTAGACCGTGGTGATTCTTAATTACTAATCAAGAAAAGTCAGAGGATTTATCAGTTCCTAGCGACCCTTTTAAAACAATTTTATGTCTTTGATTCGAATTTCACGAACTCCCACGTAACAATCATGCTTTGTTAGAACTTTATTTACATTCTTCTCCCAGAAAGAGTCCACACTGACTTCCAAAGTTACTCCCTAAACATAGACAATTGATATGACAACCTTCAAAATAAACATTTCAATTGAATATTGTCTTTTCGTTTATAAATTCCATGTACATACAATTAAAAAGTTAAAATTTTCTAGCTACGTGACATCGAAAGCACCCTCGACCAGAAGACTAAAATTCTTGAAGGTCTCCACCACTCTTCATCGTCCATATCGTGCAACAGCAATCCCATCGAAGATGTCTCTGTCCAAGGCAAACCACATGCAATGGCAACAGCACTTGTATCTCCACCACAAGGCTCACCTGTTCATCCTTCACCACGTGCCCAATCGTTGCCGATTGAAGGTCTCCAGCGTGTGCTAGAAAAACTTTCCAAACATACACGCATGGAAGAAGCTGCTGTTAAACGGATACGCGATCTCGAGATGCAGATGTCAAATATTCGCGCCAATTGTATGGTAAGTTTATTTCTTTTTTGTGTTTATTTAATTTTGTCCGTTAAAATAATCGCCTCAATTCCTTCTAACGAACTTTTTCCAATTAAATTTTTATTCTATGTTCAGAAGAACAAAAAAAGAAAAAAAAAAAAAGAAATAAGAACAAATCCCGCCAATGTTTATTATTATAAAGCTTCTCCCCCCTTTCAGCCTATTTCCTTTGGTTGTTTTTTGTTTATTCTTTATTGTGTTCCACTTTAGGGTGTCAGTTTGTGATGTGGTTGGAACTAGTCGGGGAACCGTTTCACCACACAGCACAACCGCACAAGATCATTTTGTTACTCTCAACATTCAGTATTCTCACAACTTAGTCGGCAGATAGATTTTATACAGCAAACATTGTGTGCGCGCTTGCAGTAAGCTTTTTCAAACAAAATTTGATTGAATTAATTTGTAGTTATTAACGAACGGTTGATGGAATTTTGAATAATATGAATTTTGATCTTGAAAACTACAACAACAATTGTGAAAGATTGGTTATGTTTTCGTAGAAATAATTTGAGAGGGTGAAATTTGCTGACATGGTAAGTTTTCCACGGCAATTAGATGTGTCTTTTATTTTTTTGTCACCCCATTTGGAAAATTAAATTTTCGTTGGATTTTCTTTTCGGGTGTACTCAATTCTGTGTGATCTGTCTAGGCGCGGTAAAAATAGAACGAGGAAGAGGAAATTTATTAGCACGGTCTTGTTCTTATGTTAGACTGACTGGTACACCATGTTTTTTGTTTTTTTTTTAGGAAGATCATATTTTTTTTTTGTTTCCTTGGAGAGGTTTTATGTGTACATTTTTTTGTTTTAATGTAAAACACGCTTTCGGTTTCGGATTCTAATTAAGAAACTCAGTTTCTTGTGTCTCATTGCCTGTTAGTTTTTTTCTTTTAATTCTTGAGCACACGACATATATAATATGAATTCATACGCTTGTGGTAGACGCGTTGCTGTTTGAATTAAAAAACACAACACTTATGGAGATAAAAGGAACTAAACTTATTTTCATGTATTGATATTCTTAAGAGGCTGTTTCTATGTATACGCCTCTGGGGGTTGTAAGTGTTGAAAAACAAGCAATCGATTTGATATAAGTAATCAAATTAATTTTATAAATTTTTTATTACGAATTCAAACTTTGTTCAAATAAGTTCTCAATAAATATTGTTATTGATATTTTCATTTTCGAAGCCAGAGCATTATTAATCTCAATAGGTTATGGGCGACTTTAAAGATTTTGTGCAAGGTATCCCACAATTTAACGGTTGTGGATACGACGACTGGCAATTTCGTATGAGAATACAATTGGAGTCGAAGAGTTTATGGGACGTTCTGACCGACGAACCACCGCAAGAAGAAACACAAAGAAGCGAATTTATGAAGAGGGATAGAATAGCCAAAAATTATTTGGTTAATTTTATTCATTCGGATTATCTCAGTTATATAAGAGATCAAGAAACTGCAAAATTGATGTGGCTTAACCTGAAGTCAGCATTTGCAAAGCCTTCCATGGTAAACCAACAATTAATACGCAAGCAAATATCGAAGCTTCGTATGAAAAGTGGAGATTCAGTGACTTCACATTTGGTAACGTTTGAAAACTTGATCCGTCAACTCAAAATGGCAGGAGCGAATGTGGAAGATAATGATGTTCTCACACAGTTATTTTTAACGTTGCCAGAAAAGTTTGATCCATTGGTAACAGCCCTTCAAAACTTAGATGAAGATAAGCTTTCATTACCTTTAGCAAAAGAAAGGTTAAAAGCTGAAGAATTGAAAATAAATGAACGCCATGCTGAAGATTTTCAAGAAACAACGGCTTTTTCGAGTAAAAAGAAAAACTACAAGAAAAAGAAATTCAATGGAAAGTGTTTTAAATGCAACAAATTTGGACATCAAGCCAAAGATTGCTACTCAAAAGAAGCTCCAACCGTTAAAGCTCAAACCGTACAAAACAGAGGTTTTTGCTTCATGGCAGATAGTCAATGTTCAAGAGACAACAAAAGCAAAAAGATTATTTTTAAGCTTGATTCTGGAGCTAGCGATCATCTTGCTAATGAAAAATGGTATTTTTCAGAGATTTCCGAATTGAAATTTCCCATCGAAATAAATGTTGCAAAAGAAGAACAGTCCTTAAGAGCAAATAAAATTGGACAAATCAAGGGATTGAGCAATACCAAAACCGAGCTTACGATTAAAAACGTGTTGTATATACCAGAGTTGAGAGATAATTTACTATCTATTAGTAAATTAACTAATGCTGGAGCTGAAGTCAAGTTTTGTGGAAATAAAGCCTTAATCTTGAGAGGTAAAGAAGTTATAGCGACAGCATTCTTAAAGTCCAATCTATATGAACTTGAAATTGAAGTCAAGAAAACCCAAGCAAATTTATGTACTAAAGGTGAATCAACATTATGGCATCGTCGTCTAGGTCACATCATCAAACTTTGTTTGAAAACAAAGAATGGATGTCCTTTTCAAAAACAATTTAATTCCTAACAAGATTCAAGAACCTGATTTTTGTGATGTTTGCATTGAAGGCAAGCAGGTACGAGAACCCTTTAATGGAACCCGCAATAGAGCTAAGCGAGCTCTTGAGAGAGTACACTCAGATGTTTTTGGTCCATTAAATCCAATTGCTTATGATGGTTCGAAATACTTTGTTTCCTTTATTGACGATTTTAGCCATTTTGCCATGGTTTTCTTGATGAAGAACAAATCAGATGTGTTTCAAGCATTCAAAGAATATGAAGCCTTATCGACCGCTATGTTTAACTGTGCAATTTCAAAACTGACTATAGATCAAGGACGAGAATACTTATCCAAAGACCAAATTTGTTGGTACAAGCAAAAGGGGATTCAAGTTGAGCCAACAGTTGCATATTCCCCTCAACAAAATGGGGTTGCTGAGAGGTTTAATCGAACTCTAACTGAAACAATAAGAGTTTTATTAATCCAATCGAGTGTTCCAAAAGAGATGTGGAATGAAGCTGCTCACGCTGCAGTTTATATGATCAACCGGAGTCCAACCCGTTGTTTGGATAATTCGATGACCCCAGCTGAATTATGGTTTGGAACGAAACCAAATCTTAATAAATTAAAAGTATTTGGTTGCAAGGCGTACGCTTGGATTCCAAATCAATGTCGGAGAAAACTCGAACCAAAAAGCAAGAAAACAGTGATGATAGGATATGCTCCAAATGGATATCGACTCTGGGATATGGAAACGAGAAAAATTAAAATATCTCGCGATGTAAAATTTGATGAATTCAATTTTCCATTTAAAGTCCTTGGAAAACAAATCGTTACAAAAGATGAACAAAAATTTATCCTATGGAGCCACGAGCAAGAGGGGCAAGATGAACTTGTAAGTAATGCTGTGGCTAATACATTAGAAACAGAAACTTTGCAAAATGAAGAAGATGCAAGTGAAGTAAACCAGTTGCTAGAAGAAGATGATCCGATAACTGAAGAAGCTATTAATGCGCTCCCATCACAAACAAATAACAATCACCAAAAGGAGATTGTGAGGCGCAGTGACAGGGAGCGCCGACTACCAAGTAAGTTTGATGATTTTATCATGACTTCAGAAGCAAATTCTGCTGCTGTTTCTTTATGTACAGATTTACCTGAAGGTTATAACGACATATTGAATCGGCCTGATTCAGATTTATGGAAGAAAGCTATTGATATCGAACTTAAATCAATGGAGAAAAATTATGTTTGGAAAGTAGTCGATACTCCTTTGAATAAGAAACTCCTACAATCAAAATGGGTGTTCACTATTAAAGAAGATGAACATGGCAATCAAATCAAATACAAGGCGCGTTTGGTTGTGAAGGAATATTTACAGAAATTTGGAATCGATTATACCGAAACATATGCTCCAGTCGCAAAGTTGACAACAATTCGTGTTTTGTTGGCAATAGGCGTACATAGAAAGTATCAATTTCATCAACTTGACGTAAAAACAGCGTTTCTTCATGGTGATCTGAACGAAGAGCTTTATATGGCTGCACCAGAGGGCTTGCCAACCAGAGAGGGAAAAGCATGTCAACTTCTTAAGTCCATTTACGGCTTAAAACAGTCTCCTCGTTGCTGGAATCAGAAACTAAATGAACATTTAATTTCTATTGGATTCGAGCGATCAAATCATGATTACTGTTTATATACAAGATTTAAGAATGAAGATGTTTTATTCTTGTTAATATACGTTGATGACCTTCTGATTGTGGGTAAACCAATTTCATCGATAGAGAAATTGAAAGATGAACTCTCCTCTCGATTTGAAATGTCAGACTCGGGACCCTTAAGATTTTTTTTGGGTATGAAGATAGATGTTCTTGGAGATGGTTTACAAATATCACAAGAAGCAAGCATCGATAAAATTCTTCAGAAGTTTGGTATGATGGAATGTAACTCTGTTAAAAGTCCTATGGAGAAGGGCTTGCAACTTCAAGCAAATAACAAAAATGAAAAACTTGAAAAACCTTATCGTGAACTTCTGGGAAGTATTATGTATGTAATGCTTTGTTCAAGACCAGATATATGTTTTGCAATCAGTTTTATGGGAAGATACCAACAAAATCCATCTGAATTGCATTGGCAACACCTTAAAAGAATAGTACGCTATTTAAAAGGTACAAAGGATTTGAAACTTAACTTTAAATATGGTCAATTTCAACCAATTATTGGATTTGCTGACGCTGACTGGGCATCTGATATAGTAGACAGGAAGTCAGTAAGTGGGTATATGTTTAAAGTTTATGGAAGCACAGTGTCATGGTGTAGCAAGAAACAAACCACTGTTGCTACTTCTTCCAGTGAAGCTGAATATATAGCCTTAAGTTCAGCTACAGCAGAAGGAATATGGTTGCGAGGACTATTACAAGATTTACATGAGATCACTGACGAACCAACTTATATTTTTGAGGACAATAGAGGATGTATTGGAATGGCTCATAATCTGGAAAGTAAACGAGCAAAACATATCGATATAAAACATCACTTTGTAAGAGACAGTATTGCGAAAGGATTAATAAAAGTTGAATCAATCGGCACAAAAGAACAACAAGCTGACATCTTTACCAAAGCTATGGATCCTGTACACTTTTTGTATTTACGAACTAAAATTAATTTGACATAATAATGGTATTCGATTGAGAGAGGGTGTTGAAAAACAAGCAATCGATTTGATATAAGTAATCAAATTAATTTTATAAATTTTTTATTACGAATTCAAACTTTGTTCAAATAAGTTCTCAATAAATATTGTTATTGATATTTTCATTTTCGAAGCCAGAGCATTATTAATCTCAATAGTAAGCAATCCAAGGCAGAATTATTTAAAGCTTAGCCTTAGGGAACTCTTCTATTTTACTAGCCAAATCTTAAATGCAGTAGATTTTGTAAAGCTAGATTTTTTGAGTATAATGCTTGCCTAAGTAGCTGGTCTCATTTTTTTACGTAGTTCCGCAGTGCCATAAAACCGTGATCCATTAAAGTTTCTCTATCGGCTTGTGTGCACTGGAACAGAATCATCGAGTGATTTCTGGTTTTAGATATTCAAACGACAGTCTTCGACGATCGTCTGTTTACACGAACAATGCCGATCTTAACTATGTAGTAGGTTTTTTTTGGTTTGTTTTATTTTAAAGCAGTAGTTTAAAGTAGCAAGAGGCTGCGGCTATCGGACGAGGAATCTGAAAAAAAAACTGGGACTCGTAAATTTGTCGGAGGACGATGACGGCTGGAGTGGTATACGCCTGAATGAGCTCTATTTGTTAAACGTTCGTGTGGTTCCATTAGTCCACTTCACCGAAGACGCCCATTTGTAAAGGGTGATTTCTTAAGCGTAGTTTTCTTTAAGAAATCAATTAAAACATCATATGTTCAAAATTTTTATTGTAATCGATAAATTAGCTTTTGCCATTTAAAGATTTTGCGATTTAAAGATAACTTCATGTAAATGTTGTCCGTTGCTTTGTTTCAAATGGTCCATTCGGTTAGGTTCAATTTTGCGTCACTTTTTCGAGCATATTGGATTGTACTCCACGAATTACGCGTATTAAGTTACCCTGTAAGCCTTCAATCGTGTTTTGCTTTTAAACATAGACTGACGACTTTACATAACCCTACAAGAAATAATCAAGAGGCGTTAAATCGCATGATCTTGGCGGCCAACTCACAGGGCCACTTCGAGAGATAAGCTGCTCACCAAATTCATACTTCAACATGTCCATTGTTTCACGAGCTGTCATGTGACACCGTCTTGATGAAACTTTATGTCCAAGTCCTGTATCATGCGCATGTCTCGATATCGTTCGCCGTTGAACGTTTCTTCCACGATCGTCTTTGAAGAAAAAGAAAGCCCATACACGACACCAAACTGTCGTTTTTTTGAGAGACGTCCGTAAAATAGTTGTTTATCAATCCAGATGCGACAGTTTTGCATATTTACGTATCAGTTGAGCCAGAAATGAGAGCCTCATCGCTCCGAATTTTTTCTTACAATTTCTATGTCTGGTCAGATAGATGGAAAAGTTTTACCGTATTTTGCAGGCTTCGTTCATCTAATCAGATATCGACCAATGTAAAGGATGATTTATTAAGAGTTAAGTTTTTCAGGTTGGCTGCACTGGATGGCGTCTAAACTTCCAAGGATTGCAAATTGCTGAAACAATTCCGTTCTCTGTAAGAAATAAAATCCGCCGTACAAACAAATAAGTATTTGGGTACAACAACCTCTGAAGTATTTCCTATAAATTTTGAACGGTTTCGAACGCCTAATTGAAAAACTTTTTTCATGTAATTCTAATGTAACTTTGTTGTGATTGTTATAGGTTAGGTTCAAACGGCAAACGGTTTTTATAAAGCGATAGAGGTGAAGGATGTCTGTGTTCACATGATCGCTTGGATCATGAAGGAGGTCTTCTTCTAGATGCAGTTTTCTGTTGAGGAAGAGTGCAGGACAGAGGAGGTGTGGGATAGTATCTTCCTTCTCTTTATCTAATCAGGTTCTGCAAAAGTCGTTTGAAGGAGCGCTGAGTATTATAGCGTGTCTACTTTCTACCTATGAGGCAATGTCCGGTATTGACATTGATTACGGAACCAATGTGCAATCTGGTTATGGATAGCAAGTGCCTTTTGCGTTTTAGAATTAGCTCTGGCCATATCTGTTTTGTTGCCACACAAGTAGTGGAATTGCTCCATCTGTTGTTTGTTTTATCCATTTCATCTTGCTATAGCATGAGTCTGTTGATTATGATCGGTAAAGCGGTTCCATTTGTGGCGAGTTAATCGGGATTCGATACCCGATTTGAACCTCGTACTCTAACCTTAACTCCACGGATAAAACTTGAAGGTATGAGTATCGTAAGGATGTTTTCGAAATAAAAAATCCGAAATGGTCAAGCAGATCTACTTTTAATGCATTTAATTAAGTTTAGCTTACGCTAGATCTCAAACAATCAGCCTAACTGATGTCTCTCAACAAGAAACTTATCAGTAGTCCTGCTAGTGTAGGTGTAGATTCTTTTTCTTCTTCTACTTATGCTTCTTCTGATATCTCTCAACTAACTGAAAATCTTCCTATTTTTATTCTTCAGTTTTTGCCTTTTTTTTTCTACTTCTTCTACTTTCTTCATCATCTACTACTATCTTCTTCTACCACCATCTTATTTTACTTTTACCTTCTTCTACTACTCTTTTCTTCTACTACTATCCTGTTTCGTTTTCTTTTAGTTTTATTTAATTACCTTTACTTGTTTTTAATAGCTGCATTTGCCTACAGGTTTCAGTTTAGATTGAATTGCCTAGAAACCACTAAGTTGTTTACAAAGTTTTACAAACTACATCCGTTCCCAAACCCTCGATCTTATTGCAATGATTGAGAAAATTTCCTTCTTGTTCTCCGATAGTAAACTCACTGCCATGAAAGCGCTTTCTCGATTATCCGTTCCTTTCCCTTTCAATGCATGGTTGTGAGAAATACGCTAGGCCCCGGTGTTCTTCGCTCTGTAGCGCCTTTTTGTATTTATGTACGATTGAAAAAATGTCTGCCTTTCATATTTGGTTTCGACTTCACCTGATAAGGAGTTTTGAAACGTTTTTTGTTTGGACGAAATATTGGTTTATGAAACAAGTCCTCCTTGGATGCAAAATTAGGGTTCTGTTTTACGAATAAGATCGAATTATCTTTAAATCCCATCCGAAGTGGTTTTCTATATTGCTAATTTTTGAAGCTTTTGAAATTTTAAGACTTGATTTCCTTTTTATGAGTTGTCCGTTTTTTAGGTAGCATCTTTCAGAATCAGAGATTAAGCACTATTAGTTAAACAATAAAACTAACTATATTTTATTCCTTCCTCTTAAAAGCACTACACCTTTAATCACACACCTAAAAGTAAGCATCTCGCTTTTATGGACATGTAAATAGGATCATAATCTTTTGTCTATAATTAAATGTGTTTTGAAAAGCCTACCACCTATTTATGTGGTTGTTTCATGTTTTAACACTTCAAAGTGTTAAACATTAATTATTACTTTTTATGCACTGTTCACGTTTTTGTGTTTTTCAATGTGCCTTTGAATGAATTTACATAAAAATGAGCTGTTTGTGATTTCTCGCAGAAATTTACTTCTAAAATTTTTGTTCATAAAAACACCGAGTATTGTTTGTAGTGAGAACATCTCAGCCATAAAGTGTTCGAGTTTAGTATGCTGTGTTGTTTTGATTAGCTCAGCAGACTCAATCATTTTCCTGTTTTTCTATTTGTTTAAGACAAAGCGTGTACCCCAAGTGTGGATATCAAGTGTGAAACAGATAAGTGATAGAGCTGTGATAACTTCTGATGGGTTTGATGTTCGTTCCAATAAAAAAAGAAGAAGATAACGATCAAAAAGAATAAAAGTCCTATCATAAAACCCTTAACTAAAAATGAAGGTTTTTCAAACAGTAGTCACCACATAATCAATCAATAATAGTTTCGATTGATTCACCTAAATGTTATTCATTCATTAATTTTTTCATTGAGTATGCTGTATGCCCCAAATGTTCTCTTGGTGGTTTTCTAAATTTAGCCGAAAGTTTGCATTTCCCTTTCATTAATATGAACAGTGCAATGAACACACTGACCAATATTAAAATTTCCCACAAAGGAAAGGAAAAGTAAGTCATGCCTCGAACGATGCACCAAAACTAACAAAAATTGTTTACAATATTTCCCCAACCCTTCGTTATTTATACAAACAAATCAATTTATGCTTACCCAAGTCTCAACCTTTGTTTCTCAAAGTTTATAGATTTTTTTTCACCTAATTCTGTGTTTACACTCGTTTCTAAAAAAAAATTCACTTTCATTCGACCAACAGTCGTTATTTCCATAAATTCACTTCCGACAGACAAACACGAAGTGATCTATATCAGCAGAGCGGATAACACACCCGCTTTTGCCGCCGCCACACAATTGCAATCGCACTTGAAGTGAGAGACAAGTAGTAGGGTGAGAACAAAAACGATCGCTTTCGGAGGTCTGGCTCTGGCATTATGAAAGAATATGTTAGGCGCACTCCGCGCCGTATCTTTCCTCTTTCAAGTAGATTTTGTTTATCATCGTCGTATAGCTTTGTGTCGATTATGGAAATGAAGGATAAACAAAAGAGATGAACCGCGAAGAGGGAGGAGTTTTGTGAACAAGTGTAAAACGACGCTTAACGGATGCCACCTTAATTAACATTTTCAAGTGGATCGCACTTGTTCATCGTACTAGGGGTTAGAACTGCAGTTGCAGATCAGGCAGATAAGAGGATCTAATTAAATGATTTTTGTTCCTGTTTTTACTTTACTTTTCAGTTGTTGTTTGAAGGTCTTTGGAAAATGTTAAAGTGGCTTTATCATCGTGTATTCAGTGTATTTGGTTTAATTTTTTGTAGATTTCGGGCTATCCTTTTAGTTTTTGCTGATTTTTTAAGATCCGATGAGGTTGGTGATGGTTTTTGTTGAAAATTTTATTGAATGTGATGGAAGATGGAAGACTCATTTGTCTTTCTTTGAACTTGTCTTCTTCTCCTTAGTTTCTATTTTAACTTTCAAATTCATGGTGAGCATTATCCTGTTTATGTGGGGAGCTTAACGCCTCCAATAATCTCTGGGTCATGCATACACCAAGTTACATAGAATATACTCGCTCCTCTTTTCTGTAGATACGTACAACTAATTAGAATTATTTTCTTTTGACATACAAAATATAGTTAATTTTGATATCAGTGTTGGCAGTGTTTAGTTTTCAGTTAAAACCTTTGAGGATTGAGTTTAATTTGCAAGATTTTAATGATTTAAATGTATTACTTTAAAGAAAACGTTGTCCTCTTATTTGATTATAAAAAGTTATTGTGAGTTTCCCATGAGCTTAGTGCTGAGACAAGTAAATGAAATTTACAATTTTTTTTTCACAGTGCACTCGCATCAAAAAACAAAATTCTCTTATTATTCGGCATCCAAGGTCTTTCTCTCAGTGGAAGTCAAATATCAGTACTTCAAAGATTGGTGTGATTTGAAAGATTGGAATACCTATTGTAAAAATGCTAAAAATTTACTTTCTCATTGCAAAATTAACGTGTAGGACTTTGGGAGAAACATTTGAAATTCATTTCGCACACATCCAAAAGAAAGCTTAATAAAAATCTTCCGAATTTTCCAAAATATTGTGCACCTATCCTACCTTTTCATTTATTTCAAGGGTTGTTGGGTTTGGTTGCAAAAATGAATATAAATTGTTTTAAATAGAAATTAGCAACTTTCAAAAGTGGATTTAAGTAAATGACTTGTTAAGACCTTCATTTGAATTGTTCGTAACAAAAAGAAACATAAAGGTCGCACCACCCGAATGTGGAATGCTTTGCTAGAATCTGTTTTTTCACAGCATTATGATTCACGAAAATTCAAAGGCAATGTTCATTAATGTCTCCTATTCATTCCCCTTCTATTTTCCTAAATGTTCGCACTGTGCCTTATAGCAAGAAGTAGTTGTTTGTGACACTTTCTCATTTTATGCAGAAAATATTACTTGCAAACAGAAGCATTTATCAAATAAGATCGACGGCGACGGTAACTTACCTGCTATCTTATGAACTCGACTGTATGATTTCATTTACAAAGTATTCGATGAACTATTTCACTATGTTATATTATAAAAACTTAAGCATTTTGTTTTCCTTCATCTGGAATTGCGCCTATCTGAAAAATAGGATTTCAAATAAATAAATAAATAGGGTGGCATAACAGAGCGAGGAGCCCTTGGGCCTAGCGTTTTTCTCACAACCATACCATGTGAGGGAATGGATGGGACCTACAATTTTCTGCCGGTTCCGAAGAGCTAATTTAGAAAGCACTTTTCATGGCAATAAATTTACTAACGGAGGACTTGCCAATTACTCGCGAAAGGCGATACCCGTGGAAAAACATTTTTCCCCCTGCTGGGATTCGAACTACGAACCACGAGGTTAACAGGCGGACATCACGCCACGGGTAGCACAAAAAAAATAGGATTTATCGAATCCAATTTCGTAACAATATTCTGTCGGGGTGCCACAAGGTAGTCAACATGGACCTTTAGATAGATAGATAGATTATACTGTGAGTTTAGCTTGCGCTGCTCTGGGCTCTGCGGTGTCTAAATAAAACCTATTGTGCCAAACCATGTAAAGTTTCGGAGTAGTTCTCCTGCTCTGAGTTGAACCAGAAGCTAATGATCTTCTATGAGTGGATGATTTTGAGTTTATCTAGGGGGATCTCATAGTCAAGTCAAGTAGTTTTAGTGAAGCTGTTTCTTTAAAGAACGGTGGTCGGTTAATAGTCCTGTGCAAATTTTGAGGGTTCTGCTATTGAGGCTCAGTAGGAATTTGGATGTTTTTTTCAGTATATTCTGGAAAAAAAGTTTTCAACTGATTTCACCAGATGAGGTACGCTAAGCTTTATTTGATCCTTCCAATAGGATGTGTGTTTGAGAGTGCTTTTATTTATACCGCAGAAGGGTTAAGGACCCACGAATAGTTTAGATGCGCCATCTTTAGCTAATATGTCTGCCTTCTCGTTACTATCATTTTCTTTGTGTGCTGGGATCCAATGGAAGATCCCGGAGTTTTTCCTTGCTAATTCGGAGAGTGACATAACTTTCTCTTGGACTAGTTTGGATCTTATGACAGGTGAGCTTAATGCTTTTAGTGCAGCTCGACTGTCTGAGAAAATGAACATTGTTTTGATTTTCGTGTTCGATGAACTTCTTTTTTTCAAACACTGGTTAATGACAAAGACTTCAGCTTGGAAAATGGACGAGTGACTTCCAAGACTTATTAAAAAGTTCGTTCTAGAGAAAATGCTGGAGCTTGTACCAGTTTCCATTTACTTTTCACTGCCATGCCGCAATAAATGGTGTGGTATTTTTTTTTTTTTTTTGCATTTCATAAAGATGTGGGTAAAAGAGTTTAACGATCCTCCTGTAACACTTTCTTTGTATAAATTCTATTTCCGCCCTCATCTGGAGTATGCTTCTCATGTTTATTTTTCAATACATCAAACTCATAATTCGCGTATTGAAGCAATCTTCTTTTATTTCCGGCGTTACGAGCATCGTGATCTCGAAGGAATCACAGTTCTCCCACTCAACTATGCTTCAAACTAGTTTATACGCTTTGCTTTGAAGGTTCTTCCTGGGAAACATCCTTTTGATTTGCTTCTTTTTAAACAGCGTATTCAGTCATTACTCAGCGTATTTAGTGATTACACATCCTTAACCAATGACTTATCTACAACGATTTAATTTTTTGCCATTAGCTCATTGCTGGTTTTATTGATGCTCCGGCTCCCCAGTTGGTAAGGCTTAAATTTTCTCGAAGGTATTTCGTGCAACCCAGTCGTGTCCATTTTTTTTTTGCGTTTACTAGGATCTCCTTTTCCCAAAAATATAGTTCCATTTTGAAAGTGTTGTTAATTTTGCGGCAGTAAATAGAGAAAAAAATGGAATTGTCAAAATTTTGCAAACATTTATTGTATCGGGAGATAAATGATGGATGGAAAAGTATGGACAAAGTGTGGAAAAAAATCTAGTATAACTATCCACTCATAGAGCCCATTTTGTAAAGTAGCAGCGTACTGCACTACAAAAAGTGCACCGAAATTTTCCGTTTACGATTCCATCTTGTCATTTTTGTATGGGATTTTTCTTTTTGTTTCAGCAGCGTACTAGGCTTTGATTTTAACAAAGAAAGAAACGAAACAGAAACGTTGTCTTTGTGCTATTGAGGGTGTTTTACTAAATTCTAAGACTAGCATTTATGATGAAGAGCGTAGATAAATACTACGATTTAGTATCAAAAATTAACGAAGAATTTTGGTTTTAATAATGTACCTTTTTCTTTCTTAAGTCGATTCTCAGCTGGTGATACTAGTTTTGAATGAACTATTTGTTCAAATCAAAGATCATGGTTGAAGTATTCTAAAAAACACACCATTGTGTTGTGTCTTGTGTGTGTGGTCTAATGATTAGCATGACACGCTTCTCTATTGTGAGTTTGAAGCTTAAGCATTCTAAGAAACATTCAAATGATTTTCCACGGGTATTGTCTTTCATGATGAATTAGCAAGTCCTCCAAAAGAAATTACACAGCCGTGCAAAGCGCTGAGTCGTTCGGAATCTTCAAAATATCGGAGGTCCGAATAAAAATATCCGTCATTTTAGTGCGTTATGCTATTGTCAGCAGGTTGTACTTTTTTAATGGCTTTGCTAAAACTAATCGTTTATATAATATTTTGACATCTAAAACTGTTTCCGAAATATTGAGAGCATAATATTCTTATTTGCTTCTTCAACTTCTTTGTTAAACTATAATTAACACTTAACTAATTATCTATTCTTGTGAGGGGCTCATTTGTTTGAAATCAAAACGTTTATATCCGGTTATGAAATAATAGTTACTTATTCGCGCAGTTCATCGTAAAGTGATCCTCTCTGAAATGTTTTCTTTTTTGTCATATAAAAAATAATATTTTAACAATACTATCAAAACTTCTTCTGCAAGATTAATCAAAAATGAAAAACACTTCACTGATCTGTTGAAAACATCTCTAACCTAATTCAGCTTCATATAATACCTCAACAATATACACAATGAAATGACCTATTATTTTCTCCATAAATCTTTATCAATTCCACACCTTTGTAAAATGACTCACTTTGCAAATGACATTTTGTTTACAAATTGAAAATACTTTTGATAAGCCCATTGTCTCCCGCAATGTAAATTATCTTGTGTGAATCCCTTATCAGAGTTTTCGTTGACAACATGCCGTTCGTAAGCAAAAATTTTATTTTAGCATAAAGTAGAGAACTCATGTAAACAGTGCGAGTTCAGTCCCCTGTTTTGTATATTAATTGTTTGCTCTCATCTTATAGCAGACTGGCGTCGCGTCGATTTGGATCAAAGGCAATAAAGTAACACAAACCACCATGAATGTCTTCCTCGATCACTTCAGTTTGTTCAACTCTCACCCTCTTTTGTGAATGAATCTCTTTTGCATGTCAATTAATCAATTTTCCTCCACTATTCAAATGAAAAAAGAACACGCAGTGATATCAAAATATGCAAATTTATTCACAAATTGACGACAATTGAGGGCGATTAAGTGCACTTGACGAGATCTTATATCTTTCTGGTGGTTGGCTTGATAAAATTTGCACTATTTAGTGCTCATTGTGTGTCATGATTGTATATGTATCTCAACACTCACCCTCTAATGTGTAATTATTTTTTCTTACTTTCAGGAACTCCAGCACGAACGGGATTCACTTCAAGAGAAGATGTCGGAGCAGATGCAACGTATCTCGGCGCTACAATCTCGACTGGAAGAGCAACGCCATCGTGCGGAAGAGCTACAGCGACAAGGAAGTGTTGATTTAAACATTCGTATTCACGATCTGCAAAATGAAGTGTTGAATTTAAAAGAAACACTTGAAACTCGTGACAAACAAGTGTCAAACCTGAAAAACCATCTGGAGAAGAGTAAAGCAGCTATAGATCGATTGGAAGCTGAACTGGCAGTTGGATCGCATAGTGATCGTAGTTTGGTTGAACGTTTGGAGGCCGATGTGAAGGCAAAGAGTGCAGAAATTCAGCATCTGAAAGAAAATATTAAATCGAATATGATTAACCGTCTGGCGCTACCGGATCTCATGGAGACAATGCTGGCAGATAAGAATGATGAAATCGATCATCTAAAAGAGCAACTTGAAAAGAAAGAAAAGGAGTTGCAGGCACTTATGGAGCTTAATCTTAGCGAAGCGTCAAACAAAACAAAGAATGAAGGTGCAGGTAAATTAAGTGCCAGAACTTTAAGTGACATTGTATCAATCTCAGAATACGATGAACCAGATGTCATTCGTCGTGCTGTTGTCGACGTAGAAACTCCTCTTATGCTTCCGGACGGAATGAGGCAAGGTGAGCAGACAATGGAGTCGTCTAAAGAAGCGATGGCAAATTTAACAGAGAAACGAACAGGTGATTTAGCTGTTTTCAATTCACTACATCCAGCGAGAACATTCGATCATCCACATTACTTCCAAGATCCAACTCTTATGGCCAACAAAACTGGAAGTACGATTACACCGGCGATCGTTCCACGACATATAAATTTCTCTGAGTTCGGAGATGATTCAAAGATCAGAGAGTCTACCCCGAAAATTGCAGAGAATGAAAACAAGCATCTGACAGTAACACTGAAAGCGGCTCAGTTGCAACTAGAAGAGCTTAAAGCTAAAAATGAACAAATAGCAAGCGAAAAAGTGGCCGAAATCGATCGTTTGTCTAAAGAATTATCAGAGACTGTCGATCAGCTGGATCTTATAAAACAAAATAACAAAAAACTGGAGAGTGATATTAATCAGCTGAAAACAAAAACACAAACTCGTGAAGATGAGTTCAATGCACTAGAAGAAGAACTGGTTGGAGCACGGCTTCGACTTGGTAGCATTCAGGACGATTTGGAGAGGAAAACCAAAGACGAACAACAAATGCAGTCGGAAATCATCGACAAGTCCAACCAAATTGATGCGCTCAATCGAGAAACAGCAGAAAAGTCTGATCTTCTTTCGAAGCACGAAAAGAATATTCTCAACTACCAACAAAATGAAGAGAAACACCTCCACCTTTTGCAGGAATTGGAAGATAAAATTCGTTTGCTTTCAGAAAATTCGAAAGATGCTGAAAACACTGCGGCAGAGCTAAGTTCAGCTCGTGCTGAGTTAGCTGAAAAGGTTATTTCTTACGAGAAAACCCTTCTGGATGTTGCTGGTTATCAAAAACAAATTGAACAAGTAAATCTCAGTATGGCTGCAAAGGACAATCGAATTGCGGAATTGAACGAAAAACTGATTGCCAATGAACAGCGCCTTGCTCAGCTTGAAGAAATCAATTCAGCGCTTGAAAAGGAAATTGAGAAACTTCGTACACAAACAAGTGAAAGTTCCAAGCCATTCTCTTTGGATGAGATCGCACAACAAGTTGAGAAAGAGCTCAACTACTCAGCGCAGCTGGATTCAAATATTCTTAAAGCGATTGAGAGTGAAGAAGAAAATAACTTTGATGTTCACACAAAGAATGAGAGCGAGAAACTGATTGAACGGGATCTGCTGAATAAGCTGGAAACATTGCGTGCCCAGTTCGAGTTGGAACGTCAGCATGCTGAAGAAATGCGCAAAGAACTTATCCAAGAGAAGCAGCACTCGCAGGATATTCAAGAACAGGATGTTGCCATCATTGAGGCCATGAGGACACGGTTAGAAGGTGCCCTTTCGAAGGAAGAAGAATTGCACAAGCTGCTTGATGATGAACGGGATAAATGCGAACGGCTCATGACTCAGATCACAGTCTTCCAAAGATCTGAAGCGCGAAAATCAAGTGCACTATTAAAGTCGCCCTCAGATTCGCCAAGAAAATCTCCGAGAGTAAGTGAATTTGAATCTGACTTAGCGGATCGTTTACGCAGTGAAATCAAGTTGCTCAGTGCCCAAAATGAACGGGAGCGCGAACGAGCTACTGATCTTCAACGTAATCTTGATCGGGAAAGAATTCGCTTCGACACTGAACTCAATGATCGAATTGAGTACAGTGAACGTTTGAAGAAGGAAATGGAGAAAGTTGCCAGGGATAAGGACATGGCCGAGCAAGAGGTGGAACATCTACAGGAACGTCTTACCTTACAGTCTCAGGAAATCGAGAGCTTAGAAGCACGGATTGCGACTCTTCAAGAAGCAGAAACACGTCGGGCTGGTCGTAGGGATCGTCAGCGAGTTGAAAACACACAAAATGCAGTGGAACTGCAAGAGCTCAAAGCAAAAATACTTTCCCTTGAGACTGAGAGAGATCACCTCAATCAAACTGTTTCCCTACTTCGCTATGATATAGAACGTGGTGCTCAACGGGAAACCAAATTGGCCGATGCACTTTCAAACTCCAGCGCAGAGACCTCAATACCACAACAATTCATGCAAAAAATGAAAGAAATCAACAATCTACTTGCAGAGAATACCAAAGAAAATCGTCAAATGACAGAGACGGTGCAGTTTTTAGTAGAAGAGCGAAGATCACTTCAAAAGAAGTGTGAAGAACTTGAGAGCCAGTTGGGAAACAACTCGAATGTTGCGGAGTTGGAAGAGAAGGCAAATCATTTGATCGTTAGATGTCTAAGGATCGAGTCGCATAGAAAAGCCTTGGTGTATCAGAAGCGGTATTTGAAGATCTCTCTGCAAAGCTATCAGGATAGTGAAGCGCGAATGATGGCGCTCGGAGGAGCGGGCTGTATTACACCGACAAAAAGACGAAGTTTTAAGTAAGTACATTTTACATACATTTAAAACAATTTACTCATATAAAATTGTTTTTTAGGACTGTGGCTCTTGCCATCATCGCTATTCAAAGAATGAAATTCATCGTCAATCAATGGTTCACTGGAAAAAGGATCGTTTCAAAATCAGTATTCACAGTAACTCAACAAAAGTAAGTTTATCTGTGAATTGAACTAAATATTGAACTCGATTCACTTTGATTATTGACATTAGACGAACTCGACCCATTGCCATTGCGTCTGCATCAACATCTCCACCATGCCGGGATACACCATCTCAACACAGCCCATTCAATCTAGCTGATATACCTCAAGGAAGACCACTGCTGGCCCCTGGAATCATTGCTGATGTGGCACAAAAATTTGACTGGTCAAGAATGAAACATAAGCGTCCCTTCAGTGGAACATCATTTGAATAATGACTAATTTTATTTTTATTACTAGATCCTAGTGTTGTAATTTATTTAAATTAACCTAAGTCTACGTATATATGCCTGCCTGTAAGTTAAAGTATATTTAATTGTAACTATAAATTGTTTTAGTTGTAAGTGGAATTGAGTTTCCCTCCAGTATTTTGTATTCAGATGTGTTAAGTAGATGAATTGTATGAAAAGTGTTCAAATTAGAGGATGAATGTTGCTTTTGTAATAAACATAATAATTTATATGATTTTTATTGAGTTGAGTTTCTTTTTTCACTAGTCAAGTTTTTCAATTTTCTATGCAGTCAAAGAACCATTAACCAATCTCACATTTGTACAACTGTTTTTAAAATTGGTCTCCCTTAACAAAGAAATTAAAAATGTGCCTTAAGTCAAGATTTCTATTTTTTCTAGACCGCGTATTTGTTAGAAAAAAGATGGTCTAAATTTCACGAGAACCTAATATTAAATTCAGTAAATAAATCCGTGTACTCAATTAAATACCGAATCACTTTAGCGATATGAAAAACCAAACTAGTTGTTAAATACAATAGGTGAAAACGTAATGTAAATAATCTAGTCTACATAAGTTTAAGTATTTAAGTATTTTAGGGATAAGACAGTTGGTTTTTTTTTAAACTTTTCTGTAAAATTGTGTATGGTTTTCTATTTTTTAAGATGGAGCGAAATTAAAAAAATACTTG
The DNA here is from genome assembly GCA_949752695.1 of Melanostoma scalare. Taxonomy (NCBI): domain Eukaryota; kingdom Metazoa; phylum Arthropoda; class Insecta; order Diptera; family Syrphidae; genus Melanostoma; species Melanostoma scalare. The sequence continues at coordinate 271,671,984 of OX456984.1, read as the reverse complement.
AAATTGATGACAAATATTTGTTTCTTCTTTTAGTATTAAGAATAGTTTGGTCTTGACATCCAAAGAAACTCATTATGTGGACTAGGAATTGTTTGACGGGTTTCTACATTGTTTGGGAAGCCTTTGTTCTGACTGATGCTGAAAGCTAAAGAAAATAGAAACACTGTGGAGTCTAAACCGACAATGACAAAAAATTTCCACTCAAATGTGCAAACAAATAAGTATACAGTCTCAAGGCTAGTTGAGTCGTGTTTTTTTTCAAGTCATCAGTAAAAGTTTCCTTGCCTACAACAAGTTTTTTTTAGTATGGCTTTTTCAGAAATTTATTTCCTTAGCTCTTCACCATGCTTCCAAAAGCAAGCTGTAAGAGTATAGGTCTACTCTAGAAGTTGTGGTGATTCACTCTTGAGGACCGATTTGCGTTTTCGTATTTCTTAAAGCGATTTGGTCTTCAGAGAAAAATGAAAACAAAAGACTTTTTGCTTCCTTTCGAAAACGATAGTCGTTGTAATTTTGAATTGAATATAATAAGCAAAACCAGAGAACAAACTTATTGCAATTTTTGTAGTCATTTACTTTATTTCATGATTACTAATATTAAACACATACACTTTTTTGAATATTGTTTCTTTTGTTTATGTGCAACCATATTTCGAAAGAATCATATTTTTCTAGTTTAGTCTAGAGTTTGTTCGTATTGTAGGTAGTTACTGTTTTGCAATGTTGAATCTCCGTAAACTACTCTCAAAATACAAACTATTTTGAAAAATATGCGAGCTTATCTCCGATAGTAAAAATAGTGTGTTCAATTGCTGGTTAATGTATCAAAATTCGAATGTGGAGAGTAAAAATTCAATTATCCACTAGCAACTCTTGAGCCTGTGTCCGCTTAAAGGTACGTGTCCATTTGAGAATTTCATCGCTAATAAACTCTCGAGAGTTGCTCTCGATTGCCTGTACATTTGGGAGATAATTTTTTGAAATTTTTCCATGGCGTTTATTTAATATATTTTCCCCGTTAGTCGAAGGTTGAAAGTGGTGAAAATAACGTGTTCTAACAAACGAAGGGTTGCAGCTGGTTTAATAGTTATCGCCTTCCCTTCTTTCCAAGGTCATGGAAACGTTGATAAACCGTCAACTTATGAAATATCTTGAAGAACGAAAGCTTCTTAATGACCGTCAGTACGGCTTTCGTAGCTAACAGTCCACTGGTGATTTGAAAAGTGGAACCAATCTTTACATTGTTTTGGAGAAAGCAAAATTATTGCGCTTGATATTTCTAAAGCGTTTTATAGAGTTTGGCATCAGGCTTTTTTTTATCGAAAATGCGTGCTTTTGGTATCGATAAGTCTATTCTTAACAAGAAGACAATTTGTATTGGATGGTATCACTTTATAAATGCTGGTGTGTACCAGGGCTTCGTTTTGTCTCCGACTCTCTTCCTCATTTTCATCATATTCGTCAGGTTTTCATATTCGTTTCCAAATTCACGTCCTTGCTCTTCGGATGTGGAACTGGAACGGTTGCGTATGATTGCTCATTGAATTTTGACCTTGACAGCATTGTTTCATGGGGTCATAAAAACTGAGTAGAATTCAATGCTGTCATTTGTCGACAAAGCTAAACATTCCCCCATTGACATTATCTATGAATAGTACCTGCATCGAAGAAATCGAAAAGAGGTCAGTGATCAGATGATCTTCGTTGGAATGACCAGATATTTGAAGTCGCCAAAAACGCTGCTAAATGCTTAGACTTCTTGAGACGATGCAGGAAGTTCTTCACCCCTTCTGATCTGGCTACAATGGCTACAATTTTTAAAGCATACATCCGCTCAAAACAAGAGTATAATTCCCATATCTGGTCAGGTGCTCCCCAATCATCTTTGCGCCTAATTGATAGGGTACAAAACAGCGTTTGGACTGATAGGGGATAGTTTAATTGTAGGATCGATTGATTCTCTTGATCATCGTCGAAACGTTGCCTGTTTCAGTCCCTTTTATCGCTTTTTCTACAAACAGTGCTTTAGTGAAATAGCCAATTGCATTCCTCCCTGAAACAATTTAGCCTCAACACCCGCTTGGCTAGGAATGCTCATCAGTTCTACCTCGAACCCTGACCCAACTTCGGACCTACAGTAAAGTATAGAGATCCATATTTTAGTCGCACCACCCGAACGTGGAGTGCTTTACCCGGCTCTATTTTTCCCCTACATTACAACTCGCGAAAATTCAAAAGCAATGTGCATCGGTGTCTCCTATTAAATCTTCTCCTCTTCTGTACATAAAATTCTTCAATACTTCATTTCTTTTGTTTCTGTATCGAAATGACTTACATCTCCTCCAAAAATTTTCAAAAGGCTCACAGTTTTCTTTGGGCTTCCACCCTTACTATTCACATTCTAAGGAAAAAATCGTATAGGTAGGAGGGGTCAGATTCAGTTCAGTCAAGTGAATGGTTTTTGAGTAAATAGGTTTAAAATTCCAATTTCTGAAAAAAATAATCAATATTTTTTTCTTTAAAAAACATTTTTCCAAACTAAGGATTACTTTTTCTTACAATAACCAATGCTCTTGATGAGTTTTGATTCAAAAACAGAAAACCGAAGGAATAAATCTTTCTTATGTCGAATTCCTTTCAAAAAAAAAATCGACTGCAGTCGACTGCAGTAAATTTTTTTTTGAAAGGAATTCATTTAGGAGGAAAAAAATCAACCTTTGGTTTTTTGAAATTTTTCAAAAACTAATGTCGATTTCCTTTCACCAATTTGCAGTCGACAGCAGTCGCTACTAAATTCGATTCTTTTTTGGGTATTTAGGAAATTAAAAAAGTAGCGATTTTCTTTTTTATGAATGTATGTGTGTCCAACTGACTAATGAAGAAAAACAAGTATGTACCTACCTACCATGAAACAAAACAATTACATACACAATTTTTATATTTTTTTTCACCAAATGTTTTCCAAATTCACAACTACAGTGGGGAGCAGTAGTGAGTACAAGTTTGACTTGTTACAGTTCTTAGTTTATAATCATAGCAATAACAAAGCATATATAAAATTTTTTTTTTTTCTTCCATTGCTTTTTCAAATCCTAATATAACGGTATATAATACACCACGAAAAGCAACAGATCTAGACAGAGAGAAAAACAAAACAAAAACAACTCACATGTACTCAATATTGCACAATAAACATTTCATTAGAAATTTAGAAATTTACCGCTAGTTTTGAATTCTTCGTCATAAATGAACATTCAAATGTTAGTTTGTGATCGTGTTTGATTAACTGCGGAAGCTTTTTGTAAAGTTTGTAAAAAATTCAAAGTTATTCGAAATTATGAAGAAATTATCAAGAAATATTGAAGACAACATTGTTTCTATGACAGAGAATGGCTTACCGACCAGAAAAATTGCTGAGCAACTTAAAATTAGTCAATCAGTGGTCATAAGAGTTCAGAAAAGGCGAAAAACTACTCCAAAAGAACAAGTGAGAGGTCGCAAAAAACTTTTGACAAATGCAGACGCGCGTCTCATGATAATAGAAATGAAAAAAAAAAACCAGAATTTAACACCTAAGGATGCTGCTCTAGCAATAAATAAGTTCGTAAGCCGATGGACAGCAAGAAGAGCGCTCCACTCTATTGGATTCACTGCAGCTGTGAAAAAGAATAAACCTGCATTATCGGAGAAAAATGTAAAAGCACGATTAAAGTTTGCCCGAGAACATAAAAATTGGACTGCAGATGACTGAAAACGGGTAATCTGGTCAGATGAATCAAAATTTAATCGTTTTCAGTCCGATGGTAAGCAGTATTGCTGGCGACGACCTGGGGAGAACATCCAAAGACACCATGTTAAAGAAACAGTCAAGCACGGTGGAGGAAACATCATGGTATGGGGCTGTTTCACATGGTGGCATGTTGGACCACTGCAAAAAATTGATGGAATAATGAGAAAAGAGGATTATTTAAATATTTTACGAACTCATCTTCCTGATTTTGTAGAGATGTGTGCTTATCCCGAAGAAGAAGTAGTGTTTCAATAGGATAATAATAAATAAAAATATATATAAAATAAAATAAATAATAACAGGTAAATACAAAACAATTCTCCTTCCTTTAATTTTTTTCATATGCTGATGTTTTTGTTCGCCGTTAAAATTTTTGTGTGTGTGAAAATCTGTGTGCAAATCCGTCCCAAAAAAGAGATCGGCTGCAGTCGATTTTTTTACCTCATAAATGAATTCCTTTGAAAAAAAAAAATTGACTGCAGTCGATTTTTTTTTTTGAAAGGAATTCGGCATTAGACTATGATCAAGAATGGCATGCTCCAGACCTTTAAGAATTTAGGATTGCCAAACTATTATGCTGACAACGACCTTGTCACTCGAAAGCATCTGTTCCCTTTATAACACCCCAATTAAAGGCCTCAACCCATAGAATCCGTTGCGTCCGTTCGCTCTCGGATTCACCTGACAGCTCGATTAAATACACACGATCTTATGAGAGGTGACCCATAAGCATCGGATGCAACGGACGCAACGCAAAAAGTAGCCCAACTTTTAACTTTTTGCGTCCGGCAGAAGAGAGACATGCGCACATGCGCAGTAAGAACCAATTTGAAATTTTCTCTCTGATGACATGCGCAGTAAGAACCAATTTGAAATTTTCTCTTCTGCTAACATGAGTGGTCTTGTTGAGTTGAGATACCGCAACGGATTCTATGGGTCACCCCAATCCGTTGTGTCCGGCAAAACTCACAGATGTCAGGTGAATCCGGCAGCGAACGGACGCAACTGATTCTATGGGTCGGGGCCTTAAGTCGAGTTGAGCCGCTTTTAGTAGTTAAATGGGGGATCGTCTGTATGCACAACCGCGTGCTGTTTTCAATTGTTAATATTTCTGTTGCGTCGCTTGTGGGTGTATCAGAGCCGAAACACTGTCTTTGTAACCATTGGCGCAGTATGTTATGTTTCGTTTCGTTCGTTACTTTCATCGAAAGCAAATCTAGAAATCAAAAGGAGTTTAAAAAACTTGGAGCCGAAGAAATTTACTCATTGTACTACATACCCACGATATACTATGGGTTTATCCTTTTCAAATCTCATACACTTCTAATCAAGATAGCTTTATTTCACGTAGTTTTGGGGTGGCTTTGTGTTAGCAACGTACATATTGTGAAACAGTCATTAGACTGATAGTGGTTCTTTTAAGGAAGTTTCTTCTCAATTTAAATCATCAAAAATAATATCTGAAGTCGAAAAGCCTCCAATTTTTTAACCAAGCATCACATAATCCTATCACTTTAACACTTCCAGCAATGAGCTCAATAATCGTCATACAAACCTTGACATGAATACAATCCACCCACGTATAAGATTAGTGCAATCAAAGTGACATTTTCCAGGTGACCACAGCCAACTGGAAACTCCCAACCTCACTTTACTCTCTGGATCTGAAGCCGGACAAACAAAATGACAATAAGCTCTATGACCCGACCGACTATGCAATGAAGACTCCTTTTAGAAATACCTGGCCGATTGTCCTTTTTACTGCAAGCCAAACGTCTGTTGCAAAGAATGTGCAGAAATAAAAGTGCGAATAAATCGCGGAATAAAACAAAATTGGTAGGTGAACGAAGGTAAATAAAAAATTGAATCAACGACCGCGAGGATTAAGTGGGTCATCGTCATCGTAACATTCGCATTCACATTCAATGTGCTTGCTTTTTTATCAACGACACAAGATGAGGATCATGGTGTATAGACGTTGGTGGATGTTGGGTGACAATAACACAATGCATCCTTGGAACATAGAAATAAATGACATTATTAATTAATTCCCAACACGAGTATAAGAGTAAGAGTAAAACTGAATTACGGATAACGATAAAATGTAAAGCTTATTTGAAGAAAATGTCATCAACAGCATCTCCTTGTGCCTGGTTGTTCTACTGCGTTGGTTGCTTGCTGCATGCAGCTGGACGACGCGACGGTGTCTATGAGTTATATCCTTGTAAAGGCAAGCACTTCAATTACGATTATTACCTCGCGTCCCTTTATCTCTAATGGAGAGTACTAAATCCGAAAGGATAAAATAAAAATGAAAAAAATACAACACAGCCACTGTGTGAAAAGCGATAGGTCAAAAGATGTCGGACAGAAAGTACATAGGTTCTAAACATCTAAACACCAGCCCAGCCAATTTGATTATACAGGGTGTCCCGTAATTCGTTTTACATACTTTGGGATATGATTCTTGGTCATATTCTAAGAAAAAAATTGTTTTACAGTGAAGTCCGTTTCTCAAGTTTGACATCACTTTTTGACAATTTAAAAAAAGGCTAACTTTGGTGTAACCTGACCTGTGTTAAATTCGATATCTCTGCCAATACTGATGATAGAGACCTAATCTTAGACTCAATTTTTTGTAGAAATAACAACCTTTAAGACTGTATTTAAATTAGGCTTCCATAGGTTTAGGGTTGCCAGATTTTCAATTTTAAGTGGTGTTCAAATTTTCTTCCCAAAACAAAGTTTTGACTTTGAGGTCATTTTTTTGGAGTAAAGGCCTGATAAACATAGAGTTTCTTTATTTTTTGCAGATGAACAAAACAATAATAAAGAAAAAACTCATAATTAAGTTAGCTCAAAAACCCATACATTTTATGATACTTGGAAAAATACAAAATGGGAAAAATTAAAAAAAAAATAAAAAAAAATTTTTGCTTTGAGGTTTGTTTGAATAAAACAATAATATTGTAACGTGCGCTTAGTTCGCCAAATAAAACTTCACTCTTTATTTATTTATTTCTACCACTTTATTCAGTATCTATCTTTATTCGAACTCAACTCGACTATTGGACTATCACTGGTTAACAACATTTCACTCTTAACTTTCTCACTCTATAATCAAAAACTGACTGCTCGTTGCGTCAGCGGTCGTATTTATATAGAAAAACACTCCTCTAGAGCGTTCCAGTTTCTTCTCCATGGTTTCCACATTTGCTGTCAAAAATCTCTACACTCACACACACTGGCTTACAAGCAATGCCTGTCATCTTATACCATTCCATTATAGTGTTGCCAGTTGTGTTTTCGGTTAAACGTCTTCGATTAGGAAATTGGTATAAATGTTGGGTGTTCATTACACTGCCCCCTCCTTAAGATTGTTCGTCCCGAATAATTCCATCTGCAGCCTCGCCACTATATCGATGCAGCCGGTCACAATGAACTACTTTTAACTTGCCTCTTAATCCTCTTTGGATGCGGTAAACCACGTCGTTAATCCTCGTGACAACAGTATAAGGACCTTCCCAGTTCTGCTGAAGTTTCGGTGACAATCCCTTTTGACGATGAGGATTATAAAGCCACACACGATCTCCTGCTTGGAATCCTGCCGCTGTCGCTTTTGTGTCGTACCGTGTCTTCATCCGGTCGCTGTAGGTTTTCATCCGTTCCCTTGTTCTTTTATGGATGTCAGCGAGTCTCTCCTTGAGGTCATCCACATACTCGTTCGTGTCCTGTGGCTCCTCTGTGGGGCATCCAAATTTAAGTTCGCTGGGCAGCCGCATGGTTTTCCCGAACAGGATGTCAGATGGTGTTTGTCCTGTCGAGCTATGTACTGCACTTCTATAGGCCATCAGGAATAGCGGTACGTGCCTATCCCAGTCTCTTTGGTAGCCGCCTACGACCTTGGTGAGGTGTTCTTTCAAGGTCCGGTTGAATCTTTCAACCATCCCATCAGATTGTGGATGAAGCGGTGTGGTTCTGGTCTTCTTGATGCCAAGTAGTCCGCACACTCCTTGGAAGATGTTTGACTCGAAGTTCCTCCCTTGGTCGGAATGAAGTTCCATAGGCACGCCAAACCTACTTACCCAGTTAAACACAATCTGGTCGACCACCGTTTTGGCTTCTTGATTTGGGATGGCATACGCCTCAGGCCATTTGCTAAAATAGTCCATTACAACCAGAATGTACTTGTTTCCAGCATTGGTCTCTGGAAAAGGCCCAGCCACATCTACTGCAATCCTCTCAAAAGGCGATCCAATGTTGTACTGATGCATCTTACCTTGAATCTTCCTACCAGGTCCTTTGGTTGCAGCACACTTGTCACATGTTCGGCACCACTTCTCCACGTCATCTCTAGCATGTAACCAGTAGAACCGATGTCGCACCTTCTCCAGTGTTTTGTTAACTCCCAGGTGACCTCCAGAAGGCCCGTCGTGCATCTCCCGAAGAACTTCACTGACTTTCGATTGCGGTACGATCAGCTGCATCACATATGATTTACCGTCAGCGGACTCCCATCTTCGCCTGAGGACACCTTCTTGCACATATAGTGAGTCCCACTGTGCCCAATAGGCTTTGAGAACTGGACTCCTGTCAGAAATGTCTCCCCATTCAGGTTTCTCTTCATTTTCTTTCCATGCGAGAATGGGTTCGATATCTGGATCCTCCTGTTGAGCGGTCCTCACTTCCTCATTGCTCCATCCGCATATGGGGTCAGCTCTTAGTCGCTGAGCGGTAATATTTTCTTTGTTTTCTTGTCGCCTACAATGCTTGCAATCCTCTTTGCAAGGTCTTCGGGACAATGCGTCGGCGTTTGAGTGCAGCTTTCCTCTGCGGTGTTGAATCTGGTAATCATAAGTCTGCAGTCTTTCTATCCACCTTGCGACTTGACCTTCTGGATTTTTGAAGTTCAACAGCCAGTTCAGAGCACCATGGTCTGTCCGCAGTAGGAATTTCTGTCCATAGATGTACTTATGGAAGTGCTTTGTTGCCAAGATAAGAGCTAGCAGTTCCCTTCTGGTCACGCAGTAGTTTCTTTCAGGCTTCGAGAGGACCTTACTGTAATATGCCACCACTTTCTCTTCGCCATCATGCACTTGGGATAGTACCGCCCCGATTCCAACGTTGCTTGCATCTGCGTCGATGATGAATGTTTTGCCAGGTGTTGGATGTGCCAGCACTGGAGCGTTACAGAGGCGGTATTTGAGTTCCTGAAAAGATTTTTCACACTCACCTGACCATTTGAACTGCTTCCCTTTTTCGGTGAGCTGATGCAAACTCTTTGCAACTCCAGCAAAGTTCTTAACGAAACGTCGGTAATATGTGGCAAGACCAAGAAAGCTTCGGAGTTGATGTTTGTCCTGTGGTGTTGGCCAATTTTTGACGGAGTCAACTTTTTCAGGATCAGTCTTCACTCCTTGGGAAGAGATGATGTGTCCCAAATACTTAACTTCGGTTTTGAAAAGTGCACATTTTTCTGGATTCAGTTTAAGGTTAGCCTCTCGAAGTCTCTGAAACACGGCTTTTAGATTCTTGCAATGTTGGTCAAATGTTTTCCCGTAAACAATGACATCGTCCAAGTAGACAAGGCACGCTTTCCACGTCAGTCCTTGAAGAACGCACTCCATCAAACGCTCGAATGTTGCCGGAGCGTTGCATAGCCCAAACGGCATAACTTTAAACTGCCAGAGCCCATTACCTGTAGAAAACGCCGTCTTTTCCCGATCATCAGGGTGGATGTCAACTTGCCAATATCCACTCTTCAAGTCCAGCGTCGAAAACCACTGGGCTCCCTCCATAGCATCCAGGGTATCACTGATTCTCGGCAGGGGATAGCTGTCCTTTTTAGTCACATCATTCAGCCTTCGGTAGTCCACACAAAAACGAGTGCTTCCGTCTTTCTTTTTCACTAGCACCACTGGTGAAGCCCAAGGACTTTTGGAATTTTCAATAAGACCGTCCTTCTTCATTGCTGTTATCATTTCCTCAACCTCACCTTGTTTTGCCAGTGGAAGGCGTCTTGCGGGTTGACGAATTGGTCTTGCATCTCCTGTGTTGATGCGATGCTGCACCAACTGTGTCCTACCATATTGTCCCTTTTGCGATGCGAAGATGTCAGTGTACTCTTGTAGGAGATTTTCAGCCATCCTTGTTTGTTGGTGATCAAGGTTGGATGAATACAGTATTTTAGCTCTGATGGTTTTGAGCTCCTCCGGAGTTATAGTTTTTCTCGGGGCTTCGTCTGTGATCTTCGTAATTGCTGCAACCGATTCGCAACGTCCAACGACTTCTCCTTTCTTCAACCTTACATCGTACGGTCTGGTGTTTAGTAATCGTACGGGGACCATTTTGTTTTTCGGTGCTACTAGTGTTTTCCCAATGATGACACTTTGGGAGGAACACTCTGGGTCTGGTTCCACCATGAGGTATCGAAGGCTTCCAAACTCACCTTCAAGCTTTGTCCAAACGAACACTTCAGAAGAAGGAGGCAGGATAAGATCTTCCGTGATGACAGTCCTCAGTGTTGACGTATTTTCATTCGAATAGGTCATTGGAATTTCTTTATTTTGGTATTTCAAAACTTGATTACCGATATCCAAAATAACTCCGTGCTGTTTCATAAAGTCGATTCCAATGATGCACTCGTCACATATATCTGCCACCAGGAATTGATGAGTAAACACTAGATCAGCAAATCGGATTTTAAGACACACTTCTCCATATACTCTTGCTGCTTCTCCCGTTGCGGTTCTTAGACGGTAGCTATTGGTGTTATGAAGCCACGTCGTCTTTACCAGGTCTCGACGTACTATGGAGGCTGTGGCACCGGTGTCGATGGTAGCCACATGTTTGGTCCCGTTAATAGTAGTCTCCACAGTCAGACTTTTGTTGTCTCGTTTGGTCTGTGAGACCTGGATGGTGGTTCTGGGGCCATCGATACAAGAAACCCGCCTCTGCCCCTCGAAGTTGGATTGATAGGCAACGCTGGTGTTGTTGTTACCTTGCTCTAGGTTGGATTTCTTGCTTCCACAATGTTGACAAGCGGCTTTATTTGGTGGTAGTCGGCATTGACGCTGTAAGTGCCCGGTCTTGTTGCAGTTCCAACATCTTGCTAGTCCGCTCCGCTGGTTCTTTTGTATTTCAGCTCTTCGGCATGAGCATTCTTCGACCATGGCTTCTCTAAGTCGATGTACTCCATGAGAAGCCTGTTCTGCTGCTTCAATTGTCAATGCAAATGCTAAAGTTTCAGAAAGAGTACGTGTTCTAGCAGTTCGCACAGACCTCTGAAGATTTATATCGGAAATGGCACGAACAAAGGACTCAACAGCAAGCTGGTTGATGATTTCTTCTCCAGCATTCGGGTATGCCAGGTGAACCAGTCTGTCGACGTCTGCTTGGAGCTGCTGTAGACTTTCACCCCTTTTCTGGACTCTGTTATTGAGTTGGACTCGGAAGACTTCTTTCAAGTGGCTATCTCCAAAACGTTTATCTATAGCTGCCACGAGAGAACTGAAATCGCCGCTCTTACCAGCTGGAACTGTTTGAAGTAATTCAGCTGCTGGTCCTCTAAGAGCAAGAGTCAGTGCTATGTACTTGTCTTCGTCATCCCAGCCATTTGTTGTCGCGGCTGCCTCAAATTGTCTCTTGTAAACTGGCCAAGAAGACTGTCCATCAAATGTTGGGGGTTTCATCTCCTTTTTCCTTGCAAACTCTCCAGCAGATTCTCGAATTTTGATTTTCCGGATCTGGTCTAATTCCTTGGACAGAACAGAGAACTGTTTATCGCATCGGCTTTCCAAACGATTCTCTACAACAGAAAGCTGTTTCTCCACACCTTCAACGCGTTCGTCTAGGGCACATACATTTTTCTCAATGTTACCCAATTTACCTTCAAGAATGTTTTTCTGACCTTCCAAAACATTCTGTTGCGCCTCAAGTCTTTCGAGAATATTCTGTTGTTCCTTCTTTTGTTCGTTTCGTTGTGCTTCCAGTTGTTCGAGAACATTCTGCTGTTCCTTCTTTTGCTCGTTTCGTTGTGCTTCAAGCTGTTCCAGAACATTCTGCTGTTCCTTCTTTTGCTCATTTCGTTGCTCTTCCATCTTCTTTTGTTGTACTTCGAGTCGTTCGAGAACATTCTGCTGTTCCTTCTTTTGCTCGTTTCGCTGTTCTAACAAAAGTTTCGTCATACTAGAAAAATCTACACTTTCACTTACTTCTTCTTCTTTTTCCACTTCTGTTTCAAAAACAAAAGTGTTTACGTCTTCCCCTTGCTGTTCCAAATAGTTGCGCAAGCGCAGGACGAGCTCATTTTTCGATCCCGCTCTAGAAAGATTTCGCTTACCTAAATCCTTTTTAAGCTCAGTGCAGTTGAGCTCTTCCAATAACTTACCCATTTTCACTGTATTTAACTCTTTTTTTTTTTTTTTTTTTTACTAGTCAAATAAGTTTTATTTACACTTCTGACACCAATGTAACGTGCGCTTAGTTCGCCAAATAAAACTTCACTCTTTATTTATTTATTTCTACCACTTTATTCAGTATCTATCTTTATTCGAACTCAACTCGACTATTGGACTATCACTGGTTAACAACATTTCACTCTTAACTTTCTCACTCTATAATCAAAAACTGACTGCTCGTTGCGTCAGCGGTCGTATTTATATAGAACAACACTCCTCTAGAGCGTTCCAGTTTCTTCTCCATGGTTTCCACATTTGCTGTCAAAAATCTCTACACTCACACACACTGGCTTACAAGCAATGCCTGTCATCTTATACCATTCCATTATAGTGTTGCCAGTTGTGTTTTCGGTTAAACGTCTTCGATTAGGAAATTGGTATAAATGTTGGGTGTTCATTACAATATGATCACTTTTAGTAGTTTTTTTATGTATTTAATACAAATACAATTAAAATCTGGCAACCCTAAACCTATGGAAGCCTAATTTAAATACAGTCTTAAAGGTTGTTATTTCTACAAAAAATTGAGTCTAAGATTAGGTCTCTATCATCAGTATTGACAGAGATATCGAATTTAACACAGGTCAGGGTACACCAAAGTTAGCCTTTTTTTAAATTGTCAAAAAGTGATGTCAAACTTGAGAAACGGACTTTACTGTATAACAATTTTTTTCTTAGAATATGACCAAGAATCATATCCCAAAGTATGTAAAACGAATTACGGGACACCCTGTATTCATTGCTCCTTTGTGCATTGGGTGTTGTGAGATGTTTTTATTTTTTAAATTCGCTGTTTGATTTTCAACTTCAGTTGGAACGAGAGCTAAGTAATTGCTACAGAAAGGGATAAAACGGGTTAAATTGATTGAACAAAATTTGGATATTTTTGGTGCGAGACGGCGGGCGTTGGTAATCCTTACAAAAGTCGTGTTGTGCGTTTTTAAGGTGCACAGATTTGGTATGGATTTTGGGTTGATCTGTGTGTCTATTGTAAATTCGTACTATTAGTGGTAAAAAAGGGACATTCTTGGGACGTGGTCTGGATACTAAATTCATTTCAACTTCAGATGGTGTGGATTTGGTTTTTAGGGGTTGCGTCGAACAAAGTATTGGTATTTGAATTTGTAAAAGGTTTTGTTGGCTTGTGGCATGTGCGATGGAGGGCATTTTTCTCCTATGCAAAATTGAACACATAGCAGAGATTAGTCCAACCCAACCTCTAATAAAGAGAGTTGAAAGTATTTAATGATTTTGGAACCTAAGAAAATCAGTTCTTGCAGACAGTTTGAATGCTGCAAGTTGATTGATCTAATGGTGAATGGTGCAAGTTGATTGATCTAATTGCTGTAGGGTTTAGGGGTTCAGGCACACGGCACACACGTTATGGTTTTTGTGATTTGTGTTTATATGTAGGGGGAAGACCTTTGATCTAAGGCAAGGCGACAAACTGTCATGCGGTTTATTTAACATCATCCTTGAAAAGTTTGTAGAAAACTCAAACGTCAACACCAGACGAACAATCTTTCAAAAGTCTGTACAGTTACTCGCTTACGCAGACGATACCTATTGACGTAATGGAAAGAAAAAAGCGTAATGCAATAGGTGCTTTTGCGAGTATTGAAACGAAGTATATCCTGTCATCAAACAAAGACACAGAACATTGACGAATTTGACAAAACATCACATTACTTCGAGGTTGTACAGGACTTCGTCCATCTAGGATCTGCTATAGAAAAGGATAACAATATCAGTGCGGAGATCAAACCGAGAATAACTCTTGAAACCCGTTGTTTCTGTGGGTTAGGAAGACAATTGAAAAACAAAACCTTCTCTGTAAAAACCAAGGTAAGCCTTTATAAGACCTTAATCATCCCAGTCCTGTGTTACGGCGCGGAAGCGTGGACCTTATCGATAGCAGATGAGGAAACCCTTGGACTTTTCTAAAGAAAATTACGCCTAATGGTCTTAAATCCCGAATGCGAAGGCAATGTGTGGAGAAGAAGATACAACAACGAGCTGTATGAGCTGTAGGTACTGCGACATGGCCATAGCTAGAAGAGTATACGCATCGCGAGGATACGATGGTTAGGCCATGTAGAGCGGATGAACCCAAACGGTACGACTCGACGAGTTTTCGAAAGCACATTGCAGGGAAATGTTGGAAGGGGAAGACCTCGTTTTAGGTGGCGCAATAAAGTGGAAGAACGCCTCAACCCACTTGGAGTACAAAACTGGAGAAAGTCCGAGATCGAAATTGTTGGCGTAAGATGTTGGTTGAGGCCCAGGTTCACCCCGAACTGTAATGTCCACCTAAGTAAGTAAGTATAAGAGGAAGGCGAGACACTAGATCCACTCTTTGGTAAATTGCTCATAATAAATTTTGCAACCATTTATGCCGCATGTTCGATGAACCATTTTAAAGACAAGATTATTTTTATAAATTTAATCTACACGCAAGTGATTTGAGCCAAATGATAAATAAATGGGAACAGATTTCTGGCTAAAGTCTCCAACTTAGCCGGAGTCATACTTAAAACGACGAAAAGAAATATTTTATCAGTTCGCTTTCAGTTAGACCTAATTTTATTTTATACGCGTGGCTGTGAATGAAAAAAAAAATCATTACGTTTTTAATTTGCTCTGCAGTTTTTTTTGGCAAATGTCTTTAGTCTCCTAAAACCTTCTGGCATTTTATAACTTGATTGCATCCAGTTTCATCGCAGTTATAAATGTTCAATGACTCAAAACCTAATTTTTAACGAACGTCTATAAAATTTTTGATAAGCCTGTTGCTTTTGGCCTTCGCTAGTTATTATGTTCGATTAATTTATAAAAATCGTTTCTTTAACTCTTTATAGAAAAATTTTTATATTTCGTGCTTAAAAAATTCACCAGCTTAAGTCTGTTGACGATCTAGGATTATTTTTGTGTGCACGTAGAAGGTCGCGGAGTACAACGACTAAGTCTACTCATAAAAGTATTGAGTGGAATTTGAGTGAATTAATCACCCCTATCATGAAATCCACTCGGAGAAATCCCCGAGTGAAAAATCACGATACGAATCCCGACAAAAAGCAATCACAAATTCCGAACGAATTCGAAAAAAGCATTGCCTGATTGAAAAAATGAGTGTCCATTTTCGAAGTCAGCTGTCCTATGTCAAAATAAATACTCGAAGCAATAGAAACAAAAATTCCTAAACTTAAAAAAGAAATCCCTTAACTTTTCCCAAACACATTTTTTACCGATTTTTGTTTTCTAGTAAAAATTGATTTATTTGCACTTTTTGTGCTTAGAATAAGTTATAATAGATCTGTATTATTGATCAAATCTTAAATGTTATATGAAATAAACAATTTTACTGTCGATTATAATCAAATATTTTCTTCATCAAGTTATAAATTCCCAAAAGAGGATTTTTGTTACGTGGTCCCTGAGTACTTTCCAATCTGTCAAACACAAATTCATTCACTTGTGCTTTTTAACAAACCATAAAATAATTTGTGAAATCCAAGTTTGTTTACAGATAAAATTCAAGTGTTATTTTGGCTATCAGATAAAGTAATTTAACAATAATACGAGTACTATTTAAACACTCCAAATCTGTCAATTTCGCCGCTCAAATTTGGAAACGGGCATAATGAAGACATTCTTTTGAAAAAATGTAATTTCTTTTGGAAATAATTCTATTCATTGATATGTGTTTCTGTTTATAATAACCGATGTTCTTAAAGGATGAAAACAACAAACAAACAACAGGTTATATGAAATGTTATCCTGTAATCCAGACGGCAAAAGGATACGCTAAACGCCTAAAAGACGAAGTTAATGACCACTGGGAGGGAATAAAAACAGAGTTGGATGTAATTTAATTTACGAGATAATTTTTGTTTTCATTGTTTTTTCTTAAGTAGAATTATATTTTGTAAAATTGTTCTATACAAATGTGTTTTTTATGTTTTAACAAATGGATTTTACCTATTAGTGCAGTCAATGAAGCGAAAAATAGGGCCCAACCTCCGAATTTTTTTACTGTGAACCGATTTGCATGAAATTTTGGAATTAGGCTCATCTTACCCTTAAATTCAAAAGTGAAAATGATTTGCACACCGCCAACACCCTGGGGGTGGTTGCTACCCCTTCTCGGGGGTGAATTTTTTTTTTTTTTTTTAAATAACCTCGGATATCGATAGAAGGCCTAATTTTAAGCAAAAAAACAAATATAAAGTTTTTTGTTAAGTCCAATACTTTTCGAGTTATTGGCAATTGAAAATTCGCAATTTGTTCACGTTTTTCATCTATTTATTGTAAATATCTCCAAAACTATACGTTTTATCGAAAATTTTATAAAGAACAAAATTGTAGCAGGTAAAACAATGAACAATTTGTTTTTTATAAAGTATTCTAAGAACTATATTAAGCTAGATATAAAAGATCAAAACCATTTTTTATTTTGTCTGAAATTTAATGGTTGTAGTCAATGCCATTTAGCGGCGAGCAGATGCATTTTATGCATTCTAATACAAGAGAATGTTTTGTAGTACTTGAAATAAGCTTTAAAATGAGCACTATTAAAAGTCTTTTGCACGTAAAATAAGTGAGCTGTAGTGCAAATAAGGAGAGCATCTAATGTTTTTTTCTTTAAAATCAATGAGTTTTTGGACCATAACTCCTTCAATTTTTATACTATCACAATTTGTATAAGAAACCATTGTAAAGGTAATTAAGAGAGCTAAAACATCCTTGATTGCAATATATAGTAAACAATTTTTTGCTTAAACGGTGAAGGGTTAAAGGACTTAAGAGAGGCTGTGATTGCGCTGCCACGCGCTCTTTAAACAATCATATCTCCGTCAATTTTTGTTTGACAGAAAAAACTAAAAGACCAAATTGTTTGTCAAAAAAATACCAACATTTTTTATTCTTACACTATTATACGTATCTGTCGTCATTTTTGAGATATTATGAAAAAAAGTAGGGTTTTTAAAAATTTGAAAATTTGTTGTTTTTTTTTTTTAATCGTGACTTTTTTGAAAAATATGTGTCCAAAAGCAGCCAAACTGATACCATCTATCAAACTCTTCATAACAAACTTAATTTTAGGCGGAATACGATTAAATTTAATTTTGGTGGAAATGGCACTTATGAAAGCCATTGATTTAAAAGAAAAAAACATTAGATGCTCTCCTTATTTGCACTACAGCTCACTTATTTTACGTGCAAAAGACTTTTAATAGTGCTCATTTTAAAGCTTATTTCAAGCACTACAAAACATTCTCTTGTTTTAGAATGCATAAAATGCATCTGCTCGCCGCTAAATGGCATTGACTACAACCATTAAATTTCAGACAAAATAAAAAATGGTTTTGATCTTTTATATCTAGCTTAATATTGTTTTTAGAATACTTTATAAAAAACAAATTGTTCATTGTTTTACCTGCTACAATTTTGTTCTTTATAAAATTTTCGATAAAACGTATAGTTTTGGAGATATTTGCAATAAATAGATGAAAAACGTGAACAAATTGCGAATTTTCAATTGCCAATAACTCGAAAAGTATTGGACTTAACAAAAAACTTTATATTTGTTTTTTTTGCTTAAAATTAGGCCTTCTATCGATATCCGAGGTTATTTAAAAAAAAAAAAAAAAATTCACCCCCGAGAAGGGGTAGCAACCACCCCCAGGGTGTTGGCGGTGTGCAAATCATTATCACTTTTGAATTTAAGGGTAAGATGAGCCTAATTCCAAAATTTCATGCAAATCGGTTCACAGTAAAAAAATTCGGACCTAAAATGCTTCATTGACTGCACTATATGGCTCTACGCTCTACGACAGAAGAAACTTGTCGTAGAAAAGGACGTCATATTTCCGTTTCATTCGGAATTCGTGATACCAAATTACGAATTTCGAAATTCGTTCCACTCCGAATGGATTATGTGATAGCAACATCGGGAAACTTAGACTTTTTTCGATTACGATGGAATCTGTGATAGGGCTGATTCAAAGTGGTTCAAGTCTCTGTTATGATCAAATATCCCGCTTTTCCTTTACTATAGAGCGGAGCTTATGACTCCATTGTTTGGATGTGCCTTATTGAATCCGAAACTTTTACTTTAACATAACACAGAAAAATGTTTTTATATCCTAAGAACCTTGGTTTGAAAGAGAATCAAAACTCTTATTCAACAACGAGATTTGGCCTACAAACGATGGAAAACCTTTCGAGTCGAAAACTTTCATCTAAAACTTCTGTTCTCTACAAAATAAAACAATATTATGTCTCCGAAATGCTAAAGTCACCCAATACTCTAACAGTTTTCACAGTTGAAAAACCTGCCAGAATTTGAAGGAAATGGACATTTGTAAATACTAAAATATTACATGAGATTTTTGAGATATTAATGTACTTAATTGTACCTATGCCTAAAAATTCAAAAATGATGATGAGTTCAGACCCATTTCCATTCTATCATTTTTATCAAAAAATTTCGAAAAAATTAATGAAAAATAAATAAATAATAATAAATTCAATAACAGCAAAACAATCTGGTTTCAGGAAGAATAACATCTGTTTTAATTAAAGTTACAGAGGATATTAGAAAAGTATTGACTATGAAAATGTTAACCTTTTAGTTTTATATTAGACTCCGACTTGGTTAAACAGTCTTATTCAAATTTTTTTTTAAATCTCATTCTTTTTGACTTAACAGAACGCATTCAGGCAGCTATCTGACTGGTTCCAAATCCTATAGTGGAGTCCCCCAAGGATCCATTTGGGGTCCATTGTTCTTCTCCATATATTTAAGTGAGCTTCCAACGATTATGAAGAACTTTTTCATTCATTTATGTATGTACTGATGATGCCTAATTATACATAAGCCATTGGAGTTGACTGAACACACTGCCACCTGTACAATTGAAAATATCCTTGAAATGGTAAATTGGTCACTAAAAAATAATCTAGTCCTAAGCCCGACAAAATCTTAATGTATTGCAGTTTCAAAAAGCTAGACTTACTTATCTTTTCTATTTTTGTCCCGTTGTTCCTTTCTCAGTTTATACGTAAAATATGCGAAAAATAAGAGAGTGACTTTTAACCGAAGTCTGACTTGGGACTGACCATGTAAGCTTTGTTGTTGGAAAAACTAAAGCACACTTTGGGCTTCGCAATATTTCACTCCATTAAAAGCTTTACTTGTAAAAACACTTAATTTACCCTTAATGACTTACAGCTGCAAAATTTTCTGTGACCTTGATCGAAAAAGTATAAGCAAACTAAGCGCTGCATTCTTCTCGGCAGTAAGAATTTTTTATTATGAATTGAGGCGCTTTGACAGAATCCTACAACATTTCTCATACCTCTTTGGTATTTTGTTTGGAAACTTCTTTAAATTTTGAACTTTAGGGTCGAAATCTTAGTAGAGTTTCTGGTATATTTCTTCACTCCTGACTTAAATTAACAAAAATAAAATCAAAATAAATAAGGAGGCGTAACAGAGTGGGGTGCGCTGGGGTGTGGGGCCTAGCGCATTTCTCACTCAGTTTTCTACCGGTTCCAAACGTCTAATCGAGAAAGGGCTTTGCATGGCAATGAATGTTAGTATCGGATGACTTGCGAATTCCTCGCGAAAGGTGATACCCGTGAAAAAACATTTTTGGTTTCTGTTGGGACTCGCACCACGAACCTCCAGTGTACTTAAGGAACAATCAAAATTTCGAAAGAAGTTCTTAAGAGCGTTAAAATGGGCTTCCTCATATGGCTGCATAAATCGTTTAGAGACTATCTTTCTTTTACAGTGACGGAAAGGTAAAACTTACTGACTTTACTTAATGGTACTATTTGTTTGCCTAAAGGAGATGACAGTGTATTCTTTGAGATTTTTTTTTCTGTTGGAGGTTTTTAAAATACCAGCTGGGGCACTCAGACCTAAATACCGGTCCATTGTACTACCAGTTAGCGGCCTTATATTTGTTATAGCTTTCCAGATGTTCGGAGAAAAACCAAAAGACGCTGCCATGATAAGGAGCCTAAGTTACCAGCTCTCACCATGTCTGCGCTGAGTATCTGTAACCTCATGCGATAAAAAGCAGGAAATTCACAGAGGAAGTGCTCAGCGGTGTCCTCATCTTCTCCACAAGATTCACAGAGTGTGGTATCACTTAAGCCTAACACGTTTAAATGCTTGGCAAAAGAGAAGTGCCCGCTGGCAACGCCAATAAGCTTTCAACAGTGTTTTCTGCTACGAGCTAGCAAAAATGTTGCAGTCTTCTTACTAACGTTGGGGAGCATACGCTTGGTTTGTCTGCATCCATTGGAGGCATGCCATCTATACGGTTGTGCTTTTCACAGATCCAATCGTTGATTGAAGCCCTCACTGAGGACGCTGGCAGACCTCGCGACGGTTTAGGTCCTAAGAAAGCTGTCTGAGATCCTTGCCTTGCAAGTTCATCGGCGATCTCATTTCCAGTTATGCTGTGATGGGCCGGAACCCAAATGAGACTCAAGGAATTTAATCTTCCGATCGCATTCAGAGAGCTCTTGCATTCCCGGATCACTTTCGAAGTGGTTAGAGGGTTGAGAAGGGCCTTAAGTACAGCTTGGCTGTCGCTGCAAACAAAGATACTTCTCCCTGTCCATCCATTGTTCGTAACGTGGCTCAAGGCCATTAGGATATAGCATAAGCCTCCGCTTGGAAAACGGATGCGTATGATCCCAAAGATGTGTGCAGTCGTATATGTCGTCGTTCTCCACAAACCAGATATTCTTTGGGATGATAAGTGACAAATAGGTCAAAAGTGTTGGCCACCTTTTTCGCATACACTTTTGGAATCGATCAATCAGTTTCCCTAAAACTAAGGCAGCATGGAGAGTCTTGGAGTAGTCCCGTGAGTAACTGATTTCAGGGCACTTGTTAATTCATCTCGAACATGAAAATTATTGTTTATTTCAAAGATTCGAGCCTTGAAATCCTAGAAGTTATGCAAACATTATGCCCAACGCACCCCATTTTTCAAAAATCATCATAGGAAGAAACTTCTATAAAAAGCGCACGAGGTTATCCTGGCCACTGCTTCAATCTAATACCTAATTCACCAATCAAATCAACACACAAAATGGTTCAAACGAGAGTAAAATCGTTCCACTCGGTTTGGAATTCTTCGGAATACTCATATCGTTTTAAAATTCGAATTTCCCACTGGATACTCTTCTATACCATAGTCGTATATGCTGAAAAAGAGCTAATGAGAAATGATACTACATTGAAAAAATATTTTCTGAATGCAAACTAATAAATCAGATGAAATTTCTTCTACTTTTTGACTTGAGTCCGCCCTTACCTAAGCTAATTTTTCGTTTCAACTGATGTAGCCTTCAAAGCTACTTATAATGAATTCAATGACTTGTTATGATGTTTGACATTCAAAAAGAAAATGACATCAAAATTGAAAGTCTATAAACGGTTTTTCTTTTGAATCTGGTTAGTTATGAAAATAGAATTCAACACACCATTCCTCCCACTCGCGCCGGCCGTGGTGCCGACTTTCCTAAATTTTCTTTTCGGTATTCAGTAATACAGACATCATGTATGCAAAGAAGTCAACACCGTTAATTTATCCTTCGAAAGTAATTGCATTTTTGAACTGTCGGCTGTCAAGGTGAACTGGGACTGGCACACGTACCATGCTGTAAAACTGCTGTAGTCAAGACTCCCCAAGGTAACAAGAAGGCGTATTTTTTCATTTCACTTAACGCCATCGACATCACATGTGAAAAAACAAAAAAGAATTCGTCCACATTTTTATACTAAGGTTTCATCTACAAAATCAGAAATTTTCAAATCAACAGATGAACCAATATTGATGGAAATTGTTAAATTTGTCGTAAAAATAAATAATCAACATGTTGAGTAAAAGAAGCACCCGAAACAACTTTCACAGCCGTTTCAAATATCTGTCATCGACCAGGAAATTCAAATCAAAATAACCCTGAAACCCCACTTGACTGATAAGGATATCTTTACAGAAAAGCTCTCCCAAGTCTGTACAAAAAAGCTCCAGTTGCCTGCATTTGATGGTATTCCTTCTTATTTTTGTAAACACGCATTCAATGCGACTCTGAGTCTGACGGTTGCCAGTTGCCACGGCTTGTAAACAAATCGTTTCGCTTAACATTCGGTGTAAATCTCCTTTTGCCGAGAATAAATTTGTTCAGTCCTTAGCGGGATCCTCCCAAAGACAGTCTGTTTTAACGGTTCGCTTCAAAGCTATTTTCTCAATCTGCCACATTACGAATATTTATCACTTTGAATAATTATCATCAAAAAATTCATAACTCAATTCAGAGTTAAAATAAAATTTAAAAAAAATTTCACGTCCTGATAACAAATGACATTTTCAGACAAAACGATTGTTGAAGATTTGAATTTTAATAAACAGATTAACTATGTTCTACTACGACATATGTTCGGTGTAAGATAATTTGTTGAATCCTCCGCGTTGTTGTTAGTGCTCGGTGTGTAAAAAGAGGTGCGTACAATAATTTAAATCGTGTTCTGAAGTGGAAGGACTCTTCATCAGTTTTCAGAGGCAAACAAAATTGGAATCAAATTTACGCATCGAAAGAGGTAAGTTTCGGGTTTCAATATGTTGTTGGGCACATCCCTTTACACGGATAAAAGAAACAATATGTTTTGGAGTCTATTTTTAGTGTGATGAAATCATAGAAACATAAGGTGTCCTATTGATTTTTTGTTTTTTTTTCTGTTGTTTCTATTTGTTTTATCTCTCTGTTCCATCTTCGATGTGAAGATAAGGGCACACAAGCGGACAATATTCAAAATTATTATCATTTTGTTATCGAATGCTTGATAAAGAAGAATCTGTTGCTGATAAGATTCTGTGGGGGTGGAAGGTCCGGGCTTTTGGATAAAAACCACAAGCTGTCGAGTTTTGTGTATGACCAATTTTTATAATAGGGAAGCCTTGTTAAATGATTGGAATTTTTCATAATAAAGCTTTGGGTGGACGCTGGACGGGTAAGCGTAGTTTTATTTCCCTTATTGATATTTTAGGGTCTTTTTATGGGTTCGTAGAAATTACTGACCTTGGGTGAGCGTTGTCTATAGGGTTGGGAAAGTCAAAAATTCAAAACCATCTTTGAGCGTGCCTCCTTTTTACTCTAAAAGGAGTAGAATCTTTTTTCTCAGCATAAGGGACGTATAAGGAAGATGTGGAGATTACATTTCTGTTTAGGTCCAAAGTTCTAAGGTTGAGGGATAATTAGTTTTGTAAACAACAGATACAATTTCACGTATGGTTGAACCTGTGAAATTAAAACTTAAGTCAGCCTCGTCGGAAAAAGGACATACGACGCAGTATTTTTTCCTTGTTATTTTTTCTCTTCATTCATAAAGCTATGGGCTATGGGCTATGGGAATGGGCATCGGTATCTCCTACTGCACCTAAAAATAGAACACCCCTGGCTTTTGGATTTGATAAATTGAAAATTTCCATTGGTCTGGATTTGGTTGCGTCCCTGGTCAGTAAATCCCACTTGAAAATTTGCCTTGTGGCTATCTTTAATATTCATCTGATTTTTGTAAAAGGAAAGAGGCAGTTGACCCAAGGCAAAGTTGAAATTTATTTCCTCTTTGAAGCTGAAATTAAAAAAAAAAGATGTTATCTTTTAAATTATTACCGACAATTAGTGCGAAATTAAAAGCTTTATGTGGCCATTGTTGTAAATACTGTCTCCCGGCGGGCTTGTGTATAAGCAGAGTGATTTTAAGGTGTCTGCAAAGGGATGATTTGGTTCTTTAACACGATAAGGAGGTGTTTATGGGCTGTCACTGAGAATTAATGTTGAGTAAAAAATTAAAAATTCCTACCTTAAATATAATTGCTTTTGATAGAGGTGATTTTTTCTTGCAATTTGGTTGTTTCTTATCTGATGTTGGTTAAGAGAACACATTGTTATGAAGAATGTGACTAAGACAAAGGCTCAAATAGCACATTGGAGCAGAATGTCCCAAACGTTGAAAAGATTTCATAGTTAGGTTCCAGAGAAGCTAATTTGTCCTGACTTTTCTTACTTCAATTAAGTCACTTAAAGATAGCCAAAGGATAGCAAAAGGACTCTTTCAACAAAAATATAATAGTGGAATGATGAAACTAAGACAGTGAAAAGTAAGAAAATGTGGGTTTCTAGTTTCATATAATCAAAGTGGCCCTCAAATAATTAAGATGAAAATTCTCGCCTCTAAAGGAAGGCATATGCCTATGAATATGTTAGAAAGAAACGAAGAAAAATGTGCCCAAAGAGCACGGACCTCATGAATCGGAAGTTTCAAGAAAAGAAAATGGAAGAAAATCTACCTACGAAACAACTTGAATAAGAAAACAACCATCTTCAAAAAACCGCTCAAAGAAGGAGAAATTATAAAAAGATTCGTTTGCCAAAGTTCATTAAAGATGCTCTAGGACAGCTTTTTGCGGATGACGACAAAATTCTACGATGGAAGTGTGATGGCATTAGTGTCCGACCGAAGGTCGATTTCTAGCCGAAGCCGAAGCAGATTATTCGGCTTGACATTAACCTTCGGCCGAAGCCGAAGCCGAAGCTTCAATAACTTGATGAATTTTCGTTCCAGATTGACTAAAAATGAGAAAAATAATGATTTTTTGGATTTCTTTCTAGTTTGTTCGTTGAAGCAATGGGGTCGCTCTGTGGTCGCCACAAAGCATCAAACTGAGTGTTTTCTGAGCCCCGGGGTTAACCTGGGTTTGGTGCAAAAAGATTCGCCCTGGGTTTCAGCTGGGGTGAGTTGAGGGCTGTCAAATGGCATGTATTTGGAGTAAAAGTTGTCTTCTATACGAGTGTAAAAATCCAAAGGAATGTACACACATTTGGGATAAGATCAAGTTGATGTTTAACACTTTCAAGATCATTGAGCGTCTATTGTTTAGCCTATTGCAAAAAATAATGAAGCTATCCGACAACCAATGTGAACTTGTTGTTAGTAAGTGAACAACAGTTGCAATTTAAAACAAAAGAATTTTTGTTTGATTTTGAAAAAGGATTCGATTGACAACAGCGGGATTTAATATGGGTGGCCTTTAGCCAACGAGGAGTTCCAGAGGGCATTGTACGGACAATCAAGTATAGGTTTGATGGTGCAGTGTCGAAGGTAGAATGTGCAGCTGGAGTCACAGAAGCATTGCAAGTTACAGAGGGCACATACTAAGAAAGCCTCTTCTCTTTACTGGAGCTATTGAGTATTCAATAGCTCTACAGGTAGTAGAGATCAAACAGTAATAAGTAATAATTTACATCCCTGCAACAGGCACTTGAAGGGAGTAGGTACGGTATCAGTCTGATTCAGTCATGCCTAGTACGAAACTTTATTGGAATGGAAATGTGTTTCCCAAGTGTGAAAACTTTAAATGTCAGTTAACAGTTAAGAAAATTGTGATGAGGACATTTATTATATCAATAGTAGGATAGATGAAGTGGCGAGAGAATCACATCATCGTCTGTGAAAACAAAACGCCACTAAACTGAAGAGAAGGTTATACACCGCTGTTGTGCGTATGTTCCTCAAGCGCTTACGAACGATTCAGAATGTAGCTCAATGTTCAGAAAGTATTAGAGTAAATTGAATTGAATTGTGAAATGAAGCTTCTACCAAGACTTTATTGGAAGGAACATGAAAAAGAAAAGTATCACCACAAGCTTTGTCAATTTATGGCGCAAACTGACATAAGCGAAGCAAGTTCAAGCCACGAAATTGATTTTTTCATTGAGGCTATAAAAAACTCAACCTCCTTTTAAGAAAGAAGGTATGTAGCAACAGGAAAACAGAATTGGTTTGATACTGACTGTGAAAAAGCAAGAGCGAAATCGTTCAAACTGCTCAAACTAGCAAATCAGCGGAATGGAGAATTCTTTCGAAAAGCATACATGCAAGCCATACTTCTTACAAGAATTTATGCAAATTTAAAAAGAAAGAGTTTTTCACCAAATTGGCCAATATTTTACTAATGTAAAAGACTCCTCACAGTTCTGGAAAATAGTGAAGGTATTGAATGGTACCAAATTTAAAATTGGAAATAATTTAGATACCAATATCTTAGCTGATCATTTCAAAAATCTTTGAGAATACAATTCGCTAAAAACCTAGTATCTGTAGAAGAAGATATAGAGCAGGATATTGACTTGGAAAAGATTCGCTGTGTTTTGGACAAAACAAAGGACAACAAAACTACAGGAGAAGACAGAGTTCCTTATGAGTTTTTTAAAAATGCTCCCAACATCTTCCTGGGTCATTTATCGAAGGTATTGGAAATAATTTAGATACCAATATCTTAGCTGATCATTTCAAAAATCTTTGAGAATACAATTCGCTAAAAACCTAGTATCTGTAGAAGAAGATATAGAGCAGGATATTGACTTGGAAAAGATTCGCTGTGTTTTGGACAAAACAAAGGACAACAAAACTACAGGAGAAGACAGAGTTCCTTATGAGTTTTTTAAAAATGCTCCCAACATCTTCCTGGGTCATTTATCGAAGGTATTTTCAAAAATAATACACCAGCAGAAGTACCGCAAAGTTTTAAGAAATCAATAGTGTTTCCAATACATAAAAAAGGCGACACAAACAATGTAGAAAGTTATAGGGGAATTTCATTCATGAATATTGTAGCTAAAATATTTGCAGGCGTATTTCTGAAAAGACTTGAACGTTGGGTAGAAGAAAACAAACTACTCAGTGAATTTCAAGCAGGCTTCCGTGCAGTATACTCAACAGTGGATCACCTTTTTTCTGTTCAAAATATTGTAGATCACTACTTAGAAAATAGGAAAAAATTGCATGCAGTATTTATTGATCTTAAAGCGGCCTTTGACAGTATTGACCGAGAAGCATTGTTATATACAAGCTCAATTTAATTGGCATGTCTTCCAAAATTCTAAAATTATTAAAAAACATGTATGAAGATACTGTATCGGCTGTATGGGACGGCAAACAAGTCTGACTGGTTTGAAACAAAAAGTGGTGTTCGCCAAGAATGTTTGTTGTCCCGATTGTTGTTCGCATTGTATATAAATGACATAGTTGACTTTTTACCAAATGGAATCAATATTGCAGGCCAAACAATAAGATGTCTTTTATACGCAGACGATATAATATTATTCGCAGAATCTCCCGAAAGCCTTCAATTAATGATAAACAAATTCATTAGTTACTGCAAATCACGGAATTCGGTAATAAATACTTCAAAATCGAAAGTCATGATTTTCCAAACTGGGATAGGTAGACACTGCCGAAATGAAAGATGGACTGTAAAACAGGGAGCCTCTTGAAGTTGTTGAGAAATTTAATTATCTGGGTATGATACTAACACCTAATCTAAATCCAAGAAAACATCAGCAGATTAAGCTTGCAAAAGCAGTAGCTGCATTAAATTCAACATGGAAAAATCTGTTTAGAAGTAGACTCGTTGTGCATAGCGTCAAGTTTAAAGTATTTGAAGCAGCTCTGAAATCTATAAAATGACATATGGATCTCAAGTTTTGGAGTACCAGCAAAATGACGAAGTAGAAAAACTTCAACGAATTTTCATTAAAAAAACATTTGCTCTGCCACAGTCAACGCCGAACTACATGCTCCTTCTAGAAACTGGTCTTTCACCAACTTTTCTATACACTTTAAGAATACACTTTCAATATGTCTTAAAAATACTCACATACCCTGACGATCGACTACCAAAGATACTTGCAAAGCATAGCATATGCAAAAACATAAGCTGGTTCAGGAAATGGGAAGGGCTATCTCTGCTCTGTGGAACTCCACTGCCAAGCTTAGACTCACAAGACGTTTATCTAAGAAATAAACTGATGTGCTATTTAGAAGTTTTGGATATAAAAATAAGGTCAGATTATTGAGGAAGCTAAATGCTCATCACGGAGATCATTGTATCCAAAGCTATAGTAAAATTTTAACAGTGTGAATATTATTTTTCTGATGAAAAAGCTTGATTGAAATTTCCAATATTTTTCGAGTGAGGGGAGAACTGCTAGCTCTAAATTACAGGCCATACCACAAAGACCGAAACACGTATTGTTCATTATGCAATATGCAAGAATAAGAAACTTCGTTTCACTTTTTATCTATCTGCCCCATTTTAAAAGAACTTCGATTCGTATACTTTCAAAAGACAGTTTTAAGTGAAGAAGATTCTATAAGTATCTTAAATGGTGAAAATGGCTCATTATTGCATAGAAACACTAAATACCGACAAGAATTTATTAATGACTAGCTGAGCCACCCGGCGTTGCTCGGGTCTGTAGTTTTAAGGTTCCCGTTCTCGTTTTTCCGCCTAAATGGGAACATGGGGATGAAAAATAATCGTTTTTACTTTGGGATTATCCCAATGACGAAAGAATTTTTGAAATTTGTCCAGTAGTTTCTACGTTTCCGTTCCCAGCCCCGTTCCTGTGGGAATCTTCCGTTACCGTGGAAATATGTGAAATATAAGTCTATGTCACTGAGGGATAATGTAACATCATAGAGGTGAAAAAATTTTCGAAATCGATCAAGTAACTTTAAGGTTCCCGTTCTCGTTCCCGTTTCTGTTCCAGTGGGATTATAGGGATGAAATATAATCTAAATTACTAATTGAGGGGGATAATGTAACATCCTAGTGCAGGAAGGGGAAGGGTTATAGAAATCTGTATAGTAGTTTCTAAGTTTCCTTTTCCAAACCCGTTCCAGTCGGAATATCCGCGCAATTTTTTAAATTCCGTTCCTGTGGGAATATGGGGAACAAACCTTGACAGGAGCCATTTATAAGTCATTGTGACTGAGGGATAATGTAACATCCTAGAGTTGAAAGAATTTTTGAAATTATTCAAATAACGTTAAGCTTTCGGTTCTCGTTCCCGCTTCTGTTACCGTGGGATTATAGGGATAAAATATAGTCTAGGTTACTCATGGAGGGGGATTATGTAGCACTCCTAATGCCGAAAGAATTTTAGAAATCTGTTCAGTAGTTCCCAACCCCGTTCCTGTGGGAATAAGGGGAACAAACCTTGACAGGAACCACTTATATCTCGTTCCCGTTTCTGTTCTTGTGAGATTATAGGGATGAAATATAATCTAAATTACTGATGGAGAGGGATAATGTACCACCCCTAATGCTGGAATCGTTTTAGAAACCTGTCTAGTAGTTTCTAAGTTTCCGTTCCCAAACCCATTCCTGTGGGAATATCAATTTTTAAATTTTTTATGTCATAAGAGCCTTCTCCTGACAATAACAAACACAACAAAAAAAGAATTGGCCAAATTGGTCCAGGCGTTGTTGAGTTATGCGCTTACCAACACATTTTGGAATTCATTTTTATACATAAGATCTGTTTCTCCTAGAAATACAAAAACACCATGTTTGGCAAAGTATAGATGTTTTTTGCTTCTATTTTTAAGGTGCTTGTTTGATAGCCGCAAAATGTAGTAAGGATTAGATCTAGGAGGAATTATATTAAAATATATAGAAAGCATTGTGAGCATCTAGGCTGTTTGTATTGTAATTTTACATGGGCAAATAATTGAAACTTAATTATTTTTTTTTTTACTAACTTCCTTTATTTGAAAAAAAATTTTTTTTTGTCCTAAACCTTCTACTCATACTCTTCTTTAATTTTAAAAAAAAATTAAGAAAATCGGTCAATCGGTGTGGCTGGTTAGCGAACGTACACAAAACCAAACTTTAATTTTTATATATAGATTAATAGTAGATTTCAACCCAATCAAGTGCACCCTAATCTTTCGTATATGAAAACTCCATTTTTGTTAAGTAAATAATCAATACTTTGCATATTATTATAATTTATTTCAAAAAGTTAAAAAAAAAAATAGAAAAAAAAAATTTTTTAATTTTTTCAATAACAATTCATGGAAAATCAAAGCACTATTATTCTAAAGACAAAACAAAAAAAAAACTCATATGTTTAATACAAAATTTAATGAAAAACTTGGCATCTGGCAGACGGTTTCAAACCAAAGCCAAAAGTTATTTATATCATGAAAATTGTACACTTTAATAATATGGAATTAAATAAACTAAACTAAACTAACTATTGGAGTAAATTGACAGCACCGAAGATACACCGTATGACAACAGGAATTACGAAGCTCGATCGTTTTAGAAGAACCAAGATCCGTGAAGGTTTCAAATCAAAAATACCATCTCGGAAAAAATAATAGAGCAATACCGGTTTAGTTTTAGTCATGTTCAAAAGTAGAGATCCAGAGAAATCCGTCAGAATATGCAATATATTGGCTAAGGTAAAATGTTCAGCATCCCGGGAATAATAGAACTATTCGTTTGTTCTTTTGTCCAAAAGGAAGCTTTAATTTTCTTAGTAAATATACATTTATGTAAATATTACTTACAGTTTTTATGTTTTTTTTATCTTACTTCTAGTTTTTTGCTTGTTTTAGGGTCGGACGTCTATACTTCTTCTCCTCGTGCGTATCAATCAAAGAATGGCGAAAGATTTCCCAATTTCCCTTTCCATCCTTGTGAAACCCGGCCAAAGTCTAACACGGCGAGCTTGGCACCCGGCTTTGTATAAACACCGTTTTTCGTTCTGACTATCGTACCCCATCCTTTCCAGGGAGCACTTTGAGTATGATTACTTTGCGCTAGCTGTTGCGCGAACTTTTTGGATCTGTTATAATGACGACTCCTTCTTGGACTGACTTAACTGGGGAATACCATTTTGAACGTCCAGTCAGGTCGGGTTGGTTAGCAAAGTGCTCACTGGTAAACCAGTTTTTACGGAGAATAACGCCATCGCTGTGACACGGTCCTGCCAGTTTTTCCCCGCTCGAAGATCCCAGTAGGAAATGGTTTGGTGTTAATGCCTCAGCATCACCACCATCTAGAAGAATGTAGGTAAGGGGACGGGAATTAAGGATTCTCTCTACCTCAGTTAGCATTGTATACAATAATTCGTCGCTTGGATTTCTCGTAGGAGTCTTGTGACTGAATGTTTGTTTTACAGAGCGCACGAGTCTCTCCCAAATTCCTCCCATGTGAGGTGCCTGAGGAGGGCTGAAGTTTTATTTGATGTTTGGCCCGACGAAGCTTTCGGCTACCTTGCTGATGTCTAAGGGCTGCATTGCTTCCTTGAATTCTTGGCTAGCTCCACGAAAATTAGTGCCATTATCGCTAAAGATTTCCAAAGGCCATCCCCTACGCGCGATGAAACGTTTTAGTGCCATGATACACGAACCGGCTGATAGGGTGTACGCAACTTCGATGTGTACTGCGCGTATCGTGTGACACGTAATGAGGACTCCCCACCGCTTTTCTAGGTGTCGAGTCGACCCACTTTGACATATAGGAGTCCGAAGTAGTCGATCTTTATATAAGAGAATGCTTTAGTAAATGGCTGAAGTCTTGCGTTTGGCAGGCTACCCATAATAGGAGGCTTTAGGAGACAACTACTATTTTTGCACTTTTGACAACTCTTCCGCGTCGATTTAAGCAGTACTCGAAGTCTAGGAACGTAAATTTTTTGACGAAGTTCATTAACTACCGTCTCATTATTATGGTGATGAAATCGCTCTTGGTAGTTGCTTACGATAAGGTTTGTGACTTCGCTTTTCTTTGGCAGGATTATTGGCCGCTTGGTGTTTATGGGAATTCCGGGCGCTGCATCAATTCTTCCGTGTACTCTCAGTACCGAGTTTTCATCCAAATACGGTGAGAGCTTGTATAGGATTTTTATATCTTCATTGTTTTCAACATGATTGAGAACAGAGATCTCTTCATCGTAATGCTCCCTTTGACACATCCTGAATAGGTAATTTTCGGCATTCCTGAAGTCCTAACGAGTTAAGATGTTCATTATTTCTGTTTCACCTTTAAATTTTAGATGGTTTCTTAGGAATCCATATACCTAAGCCATAGTCCGGAGCATTTTATTCCACTTACTGAAGCAGTCCACGTCGATAAGTTTTTTCTTGATGCAGATGAACATGTCTTAGCTCCTCAGTGGAAGCTCCCGAACTAATAAATTCCTCAGGCCATTTGTCCTTATTTTGGTTTAGGAACGTTGGACCTGAATACCACCGGCTCTCCGAATGTAAGTCTCTTTTAAACTGCCACTTCGTGGCCTCGTCTGCAACGTTCTCTCTGCTCGGAACCCACCTCAAATTTTTCGGATCTGTCTCTTCTAAAATTTCTCCTATCCGGAATGCGACGAATTGCTTATATGTATTGTAACGTGCGCTTAGTTCGCAAAAATAAAACTTCACTTTTATTTATTTATTTCTACCACTTTATTCAGTATTTATACTTTATTCGAACTCAACTCGACTATTGGACTATCACTGGTTAACAACACTTCACTCTTAACTTTATCACTCTATAATCAAAACTGACTGCTCGTTGCGTCAGCGGCCTATTTATATAGAACAATACTTATCTAGAGCGTTCCAGTTTCTTCTCCATGGTTTCCACATTTGCTGTCAAGCATCTCTACACTCACACACACTGGTTTACAAACAATGCCTGTCATTTTATACCATTCCATTATAGTGTTGCCAGTTGTGTTTTCGGTTAAACGTTTTCGATTAGGAAATTGGTATAAATGTTGGGTGTTCATTACACTGCCCCCTCCTTAAGATTGTTCGTCCCGAATAATTCCATCTGCAGCCTCGCCACTATATCGATGCAGCCGGTCACAATGAACTACTTTTAACTTGCCTCTTAATCCTCTTTGGATGCGGTAAACCACGTCGTTAATCCTCGTGACAACAGTATAAGGACCTTCCCAGTTCTGCTGAAGTTTCGGTGACAATCCCTTTTGACGATGAGGATTATAAAGCCACACACGATCTCCTGCTTGGAATCCTGCCGTTGTCGCTTTTGTGTCGTACCGTGTCTTCATCCGGTCGCTGTAGGTTTTCATCCGTTCCCTTGTTCTTTTATGGATGTCAGCGAGTCTCTCCTTGAGGTCATCCACATACTCGTTCGTGTCCTGTGGCTCCTCTGTGGGGCATCCAAATTTAAGTTCGCTGGGCAGCCGCATGGTTTTCCCGAACAGGATGTCAGATGGTGTTTGTCCTGTCGAGCTATGTACTGCACTTCTATAGGCCATCAGGACTAGCGGTACGTGCCTATCCCAGTCTCTTTGGTAGTCGCCTACGACCTTGGTGAGGTGTTCTTTTAAGGTCCGGTTGAATCTTTCAACCATCCCATCAGATTGTGGATGAAGCGGTGTGGTTCTGGTCTTCTTGATGCCAAGTAGTCCGCACACTCCTTGGAAGATGTTTGACTCGAAGTTCCTCCCTTGGTCGGAATGAAGTTCCATAGGCACGCCAAACCTACTTACCCAGTTAAACACAATCTGGTCGACCACCGTTTTGGCTTCTTGATTTGGGATGGCATACGCCTCAGGCCATTTGCTAAAATAGTCCATTACAACCAGAATGTACTTGTTTCCAGCATTGGTCTCTGGAAAAGGCCCAGCCACATCTACTGCAATCCTCTCAAAAGGCGATCCAACGTTGTACTGATGCATCTTACCTTGAATCTTCCTACCAGGTCCTTTGGTTGCAGCACACTTGTCACAAGTTCGGCACCACTTCTCCACGTCATCTCTAGCATGTAACCAGTAGAACCGATGTCGCACCTTCTCCAGTGTTTTGTTAACTCCCAGGTGACCTCCAGAAGGCCCGTCGTGCATCTCCCGAAGAACTTCACTGACTTTCGATTGCGGTACGATCAGCTGCATCACATATGATTTACCGTCAGCGGACTCCCATCTTCGCCTGAGGACACCTTCTTGCACATATAGTGAGTCCCACTGTGCCCAATAGGCTTTGAGAACTGGACTCCTGTCAGAAATGTCTCCCCATTCAGGTTTCTCTTCATTTTCTTTCCATGCGAGAATGGGTTCGATATCTGGATCCTCCTGTTGAGCGGTCCTCACTTCCTCATTGCTCCATCCGCATATGGGGTCAGCTCTTAGTCGCTGAGCGGTAATATTTTCTTTGTTTTCTTGTCGCCTACAATGCTTGCAATCCTCTTTGCAAGGTCTTCGGGACAATGCGTCGGCGTTTGAGTGCAGCTTTCCTCTGCGGTGTTGAATCTGGTAATCATAAGTCTGCAGTCTTTCTATCCACCTTGCGACTTGACCTTCTGGATTTTTGAAGTTCAACAGCCAGTTCAGAGCACCATGGTCTGTCCGCAGTAGGAATTTCTGTCCATAGATGTACTTATGGAAGTGCTTTGTTGCCAAGATAAGAGCTAGCAGTTCCCTTCTGGTCACGCAGTAGTTTCTTTCAGGCTTCGAGAGGACCTTACTGTAATATGCCACCACTTTCTCTTCGCCATCATGCACTTGGGATAGTACCGCCCCGATTCCAACGTTGCTTGCATCAGCATCGATGATGAATGTTCTCCCAGGTGTTGGATGTGCCAGCACTGGGGCGTTACAGAGGCGGTATTTGAGTTCCTGAAAAGATTTCTCACACTCACCTGACCATTTAAACTGCTTCCCTTTCTCGGTGAGCTGATGCAAACTCTTTGCAACTCCAGCAAAGTTCTTAACAAATCGTCGGTAATATGTGGCAAGACCAAGAAAGCTTCGGAGTTGATGTTTGTCCTGTGGTGTTGGCCAATTTTTGACGGAGTCAACTTTTTCAGGATCAGTCTTCACTCCTTGGGAAGAGATGATGTGTCCCAAATACTTAACTTCGGTTTTGAAAAGTGCACATTTTTCTGGATTCAGTTTAAGGTTAGCCTCTCGAAGTCTCTGAAACACGGCTTTTAGATTCTTGCAATGTTGGTCAAATGTTTTCCCGTAAACAATGACATCGTCCAAGTAGACAAGGCACGCTTTCCACGTCAGTCCTTGAAGAACGCACTCCATCAAACGCTCGAATGTCGCCGGAGCGTTGCATAGCCCAAACGGCATAACTTTAAACTGCCAGAGCCCATTACCTGTAGAAAACGCCGTCTTTTCCCGATCATCAGGGTGGATGTCAACTTGCCAATATCCACTCTTCAAGTCCAGCGTCGAAAACCACTGGGCTCCCTCCATAGCATCCAGGGTATCACTGATTCTCGGCAGGGGATAGCTGTCCTTCTTAGTCACATCATTCAGCCTTCGGTAGTCCACACAAAAACGAGTGCTTCCGTCTTTCTTTTTCACTAGCACCACTGGTGAAGCCCAAGGACTTTTGGAATTTTCAATAAGACCGTCCTTCTTCATTGCTGTTATCATTTCCTCAACCTCACCTTGTTTGGCCAGTGGAAGGCGTCTTGCGGGTTGACGAATCGGTCTTGCATCTCCTGTGTTGATGCGATGCTGCACCAACTGTGTCCTACCATATTGTCCCTTTTGCGATGCGAAGATGTCAGTGTACTCTTGTAGGAGATTTTCAGCCATCCTTGTTTGTTGGTGATCAAGGTTGGATGAATTCAGTATTTTAGCTCTGATGGTTTTGAGCTCCTCCGGAGTTATAGTTTTTCTCGGGGTTTCGTCTGTGATCTTCGTAATTGCTGCAACCGATTCGCAACGTCCAACGACTTCTCCTTTCTTCAACCTTACATCGTACGGTCTGGTGTTTAGTAATCGTACGGGGACCATTTTGTTTTTCGGTGCTACTAGTGTTTTCCCAATGATGACGCTTTGGGAGGAACACTCTGGGTCTGGTTCCACCATTAGGTATCGAAGGCTTCCAAACTCACCTTCCAGTTTTGTCCAAACGAACACTTCAGAAGAAGGAGGCAGAATCAGATCTTCCGTTATGACAGTCCTCAGTGTCGACGTACTTTCGTTCGAATAGGTCATTGGAAGTTCCTTATTTTGGTACTTCAAAACCTGGTTACCGATGTCCAAAATAACTCCGTGCTGTTTCATAAAGTCGATTCCAATGATGCACTCGTCACATATATCTGCCACCAGGAATTGATGAGTAAACATTAGATCGGCCAGTCGGATCTTAAGACACACTTCTCCATATACTCTTGCTGCTTCTCCCGTTGCGGTTCTTAGACGGTAGCTATTGGTGTTATGAAGCCACGTCGTCTTTACCAGGTCTCGACGTACTATGGAGGCTGTGGCACCGGTGTCGATGGTAGCCACATGTTTGTTCCCGTTAATAGTAGTTTCCACAGTCAGACTTTTGTTGTCTCGTTTGGTCTGAGAGACCTGGATGGTGGTTCTGGGGCCATCGATACAAGAAACCAGCCTCTGCCCCTCGAAGTTGGTTCTTACTCGTTTCCCTGATGGGAAACGGGCTGATACGTAACGCTGGTGTTGTTGTTACCTTGTTCTGGGTTGAATCTCTTGCTTCCACAATGTTGACAACCGGCTTTATTTGGTGGTAGTCGGCATTGACGCTGTAAGTGCCCGGTCTTGTTGCAGTTCCAACATCTTGCTAGTCCGCTCCGCTGGTTCTTTTGTATTTCAGCTCTATGGCACGAGCACTCTTCGACTATGGCTTCTCTAAGTCGATGTACTCCCTGAGAAGCCTGTTCTGCTGCTTCAATTGTCAATGCGAATGCTAAAGTTTCGGAAAGAGTACGTGTTCTAGCAGTTCGCACAGACCTCTGAAGATGTATATCGGAAATGGCACGAACGAAGGACTCAACAGCAAGCTGGTTGATGATTTCTTCTCCAGCATCCGGGTATGCCAGGTGAACCAGTCTTTCGACGTCTGCTTGGAGCTGCTGTAGACTTTCACCCCTTTTCTGGACTCTGTTATTGAGTTGGACTCGGAAGACTTCTTTCAAGTGGCTATCTCCAAAGCGTTTATCTATAGCTGCCACGAGAGAACTGAAATCGCCGCTCTTACCAGCTGGAACTGTTTGAAGTAATTCAGCTGCTGGTCCTCTAAGAGCAAGAGTCAGTGCAATGTACTTGTCTTCGTCATCCCAGCCATTTGTTGTCGCGGCTGCCTCAAATTGTCTCTTGTAGACTGGCCAAGAAGACTGTCCATCAAATGTTGGGGGTTTCATCTCCTTTTTCTTTGTAAACTCCCCAGCAGACTCTCGAATTTTTATTTTTCGAATCTGGTCCAATTCCTTGGTCAGAACAGAGAACTGTTTATCGCATCGGCTTTCCAAACGATTCTCTACAACAGAAAGCTGTTTTTCCACACCTTCAACGCGTTCGTCTAGGGCACATACATTTTTCTCAATGTTACCCAATTTGCCTTCTAGAATGTTTTTCTGACCTTCCAAAACATTCTGTTGCGCCTCAAGTCTTTCGAGAATATTCTGTTGTTCCACCTTTTGCTCGTTTCGTTGTTCTTCAATCAGCTTCTTTTGTTCGTTTCTTTGTGTTTCAAGTTGTTCGAGAACATTCTGCTGTTCCTTCTTTTGCTCGTTTCGTTGTGCTTCCAGTTGTTCGAGAACATTCTGCTGTTCCTTCTTTTGCTCGTTTCGTCGTGCTTCAAGTTGTTCGAGAATATTCTGTTGTTCCTTCTTTTGCTCGTTTCGCTGTTCTAACAAAAGTTTCATCATACTAGAAAAATCTACACTTTCACTTACTTCCTCTTCTTCCACTTCTATTTCAAAAACAAAAGTGTTTACGTCTTCCCCTTGCTGTTCCAAATAGTTACGCAAACGCAGGACGAGCTCATTTTTCGATCCCGCTCTAGAAAGATTTCGCTTACCTAACTCACTTTTAAGCTCAATGCAGTTGAGCTCTTCTAACAACTTACCCATTTTCACTGTATATAATTATTATTTTTCTTTTTACTTTTACTTTTTTTTTTTTTTTTTTTACACTTTATTAGTCAAATAAGTTTTATTTACACTTCTGACACCAATGTAACGTGCGCTTAGTTCGCAAAAATAAAACTTCACTTTTATTTATTTATTTCTACCACTTTATTCAGTATTTATACTTTATTCGAACTCAACTCGACTATTGGACTATCACTGGTTAACAACACTTCACTCTTAACTTTATCACTCTATAATCAAAACTGACTGCTCGTTGCGTCAGCGGCCTATTTATATAGAACAATACTTATCTAGAGCGTTCCAGTTTCTTCTCCATGGTTTCCACATTTGCTGTCAAGCATCTCTACACTCACACACACTGGTTTACAAACAATGCCTGTCATTTTATACCATTCCATTATAGTGTTGCCAGTTGTGTTTTCGGTTAAACGTTTTCGATTAGGAAATTGGTATAAATGTTGGGTGTTCATTACAGTATTTTCAATGGTCAGAGCTTATCCAACTTAGTTGTGTTACCGTTTAGTAACACAATATCATACAACGTTCAGACACGATCGCGATGGCAAAAAAGAAAGTCCGACCAAGCACTTTTGATACAAACAAATGCAACGACATCTGCGTTTGATTGGTGTCAGACATGGAATATATCTAATCCGAAACCGGGAGGCTTGCGAACGAGTCGATAGAATGAAACAGATAAGTGGGAGAGCTGTTTTATACTGATTCAATTCGAAATCATGATGCTCGTGACGCCAAAAAGGAGGAAAAAGGTTGGGGTTTGTGTCTAGTAGACGAACTTGTTAAGAACTGACTGCGTTGACAGAGATTTTTTTCAATTTCTCTAAAACCTGATTTCTATTTCATCAGCTAGCCACGTCTTTGACACCCATAAGGCTTAGTTTAACTAATCAGCAGCAAGAGCAGTAGACATAATATCCCACCATGTGCAGTACCTCAACAAGTTGTAAAATTGTGCCGAAAGAAAAGGAGAAATGGATGCAAACGCCTTCGAAGGACGACGCATTGAATAAATATTTATTACGAATAACCAAATGCTTTCGAGTACCTACCAAAAACAAAAAAGGGTATTAAGCTTCGTAAGATTCTATAAATATTAAATTTTGCAATAGTGATTATTTCAGATATTAATGAGAAAATGAAGTAAAAAAAACTTCTCTCAGGAAAATTTTGTAGGACTGTTACAACATATGAGAGGGTATACTCGTATTAAAACCAAACATTCATAAGAAATGTATAAAAGTAATTTCATGAAAAATAAGCCTGGTACTCTGGCAGTTGAACGAAGGGAAGCTTGTTTTTTAAGAGTTAAGAATCCAATTCAGAACTTCCCTCTGCAGTAGGATAATTAAAGGTATAATATGTCTTCTCCTATAACAAACCATATGCCTCCGATTAAAAATACTTCGACTACCTACATTAAAATAACCCCCATAACTTTAACTTTTTTTACTTTAAGCTTTATAATTAATTAGGAGTTACCTTCTACGCCAAGGAAACACAATTCATTTGAACTCCTTTTGAGTCTTCAAAAGGTAAAATGATAACGTCTTTTGTCGACAAACTTTATTCAATTAACGCTCGTTATTCAAATACAACGAAGGCAGTAAACAAATTGCTTGTCCCACATACGAGTATTCAAGGCAGTTTCATATTTCATAACCCCAACCCTATACATCAAAATAATTAATACAAAACCCTACAAATAATTCTTGTGGAAAACGGGAGGATACCATACGAGCTGTTTTCATTCGAACTACAGCCTTTTCCTTTGAATATTATTTCTTGCTTTAATTTCTCTCCTAATAATATATGGGACAGCTTAACTAGCAACAATTTTCGGCAAAAAAAGGCTCTTTTGTTCTATTTACTTAAACATCCCTCCTTCGTTGTTGTCCTTAACAAATTTCCATTAGCCCATACGGCCATACGCCACACGAAAGAGGCTTTCATATTTTAACAGGAGATACAAACAGCCACAAGATCCTGATGGATTGGCGACGAAGGGAAAATAAGAAAAAGACCATAATAGAAGAAAACATAGAAGTTTTCATGTTCAACACGTTGCTCCATCGGCCTACCAACAGGACAATTGGCCTAGCCACGTGCTGGTAATAACTTATCACCCGTCGTCATAATAATCATCGCTACTTGTCCCATCATTGAATGGATTTAAGTTGTTAATCAAAATTTTGCGCGTTACGCCGACAAAGCTCACAATGCAATGGCGCCCAACATACGATATACTTTTTATCACTTTTTCAGTAGCCATCCAATAACATTTTCAGCCTGACTACGTTCTGTATCTGTTCATAGAGTAAGCTATCTGTACCACTGGAGGACAGAGATTATTTGTAAATATATTTATCATCGACATCTCTATCTGTTCGCTCTCTTCCTGTATGAATATTGAATATAGAAAAAAGTTTGTTCACTTCATTTTTAATTCAATACACGGTAGTCACTAAAGGGCTCTGATATTATTGAGCCAAACCCTCACCCTCACCAGATATAAAGGTTATCGGGTCAAGCTCAGAGATGGTGGATGGTGCTATTTATTTTTGCTTTAGAGTATTGTAAACACTCGTATACCATGAGAACGATGATTTATTTGCCTCTGCGAATGCTGCCGTGCGGAAATAAAATTTTGTCAAAACATAAATCAAACTTACTCTGCGTTGGAAAAAAAAAAATGTTGTCAATGGCATTCGAAGTAACGTAGCCATTTACAGAGTGATATTGGCTTTTTAT
Source organism: Melanostoma scalare (assembly GCA_949752695.1). Classification (NCBI taxonomy): domain Eukaryota; kingdom Metazoa; phylum Arthropoda; class Insecta; order Diptera; family Syrphidae; genus Melanostoma; species Melanostoma scalare. Next base: position 271,631,197 of record OX456984.1, on the reverse strand, counting down.
TAAAAATACTTCAGTTGTAGAAGCACTGATGTTACAATACTTGCTTTTTGAACAGTAGTTACTTTTATGATAGATTTTTGTACCTTTTCTCATTGACAGTAGTTTCTATATTACGTTGTTGTAAGTTACGTATGTATATTTGTATATGTTTGCTTAGGATACTGCCCAACAATAAGGTGCTTTCAAATTATTTTCTTTAAAGAAAAGAAAATATGGGGAAATGGGAATAAAAGGCTATGACAGGCATCGTAATCTTTAAAAGTTTAGTGTGAGATGACAACCTTGGTCGTGTTCCAATTTGAAACTTCTACAAATGTAATTTTTGGATCTAGATTTAAAAATGGTTCATCATATTATGGTAATCTTTTCCGTAATAAAAATTTAATAATTTATTTAAAAACTTACGGAGCAAACAGCCAACAACAATTGAAATCTCTTCACATGAAAAATTATTTATCACAAACAAATTTTGCTGTGAATTTTGAATTTGAAGCGGACAATAAAAAAAAAAAAAAAAAATAGGCACGACTGGGGTCGCACGAAGTTGCGATTGTGTGCTAAGTACAATACTAAAATCTTTAGGCTAAGTAGAAGGTTTTAGTACTCGCTTTTAATATATTTGGTGGTACAGTGATGGCAACTGCACATCTATTATGAAAATTGAATTAAATCACGCAAAATATCGAAAAAAAATTAAATTGGAGTTGCTAATACCTATAAACTCTTTTTGGAGAACCGGCTTTTTTATTAAATTTTTTTTTTAAAAACGCGGTTTTAAAAATTCAAGTACACAAGTTTTAAGACTTTGCTGAAAGATGTATCGACAAAAATCAATCAAAATCAAAGATACCGTTTTTAAAATATTCGAAAAAACTAAATTTTTTTAAAAAAATTAATGAAAATTCGAAATACTATAATTTTCAAATGTTGATATGCTCTTTCTTAAACCATCTAGGACTTCTAAAATAAAATGAAATGAAAAAAAAAAAACGGTACTATGGGGGGTATTGTTTTTAGACTTTTCCATAAAAAATGCTTTACATCATAAGAATAGTTATTCAGAAAAAATACATCACGTAAAATTTTATCAAAATCGTTGAGTCGTTTTCGAGAAAAAAAAAGAAGCACTCCGGGAGTGCCGACAGAAGTGAAAACAGAATTGAATTTTCAGTAAATATTTTAATGTACAGGAAAATCTTTTCATTGAAATGTCTCTTAGTGCTTATAATAAAAATAGATAAATAGTGGCAACATTTTATTCAATGTTTTATAATATATGTACATGTACATATGGAAGAACATCAATGAAACTTATGAGTTTTCATTCACATTTTCAGCTTTTCCATTATCATCTCATGCAATCATCGTATTCTAATAATGAAGTAATAGGCCTATGCGTAACTAAAATAAGAAACGAAAAATTTTGACTCGAATCTATTTAAATATAATCGCAAAGACTGCACCAACTGTCGATTTATATTCCGTTGTACTAAGGCTGCGGTCATTCGTCATTGTTAAATTATATTCTTCTTTTAAAAATAAAAATTTGTAGTATCGGCGGAGTTGATGTTTAAAGTCACCATTCAAAATCATTGGCAAATCATCAAATCTCTCCCCCAATTTTTGCCGTGAAGGTGTGCAGAAGCGTATTCAGAATAAATAAATAAATTTTTATATAAAAACTGTCGTATTACACTTAAAAGCGTATTCGGTGAAATATAAACGCCAACTATTATAACTTGCTGTTCATTTTCACAGTTGCAACGACAAACAAATAGATCGCCGATATCAAAATAGTACTAGACATACTAGTGTACCTCGTTGCATATTCATATGATTTGCACAAAAAATGGCAGTTGTATCTGACAACCATTTATAGATAGCTACTCCTGCTGCTGGACGATAGTGCCTTCTGAAACTTGCAACTAAATTGAAATCAGGAATATCATATATTTCTTCTTCACCCATGTGAGTCTCTGTTAAAATTAATACGTTAATTTTCTTAGCGATAGTGTCTATTGAGTAATGGTTTTCAAGCTATTTTCATTCAACCGTTTCAATTCCATCGATAAATCATCGCGATGAGTTGTTGATCTCCTCTAATTTGTTGTAAAAAGCGTCTCCTACTCTGTCATGATAAAATTTCCAGCTTCACCTTATCCAGCCACTCTTCATTGTAATGGCAGTAAAATATTTGGTGCTTTTTATTTTTCTGCGTTGCATAAATTTTTCTCTTTTTCTTCAATTGATTTCTTTCTTCTCTGTATTTCTCCGAGTTGGTAAGTACAATTACTATGTAATAATGCTATTGC